>JAPDEO010000010.1:0-600000 GCA_027569155.1 Aspergillus haitiensis | reverse complement strand
CAGAATTCCACGGAATTCCCACCAGTGGATCCGAGCATTCGTGAAGACGATCGCTTGGTCTACAAAGGTGAGTTGTGGTGTCGATATCCGGGTTGTTATTACAACCATAGATTCTCCGAAACAACCAACCTCCGGACTCACTATCGGGAGATTCACCAGTTCCAGTATCCTAAATATCCTCCGGGGCATTTAAGTGCCAGAGAGAAAAGAGTGCATGAGGAAGGACTGGAATGGCTGGCTCGGTGTGCTCATTATGGCAGGGAGCGCCGCCAATTGGCTGGACCTCAGCCGTTACCACCGAAGCGTAAGCTTCCAAAGAAGCGTACAGTCTCCGATGTGAAACAGGAGGATAAGGATGATGAGGAGAAATTTATTCCGTGATATACAGCCGTTATCACTTTGTGTGGAGGTCTCAAAATTTTTAGAATTTTTTTCAATGAGCAGATATTTCTGTTCATTAACGGGGGAAACCAATTTTTGGCCTCTTTTCATCCAAATGTTCAGAATTATTCTGTTCATTTAACTTTGTTGATTTGGCATAGCCGCCATTTCATCCGAGTTAGCCTGGTGCGATTGGACTTACACTACCATCCTTTCGTTTCCACTTTTTTTTCAATTAACTTTGTTGATTTGGCATAGCCGTCATTTCATCTAAGTTAGTTTGGAGCGATTGGACTTACACTACCATCCTTTCGTTTCCACTTTTTTTTTGAACATTAAGCTTGACTGAACTGGCATAGCCGCCTTTTCGTAAACCAAGCTGGAGCTGGCCTCTCGAACCGTCTTCCTTCCTTTCTTTCATTGCCCCGTGTTGTGCCTCCCTAGCAAGGGCTTCAGTAAGTCTCAGTTTCACCATACCGAGTGTACTAATATCTTGTCGCCGAGTAGGTCTTTAGGGGTCAAATGGAACCGAACTTCTCTTAAACGGAATATCACAAAGCCATCTTTGGTCTCAGTATAAGGTAGTTCTCCCTCCCTTTCTTGCCTCTCTCCGTCCTTTCCCTGAAAACAAGGGGTTGGCAGGCTTTTGTTTAGCGGAATACATACTGAAACAACGATGATCATCCAGATACTTCCCTCGTCGCTACCAAAACCCCGATTATATTGCTGCTCGCTCGATAAGAAATAGGTGCAGGAAAAGTTTGAAGTCACAAAAAGTGAGTGTGGTTGCCAGCGCAACGTTGCCGAGAAAATTTAGGACATAGTAGTTAACAGAGGCCAATAGCTTGTGTTAGGGAAACTTCAGTCTTCAGGTGAAACGCTTTATGGAGAAACCGAGGAATTTGTTATCAAGGGAAAGGGACGAGAGGCAAGAAGGGTTGAAAGTTGCTCGAAGGTTTCTTTCGTCGAAACGATACACGTATGTTATGGACCGAAAGTGGAGGACTTCCGAAATAGCAAATGCGATATACTTCTTCGCGAAGCTCCAATTTATAGTGCCACTATGATAACAGTTAAACGTTCAAGCAAGTAGCAGTAGCTTGTAAGTGTATTCAGTTAATTTCCTACAATAACTGCTTTAATCAAGCCCTTAGTCTACCACCATATTACATATTGTAAAGTTGGAGATAATGATCAACCGTTCAAAACTAAAGAAAAACAGAATGGACATGGTGATGATAAATTTTTCTTCTTTAGCTCGCGTTTAGAAATGGGGGGATAGATGCCGGTGAGGCTTTATAGTCGACTATCTTTTACCCATGTTGGACATACATGGGAAGCAAGGATGAAGGCTTTTTTGATAAATGGAGGCGTCCTATCCGGTCGGGAAAAGGGTTGCCCTAACACAGACAAGATCGAAAACAAATGGCTGTCACATTGACGTCTGAAATCGGAGCCGGGGATATATTATACTGGCATCCAGGCTTGATTAAAAGTAGATGATGAAATACGAACCCTTCATAAGCGATATTAACCTTGTCAACGTCTTATACTTAGTGGGCAACTGTCAATAGCTCACTAACCACGATTGTGAGGCTCTCGAGGAAAGTAAATCGACGGTCAAGCTCTTCCATCTGCGGGTTTCCCTTGATCCTTTTATTGTTCAAGTAAGTACCATGTAAGATTTCACACATGTTTAATATATATAGAGTGAATTAAATTCTCCATTATGGCTGGATTTCAGGCGGGGCAATATGTCTTCTGGACTTTTCTAATGGGACCCCATAGACTACTAGGTAGGTAAGGTAATATATTTAAAATGAGGTTAAATCTGACCAATCAGAGCATGTTAGCACAGCGGAAGAGCGGTAAGAAAATCACGTGATTTCAACTACCTGATTAGTCAATTACTAACGTTTAAATAGCCGGGCTCATAACCCGGAGGACCCTGGATCGAAACCAGGACATGCTAAGTCTTCATCATTTTTTTAAGTGATGACTTTTATTTTATAAGTCAAAACCGCAGCTTTCGCCCCTCAAAGCCCGACCCGTCTGGAAGCCTTGTCCGGAATGCTTGTGGGCTAGGTTTAGAAGCGAGAGTTTGTTCATAGTTAGACATTCATTGGAGACATGAAATGAAATATGTTACGGGATTTCGGGCCCATGTGAGAAGCCGCAGACAAGGGATTGCCTGTTTCTTGGCTTGGTCATCTTATCTAGCAGGTGTACTATCCCCTCGTCGATTTTCTCCCCCTGAGCTAACATGCTCTGATTGGTCGAAAAAAAGAGGGAATGAAGGCTGAATCGAAGTCTAAAAAGCGCAATATTAGGGGTGTGTGGAGAGCAACGCTACTATCAACAAGAAGCGCTCTCCCACTTTGCTAACATACTTTTATTGGTCAAGTTAGGAATTATTTGAATAAAAAAATAGTCTATGGAGTCCCATTATTATAAAGTCCAGAAAAAAAAGGTTTATCTTATAGACTCCCTGCCTGGAATCTAACCATAATAACTATACAAGGGAAGTATAAGAAGGGAAAATCAGAGAGACCTTGTTTTATAGTTCAGATATGTCCATAAGTGAAATTCAAAAGTATATTCTAGAGAGTAAGTTTTCTCTTTTCTCCTATTTTTACTTTTCTTATAATCTCTTTCACTAGTATTTAGAGATTATGTGTTTACTCTTGATATTCACAAGACTAAACGGCTAGAATAATCTTGTAGAGATAAATTTATCAGAGCACACCTTATATCGCCATCAACTCACCAGTAAGCTAGTGCTTTGAAAAACTCAGTTATTATATTAGGATGTATAGTAAATTGTATGTACAATCAAATGTTTGGGCCTTTAGAATGCATTATCATTCTAAGAGAATGGGTTAGGGTTATCAAGAGGTGTGTCTCTGTCATAATGCAAACTTTCTTAACGAACCTCTCAGGAACTGAAGACAATTTTTGGTTATTTTGGGCGTATTCAGGTTAACTAGTTCTTTTTCATGTCGTTGGCTTTCTGGTTTTGTCTGGTTCTATTGTAGGAAGACCTTGCTACTTTTTAGCTTTCTTCTATATGCAACAAGAAGGCAGGCCTCTCTTTTCCTCTTCGGCAAAGTTTGTTATTTCTAATATCGATATCCCATGTTATACCACAAGGATACTGTCTTTGGGCGTTAACCAATACCACCGATGCCTAGGTTTTCGAAGAAGCTTAATGACTCTAATGCGAAGTATGAGGATACGGACGATTCTACATTTCAATCTTAGAATCGGAGCTGGGAGGGGCTACATTCTCTTTGCACCTAGACTTGGAGGAAATTTGTCGATAGATAGATAGATAGATAGATAAGTAATTCATTGCTCGATATTGTTGCTAGAGAACCATCACGTACACCATCCTCCCCCTCCCTTACTTTAGTTTCCTTGAGTTACTTCAACATGGAGATATGCATATACCTACCGAGGCGGCTAACTATCGATCAACGCTAAGTAGGTACTGAACCTGAGGAATGGGTGCATGTAAGAGAACAGGCGTTAGATGTTCGACAGGCCCCTTCTCTACATGGTTTGACTGGATGGAGAGTCCCGGTGTTAGGAAATTATGAGTCGTTATGAGTCTACATATACCTACCGGTAGGTATATAGATACCCATTTAAAACTATAGCACGCTGATACATGTAACATGCGTTTTTCTACATCTGTAGAAATATATATGCTTTGGTCGTCATTCGGTCTACAAGAAACGCTGGTCTACAACTGCCTGATATCATAGGTACCTATGACTAAACCGGGGGCCTGGAAGAGAATCAAGCGGGTGATCTGATACCTAGTGTCGCATTGGGGAATCTGACGGGGTAAAGTTTAAATCGACATGGGTAATTAATCCATTTTTGGCCATCCCATACAACTCCGTGCTTGAGAACCGCTAACCCAGCCATGAATATCAGTCTGAACCATTGTTGTCCTTTTTTTTTTTTTTTGATATGTTAGGGCCGCCTTGAATCACCGATTGGTTGAAATGTGTCTGGATTGGTTGTGTTTATGAGCGTCAGATACACTTGGGCAAGCCATGCTGTCAGGCCATTGCTCACGTTCGCCTCGTAAATAAATAAAGCAAGGCAATCCGTCCTGAATGTCTAAGAGATGACAAAAACCATGTAAACGTGGACAAAAAAAGAGTTCTTTTAATATTCTTTCTTTTTTCTTTTTTTTTTAATTCGTAGGGCTGAACGGCCCTGCCCTCTCCCACGAACATTATCAATCCGCTAACTCCATCTCAACCTTCCGGCTCATACCGTTGACTCCCTGCCTGACCATCTGCGCAAAGATCCCGGAAGTGCCAAACTAACATATAAAACACGAGTCATTTAGATGTTGGAAGGGTAGAGCATAACGCGAACGGTGGCACCGAGGGACTTGGAGGGGAGGTTGTGGCGGAACTGTGCGCGGACAACACCAGAGTTGCCTATAGATAGCAAAAGTTAAAATCTCTAGTCAGCCACCAAGGTTTTCCCCATCTATTTAATCGCTTGGATAGATATTTGGGGAGCTTGCGATGGGGGACGAATGAGGCTTACCATGTGGGCGGGTGACCTTGCCCCAGATGACGCGGATGTTGGAACCCCGGACCTCACGCTTGGCCCGGTAGACGAAAGCAACCTTCTTGCCCAGGTAGAAGCTATTCAAAGATATCGTCTTAGCAATCTGGCGTTCTTATCGAATTGCATATCCCATAACTTGTCAGAACTCACTTTGCGGCCTCGGTGTTGTCAACACCGTCGATCTTGATCAGACTATATATATCTCGATGCGTCAGACTTTCAATTTCCCCGAATAAAAGACGAGTTTGCTCGATATCCAAGTCGGTCGTACCTTGTGTTGGGGTTGACAGCACGCTTAGAGCGCTGGAAGCTCAGGTGGCGACCCCTAAAAAGAAAACCGCATTAATCTTTCTGTTCTCGTTATATCCCGATATCTTGCCAAATTCTTGCTTTCCAAAAGATCTTCCGAAATAAACGTGTGATAGAACATTGTCTGGCTTCGGGTAAAATTGCGCGGCGAGGGGTGTGCTGTAATAACTTACTTAACGTAGACTAGAAAGCGAATTCAAAGTTAGCAAATCATTCTCCTTCCAAGCAAACAAAAATCGAATATTGCGCATCCATCTCCTATCTCCTGTCTCATATATAGAAACTCCCCATCCCAAGACGCCAACCGGTTCGCCGCGCAGATGTGATATTCAACATGACACAATAAATGAAGGTTAACTCACGTCGGTGACCGTGTTCTGAAGGCATTGTGACGGTTTTTCTGAGCAACAGCGGGCAACACAAACAAGTCGAAGGAAGTCAAGATATGACCCGCAGAAGTCGTCCGGGTTTGTCGTGGTTGTCGTCGCTTCGGTTGAGTATTGAGACGACGCACAATGGCTCCTAATTTGCAAAGGTGTGTTCGGGGCGCGGCTCGCCCTAATCCTAAACAGGAACGCTTAGCGAGTGAGAGTTGCCCCAGGGCTGGGCTTAGTCCCGTGATCTCCAAATGGGAAATCCAGAAAATGAGCTAAACCTTTTCTGAATAATACGGATTATATAATGATCCGTATTCCGAGATAATCTTTTCTCCTCTTTTTTTTTTTTACTTTTAATTACTCTATAATTGATAAGTTTTCTTCAACCCCACTATGTCACCAATTTACCGTCGGCCTACAGTGGTCCGGCAGTGGTTACTGCAGCTCTGTCTAGAGCGTCCCAGCTGACAAAATGAAATACTGGGGTTCTTTTCTCTTTCCCAAACCATTATTGAAATTCAAAGTAAAAAAAAAAAGACCCCGTCATTGTGTAGCTTGATAAGGTTCCACGGCATACTTTCTATTTCTCATCTAAGTGGAGGATCCTTATTCTTGCGCCGTGAAGGATGACTGACCACTTGCCTTTTTATATTTCCCTGAAATTTTATATTGAAGCACTTAGATCTAGCTACGATAGCCACTATGGCGGTAGTGGTGGAGTCATTACCATTTAAAATCCTCTTTGTGTTCCGCTGTCTGTTCTGGAAGGAATAGAAACTCACTTCTTGTGTTCAGACCGAAGTACCTATTTGGAAATACAGCGACGGGCTTGCCCCACCTAGAGAATCGGCTACTGACCCTGATGATGCATGTTTTTCTGGTCCGTGGAGCACATTCTTATATGAAGTAATACTCCATTCTGATAGTAACTATCGTTGTCCGATATTTCTCCTCCCTTCTCCACATGGAAGAAAAGATGATGAGTTTTGAAAAAGCAAAAAGAATGACAAAAAAATCAAAAGTGCCGATATGCGGAGGAAAGATATTTTTTAAGCCAGAGAGTAGCAAATTGAAGGAAAAAAAAAAGAAAAGAAAAAAAGAAGAACTATAAGTCGCTAACTTAACTTACTCCTGAGCTTAAGACCGGAGCGGAGCAAGCTGGGCCGAAGGGGGCTCTCGGTCTGGTTTCCTTTAGGATGGGACACTTCTCCTCCGGGAAAATAGAATCCGTATCATCGTTCCTCAACATGACAAATATGCCGATCCATCTGATTCTCCACGGACAAGGTCCATACTCCAGTAGTTTAAAATACATTCAATTCCATACAGACACAAACCGACGGCGTAATGACGGGTATGCACTTAACAGGAGGGGGGTAGAGGTGCTTGGGTTAATTTGGCTTTACTCCATAAAGTTATCACTTGTGAGTAAGAATGGGATTGTTTGGATATGCATCGTGGACTTGCTAGCTACTACCAGGTTTCTACGACAATTCTGGCTAGGTAGTTTGGTATGCAGTCTAGATTTTCATTAGCACGTGGAATCTGGATTGCCATGGCACGTTATCTTTGCAACACTAGAGCGAGATCCGTCGGTATCATATCCCATAGCTACAAGATGGTTAGTTTATTAGTTTTCTGTTTATAAATAGGAAGTAAATTTTATCAGATCATTTTATTCAGATGAAGCTCCGTGGAGACTGCTTAAGGTCTGTCTGTATTTGTAACAACAAACAAACAAGTTCCCCGCGGATTTCCTAGTGATCTCGGTATCAAAGGGGGTTCCCTTACTTGAGGAAAATACATGGTCTGTGTGAAGTATATCCTAGATGAAAAGAGGGGGAGGGGCTTAGGGTGACATTTTCTTTATTGCCCGTTCTTACTTTTCTTTTCTTTTTCTCCTTTTCATAGCACATCAGACGAAGAACACAGAGAGAGACACAAGAGAGACCCTGTTAGGTCAAAGCACAACACCAAAAGACAAAAAAAAAAGAAAGACTAGGATGTAAGATTACAGGATTAAGCAGTCCACGCGGGGTCAGCTTGAATGGGATTCGACGTAAAAACAGCTGTAGTAGAGAAAGGCAGTCACCCGTCCTTTGAATGATGGTTCCTAGTGGAGTTAGATGAGTCCTTGGCTGGTTCGGATAAAATCAATAATTGGTGTTGTCAACGGTAAGATTACAATTTTTTTTATTTATTTTCTTAATAATATGTTATTTAATCTTATGAAACAAAGGGAAAAAATAGCTTAAAGAGGGGTTCATGATTGAGATCTAAGAGACTTGGGTTAATAAATAAGATAATAATAAGTTCTTGCGACGGAGTTTATGGAAATAAGTTACCTCAATAAGAGGAAGGTATGATATAGCGTCAAACCATTGCCACGAGGGGACCCAAAGGAAAACCTCCGCGCTCGAAACCAGATCAAGTGGAATAATAGAATTGAATAATGGTCTTTAAGAATTATTCTGACTGCAGCAAAGAGAGCAATGATGATGGTGAAGATAATGATAATAATAATAATAATATTAATATTAAAATAGTAATAATAATACAAGAAAAAGGTAGTGCAAGTTACATCCAACTAACTAATCCTTTCCTTACACGGGTCCTGCGGCATCGCATCAGCATCAAAAAACTGTCCAGAGTGGAAGACACCAGCCCGGTCACTCATGCCCCACCTCCCTAGGCACATCATCCACCTTACAGGAATTAGTCGCAGCAAGCAAGCAAGAAGCTCCTAGGAAGCCCTCACGGCGTTAAAAAGTACTTGCTCCGCCGCGAATAATTATTGTTGGGGATTTTTCCAACAAAACCTCTCCTTTCCCTCCTCCCTCTGCTTTCCTCCTTGGAACCTTCCATACCTCGATATTCAAGGTCAAACTCTCTTCTTTCATCCTTTGGAGCTTTCTGTTTCCCTGTTTCAGTGATCCGGTGCCCTGAAAGTATTCCTTTGAAAAAGAAAGATGACTAGCACAACTCGCTCGGAGGACCAACAGAATGGGTGAGTTTTAGCTGGGCTTTCCCTCTCTCCTCTCTGACATCACTCACCCCTCCATTTTTCCCACCCTCCCCGTCACCTAAACTTCCACCTCTCCTTTCGACAACTCCTTAAGATTTTGGGAGAAACCCCATACCAGTAATAAAATTCAACAACCCATATTTGAAATTGGCTTCTGTCAATCGGACATATAAAGGGCCAACTTTACATATTCATAGACTTTTACCATTTCCTTCCTTCCTTTTTTTCCCCCTCTTTTTTTTTTTTTTTTTTTTTTTCCTTTTTTTGTTCCCGCCTTTGATCCATACCACTAAATATTCCCATTCCTCCCTGCAACTACTAACATTGATCTTGTGCGCAGCATGACGGAACTCAAAGATGATACCGTTATTGTGGTACTAGGTGCTTCAGGAGATCTCGCCAAAAAGAAGACTGTGAGTGGTTCCCCGCGCGATTGCGTTCTCGGAATTTAGCCTGAAACTGACACATTTAATAGTTCCCTGCTCTCTTTGGCCTTGTACGTATTTACCGATAATTAGCTTCCGACCAAAACGTCCCCGATCCCCCTAGTTGACCGTTGTATAGTTCCGCAATAAATTCCTCCCCAAGGGTATCAAGATTGTCGGATATGCCCGAACAAAGATGGACCATGGAGAATATCTCCGCCGGGTTCGCTCGTACATCAAGACCCCCACCAAGGATATTGAGGAACAATTGAACAGCTTCTGCGAGCTTTGCACCTATGTCAGCGGTCAATACGATGAGGATGACTCCTTTATCAACCTCACTAAGCACCTTGAAGAGATTGAAGCCGGACACAAGGAGCAGAACCGAATTTTCTATATGGCACTTCCTCCCAGTGTCTTCACTACAGTGTCAGAACAATTGAAGCGCAACTGCTATCCTAAAAATGGAATCGCTCGCATAATCGTATGTCGAATTTTTTTTTTTCCCGTCGACTTGACTAGCTAGGTTTACTCATTTTTGCATTCATATAGGTAGAGAAGCCCTTTGGCAAGGACCTTCAAAGCTCGCGGGATCTCCAGAAAGCGCTCGAGCCTAACTGGAAGGAAGATGAAATTTTCCGAATTGATCACTACCTAGGCAAGGAGATGGTCAAGAACATCCTTATCATGCGTTTCGGTAACGAATTCTTCAATGCCACCTGGAATCGCCATCATATCGACAATGTACAGGTACGAGCCCTCTACGTTTGCACTCAGCTTGTAGATACGTGCTAAGACATTTGTCGTTTAGATCACTTTCAAGGAACCATTTGGTACTGAGGGCCGCGGTGGTTACTTTGATGAGTTCGGTATCATTCGTGATGTCATGCAGAACCGTAAGCTTCATCCCTCCTCCCCCATTAGAAAAAAATTCATTCTAACGATCTTGTCCCACAGATCTTTTGCAAGTCTTAACACTCCTTGCAATGGAGCGACCTATCTCTTTCTCCGCTGAAGATATCCGTGATGAGAAGGTACAGCATTACTTTCGCCTAGCCCAATCTAGACGTTGAGACTAACAGATCGCCAGGTGCGAGTCCTCCGCGCAATGGATCCTATCGAACCCAAGAACGTTATCATCGGTCAATATGGCAGGTCATTGGATGGAAGCAAGCCCGCATACAAGGAGGATGATACTGTCCCACAAGACTCTCGCTGCCCCACTTTCTGCGCTATGGTCGCCTTTATCAAGAATGAGAGGTGGGATGGTGTTCCTTTCATCATGAAGGCTGGCAAAGGTATGGAGCTTTGAGCGTTTTGCCGCACCTAGGTCGTCACTGACATTTTAATCACAGCACTCAATGAGCAGAAGACCGAGATTCGCATCCAGTTCCGCGACGTAACTTCAGGCATCTTTAAGGATATTCCTCGCAATGAGCTTGTTATTCGAGTGCAGCCTAATGAATCCGTTTACATCAAGATGAACTCGAAGCTTCCAGGGCTCTCCATGCAGACTGTCGTAACTGAGCTGGATCTCACGTACCGCCGTCGCTTCTCTGACCTTAAGATCCCCGAAGCATATGAATCATTGATTCTGGATGCTCTAAAGGGAGACCACTCGAACTTTGTTCGTGATGATGAACTTGATGCTAGCTGGAAGATTTTCACCCCCCTCCTTCACTACCTTGATGACAACAAAGAAATCATTCCCATGGAATATCCATACGGTAAGGGCCCCTGGGTGAGCCTCAATCCTTCGCTTGACTAATATTAAACTCTTTTTAGGCTCCCGTGGACCACAAGTTCTTGATGACTTCACAGCTTCTTTCGGATACAAATTCAGCGATGCTGCGGGCTACCAGTGGCCCTTGACACACACCGCCCCTAACCGGCTGTAGACCATGGGCAATATAAAATATGAAAATGGCAGAAAAGGGATAAGAGGCATCTGGGCAGATTAATGGAGTTCTTATTTTTATATATTTTCTTTTCATCATTATTATTTCGAGACCAAAAAGGAAAAAAATTGAAAAAATGTTAATGTCAACACTACTAGTATTTATTACTCGGCATGATCAGGCATCTATGTTCTCTATATGGTGATTTATGGGTTAATGTTAGTCTTCTTGCGTCTCGTTTTTTAACTTGGGTATATCAGTTTATGATCTCCAGGTTACACCGCTAGAAATGAAGCAGAGGACGATGATTCTTATGACAATCATAGAGTTTCGAAGTAGGGGAGTTGGCTTGAGTTTTGCACCCGATTTAGTTGGGGGGTTCTTTCTTCTATTTGTTTGATTCTTTTTACGTGGACGAGCATAATATAATTATAAATATGATCATGGAAGCTCTTTCGAAAGGGTCCAATTTAATACCTTAACGAGATATTTTTTTCCCTCTCCTTCCCTAATACTAAATTAACTTCCCGATGATGACATACGAGAGACCGGTGGGTCAGCAAGGATAAGATGGAGCTGAGACTTCATTGATTATTTGCCTGGTCTGGAATTTGCGGCCCGCATGCAGCCAACAACCTCAATCTTTTTTCTTCACTGTTCAGCTTTCCCTTCATTTCCCCTTTTCTTCCATCCGTCCTCGTCTTCGCTTTTATTTCTCTCGTCTTTTTCCCCACTGCCTTCCGTCTTCCTTGCCCCTCGCGGCCGTCCTACCCTTTATACACCTTAAATTAACTCTCTTGTTCCAGAGTTCTAGAATCCGGTGCCCCTGGATTCGGAGTCCGTGACAACGTCCGTGCACCTCTCCATTTGCATTCCTAGGAGCTATTTTTATCCCCTGCCTTTTCACCTCTTCAAAACGTGCGACAAGCTTCCCAACGGCCCTGTAAATCTATATCTGAACCGTTCTTCCTCCTCGCACCCCGCTCCCCCCATCTTCTTCCACCCTGACCTCCAAATACTTCCGACGGTTTAAAAGCGCACTCGCGTGCCCCCCCCCCCGCCAAGTTACGCGCAAAGTTTGTTTGGCTTAACTGCAGGCACGCGACAATCTAGCCCATGGAAAGCGAGGGAGGGTTGCGATAAGCGTCAGTTACATGCGACCGATTAGGAATGCCACAAGCTGCAAGATGGGTGGGTTCGCCCTCCATAAAAGGGCGCACTGAGTCTGCGCGCATGGCACTCTTGACCTTCAGCCTATTGGGATTACAGTATGTTCTCTCTTCTCCGAGTTGCGTGGACTAGGAATCTCCCAACCCCGGGGAAGAAAAATAAAGACACAACAGAATAATTGACCAACTTACTTCCTGTTGCTTTCAGGTTCACATGGGGCATTGAAATGACATGTAAGATCTCGCCGCTCTGGATCACGCGACCCATTTCCCCAATTGACTCGTCAATCTGATGCATCTGCGCTTCTTATAGATTGCACTCCGTATCTCCTTCAACTAGGCTTGACTAAATCTCGAACGTCGCTCGTTTGGATCGCCGGTCCCCTATCTGGTCTCATAATCCAACCTCTTATCGGCGTCATTGCCGATCGGTCGCGGTCTAAATGGGGAAGACGTCGACCGTTCATGATCTTCGGCTCGATAGTTGTTGCGATGTGCCTCTTGGTGCTAGGGTGGACAAAGGAAATCGTCAACTTCTTTATCGACGATGCGGAGAAGGTATCTAGAGCTTCCAGATCACTATTTATTAGCTCATGTTTTTACAGAAGCTCACCACCTGAACTCTTCATCTCTACTAGGCTACAAAGGTCACAATCGCTCTAGCAGTCATTAGCATCTACGCTGTAGATTTCGCCATCAATGTTGGTACGTTGCACGAATATGTTTCCTTGAGACTTCGCTAGTACTAATTTTGAAATAGTCCAAGCTTGCTGTCGGAGCTTGATTGTCGACACACTACCGATTCCATTGCAACAAAGTGGGTCAGCTTGGGGTATGTCTTGAATCTTAGCATTGCGTAAAATCGCAAGGTCATAGCTGAAATCATGAAGCGACTAGGATGTCGGCCATTGGGCAACTAATTGGATACGTTATTGGGTCTATCGACACTGTCAGCATACTTGGGACTACGATTGGCGATACACAATTCAAACAAATGACTGTCATCGCCGCCCTGGCCCTAGTTGGCTCAGTCTTAGTAACATCCTATTGTGTAAAGGAGAGGATTTTGATCACGGCAAGGTAGGTAGAGGAGAACGAAATTATAATGCAAGAGCAGATGCTAAATTCTAGTGACAATAGGGATTCCGACGGAAAAGCCGGTGCACTCCAGGTGCTTTCACAACTTGTTAAAACCACAATGGACTTGCCCCCTCGTATTCAAGCTATTTGTTGGGCGCAATTCTGGGCCTGGATTGGTATTTTGATTGGGCACTGAAACCGGTGTTGGGACACCTTGCTAACAGACTTTCTCTCCAGGTTGGTTTCCATTCCTCTTTTACAGTACTACCTGGGTTGGAGAAACGTACTTTCGATATGAGGTTCCAAAAGATGCTACTCGACCAAGCGATATGCTAGGTGAAGTTGGTCGTGTTGGTAGTCTTTCTCTGGTCGTCTTCTCGTCCATTACCTTCATCAGCTCCGTTCTCCTTCCCTTCTGTGTTCAACCGCCAGACACCAAACGACCGCGATTCACACCACGGCCACCCCCGGGAATCGCCGCGTTACTCGGAAAGATCACCACAGTACGTCCGGACCTGCAGATGACTTGGTTGATATCCCATGCGATGTTCGCCGCCACCATGATCTTCGCACCATTAGCACGTTCCCGGGCATTTGCAACATTCCTAGTCGCTATTTGCGGAATCCCTTGGGCAGTCAGTTGCTGGGCGCCCTTCGCATTCATGGGCGTTGAAATAAATCGTCTTGCCATGAGCCCATCTCAAGCCTCCCGCCTGTCAGGCGTAACCATGATCACCTCTGCCAATGTCCGATCCGGAGCTTATAGCGACATGTCAAACCCGGATAGCGAGATGGACGTCCTACGACTGAACCACCATGATCCTGATAGTGATAGCGATGCTGAAGATGGCATATCCAATGTCCCCTCAACAGGTGAACTAGCAGGCATCTACCTTGGTGTGCTCAATGTCTATACAACATTACCTCAATTTGTCGGCACTTTCATCAGTTGGATCGTTTTCAGCATCTTAGAACCAGGAAGCACGAAACGCGACGATTCCGCACCGGATAATGAATGGATGGACCTCGATAAGAGCACACCAAATGCCATCTCCATTTGTCTATTTATTGGTGCTATTAGCGCCCTTGTTGCTATCGAGGCAACCAGACGGATGCGCTATGTGCTATGAAGAATTTTACTTGAACAGATGACCTTTCTACTTCGACCGCATCAGTTTTATTCAGTTTATTCTTTTGGAATACATTGGCCTTATTACGATTTTTCTAATTCAACTATTCGATATGATGCAAGTTCAAGTTATTGCATATATTTATTTTCCTCTTCTTTTCCTTTTTTTCATATTATTTTATTATTATTAATTTTTTTTTTTTTTTTTTTTTTTTTTTTTAACTTGGTTGACGGATCAACCATTATAATCATCTGAAGATCTCATTAAGCCACCACTTACTGCTGCCTATTTACATGTATGTCTTGATACCCTGGATGTGTTCGATTATTTACATATCAGAGAGTATATATATATATTTATACATATATATAAATGTATACAGAAGGGGGGGAACTAACAAAAAAAAATGAAACAATGGCCAAGAGGCATAATGATACCCCATTGGACTAATTAAATCTTTCTGTTATATATATATACTATATATTTTTCATAACGTCTTGCCTTGATTTTTAATTTTATGTAATTGATTTATTTTATCTTTGCAATTTTTAGAATTTCTCCTTTCAAATATGTGTGCGTGTGCCAGAAATAAAAATACTTAGAAAACATGTACAGTACATAATATATATTAGAACTATAAGTTAATATGATGTTGACTGCAACTACTACTGAAATAATCGAACAATATTTTCCACAGAAGATAAGATAGATAGATACATAGCGAGAGTCTGCTGAAGTATACTGGATATATTAAAAGACACGATTGAATCGAAAGAAGCTCAAGTGGAATAGAGTGGTAAGCCAGCGGTAGGAGGGGAATATAACAAACTAGACGGCGAACTCAAAGAAGAAAGGATGATGAGAAGGAAACATAAGAGAGAATGGGTGCCACTTTGGTTTTTCCAGGATGATAAATAAAATATTGGGAATAAGAGCGAATATTACAAAACAATCATAATGAACACGGCGTTACGGCGTGCGTCCGTAAATACGTTTTCGCTGTAACGGTTAAACATGGACAGTTTTGCCTTGATGGTCCAGGTTGAATAAAACATGTAGGAAAGGGACAGAGAGAGAGAAAGAGAGAAAAAGAGAGAGAGAGAGAAAAGAGTAAAATAATAACAGAGTAAACACAAAGGGGAATATGAAAATCCAAGAAAATTCAAGACTCAGCGAGTATAGATATCAATACTATCAGGAACATATATGTACCAAGGGACCGAATTTGAGAGGACGACAACACCCAAGAATAATCGAGGTGTTTTCCTAATTTGGTTTATTCGCCTGCATGTTACCAGTTAATTCAGCCACTCTAGCCTTGATACGGGCAGCCCGGGATTCAAAGCCTGGAGACACGTATTGTTAGCACGACTCGAAGAGTTGAGATGGATTAATACGTAGCAACTTACTCTCTTCTTCGCTGGTATCCTCGTCATCAGCCGTACTGACTCGAACTTCCGCCTGAGCTGCTCTCTCGGCAGCATTCTTTCGGATCTGTGCCCAGCGGTCGTGAGAAGCATTGGGGGATCGTGGTGGAGAGACCGGCTCGACCGCGGGGATCACACGTACTTGTTCAATCGGGGCGGGTTTTTCAGGAGGTGTTTCAGTAACAGGAGAGTCTTCTGGAACAAATGCAGGCTGATCAAGCAAGGGGCCCTGGTCGAATTTGGAGAATTCATGGTCTGCTGCCGCTCGCTCATTTGTACCCACCCGGGAGAGAGCGTCATATTCTGCCTGACGGGGAATTCTGGGGCGATCAGTCATGGTCTCCTGAAGCTGAGTCTTGGGCTCGATTGGCCGAGATTCTGGTGCTTCAACCGCCCTGACTGACTCGGGCTTGGAGCTTTCAACTTGAATGGGCTTCTTCTTAATAGTCGCGCTACCGTTGCGGGCGGGCTGCTCTTGGGACGCCTTTGCTTTGCCTTCAAGGGCGGCGCGAGCAGCAGCGACAGCAGAAGGCTCAGCTCCAGTTGGCTTCATTGGAGGCTTCATCTCCACTTCGTTCTTCTTCTTGTTTCCTACAAACATGTTTTTAAATCCGGTGTTACCCGGTTTCTTCTTCAGCTTGCGGGCTTCCTCCGAATCTACAGAAACCTTGGGAGACGCTTCTACGGTTGGTTGTTCCACAGCAGGAGTACTGTTGACAATGTCTTTTTCGGGAAGAGATGTAGTATTCGCCCCAATAGGAGAGTCCTTCCGTAGTGGGGGTGGCTGTCTGGTGCTGGTAGTTGGTGGTGGCGACGATGGTGTACTGGGCGCGTCGGCAGTGGTTGTCTCCTTAGGTTCCTCACTGATGGCGCCTGTCCCAGCGCGACTATTACCCAAATAAGCAGCTCGGTAGGTATCCTTGTCGTAGTTGCTGGCCCATTTTAGAGCCTGGGATGCTTCGTTCACGATCGATGGCTGAAGGTTCATCACTGAATTAGACTTCCCTGCATGAGAAGTGTTTGCCGATACGTCCGACTTCGATCCGTTAGCAAGTTCCTGTTCCTCTCGGTGCTTTCTTTGAAGAGCCGCGGCGGCTGCTTGGATGCGTGCGTGCTGATCGGGTGCGATACTGGTTTTACTCTGTGGCGCTTGATTGTTGGGTCGTTTGTAAGACTCCTCTACCGCACTGACCTTCTTTGCTGAAGACTTGCGACGGCTAATTCTGCCCCTTCGGGTTGAGAACCCGAAGAACCGCTTCTTCTCCACTATGTATGCACCAGGCTCAGGCTCAGGAGCGGCTCCTTTCACCTGTTCCTCAAGGACTAGCCACTTTGTGTTCTTGATGATGGTTTCGAGCAGCGCACACCTACCGAAAACCGCTTTCCGGGAGGCTGGCTCTTCGCCCGCCAGACTACTGATCCACACCCACCAGAAGGAGTCATCTAGGTCAAGTGTGGTGATACTGGCAAGCTCACCAGGGTCCATTGAAGGCTCATCATTGAGGGCCCGTTTGTGCGACTGGGAGCTTTGACCCCGAACCGTAGCAATTGGAGGAAGAACCTTATCAGGGGGAAGAAGTAAGGGGGCGGCGGGGGCTCTGATAGAGTTTTCATCACCGAAACCGGACGACATGAAGTCGGCCCATGAGGGAGTTGTTGGGCGTCCCAAGTCCCCTTCGCCGGAGTGAGGCACGGACCTCAGGCTGCCCCCAAACTCCCGTAATCCGTTCGTTCCCTTTGCATCTTCTTCAAGAGTGGGTTCAAGGGTTCCCCCAAAGCCGAAATCTTCAAATCTGGACCATGATGCGTCCCGGGTAGGTGCAACTGGGCCGGTGATGACCGATTGGTTTGTGGACGCGATGCATTTCAGTACACGTAAGCATTCGTCGGTAAGTGCTCGAAGAGGATCGTCAAAGCTAGCGAACTCTTGCAAGTGGCGGTCACTATCACGATATTCGAAATTCTTTGCACGTCGTAGCAGGGCAAAAGGGGTTGGGGAGACAGTATCGACAATCATGACGACTTTGGTGGTGGAGACCTGCAACAAGGTGGGCGTTTCTGGTGGATATTCTGTTGCTTGAACTAGAGACTGTAGAGCAATCGGCAGGGTTGAGATGCTGCTCATACCACGCTCAGGGGACAGAGAACGCAGGTAGGCGAAGAACAAATGGCTTGTAGCGTCCGCGGCACTGTAAAGTGTCAGAGATTTATCGACTCTCAACAGGTAGGAATACAATTTACCTTGCCCAGTTCTTGTAGGCGGCCTCAAAGCCGTTTCCGGTATCTGTATGCTCAAATGCCCACCAACCGGCATACCGAGAGAGCTTCCGACCTCCAAGACCGTTAGATTTCCCGTGAGCAGCGATTGCTGCTAAGAGGTCGAAAAAGTCGAAAATGATCTTGGTTCGAGCGTCCGAGTCTACACTAATTGGAATAAACGTTGAAAATGCATCACGCGCGAATTGCGAGTCTAAATCGTGATCAGTATTTTGCGACGTACGATATCGGATTCGCTAATGAAGTCTATAGTGTACCTTGTTCACCAACTTTGAAAAGTTCGTATGCGTCCCAGGTGACAACTCCTCCAGGGAGTCTGCTCCAGCACCACTTCATCACACTGCAAAGGACCTATACCAACGGATAAGACAATGTGCCAATTGCAATATTTTGGGTAGGTTGACTCACCATTGGGTCTGTAAGCCGTAGCTCTTGCGCCAAATCATCTCCAGCAAAGGGTGAACCCCTCTTTAACGACTGATTGAAGTAGTTACGGATGAAGGTACGAGCTGTGATGGTATCGGAGATGGGCCGGAACGGTAGGAGCATGAAGGGGGTTTGTAGCGCTGTCAAAGAAAAACAGGGTAATGATCAGCATCAAGGGCAATGCAAGGAGGTTTCAGATCTTGAAGGGGGCAAATATTGACGTCTAAGATAAGAGTGACATACCTCGTGCCTTCAATTCTTGGGTGCATGCTCGCAAAAGAAGCTGAACTTCTTCTGGTGCCACTTCAGTTCGCTGCCACGCGTCGGTCCATGTTGGCTTTGCGGGACCTGTACTTTCAGCTGCAGTAGATTTCGAGGCTTTTTTCGATGAATTGGAGTCTCTACTCCGAAAAACGCGAGTAAAGAAAGGCATCTCTTGTTTTGCGCCCTCAGGATTTTCCTCCGCTGAGCGACGCGGCCAACAGTAACAAAGCGGAATGGTAACGGATGACGCCCAATGGCTGACTGAAATGGAACTTTTTATTTTTCTTTTCTTTTTTTTTGGGGGGGGATTCTTTTTCTTTCTTTTTTTTTTAATAGTTTCTTTTCAAACAAGCTGTGAAGAATTCGCAGTGTGGAGTTGGTAATTTAAGAATGGGTTGTATGGTGGCACTCAGGGTCCGGGGGCTGATAATGGGCGACGTGAAGAACAATAGGTGATAAAACCAAAGGGGGGAGGGGGAAAGGAGATAGATAATATAATAAGAAGGGAAATAAAAAAGAAGAGCCGAAACGGGAAAAGAAAAATAAAGGACAAGAGTGAGGGGAATAATAATAAGAAGTTGGGATTTGAATAATTTTAATAAAATTGAGATTAAAGGAAAAAAAAAAAAAAAAAGGCAGACTGTAGAGGAAAAAAAATGAAGAAACTGGAAAAAGCAAAGGCCACCCAGGTGTCCCCCAAGGATCGCCTGCAGCCCAGGATGGGGCAGCACAGCACGTCTAGCGTGCAGCAAGACGGATGTTGGATGGTGGATGAGAGGAGCTACGTCTGTAGATTAGATCGTGGTATGTGGGGAGGGTCAAGGAGGGGAAGGGATCAATCAGAAGTACAGAAAAGGGGAATAAGAATAAAGTAGTCCAAAATAATTAAAATAATAAACAGGGGTTGAAATGGGGAATATGATATGAGATAATGGGACGCGGAAGAGAGGGAAGAAGGGAAAAGAGAGCGAGAGACGGGAGAAGAGGAACAGTTAATAATAATAGAAAGAGAGAAAGAAAGAAAGGAAGAAAGAAAGAGAGAAAGAAAGAAAGATTGGATTGAATTAATGGTGATGATGAGGATCTACTGTCTTGTTCGTTTCAGGGGTGAAAGAATCTAAGTAGTGGTAGTAGGAGTAGTATTATTATTACGCCGCCAAAACGCTCTCCTGGAGCCATGGTTCCTGGACGGAGCCACTGCTCGAACAATTTCTGTTATTTACAATCATGAATCCTCGACGGATGAGGGGTTCGACTCCCATCTACCTCCCATCATTCATTCATTATTAGGTATTATACCTGACAGGGGATTGTTTGGGCTGAAGTGACAACAGACTCACCTACCTGGGTTTGCGTCCCTAGGAGTCGTAGTAGCCAGTCGTTGTGAATTAGTGAGGTGTATAAACTTGGTTAGTAACCAGCTATTATTCCACTAGTGACGGGCACTGATAAGTACACCTCAGGTACCTGGCTGCCACTGGCCAGTAATCAAATTCCATGCCCTTGACTTGTCGCGGGGATCCCCCTTCTTATGCTTCTTATTTGCTCCTCCTGGGTCAAGATTTAAAAAGGAATTTTTTTTTTTTTTAACCTTCCCGACTTAAGATTGCCGGAAAGGGGGTCGACCCAACCCTGTTTCAAGTGTCAATAATGACTTGGGAGCGGGATGCAAATAATAACAAGAACAACAATAATAATTATTTTTCTTCGTCTTAAAATAATCCCTATTGTTCTTATATTATTGGGGGTCGTACGGCGGCGCAATTATTTCCTCTGGATTTAGTCATCTTACACGTACATCTATTTGACGTGTTCGGTAGAGAAAGTCGCGTCGAGCTCCAGCCTTTCAGACTGATGGATCAATTCCAGCCAGTTGATCCCCGTGACTGGTCTCAGGGTCTGGACCAATCATTGGGCCGTGTGGCTGATGACTTTGCCTCTTCTGCCGGGTCACTTTCATCTGTCTAAACTAGATTAGGAAGGATCATGACTTTCTTAGCCTAATCAGGATATTTAGCATCATGAGGGAAGTTGCACAGTCGTTCCTCCTACCCAGCACTAGCAGAAGAGATGGTGATAGTAAGGAGGTAGATCACTGCTGGATTTCATAGCTGGTGATCCAAAGGCAGACCCAGTACCTTGTCGGTGAGTTCTTAAGTATTAATTGATTCCTGAGTCTGGACCTCAGTCCTTTCCGAGGGGCGGTGTTGGAGAGGGCCCACCGCAGAACGGCTCTTCAGAATTAATGGAAGCCTAAGGCCTCCAAAGATAGTGGGCGATATTGTAAGGTACTGTCTAATGAAAACCTTTGCTGATGGCTGCGGTTAAAGACAAATTCATCCTAGGTCATCCTAATTCAGGTGAAGATGGGATTATTTTTGCCTACTAATTCGAGAGGAAAAAAAAAAAAAAAAAAAAGAAATGGAATCATCGGGGTTTATGAAGGGACTAGAGAATATGTATAAATAAGGACGTTCAAGACCAGTCATATTGGTAGGGAATCTAGGGGACTAAGTACTGAGAGAGAGAGCCAGAGGAAGAAGGGAGGATATAAATAGCGCGTCTAATGAAGGTCGCCTGAGGCGGCAATAGAATAGCCGCTTCACCCGCGGCACCTCAACTTCGTTGTGGCTATCTTTAGAATCTTCTGCATCACCCGCGTGTCGCCGTTCCAGCCATCCAGCAAGAATCAAACCCTCTTTCATCCTATTCTTCCTCCGTCCCCATCAGCTCCATCCGAGAATTGTCCCTTGTCGGTCGGATACTTCTCCTCCCTCCCCCCCCTCCCAAGGTTAGTAACCTCAGGCTTCTCCATTCCCTTTGTTTTGTCTGTAAGCACACCTCCCCCCTGGACTGCCTTCCCCTCCGTCGGCTTACCATCGCTGTTGAAAACTCTCTGTCCCTCCTTTGCGCCCCCGAAATCCCGCCCATTCTATACCACCCCCTCATCTTTCATTACTTCATCTTCCCTGTTCCTTTCTTTTTTTGTTCTTTTTGCGTTTGCGGTCTCCACTTTTCCTGAAGGCGCTATCATTATCGCAAGTCTCTTCAAAGGAAATCGGGAGGAAAAAAAAAAAAGGCCAAAAGAAGCATAATCCTAAGTTTAAATTATTATAGCCACTTAATTCTGACAAATGCAAAGGAGCTTTCTTCCCCTATCGCGTGTTTCTAGAAGTTCATTCGTCGAGCGATATCTCCTTGGGTTTCATATTTCCAATACGCGCCGCCATCTGATACGAAGGGACAACTCAAATTTCACCTCATTATCGACCTCGTTTGACATATCCTTGTTCGCGTGAGCCCCTTACGCGCGCGCTATCCCCCATGGGTCGAAGAAAGATTGAGATCAAGGCGATCAAAGATGATCGCAACCGTTCAGTGTAGGTCTTAGCCTTGTCTCGCGATGGCCTCAAAAGAGGATTTTCGGATTGCTGACAGGAGGGATATTCCAGGACCTTTTTGAAACGAAAAGGCGGTTTGTTTAAGAAGGCACATGAACTTGCGGTTCTTTGTTCGGTGGATGTCGCAGTCATTATTTTTGGTCACAATAAGAAACTCTATGAATTCTCTTCATGTGACATGAGAGAAACACTCGCTCGGTATCAATATGTGCGTTGCTTCTACATCAAGCCCTGACTCTACCCCCCCGGGTTAATATCTAACTTGACTTGCTCCTCCAGTTTGGCCCACCACATGAGCACAAGGGTCCTGAGGACTTTAATGGGAAACGTGATGATGATGACGATGATGACGATGATGGGACACCCATTCCTGATGAAATACACCCTGGCCCTCAGAACCCTCCTCAAATAATTCCCACCCACCTACCTGGTGGCCATCCCGGCTTTCAGCATGTCGGCCAAGCGCCCTCAGCTTCCCCTCCTATACGTAATGGGATTCCTTTCGACCCGCGCCATGGGACCCCGCAACCGCAGGGAGTTTCAAGACCATCCTCTAGGAATCATCTTCGCCGTGTTAGCTCTAATCTCTCAGTGCCGCCTCATCATGCAACCCCGCCCCCGCCTAACCAAGCTCCTCAAAATGGGTATCAATACATGCCAAATCCCTCAGTTTACAATCCAAATACTGCGCATAACATGGGCCAACAACCTCCACACCCTAGTCAATTTCCGCGTTTTGGCCATCACCCCCAAGGACCGCACCATCAGCCACCCCAACCTCAGCACCAGACAATGCCGCCGCATTCGATGCCCCCCCAGACGATGCCCCCGCAAGTGATGCCTCAGCACCCCCAAGCGCCACCTCAACACCTCCAGCAGCACCCGCCACATATTCTTACCCAACCTCCACCTTCGATGGGCATGCCACAACCCCCACATCCATCTATACCCCAGGTTCCCCAATCATTCTTACAGGAACAAGGCAGAAATTCACTACATCCAGGGTTCACACAAAGCCAACAACAGCCACCCCAACGACCAGGGACTCTTCCCGATCATTCCTCGTCTGACCAAATGCCCGGCCTGCTGAAGACAGAGGGCAGCCAGTCACCTCCATATCAGAAGCATTTACCACCGTCTAAATCCCGTAGCATATTCACACCGATAGATGATTCTGCTTTAGCGCGACATTTCTTCAGCGAAAGTGCCCATATAAAAGTCGAGCCTCCTCAGGAAGAGCCTAATGAGAAAAAGCCCCCGAGTCATCTTGTTCCACCCCGAGCCCCACCCGAAGCCCCCATTCCTAAGCCAACACCTGATATCAAGCCTGTTGTGCGGACCAACAGTAATCAGCTGCCGCAGAAACGGCCGCAGCTGAAGGTGCAAATTCCCGACCAACCCGAAACTGGAACTGACTCATCGTCGCGTGAGTCTGGGGGCAATAAGGCCCTGACACCTGCCAAAGCTAACCCGGACACAAGCCACCCTGGTGTGGTGCTACCCCCACCGTCTCCGTCGGCTGGAGCGATCCTCAGTGCGGGCGCCCAGGGCCCTCCCAATCCATTTGCGAGACCACCTCCTCCACTAGCAGCAGCCGCCGCGGCGGCGTCACAAAATAGTGGCGCTTATAATAATAATAATAACATAGAGACTCCAATATCCGCGCTACCTAGTCGATTTGTTGCTGATGCTTTGCTCCCATCCCCATCAAGCTTCTTCCAGGAGTGGGGATTTGGCCGATCTGGACCCGACAGCAACATGCTTCCTAGTCCTCTAACATTCCCTACTCCGGCAGTCCAAAACGGTCCTAGCTTTGCCCGGGAGGACGAACAAGATAAAAAACGCAAAAGTCCAGATAGCGGGCCGAGTGGGGAGGGAACTACGAAGAAAGCAAAGACATGAATAAATGCCATGCATTATTGTGTATGCTGATGATTCTAGCGTTCCCTCTCCCCCTTGTTATCACCTTTTCTATATATTATGCTGCTGTCCTTGATCTTCTGTTTCGATTCCATGGCATCTTATGGCGTTTAGGAAAATCGTGGGTAACCCTGGTGGAAAGGCTGAAGTATCGTCTCATATATTTCTCATTTCTTTTTTTTTTTTTTTATTAGTTTCCGGTCTCTATCTATCTCTTCTTTTTTTTTTTTTTTTTTTTTTCCTCTCTCCCTTTCCTTTTTGATGGGCTATTATTTTCTTTTATCATTTACATATTTATATTCCCCCTCTTTCCTTGTCTGTTATATCTGTCTCTTTTGTTTTGGCATCTCTTTTCCTATTAACAGTTATACTATACCCCTTGTCTCTGGCGAGTTCAAGTTATTTTTGCCTTGATATTTTCTGTGATCCCATTTCACTTGAGATTGACAACAAGAAAACTGAAGAAAAAAAGGAAAAAAGACTACAAACAAACTTTTTTCAAAAAATTTTGACTTTGAGAATGGAATTTCTGATTTAATCTAGAGTGCTTTTTTCCCCGTGCTTTTTCTCCATCTTCCCCCCCCCCCTTATTGTATCTTTTTTGTCTATGTATTTGTCATTTATTTATTTTTTTACCTTATTTATTAGGGACTGGTATCTCTCAATCAACTGTAGTCAGTACTTTGCGGAAGCTTTTTTTTCTCGCCCAACCCCCATTTTGCTTTTACATCTCTCTATTAGGTAAGTGAAGTGGTGTAATCCCTAGATTTAAAATAGGTATATCAACGAAATTTCCAATGTAAATTTGGTAGGTAGGTATTTAAAGTCTAGATAACTGACCCTCACTTTTGATAGTTATATTAATCACATCAATCAATTAATGAATGTAGCTATGGAGGTAGGTATTTAGTATCAAAACAAGGAGCGAATAAGGTGTTCTAGTAAAAAAATCTAGAAAATTTTGATTATTATATTTGTTTTCTTTTCAAAAAAAAAAAACAAAAAAACCTAAATATTTCGAGAGGGAGTAAAAGGTAATAATAATTATATCAAGAGAGATGAGAGATGAGATATGAGGAAGTAGGTGATTAGATCAGGTATCAACATGTATCGTGCAAACAATGGGTGTAAGAGGGTTGTGGGTCGTAGATTGTGGTTGTTAGTAAGGAGAAAGAGTTATGTACACTGTAAGTGAAAGAGAAAGAGCAAGAAGAGGGGAAGGAAGAATTATAAAGGATAGGGAAAAAAAAAAAAAAGAAGGGATATTAGCATAGTAATATAGACAATTATGCAGTCTCTTTGGACTCGGGTTGTGTAGAAGTCTCTCGAGCTTGAGCAGCTAAGATTTCCTGCCGAGCACGTTCCTGTGCGGCGAGTCCCGTTTCTGCAATGGTATGCGTCTTGCTGAGGACAACTGGGCGGACAAAGATGCTCGCGATGAGACCGACACCTGCGACGACCGTATAAAAAATCCAGATACGACTGAGGGAGAAGGTAAAAGCGGATAGGACAACTGTTTTCTCGGACTGGGGAAGGCTACGGATGAGATCGCCTTGAGAGCCGGCGAAAGAACTAACGATTTCAGTGGCAGTTTGTGGCCCAACGGCGGAAATGAGTTCAGGCATTTGCTGACCGAGTACATTCTGGTAGATGACGGTCCCAATGACAATGGAGATAGAGGCGGAGACCTGGCGAATGAAACTGAAGGTGGCAGTTCCGGCAGCCATGTCACCTGGGTGGATGTTTGCCTGGAGGGCGACGAGGGGTGCTTGGAAGAGAGGGCCGGTGCCAATACCAGCAATTAGTTGATAAATGATGATGCGAGGCCAGGAGGCGTAATATTTGAGATCTATAAAGAGGCCGTATCCAAGGGCGAGGAAGACGAAGGCGGCGATGATCAGCTCATGGTAGCGGCCAGTCTTTTTGATACATATGCCTGTGACCGCAGAGAGGACTGAAAGACTGAGAACCTGAGGGAGAACATAAACACCGCTCATTATCGGAGTTGCAAGGAGCACACTTTGGAAGTAGAGAGGGAGGTAATATGCACCACCCATGAACACAAGGCTGTGGACGAAGCAAATGACGAGAACTAGGACATTGTGCAAATTTTTGAAAATTCGTAGCGGAATGATAGGATATCGGGCGATTTTCCATTCGTTCAGCGCGGCGACACCATATGTGAGCAAGCCAAAAACGATAAGGCAGATGACGGTGGCCGAGTTCCAAGGGTAGGTGGCACCACCAAACTGCAGACCAAAAAGGAACATGAGGGTGGCCCCAACAATGAGAAGGTTGCCTGACCAGTCGATGGATTTGAGACCTGCAAGGAGAGGAGTCTTCGGGGAGTCGATTTTGAGAAAGAGGACTAGAACAGCAAAGGAGATGCCTCCAATTGGTACTATAGAGATACTCCATGTTAAATTGGTATCATATGAGGGGTAGGGCATTATGAACAAAATCGACTTACGGTTAAGATAGAAGCACCAACGCCAAGTGACACTGGTTGTGAAGGCACCGCCAACAAGGGGACCCAGTGCGCCGGCGATGGCCCAGGTGGATCCAAATAGGGCATAGTAGACAGGTCGTTCTCTGCAAGGGAAGTCAGTCAGCACCACATATTCAGCAGGCAAGAAGCGCAAATATAATTGGGATTTTCACTTACCGAACGCTGAACAAATCCGAAACGCAAATATTTGCCAGCACAATGATGCCTCCTGCTCCGGCACCTTGAATTGCTCTGCCGGCAATGACCATGGGAAGATTAATCGATAGCGCGCAGATCAAACTGCCGACTAGGAAGGCAAAATTGGCGAGCAAAAGGATCACTTTGCGACCCCAGATATCACTCACCTTGCCCCACAGAGGGACGAAGGCTGCATTAGTTAGGGAGAAAGATGATGCAATCCATGAATAACCACTTTCGGAGGCATGAAAGTGAGCAGCCATTGTGGGGAGTGCAGTGGAAATGATAGTCTACCCAACAACAAGGTTAGTATGGAAGAAACGTTGAATGAGAGAGTAAAAGAGCACATACCATATCAAGGGCAGCAAGAAACAGAACCAACTATGTATGCAATTCGACCGAGTTAGTTTTTTTTTTTTTTTTTTTTTCATGCATTACTGACAAAGAGATCTTACACAAAGGGCAGCCATAACAACTGCAATTTTCTTTTTCCCTAATCGCTGGGCCTGCGAAGGCACCCGGTCCAGCGCCGCGGTGGTATCCCCGGGCTTCTCTGTTGTTTCGTCGCCATTTGAATCCGTGTGAGGATGGGTCACAGATGGCGGAGAATGAGATCGGGCTGTGTCTGATCCCTCGGGTGGAACACCAGAGGAAGTATCGGTTTCCGATGGAGGAAGCTTCTCTGCCGTCATCCGATTAATGGTCGTCGTATCGTGAAGCTCTTGAGTCTCCTCACTAGCTGAATCCCCCGGTACGGTCATACCTTGTGAAAGAATGAAGGTGAGAGGGGTAGATAAAGAGAGAGAGACAGGGAGAGAGAATAACAGAGTTGGAGAGGGGTGAAAGTCTGGGGTAAAATAGGCCAAAAAAAAAAAAAAAAAAAGTGGAAAAAAAGGTTTCTTAGGGCGGTTTGGTCGTTCGTTTGATCGTTGCTCCGACGGGTCGAGCCGACACTGAGATATGAAAACTAGGTACTGTACATAGAATCCAGACGACGTCGCAATGAAATATAAGAGAGCAGGAGAAGAAAAATTGAGGCGTATTTGTAACCAGTGACTCGAGTTCTGGGGGGGGCAGCACTAAGCGTTCTAGTAGGTAGCTTGAACTGATAGATCCACAAATCCACGGCCGAGGCCAGTGGTCAATTAATCGACCGATCGCCGTACGAACGAGGAACCAAGTCGGAGATTAGACGGTGGGGGGCTTCATCCTGACAGGCTTCTGGTGCTTGGGTAGCCCCGATCGGCCGAGGACTTTTGAGTCGGTCATAAGAGGGGAAGACCATTGAACCAGGGATAAAACGGGTAAGTTTGAAGTTGAATTAATTATTCGATTACATGCTTAACACGAGAAGGAATGTGGAAACACCACGTGTAGAACAATAGCAGAACCAGGCCGGGTGGGCTTGAGTGGGCTTGAGTGGAGCAAGGCTTGGTCGAGGAAAGAAAAGAAAAAGTTTCCGCCGATTGAAGAAGATGATGTATCAAGAGGAGTATACGTTATGAAACATGGATTTCATGCTTTAAAGTTTGCTCGAGTGCAGCATAAAAAAGCAAAAAACCTCCGTCGGTTTCAATACACCACTTATCTTTTCTCCGGTAATTTTTCCTTTCCTTTCATAGATTATTTAATTATTAATTCATGACTTCATTTGGGCCTCGGATTTCCTATTCGGGATGGACCTTCAAACAGATACAAACATCTTCTTTCTACACCTTCCCCCCTTTCTCTTGAAACTTGCTATTACATGATTGATTATAATCGCCTATTAGTATGATAAGTAATGATATTAAGAAAGGGTATAACCGAATAATGGGCAGATATATGTAAGAGGTTGAATAATGATGTCCCAATCCCCCGGGTGCTAAAGTTCTACGACAACTTTCTAATCCTGCAACTGAATTATCTCTAAAATAAAACCAACCAGATCAGTAAAGCGTTACTCATCCGATCGTTGAACATAACCAAGACCGTACTTACCAGTTAAAAATTCTTCAAAGCTGACAGTTATATACCCATCACGATCATCGTCATATCGCTTAAAAACTTCTGTCATGCGCCGGAGACTAATGCACGCCTGAACAAACAAATCGAAACTCATCCCCGTCGTCGGTGCGCCCGACTTCCGACCTTTACTCTCAAATGTGGTAAAAAGAACCGTCACAAAAGACTGACTGAGTCGGTATCCAAAGGCGACCAACGCCTTTTCGAATTCCTGCAGGCTAATACGTCCACTACGGTCTTCATCAAAGCGATCAAAAAGACCTCGCCAGGCGGCGAGATAGCGCCATAGAGAAACAAATTCATCGAACGAAATGGACCCACTTCGGTTGCGATCGAACATGCTAATCATCATCTTTACCGTCTTCGGGTGGAATGAGGTGAAATCGCCGTTCACCAGAGCCGAGCCCAGCTCTAGCTCGGTGAGCGCCCCCGAGTGGGAGGCGTTGGCCGCGCGGAACAGCGGGAAGAGCTGCTGCGGGTCGTCATTGGGCACCGACAAGGGGGGTGGTTGTGGTGTCTGGGGAGGACGGGAGGATGGTAGAGGGCGGTTGCGCACCGGTTGGGTCGGCGGAGGCCCAAATCCGTAGTTCTGTGGCGGAGGGGATGGATGTAGGATGACGCCAGGGCGTTGGTTTGCAGGGGCGTTGGGCAGAGGGCGGTCTAATGACGGGCGTGGGGCAGCCGCTGCAGGGAAACGATGAGAGCTCGTTGAGGGACTGGGGCCAGGTATTTGAGGAGACAGACCACCAGGAGAAGCTATCTGAGGTTTGTGCTGGCCCTGGGTGTTAATCTGCATAGCTCCGATCATCTGGGCAACCTAAATGGGGACCAAAGTTATTTCCAGCCGCGCGTGGGTGGCGGGTTGTGGTGGGGAGGGAAGAAGGGGAGACGGGGACAAAAAGGACGCAAATTGGCATACCTGTTCGGGCTCCGCGTGCCTGGATTCGTATGGTCATAATTAGCAATCTTTATTGCGATTCTAGATCGTGCCCCAGAATGGTGAAATCCCCACTTACGCTGGGAGCGCGTCCGGGTTGTAAGTTTTGTTGTACGCCATCGCCACGCAAAACTGACTGACGTAGTGAAGGAGAGAGGTTTAGAGTAGTTCGGGAAGGTCGAAATGGAGTAAAAAAAGATCTCTCATGGGGCAGGAGGCAGCATTAGGTTATATCTGATGGGAGTGGGAGGAAGAGATGAGAGGGGAGGGAAAAGGGAAGAGGGAAAAAAAGGAAAAGGAATTGGATAACTGGGATTTCAGGAGTTGATTAATAGCCTTTCGCCATTCTAGTCATTTGTTCGGTTTTTGTTGTTGAAAGCGGAGTCCGTGGGGCCCACGAGGTGCCAAGAGTGGCATCAGAGCCTCCTTTCTCCTTCACTGTCGCAAGGAAAAGCCGTGCTAGATAGATGCTTTTTCACAAATGAACGCCATCCGATGATCACCTCCCGGTTGGGAGCTCTAGCTCCCGAAGTAATTAGTAGCGAGGGAATAACATGCTCTACGGACGAATGGTGCCCCCCTGAGCTGGTACTTGGGTACTATTTTTACGACCTAGGTTCCCTCCTCATTCTTGTGGTTCTTCGTGCCAGTGATGGCCCACCTGTTCCACATCTTAACGCTCTCACTACGTCATATCCCAATGCGACAACTTTAGGCACAACATTTTGAGTGGCTTTCATTTATTGACATTGAATTATAAGTCTTTTTCTGAAGAGGAACAACAATATAGATCTTCAGGACTCTCTAACCACGCCATCGAAATTCTCACAATGGTTTTTGAGAATATCTCTAATCTCTTTCCATGCCTTGGCTTGGAATTGTTTGCCCTCCACTCCCGTAGTAAGTGCGGCCGATTCGCTATCACCTCGTCGTTAGCAAAATTCGCAAGTCATGTGGGTTGACACCAAGGTGGCAAGAAAAAAAAAAAAAAAAAAGGTAGGCCCGGGACAACGTACTCTAGATACCCATCGCTTCTCCAGCATCGTCCATGAGATTCAACTCCCTGATAAGTCGCGCTAACTAGCGACCGACTCCCTTGCTCTGCCGTTCGTGCGAAAAGCTTCTGAGCGATCCAAACTAGGACTCGCTGGTAAAATTTATTGTATTGCCGCCCAAGAGATGACGCACAGAACCCTGGACTAACTGTATTGATGATAACGGGCACGGTTCCATTTTCGTTCCGCAGACGTCCCGCTACCGTCTTGAGAACATATTCCAGAAGAAGCTTCGAGATCCCATACTGTTTCGGGCCATTGAATGGTTGCATCTCGTTGAGGTGCTTCAGTAGCGGATCTTCGACCCGGAGACTCCTGGCTTGGACACGGACAAATTGTTGGCTCGAGACGACCGTAAGATGGGCTGGGTCCGAGATGGAGGAGCTACTTCGTAATTTTGGGAGGAGAAGAAGTGCTAACAGACAAGTGGATAGTGTGTTAACTTGTAACGTTTCTTCCCATCCTTCGGGCGAGACGCTGTATTCACGATTCCAGATGCCCGCATTGAGTAGGGCAATATCCAGGTGTTTTATTTCGCTATTGGCCCGGCCCGCAAAATCTTTGACGCTCTGAAAACTGTTCATTTCTAGCTCCCATACTTGGACAACCCCCCTTCTATTTGTCCGCTTCTCAAGCTCAACCTTTGTTGCTTCGCCTCGTTGCAGGCTCCGGCTACCTATAATCAGCGACTCCACCCCTAGATTGAGAAACTTGATCGCGGCCTCGAACCCCAGCCCAGCGGTTGCGCCAGTGAGGATGATTGTCTTTCCGGCAAACGAGACCCCAGTTGGATCGACTGGAGGGCTGTACTGTGTTTTTAGAAGCCGAAAAAGGCTAGCCATGATGCATTCGTTGGGATATAAAAAAAAAAGAAAGAAGATCGAACAGGGGCGGCACTGTGTAACCAGGATCAATGAAGCTTGATCAGCGTCTCGCAGGTCAAAAGATACACTGGATTGATTTGTTTGAAATGATGTACTCAAATCATAGACAGGAGTCCCGACAACACAAAATCGGGTTGGCGGTTTGCGCTCGAATCAAAAAGTAGCGTGAGCCCGTTATGAATGCTTTTGGATGGTTGACCGTGACTTTAGTCAATTGTTAGACCCGCCACCAGTGTCTGGGCGAGCCCCACTGTGCCCTGAGACAAGAGACTGCAAGAGGCTGGAGATACGGATACGATGGCGGTGATGGTTCCGTGAAAGAGGATTGGAAATGAGATAAAAAATGTGAAGACTTTTCCCTGTCCTATATTACACCAGGTTTGGAAGCTATGATCTCTAGGAACTCCTCGTTAAAATAAAAGATAAAGTCGGATTTCATGGTCCTCCCACGGGGTGTGTGTGGGCAGGTTAACTTATATATACAGATGCTACTTTGCTTGACCATATGGGGTGATGTTGCTTCGCGTAGCTAGTAGAATCAGCACTTGAAAAATGGAAGGAAAGACTAGAATCAAGTAACTTGCAGGCTGAAGTCATTCGTGCCCAGCAAAGTGCTATTACCGGCCCAGGCATACGTAGGGGAGGGACTTGCAGTGGTAATCGTTTCCTGCCTCAGGAATCGCAAAACCACAAACGGTGCAAACACGGTGTGTCATCTCATTTCCCCCAACAAACTTGGGCTGCCGAGGCACCTTAATCATATTACCAGGCAGTTATAGACTTTGGGGGCTTGTACCGGGCGTCTCAGTGACAGTGACTGGGGATTTGCTGTCTGTTTATTTTTATTTCCTCGTTCTATTTTTACGTTTGATTCCTCCGGTTACTCTTGTAAAGACATCGACGTTGCATCTCGTTTATTTTTTAAAACATTGAATTGCCTATGGCATCTGCACAGGGAGGGAGCCTGACTCCTACAACCTCTGGTCGGACATGGCGCAATTACTTTCCACAAGGTGATCTCTGGGTTTTTGGGTATGGGTGAGTGGTCTAGATGCCAGAGTTTTGCTGCTGTCAAAAAAAAAAAAAAAAAGGATACCCTGTCATTTGGTAGAGTACATCACTGACCATGACTAGGAGCTTGATATGGAAGCCACCGCCGCACTACGGTATGTTGGATAAACTGTAGCATGCTTTGCTTCCCAATTGATCTTGGTGAGAGATCAAAAAGCAGGAAAAGTTCCGAAGAGGGGAGGTTGCAGAGCAAGCGGAACTGACCTGATATCATAACAGACCAGAGAGTACCGGGCTACATTGAAGGTTATGTACGACGCTTTTGGCAGGTTTGTAATGTCTATCCTAGAGTGCTACTGCGTTAATTACCAAAGTCGATAATTTCTGCCCTACCCAACAGCTGACTGAGTGTTGCTTGGGCTCTTAGGCGAGGTAATTTTCCCTCTATAGAACCTTTTCTTTTTTTTTATTTTAAATATGAAAGGAAAAACTACACCGCGGATCTGACCGACTTTTCTCTCAGCACTGACCACCGGGGTACTCCAGCAGCACCTGGACGTGTCGTGACAGTGATTGAACGGGAGTTTTGGGAGACGCTCAATGACCCAGTATGTGATTTTCCCTTGGGCTCGACGTCCTGACATTTTGTGCAAGCTATGAAAGACCCTGACCCTCTATTCCGCGACTTTTGACCCGCTCATTATGGAACAGCTGGCACACCTTGAGTCTTCCTCAAATGACCGAGTCTGGGGGGCTGCGTATCATATTCCCGCTTCACATGCAGAGGAAGTGCATGACTACCTAGATGTCCGAGAAATCGACGGATACACGGTGCATTACACCCCATTCCACCCAACTTCGAAACCCACCCCACCTAAAGACTCGGGCCCTTTGACTTCCTCTCCGATCACCTGCATGGTATACATCGGACAGCCTACAAATCCGCAATTTCTCCGTGATCCAGCTTGTCGTGAGCCGCAGCATGTAGCTGAAGTGATCAGCCGTGGTCGTGGGCAAAGCGGTAAGAATACGGAGTATCTTTACCTCCTGGAGAAAGCCCTCGAAGGCATTGGTCTTGGAACGGCCGATCTACATGTGACTGATCTGGTAAGTCGTGTGAAAGCTATAGAAGAGGAGGGAGAGGCAGCTAGGGAAGAAGCCAAGGCCGAGAGGGATGTACAGAAATCTTTAGAAACCGCAACAGAAGATGATCACCGGGAATTTCCACCGCCTGAGTGAAACATCATTAAAATTAAAGTGAAGTAAGCTTATATGAGGGAGCGAGCGAAACGAGAGAGGGTCAAACTTCAGACCAAGAGTCGACTCAGCGAGGCTACTGATAAACACCCCTTTGGACGGTTTTACTGGCCTCACTTTCCCTAGATCTGATAGACATAATAGAAATCAAGTTCAGTCTCTAGTATCCCATCTTCCCTAACATATAAACATCGATTCAAAAGGATTGAGCTTGGTTCAGAGCTTAAACCCAACATTATTTCCCCAGCCGGTCAGCTTCTTTGCCGCCTCGAGCGCCTGATCCTGGGATTCCAGCCCGTATTCTTGAGTGGTATGAATCCCCAGCTTTCGCACGCGGAGGAACCTCCACCATTTGTATCAACTGTAAAATGTGATTTCGTGAATACATGAATCGTCCCTGGACCCGAAGACTCTTGAGTATAACCTCGATATAGGGTAACTCAAATTTCCCTAGCATTCCCCCCCCCCCCCCCTTTGACAGTACATCGACCAAAGGGACGCAAAGCACACCTACTTTGGCCGTTAAACGCGAGGCATCTAGAACAGTAGGTAGGCGGCGAGACATCGATATAAGCATCGGCGCTGTCCGCCAATCCTGCTGCTTCCTTGAACAGCTCCGTATTGCGCCCAACATCACACTCGTCATCACCACCGTCCTCAGACGTCCCCGTGGATCAATGAATGTCTTCTAAGGTCTGGAGGGCCCTTTTATATCCATCCCGTCTCATTTCGTAATCAACGCTCATATTCGCTCTCAAAATCCACCTACCTACCTACAAGTAACAAAAAAAAAAAAAAAAATTTTTTCAAAATCTAGAGGCAAAAGAGACGACTACCTAGACTCCTTCTCCTTCTCTACTAGGGGGGAGAAACCAAACCACCTCAGTTAGGTACTGCGTGTGGGTGAGGTGGGTGGTTGGGTAGGTAGGTAGGTAGAGGTACCTAGGGATTTATTAATCCTTTTTTCTCAAGTTTCATTCATTCTTTCTTTCTTTCGTTTAACACGGAAGGGAATTGATTATCTTCATTAACTTATCAAGTACCTACTGTAGTTGTTAATTCCTACTCGCACCTACCTACCTACCTACCAACCTAGCAGTTTTTCGATTGCTTCTATTCCAGTAAGTTTGTTTGCTCCATTTCCTATTTCGATTTCTTTGTTATATTTCCAGTTCCAATGATATTACACGCAGGAGGCAGGCAAACCAAAAAAAAAAAGCAATAAAGAAAGGAAGGAAAAAGGAAAAGAGGGGAAGATACCTAGCATTAGCATAATTAATATAAATCAAATTCCTCATTAATCTCATTATCTACCTACAAAGGATAATATCTCAACGTGCTGGTGGGAATATCCTCTCCCACTGATAGATACATGGGTAGATAGATGATCACTGAGACTTGAAAGAAAGAAAGAAGCAAGCTAGTTGAGTTTAGTATCCAGTAGGTACTTAGCTTGGTAGGTAGGTAGGTAGGTGTACTTATGCATGCTTGCATCAAACTAGTAGAAAAAAGCATACACACAAAAATAGGAATGAAAAATTCTAGAGGTGGGTAATAAGAACAAAGGCAAAGCATTGACAAAAAGTAGGGGGTTATTACTTTAAATCTCAAATGTACTTACTGTATCTTCAGAAGGCAGGGAAGATTTTATGATCAACAAAGGAAAAAAAAAAAAGCAAAGAAACAAAAAAAAAGAATTTCACTGCTGGTTGTACAACTCAGGTTAGTTTTACCAGGAACATAAGTACATAGGTACATTATTTATACCCCCTTACTAGGAAGATAATTACGTCCATTTTTTTTTTTTTTTTGTTCAATTGGTTGTTATATTTATTACTTGATTCGTCTCTCTTCGTTCGAATATCGGTCGATCAAATTTTATACCGTCCTTCATTTTAGAATTAAAAAAAAAACATTTCAGCCACTGATAGATATGACACAATCCTCCCAACTCGACGCAGATGTCATCATCATCGGCGCAGGCCCAGTGGGCATGTTGCTTGCATACCAGCTTGACCGTCTAGGAATTCATTGCTTTATCATAGACCAGAATCTCACCACGACCAAATGGCCGAAAATGGATCTGACTAATTGCAGGAGTATGGAGATCCTCCGTACCCTCGGCCTGGCAGATGATTATCGAGCGCAGGAGAACGCTGTCGGGCCCGACGCGCAGTTCGATTCCATCTTCGTCACGAATCTTGCTGAGGGCGGACATCTGCTAGGATCATGGGTAAGTTAATAATTGAAGAATGATGGTGGATGGGCGTGGTTGGTATATCTACTGCCTGTGTACAATACTTACTAATACTCAGAAAGCGATTGCCTTCTGTGAATCAACAGAGAGAATATATCAAACAATGCAATGACGGTACCCAGCCGGCGGAACCGGGTCAGCGATGCTCGCAGATTATCTTTGAGGCGTGGATGAGGAATATCATCACGACGAAGCCGAGAGTCACTATGAAAATGGGCTGGAAGTATGTAGAGCACATAGAACAGTCTCATGGGGTGATTGCTGCCATAGTGGACCGCATGGGTCAGAGCCACACTCTCCGTGGTCGATATTTGGTAGGATGTGATGGGGGTGGTAGTAAGGTGAGAAAATCAGCAGGCATTAAGATGATTGGGGGTCAAATGTAACAGATCACATCATTCCACCCCTCCCCCAACTGAAAATGCGAGTCGGCTAACGACCATGAAGTCCTATCCGTTTCTATTTAGTCCATTTTCGATCGAAGCAGCTGGCAGAGCAACTCCCTTTCGGGCATTTTTGGCACGCCTTTGTTGCTAAGTCAGGCTTTTTAATCAGTCAAGATGATAAAGACACCTTTACCGCTCATTGCCCTATCGAAGAGGAGAAGGGTGGAAATATTGACCCTAAAGAGATCGTCTACAGGGCTTTAGGAGGGATTAAAGGAAGATCCGAGATTGTGATTGATGAGATCCTCGTTCATAGTGAATGGCGGCCGAGTTTTAGTGTTGCTGAGAAATACTTAACGGATAATGGGCGAGTGTTTCTTGCGGGGGATGCGGGTTAGTATTTTCCCTGCATCATCCTCTTTATATATATATATATATGATTTGTGAGCTTATTTAGATGGCCTAGCCCACAGAAATCCTCCCCACGGTGGGTATGGTATGAACAGTGGAGTGGTGGATGCAATTGATCTAGGATGGCGACTTGCTGCAGTAATCAAAGGGTACGGTGGGCGTCTTCTTTTGGAGTCATATGAAAAAGAGCGTCGACCAATGATGATCCGCGCTTTACAAAGATCGCACCGTCACGTTATGGAGCATGTCATTCTGGACCAGATATACCATGACAGTTGGGAATATTTGGATTCCATTTCCTGCGACGGCGAGAAAGCGCGCGCTACAATCCACCAATACATCGATGTATCCGGCTCTGAGATATTAGATCGTGGTATCGAGCTTGACCTGAGATACGATTCCCCAGTTATCTTCCAGGATGACACCCCTGCGCTGCCGTGGGATGTGAAGAAATACCAACCGAGTACCAGACCTGGGAGTCGAGCTCCACATCTCTTCTTGAACGATGGGGTGACTAGCACGTATGATCTATTTGGCGAGGAATGGACTCTCTTTCACTTTATCTCTAACAGCAATGAGAAACCTCAAGAAAACACCAATGGATTTAGCACCGTCGCAGAGAAACTCGCCTTTCCGTTGAGAGTTGTTACCCTCCAGAACGAGGACCATGCTCGGAAAGTATGGGAACGGGATCTTGTTCTGGTGAGACCTGACACTCACGTTGCTTGGAGAGCAAACATAGCACCGACCAGCGACGCAGAAATTCAACACATCTTTGGTGTAGTGTCAGGAAACCGGTGTTTTCCTGAGTATACCGAAGGGGAACACGATGATGATGGGTTTTCAGAACTCGTGGTAAAATTCACCAAAAACTCACTAGACAATGAGGTAACCATCGCTGGTGAAAACAGCTTGCGCTAATACACTAAAACGTTGCTCAGTCCCAACTCCAAGGCAAGAAAAGATGCACACGAAAGGGGACTTGAAAGGTGTGTCAATGGTATAAGTGACGAAGACATGGAAAGACTGATTAGGAAAGGATACCTGTATTGCACGGTAGTGAGCTGCTACTGTTATTTACTCATTATTGTATGAATGGCCGTCGCATGTAATGCCAGATTTGATGTCAACCACTAACTGAAGGACATAAGCCCGCAAAAGAAAGAAACAAAAAGAAAAAAAAGAGATAATAGATAGAGTCATATCAAATAGTCATGAAAACGGTACAACCCATCGAGCGTCTCAACGTTATACTAGTCATTTCCGTCCGTTATCATCTCATAATCTGTCTGCCGTGTCGCGAAAGGTGTCGTTTCTACAACAAAGAGGTCCCCACTCATCCTTTAGTTGCTGGGGGCTTGGTCATTACGCCAGTCTGTATCATGTCAGTTTCGAAAGGTCAAGGCTGGGAAGAGTTGGTCCTGGCATTAAGGGACTACCCACTACCACCTATAAAACAGGTTAGTCGCCACTATACTAGATATCAATGGCTAGGGAAAGGAAGAAAAAGGAAGCGCACCACCGTATCCACCACCACGACGATAGGATGAACCCTCATTTTGGTTGTAGCCACCACGACCCTGGAAGCCGCCGGGACCGTTATTCCTGGGTGCTCGTTCCGAGGCCATATCTACTCGAATGGTGCGGCCATCGAACCTGCACACGTTAGGAGATTTACAAAGGGATAGAAAAATCACACTAGAAAAGAATTAGATGCTCACTCCTGGTTGTTCATGGCATCCATTGCTTTGACGGCATCATCCTCATTGGCGAAGCGAACGAAACCGAAACCCCGGCTGCGGTTGGTGTCACGATCCTTAACAACAATCTGGTGCAATTAAAATATTTAGCACATCAAAAATCAAGATAAAAAATAAAATAAAAAATGGGCGAAAAAATTTTTTTTTAAAAAAAATTTTAGGTTGAAAATTCTTTTTTCAAAAAAAAAAGCTTCGGCACTGGAGAGAGGGGGGCGGGGGAGAGGAGTCACAAACCGCTTCTTCTATAGTACCGAATTCGCTGAACCCGTCCCTGAGAGTCTCATCGGTAGTATGCCAGGCAAGGCCGCTAGTTGATGGGTTTGGTGTCAGTGGGGAGGGTGACCTCCAAGAGAAAGGAGATCGTGATTCAAGACAGAGAGATGACCATAAGAGATGGATAGACAGACCCGATGAAAAGCTTAGCCATCTTTAAACTCGGTTGCAGGAAGCTGAAGAGTTTTGTGAAAGAGGAGATGGGAGAATGGCGAGGGGAGCAAGAGCGACGTTGAAGGGGAAGAGTTGGAGGATGCGGATGAAGAAAAGGTGGGAAGAAAGAAGATAACCCGGAGTGGGAGGAAAGATAATTAACTACTCCTTGGGAGAGGGGCGGGACTAGTGGTGAATGAATGGGTGAGTGAGATTTTCTGTCGAAACCACTATTACTAGGTATTGACAGCGACTCAAGCCTCAATCCAGGGAATCAAGTAAAGTGGGAACTGGAATTAAGGACAAGTTGCCTGCGACTGCAATCTGCAGAAGTGTCCAGGTTCTAGCAATAATGGTGGTTATTATTATTATTATTATTATTTTTATTATGATATTATTTATTTTCTTCTTAACCTACATTGCTGCTTTTGCGGGTGGTGAAGAGCCAAAAACGGCAGAAATTGTAGCAGACCTGCAACGCGCGCAAAGCGGGGGGAGGGGTATTCTGGGAGTTGACGAAAGATACCTAATCTTCTGTGTCCCAAAGGTACTTTTTTTTTTTTTTTAATCCCTCCTTCCTTTTCCTCCCATGTTCAAGGGGTCCGAATCCAGACTCAGACTCGTCCCGTGCAAACTAGCTTCAGCGTTCCCCCAATAATACTCATTTTTTAGGGGGGATTAAATGAACCGGACTGTTATTTGTCCACGACAGAAAAGGCCACTTGGTACCGCGGGCGAATACTCAAGGCCAGCAGCTTTTTTTTTTTTTTTTTTTTTTTGAAATTTTATTCTTATTTTGTCTTTTTGGTCCGCCCTAGTACTAGGTACAGTTTTAGCTTAGTTATGATTTAGGTTGATTGACCTAATCGAAGCCTGGCACATGCAAGATGTTATTACTATCTGATAAAATAATATCAAGCGTAAACTCATAGTTACTGTTCAAGACTAACAAAAGCTAACTAACTATAACAATGATCAGATCAGCACTCTTCACGGGGAGGGAACAAATCAAATGGAATACTATTATTGACTTGGAAAAAAAAAAAAAAAAAAAGGGGGAGGATTAATCATCAAGGCCAGCCCAGTTTCCCACCTTAGTACCCGATTTTGCCCCAAAACATGAAGAGGGGGGGGGGGGGGGAGGCAAAGGGAAAAAGTGTTAAGAAAGGAGAAAAGAAGGAAATAAATAAAAATGCTCTATTTAAAGTGTTAATAATTCACTGCAATGGCATAATCTAATCCTTCTGAATGTTATGATAGAAGCTTGTATCTTACACCACTCGTACAAACACACGCTGATGTTGGAAATCTGTCAAGCATCCAGTATATCCATGCCTACTAAGAGAGGTGGCAGATAGAGAATACAGGTAATTAGGCAGTAGTCGTACTAAGTACACCGTTTCACCTCTCTATTCCCATGCCCCAAAATGTACGGATAAGTTTCTTCTTCATTTCTCCTATCTCATTTGTTCTTTCCTTTCCATCCCTCTCCGTACGGGTCATTATGCTTCACCTTCATCGAGTTAACAGCTTTTCCATCCCACCCTCTTGGTTGAGATGAGTGTAGCCAAAGCAGCATCCGAACATGATTATGCCTCCCTTGAATATTGCCGTATTGGAGGAAGGAAACGGGGCATTTTCTGATAGAATGTTGGTTTTTGTTATCAAAGCCAAACAGAAGTTGTTTGTGAGTATCTAAGCTGTTAAAGTATGTCAAAGCAAACTATAGGTACTATTAGAAAAACCCTGTAAAGTTCAGAAAAACTATCGGCAAAAAAAATATTATCTAGGAGAAATCCACCAAGGATGTGAGCCTACTTATCTGCCTTAGGGACATGCAGAATTGCCAACCAAACACCTTCGCCTTGTGTAAGTGATAGGCTCATTTCAATATCTATGTGGCCAACGATCAAGTTGTAGAGCTAAGGTTACAACCACATCACGTAAGACCTATAACTATGCCACAGTGAATGTTTATAATGATGATTTCTTAATTCAAATGCTGTTTGGAAATTATCTGCTATATTTGTGGCCAAAATGAAAGCACTTGCCAACGTGAGATTTAAGACGAAACAGTCTGTATTAAGGTCTCGACAACTCGTAAATTGAGATATAAAGGGGCAATTACCATAAATTGATGTAAATATAGGCATGAAATCATATCATAGGAAATAACCTATGAAAGGTATGTGAGGCTTAGCCTCAACTTTAGAAGGTCGATGGTGTAATACACGTTCATTTACCCACTATGGATTCTAAGATATCTATATAGGTGTTCCACAGCTGATGCCTCGAAATGAATTATTTTCTACCATAACAAGGAGATAGTGTGAGGATAAGTTCTAGCTACTATGTATTTGGGAAAGCACCTGCAGAATTGCCCTGAGGCGTAGGTAAAACCTTTAAAAATAGGAAGCTTGTTTATTCATATGAACTGTTGAAGTAAGGTGATGTAATTTCGACATATCGTTGCAGCAGTCGTCCCTTCCTCACCATCAATGGTACTTCTGCCGTCGGTCTTGACTCACATATATCCATGCTTAGATTCATAGATCACTTTCTAATCTCAACACCAATATACATACATAGGTGTCTGCGTATACTTCTAATGGCTCACATTGGGATATCTGATTGCACAGGTCCTATGAAAACCGAAAGAATTTTTGGATGGTTATCGAAGTTAAATGCGGCGGAACCGAAAGATGACATTTATCGCCATACAGCCCCCAATAACAAAGGTATGGTTTCAACTCCTTATAAAATTTCAAGAGAATTTCTCTAAAAAAAAAAGCCGTTTATCTAGTTGAGGGGCGTAATCAAGAATCATCCGGTGGACAAGCTGTTTCTGTGTTAGAAGAATGGTCATCACGGAGGGGGGAGCACCAAGCCAATCTCGAACTGGAACCATCTGAAAAACAGTCTCTATTGTCAAAGTATGCTGCACGTATACATGGCCACACAAAGAAGGAAAAGAACGGATACAGGCGGATACCACGATCTAAACCTAAGGATGATCACTACGAATACAAGGGCAAAAGCTCCCGGGTCGAAGATGCACACAGCCCAAAAACCAAGAAGAAATCAGTAAGGCAAAAAAGAAAGCATACCATCAATGAAACTTTTCGTGCACCCAACGTGCCCCGGAGTCGTTTGACGGTATCTATGTCCACCAGAATCGTCGAAAGAACGGTACTAACCTGGAGACAGCTTCCGTCTTCCATGGGCTTAGGAATCTTCAAAAAGGGCAAAGCATCAACTCCTGTTAACACTTGTGAAGGTAAGATCCTACTACATATATTCATCTAGCAAGTATTGAATCTCATTGTCACTCCACCTAGTACCTGATCGTGGGTTTTCAGAGATGGATTTCCTCTGCAATGCATCACCTCGCACTCAAAAGAACATTTCAATCCAAATTCACAAAAGAGAAGATATAACGAAGGCTCGAAGAAGTTCGGATTCACATCCTACTGGGCTATCAGACCGTGTTCTGCCAGATGGCTATTCTATTTCTGATAAGCTCGACCGGATGCCTGAGGCGCACAAAACCGACCCGGACCTTGATCACCAAGCCGAAGGTGTGGGTAATGGGAGACAAAGCCTACACCTTTCCGCATATACCTTTCTTGAAGATGAAGAAAGTAACAAGTGTCTCCTGTCTCCCAAAAATTACCTTAGGAACATCACAAATAGCAAGGGTATGCGCCCAGAGGTATATTTTGAACTCTACACGATGCAGCTCCTAGAATTCAATTTGAACGCGCCCAGCGAATACGATGCTCCTGACTCAACGAAAAAGTATTGGACCCTGGACGAACTTAAGGGTCTTTTGGAGAAGAGAATTTTATTGCAAAAGACAAATCTTGAATGTAGCAGCTCTGAATTTACAACCCAGCTTTCACAGGCTGGATCACGGAAGAGGAAAAGGGACTCAACGAGCAAAATGGAAGCTGATCCTGATGAGCCTCCCATCAAAAAGAGGAAGTGTGATACTGAAAAAAGGATCAGAAGTACCACTAAGAGCAGAAGTACTACTGTGTCTAAAAGTACTATCTCTAGCCACCAAGCCACCACGTTTGATCAATCTCCATTAAATAACGGCGCTATTGATATCACACAACATACTCAACCCCTTGTGGAAGACCGCTTTGAGCAGCATGTATGGAGTAGGGACACTCCAGAGCACCGTCATTTTCCCGATGATTATTTTACTTTTGGAGAGGATGAAAATATAGTATCACAAGCTTTTGATGTAGCCTACGACGCTATCATGCACTCGGACTGGAGCATACCATATGATTTGCCCAAGCATGTGGCGCTAGGAATTAATAATACTAACAGCAAGGTGGAAACTACCTCAACACCAAAACTTTTTAGCAAGTGGGGGACTAGGGGCGAGAGGTTATTGCACCACGCCCCAATTGGGCAGGAGTTTGTTTTCCCTTGTAGGGAGGATGAGCGGCAACTTTTGGATGTAACAGCCATGGCCTATAAAAGTTATCAACCATTGTTCTTCGGGCAAGCATCTGCCGAAAGAGAAGTATTGGAGTCTCCACGAGGATACCTTGTGCAGGGATCAAAAGGTACTTCTTGCCGGAATAGCTCGGAGACAACTGCCCTTTACATGAGCGCTGACGAAACGAGAAACTTTTGGCGACAAAATAAATTATATTGATAACAATAGTTGGGCCATTGGTGGGTTATTGGGTTCGGGATTTGGTATGCGTGGAAATCTTTATCTGGGATATGGTCGTCTGTGTGTTTTTTTTTTTTTTTTTTCTTTTTTTTTTCCTATATATATTTATGACGGAGCAGGATATATAGTGAGACAGGGTGTGATTCCGGATGGAAATCCATTTGAGGATCCCCTGGACTATCATAGGCCTAATTAGCAAATACCGGTCCTGGAACGATCAATCAACATCGGCCCATTCACTCTATATTACTCCTATTATTTTTTCAGGTAATCGTCAAGCAGAACTCCATAATGGGCAATCTAGTCCTAGTTTGATGTCACGATTGGTGCTACCCACGAGGCAAAGTTAGCCACAAGAGAAACCCAAATATTAGGAACATGACAGTTGATATCAGGCGGATAAAACCGCCTCCCGGTATTACGATCGGCAGTGCATTGCTTTTTCGTGACCCATTAGTCTGGAATAGTGAGAGTATTCCTAGTTGTATTGACAAGGAAATATAAGGCGAAGCTTAGAAAGGGATGAGATGAATGAATCATTAGGATGATTTTATGTGTCTTATTACCCCCATACATCTATATGTCAATGATATTAAAGCCACTTGAGACAGTGAATTACAATTTTTAATTGTAATTTAATTTAATTAATTATTTTTTTCCCTTCTTAGAGGTAGTTTGACAAAATGCAACTAAGGTAGTTTATTGTTTGGTCCAGATTCTCGGGATCATTCTCTCCCCACCTCCTGCCTTTTCCTGCCTTTCATTGTCTTCTCCCTCTCCCTCTTCAGTCTCCACACCTCCATCATCAATCATACAGGACAACCGGCCTGAGCTAACTATGAAGCCGATAGCCTAAAGGCTGGTGGACGGATGGCGGCAAGAAAATTAGTGTATTGCCTAGTCCAACTATCTGACAGGGATCGATCTTTCGATGGGCCGGAAGGATCTGGTTCCAAATGATTGGGATCTTACTGCTTACAGCTCTAGGTCTATTTTTTCTTTTTTTCATCCCCCCCCTTCTCCCCCCTCCCGGGTCTCCCTTTCTCATCGAGGTGGCCCCGACGATTCGGTTTTATTCTGGGCAGGGACAGGACACGGTCCCCCAGAATCCTCAATCGAGGAATTCGTGCAGATGAGGGTATGAAGTATCATTATTTACTAACGCCTCTTCGTTTAGCTTATCTTTCCTCTGAACACACTTATATTAATCTGTCTGAGAACAAGGATCCCTTTCTCTGGGGGGATTTATTTCAGACAATGCTTCGTTTATTTCCCCAGTGGCATTAAAAATCGGAGAGACTGGATCGCTTCTACCAGCAAACTAGACCAATATCTTGCAACATCATAGATCTAGCTCAGTCTGTGGGATTGGATCGATTTGTTGGTGTGACACTTGAGTATCCCACAAAGTGTAATGAAAAAAAGGGGACAATGACCAAGGACAAAAAGAAACAGAGAATAAACTTCAACGAATTGGTGTGGGAATTCCCAAACCGTTGTTTGAAACCCAAGCGAACGGTAACCTAGTGATGTAGCTAACACTTTACTGACAGAAATTAGGTTGATCATTCGTCACTAATTATTAGCCATTTCTTCCTATTTCCCCCTCCCCCCCTCTTCTTACGCCGTGAAGATGGAAAATAAAAAACTATGGGGAAGGGGACAAAATATTAAAAATGGGTGATATTGGATACTAAATGTCCTCGTGTAACTGACTAGTGAACTAGTCATCAACTGTTAGATGACCTAACCATGGCCTTGTTTTTAGAGTGACAAAGGACTGTGCCTGCTTGTTGATCTTTTTTAAGCTCATTCAAGTTCTTCATTTTCCCTCTTTACTCCATTTCCTCACTCTTTTTCTTTTCTTTTTTCCTTTTTTCCGGCCCCTTTTCGCTTTGAATCATCAACCAGGGGGGGTGGTGTGTAGGACAGAAGAGGGGACAATGAAAGGTCCAATATCCCTAACCATTAGTATAAACACGGACCCAAGATCCTGGATATTGGAACCTATGAGAGGAAACACTATTCCTGACCGGTCCATCCACCTGCAGCAAGGCTAAGACGGAGCTGTATATGTACTGGGATTGAGAATAGGCTACAACGACTATTCTTGGTTTTGCCTGCCTTAGCATGGGTCTACTGTGGCCAAGCTGCCCTCAGCTGTTCTTCTGGTACACCGCAAACCCAAGACTCCAGGATTCTCCTCTAGCTGATCTACTATTGGATAGCTAAAGTGAGAAGTTGTGCCTTAATGACAGTAGGTGAGGGGTTGGAGCTTTTCGTACTTTATTTTATCCTGATTCTTACGTCGACTCTTCCATGGGGTTTTACTTGGATTCTCCCATTGATTCTTACATTTCTTGTTATTATTATTATTATTTGCCTTGTCAAATTCAATTCCTGCGTCAGTCGTAGCGATGGACGTACCTGCCCTCCTTTGGCCTGGTGTATATTGAAAATATGGCAAACCTTGGAATAGGTTTAAGCGAAATATAAAAGGAGCTTTACTTACATTTGCAAATAGTATCCATCTTCCTTCCCCTCCTCCTTCGTCTGAATACCAACTTCATTGCCTGCAAATATTAAGACGCTTTCCATCCCTACCAACAATTGTTCCGTCCCGTGATTCTTTTGTCCCGGGGAAAGATTGGGAAAAAAGCATGGCAGCCTCCGCTCCCCAGCAAGCATTAACCAAGAATAACCTGGCAGCTCATGATGAGCTCCTACAACATGTAAGTTGTTCATTGGACATTACCTGCGATACGCATACTGACCCTGTCCCCTCTTTCTTCAGCGGTATAAAACTAAGGCAGTTGTCTCGTGGGTAGAGAGAGTCATCACTGAAGAGCGAAGGCAACAATTCTGCTCACAGCTCGGCGTCACCATCGCAGGCCTGCAATCTAACGGCAAAGTTACAGATCTCGAAACAGAGATGAGTTGCCTTGATCAGCAAATATCCTCTATCGCTGCCACAGGAGATTTAGAGAGCACAATAACCAGTCTGAAGTTCTTCGAGCACCAGCCACCGACATGTCTGGAAGGCCCACTGGAGCGGTTTCTGACACCGGGAGCGAACGAAGCAGTCTACCTTTGTCGACCGGCTCTTGCTCGAGTGGGAATCCAGTTCGGAAGTATGGAAGGGTCTCGGGAGAGGATGAGGATGGCGCATGAAAATGTGGAGTTGGCGAGGAATCGGGCCCATAAAATAAATGACGAGGGCACTACTAGTACCTATACAAATACCAACACAAATACAAACACAAACACCCTATGAGAGAGACAGGTGGGAGGTTGTGATCGGTTCAAGGGCGGTATTCCAGATTGGCTTTTGTTTTGCCGGGTATAAAATAAAAATGGAGTGTTTCACCTTACGTCGATATCTTTTTCCAAGTCCTTATGCTTTGTTCACCTTTAAAGAAGTGTTTTATTATTTTTCATGTGATGAGTATGACAATTCAATTGGGTATAAAGCTTAACACAGCACAACTAGCATAACTGAATGCATCGCCCTCATTTGAACAATCCTTTCATCCAAAGTTAGGGCAAGAATACCAAGGTCGAAATAACACCTTTTCGTTTCCTCCCCTCTATGATACCTCTATCCCGAAACCATGAATCCACGTCTGTTGATGATTTCTTTGATTTTCTTCCCTGTTTACTTATTTCAAAACCTCCATTGAGAAAAAGAAAAAAAAAATGAATAAAAAGGTAGATTCCAAAATCATGGCGTCAAACCAATATATATTGGAATCCGATGTATTATACATAGCCTTAGGTTTTGTCAACTCAAGGTGAAAGAGAGTTGAAGCTGGGCACCTTCCGATATATTCAAACGCATCACAAAGAGAAGGGAATATTAGGGCGGGTGAGACGACGACGAAGCGGCGCGCAAGATGATAATATTGTAGCGTGGACTCATCTGTTTTATTTTCGGATAAAGGAGCTAGGAGATGGAGGGGAGAAGGAGAGACAAATTAGGATGTATCGTTATGGCCAGGTAAATAACCACAAGTTCCAATTAATCATCTTCTATAAAGGCGAGTGACAGTTGAGGGCAGACAGGTAGATAGATGGTAGGTAAGAAAGGAAGAATTCATTTCGGGGAATGAATTGGCTGGTTTGTCCATTAAAACTTCAAACCTGCGGGTTCAATATTCGGACTGAGATCAAAGTGAGGCATTTGCCCTAACAGGGCCAAACCGTTGTTGTTGTTGCTGCTGCTGTTGTCTGTAATAGGCCGCTTTATCCGCTCCTAGTACGAGCTCAATGGGATATTTCCATTCCATAAATCGGGTCCAGCCTAGATGGAGTAGTTTGTCTTTCTTAGTTACAGTTACAAACGATCGACAGCTCGAAATATAGATTTTGGGAGTAGGGCGGAAGAAGATAAGGACATACCCCAATAAGCGCATTTCCTTCCCAAATATTTCCCAAAAAATGGAACAATGACCATCGTCAAGAGTAATTCCAATTGCTCAATACTTTCTTGCCATTCCGCCTCGGCATCTGAGTAGTCGGATAAGGTTTCTAGGTCAGAGCTGGAGGTAGATTCGGACGGCAACGAGGCGATTTCGTCATTGTCTTCTGAGCTTGTCGTGTAAGATCTATCAATGGATGAGACCATGTAGGCTGATGTGGAGAGGAAGGAGGAGGAAGACGCGGAAGCAGACGGTGATGGTGAGGCGTCCGACATGCTGAGTAGAGAAACGCGGGCAAGACACCTTGTAGGTATTTAGGTAAGCTTGGTATTGGAGCTGCCAGTCTCCACTGCGAATGCGTTGTATATTTCTTTTTTTCCCTTCTATCTTTTTAACCTCCTTGATAGGTGATTTTTTGGCCTTCGAAAAAGAGGTAGATGGAGGGGTAGGAGCCGGACACAGGCGAGTTGCTGGTGGGAGGGTTCAGATTGGCACCGGCAGGTAGGTCAGGGGTGAGGGGGGGGGAGAGAAAAAGTGTGGAAGTTCGTTTCTGTCTAATGAACTATCGGGATGGGCCCTCGAGCAGTTTCCTGCCTACCACCAAGCAGCGAGACAAAAGGGGGGATAGCAAAGGTACCTAGGTAGATTCTACTGGAGAAACCTGTCGTCATGAGCTGTGGTTGTGATGGAGGCGTTGTTGGAGAGTGGGATGTGGCCAATCACAATGGCCAAAACTTGGATGCCCAAGGCCACAATGTTGGGACTGAAGAATTATCACGTGGCTGTACGGTAACAGCGCGTAATACAGTGACCAAGACGGCCCTGAGTCATATGGCACGTGACGCAGCGGGCGATAACAAAGAGTCGCCATCAAAGCCAGCAACGGTCGAACAAGAGAGCAACGTATTGTTCTGCAAAAAAGCATCCTTCCTCCCTATTTTTCCATTCGGGTAAGAGCTATTTATCATCTGTGTATCCCTGGTGGACGTGTTTTTATCTTATACTGCCTCCCTACGCTTACCAGAGAACTCCCAATATGGCGGAGACTGTACGTCACACCCTGTTTTCCCTGTACTTTACCGATCGGCCTCCCACATTTTCTTCACATTTCATCCAGAGAGATCCATTCTCAGCCCAAAACCACGTCTGCATTGCCACTTCAATCCGGCGCGGGGAAGGGAAGAATTTATTTCTCTCTGTCTTTCTCATTTTCTTCGATCTATATTCCTTTATCTCTGGGATTTCCTGTGGACTTTGATTTTTTTTCTTTCCCACCGATCTCCTGAACTTTTTTTTGCATTTTAACCCCCACTAACGTGCTATCTGGGCTGGTTCCGTTTTAACAGGTCGAATCGACTGTCCCAAAACAACGCAAATCGGTCGCATTCAGTGAAGGAAGCGTCATCATGGATACAAACGGCGAAGTGACACAGGCGGTCGAGAAGCCTGTTGCTGAGAATGAGGGTATGTTGGGCCGGAATCTGCACTCTGCCTTTTCCCGCTTAATTTTTACTGTCTTTACTTCCCTCTCGCGTGCATCCTCCTAACATCTTTACCACAGCCACAGAAGACAAGTCCGTCGACGAAGTAACTGAATTGTTCAAGGGCTTGTCAAAAAAGAAGAAGACCAAGAAGCCCAAGGATGCGGAGGGCGCCGATGATGAAGCTTCCCCCGCCGCCGATGGCGAGTTCGACCCCACAGCCCTGAAAAAGAAGAAGAAGAAGCCCAAGAAGGTCGACACGGGCGATTTCGAAGCCCAGTTGGCCGAAGCTGGTGTCGCGGAGAAGGACGTTGAAGAGAAGGAGGCCGAGGTTCCCGAGGGTGATCTCGAAGCAGGCACCGGTATCTGGGCTCACGATGCCACCCAACCCATCCCCTACGCCCTGCTCGTCTCCCGATTCTTCTCCCTTATTCAGAGCCACCACCCCGATCTGCTCTCCAGCGGTACCAAGTCTTATAAGATCCCACCCCCGCAGTGTCTCCGTGAAGGTAACCGTCGTACCATTTTCGCCAACATTGCCGATATCTGCAAGAGGATGAAGCGTTCCGACGACCATGTTATGCAATTCTTGTTCGCGGAATTGGGTACCAGCGGTAGCGTGGACGGAAGCAGACGCCTAGTCATCAAGGGTCGTTTCCAACAGAAGCAGATTGAGAACGTCCTCAGACGATACATTGGTATGCCCTTTTTTCTTACCCTCATTACATATTTTTCAATTGATCGTCTCTTGATCTTTCTTGGATTCACCGGTACTTCATTCTAACCCAATACAGTTGAATATGTCACTTGCAAAACCTGCCGTAGTCCCGATACAGAGCTTAACAAGGGTGAAAACCGTCTATACTTCGTCACTTGCAACTCTTGCGGTTCTCGTCGTTCCGTTGCCGCTATCAAGACTGGTTTCCGTGGACAAGTCGGTCGCAGAAGGAGGCAGGGTTAAAAAGGAGGATGTTAGTAATATGTCCAGAGGTAGAGAAAAGAAAAAGCTTTTTTTCCTTCATGGCTGTCCATATTTCTTATGCTGGATCTTTCCACTTATGATTGCTATCTCTTGGCGAGGGTTTTCTCTTTAATATTCAAAATTCCCCTTTTCCTCCTTCCTTTCCGTGTAAAGACTTTTTTCCCCCCACTCCTTTTCCTTCATATGGATGATGAATACTTCAGTGAGAAAAAAAAAAAAATTTAGGTGCTGTATGATGTCAAAGGGATTTGAAACAAAAAGAAAAGAAAAGAAAGGCAAGATACGACATGAAGACCTCTTTCGCATGGCATAATGGGTACATGGATTGGAATGACCTTTATTTACATATTACTTCTCCCTGATATCCTCCCCTCCCCCCCTTTTTCTTTGACTTTTTTTTTTTTTTCAATCACGAGTCAATAAGAACAAAATCATCCCTTCAGTTTTCCCCACCTGCCGTGACAAGCTGAACTCTGTACGTTGATTATACGCCTAACTTGTATGTGAGAAAGTCATATGTGAAAGCTATTGATTTACCCGCTGTATATAGGGGATGGATATTAATAAAAAAAAATGTCAAATTGAATACGCTAAGATAAATAAATAAATATAAACAAGACTTGACACGCTATATAGGTAATAATATATATCCAAAAAAGGTGGAAGAAATAAGAGAGATTGTAAATGTCATGAGACATGTGTAGCCCAATTTCTTCATCTAGGGCATTTTTGCACCAGCCAGCTGCATAGCAAACGCTCCCATATTTCGAGTTTGCATATAGACTGTGCCGGGTCCTGTGAATTTGCAAGCAAGGCCTTCGCTCGCGCCCAAGTTGGAGATAATGCCTCCCGAGGCGACACGCTCGAGCTTGTATTTGCAGTTCCATGCGACTAAATGGCCATTATCGATAAAGTAAGACTCCCCCTCGGCAAGCTAGGTTTTACGAGAATGAGGTTGTCAGTTCAGGGATGTTGTTTAAACAGAACGCTGGTAAAAAGGATGAGGGAGTGAGAGTAAAACATAAACGTACGTCTTTTCGGAGGATGGCTCCGAAGCTTTGTAACCAAAGAAGGCCGGTCCCAAAGAACTTGTAAACGAAAAGCCCTTCTCCTGAGAAGACGGCTTTTGTGAGACTTTGTGACTTATACTGGTGCTTGACACCGCTTGTTGCAGCAAGAAAGGCGTCCTTCCCCACATTCCATTCCTGTGGTTCTGTAATGCGTATGATGGAAATATCTCCCAGGAGCGACGGGGCGAGCAAGAGCTCCCCTGGCCCAGTAAACTCGGACATGGCAATATGACCCCCCGCAATCAGCTTTTTCATACCAAAGGAGACCGTTCCCCGCAAGGTGATGGAGGGAGACATGGCAATCATCGCGCCTGTTCCTGAGTTAAATCCTGAAGTTTTGCGGGGTGAAAGGGAGCGGTGATGAGAGCGCAAGGAGATGACGGACCTGGTTTTGCATGGATTGGACATCCGAAAGCTAACTGAAGAGTCAAGAGAGTATTTGAATCTCGGTGGCTGATCCTATAGCTACCACCATTGAAGGTTCCTACATCATCTGCATAAGTCGATGTTACCCCCGTAAAAGCTGCTGCTCCTCCGGTAGACTGGGAGCTTTGGGGAGGTACGGGTTGCGGGGTAGAAGCATTGGCAACCACAGCTGAGACATTCTGGGTGGCGTAGGGCTTCTCGCTCAGTGGGGGACTAACCGACGGCGGGGGCGCGGGGTACTCGACTTGTGAGGGCGGCTGCTGTTTAGGAGGAGGGGGATAGCTAAAGTTCGGAGGGGGGAATCCGGGCGAGGGTTGAGCAGCAGGAGGAGGAGGATATGCGGGAGAGGCCAGCGGCGGAGGTGGGTAACCTATTTACTTAACGGGCTTGTCCCTCTCTTTTCTAAGGTTGTCGAGGAAACATACTTGGAGTACTCGGAGGAGCTATGTTGCAAAGAGACTTAGCACGAATACATTTGAGCGAGGATAGAGAGCAGCGTACGAGGATAATGGGTTGCCTGAGTTGGAGGTGGGGGATAATGCATTTGCTGTTGTGACATGGTGTGGTGTTACCGGTGAGGAGAGTTTTAAGATCTGGGGAAATCGTCAAGCGTAATATTGGAAGAGACTGGCTCAGGGCAGTGCGATGCTAGATGGACTATGAGTTTTCTCGACTCCATCATGAGAAATCCATCCAAAGGGTAAAGTACCAGATTGCAGGAAAGTGAGTGTACCTCCGTGCCGAGCGCTGTGAAACACGAGATGCGGGGTAGGGGAGAAGTATATATAAAAGGTGTGTTAATGATGGAGGCAATGGAGAAGAGGGAAGTAATTTGGACAACCGATCGTGGGTTCCAAGTTGACTCTCTTTGGGTTATATGTTTTGCGGAGTTTTGGGAAAGAAAGGTGGCGAGCAGCGGCGTTTTGATTTATCCCAGTTCCAAGCTTGGAAAAGCTGGCGATTGGAACGATGAGGGGGGTTGATGGACTTGCTTCAAGAGCTACTGTACGCTGATCCGCCGTCGGCGCTTAAAGGAGGCTCCTGAATGCTCAGAGATGGCTCGGCTGGTGATTCGCAATTGGCTCATCAGTTTAGCGCTCAGGTGGAACGCCCTCCGAGAAACTAAAACGCTCTCTGCGGTGAAAAGGAGAAGAAATTAATGGCAAAGTATCTTTATTGGCTCCCTGATGAGGCCGTTCATGTATGCAGAGTAGGTCACCAAGAGTTTAAGAACTAGACACTTCAACTAACATCTTGCAGTATCACGATAAGTGATACCAACGGTAGTAGCACCCGACCTGCTAATCCCAACCGTAAGAGTATAAATGTAATATATGCTTCTATTAAAAGATCCATGGCGATAGGTTTTTTATATTTGTGAGGGCCCATCTCTCTCGACCTCGTTCCGAAAATGCTCCCCAGATGCCGCTTTCAAGATTGCCGCACTCTCTACGTATCCCATTTCCATCGCCCGATCATATGCCGTCTCTCCAAGATGGTTCTTGTGGGCAACATCCGCCCCGCGGTCGAGTAAAACGCGAATAAAGCGCCCCGTAGACCTCTCCGAAGCCGCTCGAATCAGGGCCGTACAGCCAGTGGTATCTTGGGCATCGACGTTCGCTCCCCGCTGTAAGAGAAACTCGACCATTTCCGGGTAGCCATCGGCGACGGCATTAATAAGGGGGGTTCGTCCATCGCTCGCAGGCGTTTCCATATCTGCTCCTCTATCTAGAAGAAGGCGAGCAATATTCAAGTAGTTCTGCCTGCATGCTAAATGGAAGGGCGTGTACCCTTCCTCGCATCTGGACTCAAGATCGGCTCTGTGGTGGAGAAGCAGCTGGCATATTGCCTCATTGCCCTGGCCGGCGGCATAACCTAAGGGAGAAACTTTATAGGGCTTCGTACAGGCATTTGCATCAGCACCCTGGGCGAGTAATAGCTTACACGCTTCTATGTTGCCCAGAATTATAAACCTTATTAACGGCGTACTGCCCTCGCGGTCCCGAGTGTTGATATCTGCACCGCACTGGCGGAGGGTGTGGATGGCTGATTCGGAATGGAACTTTGCAGCTAGTACAAAGGCTACGACCACTAGCGGTGGATAGTTCTCGCCGGCTTTGACCAGTGTGGCAAAAAGCCAGTGGCAGAGAGCAGGTTGGGCGTCTTGAAGGATCCATTCCACACAAATTTCCAAAGGTGCTTCATCTTGGTAATTAGGGCCTTCACCCTGAATCCCTAGCTGAATATTCGGAATTAGCCATCCTAGCAACGTATGCTGGGCAATATTCCGCTTCATTTCAGGGTAGTCACTCCCAGTCACTTCCAAGTCCCGCGAAACCCCCAATGATTCCAGTACTGTTTTCATTGAAGCCCCGTCTGCCCGGCTATTAGCGATGTGCCATGTAATCCATCCAAGTTGGCGAGAATACCGAGCCCACCATTCTGCCTGGCCTTGTATTTCCATCCAATTTCCGGATCGGAAGCTCCTTAGATTCTCAAAAAATTTCACTCTGATGTCAGCTTGGAGAAGGGACGAAACGATCTCGAATCCTTGCTTTCTGACTGCGCTGTCGTGGTGCAACATTGCCCGTTGACAAAGCAAACCCAATTCGTACACAGAGCGATTGAACTCTTCGCCTTCGCAGCGTTCGCAAAGCCATTGGACGATAGAAAATGCTTCACGCCAGTTGCCGGTTGAAATTAAGTTCGCAACACGCATCTTAACACTGCTAGAGTCGGCCGCGAGCTCAGGAAGAAGTTTATGGTGTTTCAACACGGGTACAATGCACAACAAGGCATCTTCAAGGGGCCCCAGATTCCCTGAGGTAAAGCAGTCGACTAGTTCGTCGAGATAGATACTTTGAGCGAAAAAGGTACCCTGTGACCATGGACATACATCCACATGACCCCCAAGGTTTCCTAAACCTTGTAGGATCTTCAGAAGGAACTGAATATAGATATCCTGAGCGGCCATGGTTTCCAGTCCATTCTCTGTCTTCACAACCAAAATCTCCTTCTCATCCGGGTATTCCTCCGAATAGTATCCAAACATTTGCCCTGGGAAAGAGATCGTTTTTGAAGACACCATCCGGGCTTCTCGGTAGCGAAATATCCATTTATGAAAGTAAAGATCCGTTATATGCGAGCTGGCTTCGGACTTCGTTAATCCAACTCTGCGACTAAGGCCTTTCCCTCGCCATTTCGGTTCTAGCTTCAATATCGAAAAGGTCCATAGCCCCAGCACTGCTTCTAGCTCATCCGCGTCCACCTTCCATTGGAGTGTATCTTCTGATCTTTTCAGCTTGATTGGGTATGCTTCCTGGGTGGTGCCCACTTTTGGGCTCAGAGGCTGGCATGTGAAGGATAGCTCAAAGCTCCATGAGCTATCTGACATGTCCTTCCATCTCGAGACAACATCCATCGTCCTCTCGATGGCATGCGCTAAATCGTGGGCTATCTGCCGTATTGGGAGATCGTTCCAGTCCATACTCTCATGCTGGCTAGCGTTCGATGTAAGCTCCGCTAAACGAGCTCTGGTCTCTACTAGTCTTTTCACAAGGCCAATGACTTGTACTGAGCTTTGGCTGGTGTCTCTAGAAGAATGTGATCCGGATCGAGATCGAGGAGACTCGTTCGCTGTACTCGAGATGAAGAATGTCTTGACATTCTCTAAGTGGAACGCAAAGCAATCTAACTCCTGCTGGTTATAGGAGGTAAGTTCTCGTTCATTCTTGTCAAAGTGATTTGCATCGGTGCCTATTCGTTTAGTCCTCAAGCTTGCTCGGACAATTGCCATAACTAAGGTAGAACCCATGGCGGCTAGAATGACCGACGCATGTAGACCCCGAAGTCCCACGAACTGAAGCACAAATCCCACCATTGTCATGACTATCGTAGTGAACAGCAAAGGTTGACGCGGTTTAGATGGGTTCTTTATCGATTTAATATATACCAATTCCTCGAGTGACCGAGACTTCGGACATTCGCTCACACCCAGAAAAGCGCCGAAATCTTGATCTCCAATCGTCTGCCGTCCAGGTTGCAGCCAGTAGATCTTACTCGGCTTTCGGGGATAGAGATAACATTCACTAGTGGAACGCTCAATGATAAATGCGCAAAGAAACATTCCTACATCGAGGAAAATTGTTCCGACAAAATAAAGCGGAAACGCATAGCCTTCAACAGGTTGATCATCTTTCTTAAATCGGGCAGGAAACAGATACTTGGTCAACGCAGCATATGCTAAAGTGCCTATCCGATTGATTGATTTTCATTAGCAAAGATCCTCCCAAAACGCCTCACCTTCCTTTCAAAGATACCGACACATACCTATCTGTAGCACCACTCCTAGAAGAGCAGCCATGTAGAACCAGCCTCGCGACCTCGGTTTAATGCCCTTATTCAGCGACAAATTCGGAATCTCAAGCTCAGGGAGCGATCCCTTCTCATCGGGAGACCATTCTCCCTTACCTGCATACCAGGCATCCTGATGGAGTGCCTCCCGAAGAGTCCCAATTCTATATATTTTTTCCTTGCTCTGTGGATCTACCTCCTCCCACACGACAACCTCGAGGATTCGGGGCCGGCCGAACACCCTAGAGATTCCACCATCATTAAATAGCTCTGCTGTAGCGTCAGAAACACAGGATAACAGCTCGTGTTCAACATCAGCCGGGCCTTCCTGGGCCCTCCCTACGAATGCTCGAAGGGATGAAGTTCCGCCAACTCGGATCACGGAGACCACCGCGGTCAGAATCCCTAGCGGAGCAAGTGAGAAAATAAAGTTATCGAGAAGGCTAGTAGATTCGGAGAGGAATTGTTTGGTGAGTCGGTCGCCAAATAGTGCTATTAGCGGTGCCTGGGGGGAGAGAAAATAGGTTCATAAAATTAGGGTTCCGGCAACCTTCGAAGTAGGTACCTTAAGTAGGTATGGTATATATAAACTTACCAAGTCCGTTGCAAGATTATCAGTGAAATCATCCCAGCCACTTCCACCTCCTCCAGCCCAAACCCCGGGGATTCCACACAGGATAGCAAAGGTCAAATGCCACAGCACCCACATGGCTCCAGTTGAAGTCGGTTCGAGTCTAACTTATCTTATCCAACAACACTTTAAGCAAACCACAACTACATGACGCTGCATAACAAACACCGGGCAATTTTTTTTTTTTGGAAAAAAATGTAATAGGAACAAAAGAACGTCATCCGTAAGTGATACTGGGTGGAATTCAGATAGATATAACATTGGAAATTATGCAAATTCAGCCTTGAGACACCACCAACTGCGCCGCCTCAGCCCCGCACTGGCTAGGGGTTGTCAGTTAGGCGGTTGTGAACTAATACCTTACCTAGTAGTAGATCCCCCATCTCAGGATCAGCCAAGGATTGTCAGGATCTGCCATATAAATAATGCGCCTACAGGTGAGAAACATCCAGTAGTTCGGGATTTGGACCGTGCTTAGCTTTCGCGAGGATGGAAAAGCACTCATAAGCCGCCACGTCCGCTGGCGCTTAAGATTGTCAGCGATCCCTCATGCACCACCTGTGGGGCACCGTTTCAGATCGCGCCGAGGGGATGGAATTAGTTATGATCAGGAAAAATCAATAGGAGAAAGATGTCCCAAATGAGAGTAGGTGGGCGCTGAGGTACATGGCAAATACTACAAGTAAATATGATTGCACCTAAAATACTTTCTGTTCAATTGGTTTTGCTAAAAATAGAGTAAAAAATATATAACCAAAGCTTTCAACAGAAAGTCTCCAAGGCAGCGCTTAGGGGAAAAGCAAGAAAAAGAGACACAAAAACTTATACCAGGCAATATTAATAACTCTGATCAATGTAATATTGCCGGTTCACCTGAGGACGTTCATCTTGAAACAAATGAAAGCAATTAAAAAGAACCCGCCAACGCCCGCCCCATGAGTCAGGATACAGAAACAAGTCGACACTATTAAAGAGGGGAAAACAGCCATTCCAGCATCAAAGGAGACATAAAACTAAAGCTATTGCCAAGAAGCCATGAATCTAGAAAATGCTATTCACAATGTTGGAACCAATAGTAGCACCGGCACCAAAGATTGCTAGATTAGAAAAGAAAGTGGTTAGCCACATACAATGCAGAATCATGAGCCCCATTGAAGGACGTGACGAATGGATTAGGATAAATCATACCAGCATTGCCCATTTTCTTGCCAAATTTCTTGCCGTTTTCTTCGAACTTACTGGGCTTTTTGTTGTCGACCCCTGTTGAGGAGCCGCTTTGACTAACTTCAAGCGGCATGTTCCCATAACCGGAGGAAGGAGGTTGGGGTGAAACGGCTTTCTCATCTAGGACATTCACATAACTGCGGGGGAAAATACCCTCAAGGTTGGTACGTTCATTGCGGCCACGCCACCCTATAATTGGCAATTAGCCAAGTACGCTTGGGTGTGCTCAAAAAGGGATACATACAGTCAGCATTCATATGCTGTAGGACCTGGACACGGTCATTCGGTTCTAAGGCTAGGTCGCCATCGTCTGTTGGAGCATATGCATAGAGCGCTGAGGCTATAGACAAAACTGCGGGTCCTTGAGGGTATGCCGGAGGTGGACTTGAATAATGGGATTGTGGAGGGGGGGTTTGTTGGTAGGAGGCCTTTTCATTCAAGCTAGTATTCGCAAAATTGGCAGTGGGAGGAGAATATGGAGAAGGGGAAGGTGCAGATTGGACGGGGGCTTGCTGCTGGATGGGAGCTTGGGTTTGAGGTGTGGATAGTTGGCGTTCGCCTTCATTTGGTAATTGTGAGAGTATCGAGGAGAGCTGCTGGGATGTAATGATGGAAGAATCTGCGAGAAACTCCAACTCCTACAGAGTTTAAAATTAGTCTCTGAAAAGACTCAACTTCAAGGCAGAAGAGAATACAAAAAAAAGATGCAACCTAGGGGAGGGCATACCGCTCTAATTGTGCGGAGCGACCGGTTGGCCATGGCAGAGAAGAACTTGTCTTGGGATGCCATGATTGGCAAGGGTGGTGGGGAGTAGATCGTGTGTTGAGAACCAGGAAGACGGGGGCGAGAGAATACGAATGTCAGCCTGATTGAAAGAAGACCTGAGTGCAGATTCGATGGTTTTAATTTGAAAAAGCGTTGATGATGGGGGCGGATGGATGGGTGTCGACTTGTCAACTGATGGGGCTAAGTAGTGTAGTGTAAGTAATATGTAGTAGTGTATACCCAGTCCTGACCGGCTGTCCGATGTCTCCAGGAGCTGCCGCTTTTATGCAGATAGTGGACTTGCGGGCACTCACGGGCGGTTTATTGAGCACGCACCGGCTACCATTCTATAGAGCCACATATGCCTTCTTTCGCAGCTCTAAGTTGGATAGATTATAATATATGTGTGCCTTTTATATAAGGGTAAGTGTGAATATCTTTTAATAGCTTACATAATGTGTTGTTGCTCCTCAACTTAGGAAGCCAGATGCTGGAAGCCTTATTATTCACCTTTGACATTTAATTATGAAAAAGCTTTGTGCGCCCAGTTGCTAATAATCATTACGCATTATACTATAAACAGCATGGAGCCCTTTGCTGTTGTCAACAAGGTTACGAGCTATCAGTCATCATTTTTGACACCAAAAGAGACAACCAGAGACAACCAGAGACAACCAAAGACGACCTAGGAGCCGAGCGAGGGATGGATAATGTTATTAGTATCTGCAAAACTAAGCAGGGGCAAAATGTAAAGTAAAGTTAACCATAATCTAGGATCATAATGAGAATAGTAAGACCTAAGTATCAAATAAGACTAAGTAAATCAGAGCCGCTCAATAATAGTAGCCAGGGAGAAAGTATGCAAGCTGCCGAGATACAAATACATGAGCTGAGGCACGCACTTTGATGTTTACCCCACGTTCACAGCTCCCTGTTGAATAAAAAGCAGCGCCGAGTTGAGCCTAAAACGGAGAGGGGAAGTATGGAACTGTTGGTTCCTGTGCACTTGTCAATTCCTATTGGTGGATATGTTCTTGGCCCCTCAGGCACCAAGATTTATGCACCGATAGGCCCTGCACTGTAAATTGTTCATCTCCATAAAATGGCATAGTGGTGTCTTAAAAAATGACTCAACCGGCATTGCTCTAAACCGCAACCGACGAGGCACTACATAAGCTCAATACCAGTCGAGTCATTCTCTAAAACACCACTAACATTCACAGACGGGGAAAGTCCTTGGGTTATTTTCAATTTTTGAAATTTCCGGGTAGGCAGAAAGTCTATTTTTATTGCCAAGTAGGTGGGAAAAGCACAGCCTCAAACCACGCTGTAACATTTGACCAGTCCTGCTTTTCCTCATGGCAGCCCAGTACTTGATACGCTGCGACCGTGGCTAGAAGAAGAGAGGCTTTATTCTTCTCTCCCTCAAAGAGATTATACGCTATATTCCTAAGTCCACCTAATCCGTCTACTTTGGCAAGAGGGGTCTTTATCGATAGTCGTCGATCCCAAACCTTTTTTCTTTCCTTTTTTTGGTTGGAGGGGGGAGTATGAACGCTTTGCTTAAATGACAATCTAGACACACTATTTTGCATAGCTTCAAATTTTTGGGTGAAGCTAACCTTATGCTAACAATAGAATATGGTAGCATAAACTACTTCACCACAATATCTAAATGTAGCTAAACATAAGTAATGATTATAATGATAGAGATAGATCGAGATGGTGATGATTACTTGGAGCAAGGGTCCTTCTGTGCTTTGTCCTGGAAGTTCGACTGTTGATTATATCAGCAATTCTAATCCAGAAACGGTCTAGCGCTTTCTTTGAGTCCAGCTCCGCCATCCAAGGATCGAGAAACTTCTGTGTCATCGATATAAATTCGGTGGGCCCTATTCTTATTACACATCCCTCCTCCTTGCCAAAACTCACGCGATCGACTTTACCGCCACACTCATCTCCTCCGCATACCTTAATTCACCTTCCTCGCTACATACACTCTCCATCCCCATTTCTAGCGTTCTTACCTCCCTCTACACCTCAAAAATGGATGACTGGAACTCTGTTACTCGTATTGGAAGCAAGCACCGTGGCGGCCCGGCTCCCCGCGAGACTGTCGTCAAGGGCAAGAGTGCTCTGAATGCCGCCCAGCGTCAGGGTCTGGTGATCGGAACTGAGAAGAAGTATGCCACTGGCAATGCTGTAAGTTTTTTTGTCTATATTTTATTACCTCCTCCTTCCTTTCTCTAGCCAAATTCCAAATTTTTCTCTGATTTGCCACAATTCATTCTAATCCACCCCATCTTCCACAGGCTGGACGAGCTGGTGCTGTTGAAGGCCAGCATTTGACCAAGGTTGACCGTAGCGACGACATCGTGAAGCCCAAGACTGTGGGCGCCCAGGTCGCAGAGGCTATCAAGAAGCGTCGGAACGAGGAAGGCTACAAGATGACACAAAAGGAACTCGCCACCAAGTGCAACACCACCATCACCGTCGTTCAAGATTTCGAGAAGGGCACTGCCACCCCCGATCAGAAGGTTCTCAGTGCCATGGAGCGTGTGCTCAATGTCAAGCTGAGAGGCTCAGATATCGGGAAAGAGAAATTCCCCAAGAAAAAGTAGACCAATTATGGGGGTGAGCCCGTGGCTTTTTCTTATGGGGAAGGGGGCATACATTGATGAATGAGTTACTGGTTTTGTTTTTAGCCCTTTAATGTCCTAGGCTTCGTCTTTTTTTTTTTTTTTTATCTCTAAGCCTGTTATGATATGGCCTGCCTCTGATGGAATGATATATTTTATTTTCTATGGCCTTTTTTTTCACACTTTTTTTTCTCTTTTAATCACCCTTTGTATCCGGCATCGTTGTTAGAAGAGTGAATACTTGGAGGAGAAAGTCCTTCAGTGAGGTGGTACCCTCCGAAGGGTACCTTAGTTATCGATCTTGCTTAAAAAGATGTGGGATAGAGGCCGCGTCATCTATAGTTGGATCTAAATCTAACAAAAAGAAAGAAAATAGAAGAAAATGAAAGAATGAAGAAACAGATTCATGAAATTTTTGGGAAATAGTATAGAAATATATATATAAAAAAATAAGGCTTCTTTTATTAGGACACAGAAAGCGACCAGAAAAGGGAAATATGATACCAACTCCGTCTTATCGTGGAATAAAATAAAAATGAACTCATGCCCTAGAATCAACCCCGAGATCTCACCTACACATCTTTCTTTTCTCTTTTTGTCCCGCCCCTGTCTTTCCTGTCACCCTCGTTTACGTTGTTCTTGTTGTAGAAGATGCCATAACTTCATGACACATACAAAGGATGCATAACTTGGGATGAAAATAAGAAAACTCTACTATCATTGCAAACCATCATTGAATTCATCTCCTCAACTGCTCCCTCTCAACTTCGTACATGAAGTCAAAGTAGGACTTATCGAAGTGATGAACACGAACGTAACCGTCCTCTCCTCCAGAAGCGTAAGCTGTGCCGGAGGGGTGAACATGCACGGTGTTGAGGGGACCGAAGTGGCCCCTGACACGGCCAATCTCGTCCTCAAAGACCTTGTGGTAGAAGCGGGCCTCGAACTTACCCTGGCGGGCGGAGGTTGTGGTAACATCCATGGCAGCCTGACCACCGCCTAGGATAACGTAGTCCTTCTTGGGGGTAATGGTAGCACTGTTCAGAGGTGTGTCGGCGACATAAGTTTTCATGATGGCGAGGTTGCGAGCGGACATGAGCTAGAGAGTGTTAGTTACCATAGTTGCTAAAACAGGGAATATATTCAGGCCCTCCGATTAGATGAAAAGGGGGACGAAGCGTACCTTAGCGGATTTGTCTTTGGAGGCAGTGATGAAGTAGGTGCGGTCGGGGGAGAATTGGAGGTCGTTAATCTGGTGGTCAAACTCATGCGCCTGAACATTCTCAAGCTGGTCACCCGTCTAGAAGAGAAAAAAGAAAGAAATGTTAGCATTCCAGCCTCACTCTTAACCGCTTCTGTGTTCCGGTTTAATCACACCTTTGCATCGTACTGGCTGACACTGCCGTCCTCGTGGCCAGCGATAATGTACTTGCTCAGATAACTCCATCCTGCAACTGTGGCCTTGCTTTCCTCACAGGTGATCCTCAGGCTAGGCTCATCGGCCTGGTTGCCCAAGTTTCCATCTTCCTCTCCATAGCTGATATCGAGAACGGCGATGGTACCCAGGAATCCCATACGCTTTTCAGTGACAGCTAGCAGCTTGCTGCCATCTGGGTTGAATTCGACTCGCTTGACGGCTGTCGGGAAGTCCCACACCTTAACACACTCGCCAGTCTTCACGTTCCATAGTCGCACAGTGTTGTCTGCCGATCCAGTCGCTAGAAGAACGGTATTGGGGCTGACATCGACGGTCCAGATGGCACCCAAATGTCCACTGTAGGTTCCGAGACGCTCGCCATTAGCTGACCACCAAGCGCACACAATTTTATCCTTGGCTACGGAAAACAAAAGGTCGCCATCGCGGTTGAATTTGATCTGGTTGAGGGACCGTTCCTACAATCCTGACTGTCAGCTATTCATTCGGAGGTAAAATAAAGAGAAAATTAACAGCTTGAGCCAGTATTCCCAGCTGTTTCACTCCTTCTTTCTTTTGTTTCTTCTTTTTTTTTTTTTTTTTTTTGGGACTTAGGAGATCAACGCACATGGCCCGAGAGCAAAATAGGCCTCATGTTGGGGCGACCAGGGTCGAATATTCGTGGAGAAGGAGGGTGGAGGTATTAGACAGGATCACAGATGAGTAGAATCTGTAATCAAATTGACCAAAGATCGAGTGGTGAGGCTGATTCCCTGGCGGGGTCGGTTGCGGGCTCTCTTCGACAACTTCGTCGGGCTAGTTCATGAATTTCATCGCACAGTCTGCCGCTCGCATGCCAAGCCCTTCCTGATCGAGACCATTCGTAAGAAACAGACTGTATCGGAAGTGTAGATAATCCGGTATGTTACATATTCTACACGTGATATTTATAAGCCCTATACTTTGTGCCAAGTTTGGAATAGCGTATATTGCCCATAGTTTGCCTTTACCTGCCTCAGGTACCTAGGTACTTTCACTGAGGTTGTGAAGGATGATGGATGACTAAGCTATGACTATGACCTCTTAAAGCGGCAATGTCGGACAGAGGCAAGGAAACCAATCGTCAAACCACCGAATGCTCCGACGGCGGTGGTTGTTTTCCGACGCAAAACATATGCAGGACGGATGATTGAGGTGCTCTTCTTGTTATTGTATCCCAAATAGAATACCGCACGCCTTTTCACAGGGTCTACATAGTAGACCTCTTAGTTTGATTTGTATTTCATTAACCTAGGTAACATGTTAACTGCCGGTTGAATGGATCCACAGTTGTTGTAATTTTTTGCTGCTAAATTTTTTTTTCCCCCTCGACTTTGCCTATCTACTCCAACAAGTTCGGCCGCCGGGAAGGGCTGCTGAGAGGAGCATTTGATGCCATACCCCCCCGCCCAGTTGGCAACCGTACCCCGCCGTGCCCCTGCTCGAGTAAAGAGCTTCGCCCTCCGTCCTGGTGCTTACCGTTATTATTCCCCTCCTTCTCCCCTCCTCCACTCCCCTCCAGCCTCCTTTTCACCTTCTCGTCAGTTTCTTGTCGGACGCGGGTACAGGACTTTGGCTTGTCGCATACCACTTGCCCGACACTCCCCGAGAACTTTGAAAATTTGTGGTTCCACACCGTTCTCCCAATCCTGCTATCCATCCCCGGCCATTGACTTCGCCATGGCGGCTACTAAGATTGATGGTACTCAGATCGCCAAAGACATTCGAGAGGGATTGAAGAATGAGATCCGGGACATTCAGGCGGCTAACCCTAGGTTCAAGCCGAGTTTGGTGATCTTCCAGGGTATGTGGTTCACTATCCCCAGGGCACCTATTGGATCCCTCTATCAACAAGCATTGTGCTAACATGATGTTCTACAGTGGGCAATAGGTCTGATTCAAGTGAGTCTCACGAGTCAAAATATTCTAATAAGGGATCTGTCTTGTACTGATCGGTTACATCTTCAGGCACCTATGTGCGCATGAAGTTGAAGGCTGCTGAGGAGGTGGGTTATATGCAATTTAGAACTCATTGCTTAATCATTCCACTAACCCTCTTACCCTCAACAAAAGGCCGGTATCCTTTGCAAAGTCATCAATTCCCCAGAGACAATCACACAGCCAGAGCTTCTGCAGGAAATTAACCAGGCCAATAACGACCCCTCGGTGCACGGAATCCTCGTCCAGCTTCCCCTTCCCCAACACCTCTCTGAGCATACGATTACTAGCGCTGTCGCTGATGAAAAGGATGTTGATGGATTTGGCGCAGTCAATATCGGTGAATTGGCCAAGAGGGGTGGTCATCCGCTCTTCGTTCCCTGCACTCCTAAGGCTGTGATGGAGCTCCTCCGGGTAAGCGGTGTTGACCCCGCCGGTAAGCAAGCGGTTGTTCTTGGCCGGAGCGACATTGTCGGTAGCCCCGTTAGCTATCTCCTGAAGAATGCAGACGCTACTGTGACATTGTGTCATTCAAAAACACCAAATATCCCCGAGCTTCTGAAGAACGCGGACATCGTTGTTGCCGCTATCGGGAAGACTGAATATGTGAAGGGAGAATGGCTGAAGCCCGGGGCAGTGGTTATTGATGTTGGTATCAACTACAAAGCTGATCCTTCCAGAAAGTCAGGACAGCGACTTGTTGGAGATGTCGAATTTGAATCCGCCTCAGAGGTTGTCTCTCAAATCACCCCTGTTCCTGGTGGTGTCGGACCTATGACCGTAGCCATGTTGATGCAAAACGTGGTTGCTTCTGCCAAAGCGTACTTTGAAAAGCAAAAAGAACGTCATATTACCCCCCTTCCCATCAAATTGACTCATCCTGTTCCTTCAGATATCGCCATCTCCCGTGCACAGTACCCCAAGCCGATTACTCAGGTCGCCTCGGAAATCGGCATTGCCTCTCATGAGCTCGAGCCCTATGGTCATACCAAAGCCAAAATAAGCCTTAGTGTTCTCGACCGCTTGGCTCATCGTCGTAATGGCCGTTATATCTTGGTTTGTGGTATTACTCCGACCCCTCTCGGTGAGGGCAAATCCACCACAACTTTGGGTCTCTCCCAGGCTCTTGGCGCCCACCTAAACCGCATCGTCTTTGCCAATGTCCGCCAACCAAGTCAGGGTCCCACATTTGGCATTAAGGGAGGAGCTGCTGGTGGTGGATACAGCCAAGTTATTCCCATGGACGAGTTTAACCTACATTTGACAGGTGATATTCACGCTATCACTGCTGCAAACAACCTGCTTGCAGCCGCCATTGACACTCGTATGTTCCACGAGGCTACTCAGAAAGATGGTGCCCTTTACAAGCGCCTTGTGCCAGTCAAGAAGGGCAAGCGTGAGTTCCAACCTATCATGTTCAAGCGCCTGAAGAAACTTGGCATCACGAAAACCAACCCTGACGAGCTCACTGAGGAGGAGATCCGCCGGTTTGCACGACTTGACATCGACCCCGCGACTCTTACATGGCGTCGTGTGTTGGATGTCAATGATCGACACCTTCGTGGAGTTACTATCGGCCAGGCACCCACCGAGAAGGGTTTGAGCCGTGAGACTGGCTTCGACATCTCTGTTGCTAGTGAGTGCATGGCCATCCTCGCGCTAAGCAGTAGTCTTGAAGACATGCGCGAGAGGCTAGGACGCATGGTTGTTGCTACCTCAAAGAGTGGAGACCCAGTCACTTGTGATGATATTGGTGCCGGAGGCGCTCTCGCCGCTCTGATGAAGGATGCAATTAAGCCTAACCTAATGCAAAGTCTTGAGGGCACTCCTGTCATGGTGCATGCTGGCCCCTTTGCCAACATCAGTATTGGTGCCAGCTCCGTTCTCGCAGATAAAATAGCCTTGAAACTTGCGGGTACCGAACCTGACGAGAACCATGATGCCAAGACAGGCTTTGTCGTCACCGAAGCCGGGTTTGACTTCACTATGGGAGGGGAGCGTTTCTTCAACATTAAGTGTCGCTCCTCCGGCTTGTCACCCGACACTGTGGTCATCGTGGCGACCGTGCGGGCCCTAAAGGTGCATGGAGGCGGCCCCGATATTAGCCCCGGAGCTCCACTCCCCGAAGTTTACCGCACCGAGAACCTTGAGGTGCTCCGCAAAGGTTGCATCAACATGAAGAAACATATTGAAAATGCCCGACAGTATGGAGTCCCCGTCGTGGTGGCCATCAATCGCTTTGAGACGGATACGGAGGCTGAGATAGCTATCATCCGTGAGGAGGCTATAGCTGCAGGCGCCGAGGATGCCGTTCCCGCCAATCACTGGGCAGAGGGTGGAGCCGGCGCTGTCGACCTGGCTAAGGCCGTTCTAGTTGCTAGCTCTAAGCCTAAGGATTTCAAGCTTCTATATGGGCTGGAGGGCACTATTCAGGAACGCATTGAGCGCATCGGCCAGGCTATGTACGGTGCGGAGAAGGTGGAGTTTAGTGAACTCGCCCAGAAGAAGGTTGATACCTACACAGCCCAGGGCTTTTCCAATCTCCCCATCTGTATTGCCAAGACTCAGTACTCTCTCAGCCATGACCCAGCGTTGAAGGGGGCCCCGAGCGGATTTACGGTACCTATTCGGGATGTTCGATTGGCAGTGGGCGCTGGCTACTTGTAAGATTTTTCTCCCCTTTTCTTTTCTTTTTTCAATGCTCTGTGTTGAATGAATCTAACTCTGGATTTCCTTTCTTTAGGTACGCTCTCGCGGCAGATATCCAAACTATCCCCGGGTTGCCGACCGCCCCAGGATACCTGAATGTGGATATTGATCCAGAGACTGGGGAGATTGACGGACTGTTCTAGAAGCATAGATCTCATGAATGAGTGTTCTTGATATCTAGTCGCCGATCTTCCTTTCTTATTTTTTACCCGACTTATAGCGATAATCATGCTTTATCCTATTTTCGGACTGTATTTTTTCCCCCCCTTTTCTACACTGGATTATGCGGGCATATATTTGAGTTTAATTGGGGTTCATCTCAACTCTCCGACCCTGGACTGAAGTGTTTCTTTTCCCCTCATTTTCTGTTTTTCTCGGGGTGGGAGTCAAATTGTTGGTACATATATATCTTCAACAGGTAATAATGAATTAGGACAAGAAAATAGAAGTTACGACACTCCACCAGTGTCCGGCGTATACTCGGCGTAGTTTTCCCCGAACGAACCAGTTAATCTAAGAAACTCCGGTGCAGGAGAGGATTTGCTGAGTCAGGCAGGCTGACAACATCCGAAGATCGCAGAAGTGGCGAGTTTCGGTGGATCTAAAAACGGCGGACAATTGAGTTGCCGCGGGAAACGGGTGAATCACGCCTCAGAACCTTAAAAAACCCTTTCTTGGTGATAGGCGCATTAGCAATACATATGACACAAAAAACCGGGACGAGAGAAAAAGCAAATACGCCGCAATGCCTGCCATCCTTCTTGCATGAACCGGTCAGTCGCGGGGGGGGGGAGGAGATTTTAAACGGAGTTGGGGGGAGAAATGAGGGGATCAACGTCATCGATATGCTTTCTTTTTTTGCCCTCTGTTTCTTTTCTTCTCCCCCATATGAGGATGGATACCATCCCTCGAGATTTCCCTAGTTTGAAGTCATATTAGTTGGTTCAAGAAAAAGAATCAGAGAAAGAGAGAGAGAGAGAGTGTGTGAGAGAGAGCAAATAAAATAAACAAGGTGTAATATCCGTTTCTTCTTATGAATTTGAATCCAACGAATAATAAAATAATAGTAATAGAAAATAATAAAAGAAATTATGTGCTTCTCCAAAGAGAAAACACAAAAGGCCGGCTTCGGCGGAGAGTGGGCGGAAAAATTCCAAAGTTTTCTTGAGGTTGAAGAAACCGGGGCAAAGGCTTTTTCCTCGTGGGATAAAAGTGTTGTCATTCGCTACCTTCTGGCATCTTTCTCCCCGTCTGCTCTTCTGCTCCCTCTCCTTCTCTTCCCTTCTCGTTTTCATTTTCCGGTTGCTCCGTTCTGCTCCGTGGCAATCGCCTCCCATCGCATTCCCAGCGTTGCTCTTTGGTTCTCTGGTTGGACTCCACACCCTTTTCCTTCCGCCCGAGCTTGCTATAGGACCAAGTTCCCTCGGGTACGTTGAATTGCCTTCTCCAAATCTTCCGTTGCCTGCGGTCTTCACTTACCGATGTTTAATCCGCTTCTGGCGGCACACACACAGTACCAGCAGCCTTTTTGTCTCCTCCCCTTCCTGTTACTGCGCGCGCCCACTCGGACCCCCCTCCACACCCCTCCCCCCCCCGAAATAATCCCTTTCGATAGGATAGGCCTAAAATAATCAATTCCCACGATGTCGTCGGTTCGGTTCACTTCCGCATTGGCTCGCCGCTCCCTCATCTCCCCTCTTCCTGTGGCAGCCCCTCCCGCTTCCTCCGCTCATCGCTTCTTGTCTTCCTTTTCTACCGCGTCTTCCTCTTCCTCCCTTTCTTCCTCTTCTTCCTCTCTTTCAACTTCACGTTCTCAGAGAACTCTCGCTTCTGTCTCTGCTTTGACTTCTCGTCCCGTGTCTACCCGCTCTTTGTATCGGATTCAATCCCGCACCATGGCTACCGAAGGAACTAAGATCAAGGTCAAGAACCCCGTCGTGGAGTTGGACGGTGATGAGGTATGTAAATATGATTTCTTTCTTTTTTTTTTTTTTTTTTTTTTTTATATAGAAGGAAGGCGGGAGAAAAAAAGGAAAGAAAAAGAGTCTTTCATGGTAGTAAAAGCGTGACCTTGCGTTGTACGACTTATATACTTGGTTTCACCTCCTCGGAATGCGCATTTTCGTCTGGCCTCTCCGCACTCCGGGGAAAAACGGTAAAAGACTGGCGCTACTTCCTAGCTGAGAAACACCAAAACGCCGAGGATCAGGGCTCTACAACCAACAAGTTTGCTGCATTGCCATGTCGGGATCACATGTCACTAACTTCCCTCCCCCTAGATGACCCGTATTATCTGGAAGGACATCAGAGAGAAGGTAAGCCCTCCACGGTTCTTTTTCTTCCCCTCCACCACGTCGTCTCCCGGTGTGGCTTGCTATCCTTGGCAATCTTCAAAGACTAATATGTGTCATTGGCCTATAGTTGATCCTGCCGTAAGTACCTTGTGCCCTGGCGGGTCGGTTGCAAACGATCCTCCCAGAAGCTAAACGACCCGCGTGACTAGTTTCCTTGATATCGACCTTAAGTACTACGATCTCGGTCTTGAGTACCGTGACGAGACCAACGACCAGGTCACCATTGACTCCGCGGAGGCCATCAAGAAGTATGGTGTCGGTGTCAAGTGCGCCACCATCACTCCCGATGAGGCCCGTGTTGAGGAATTCAAGTTGAAGAAGAGTAAGCCACCAATTGCAGGAGTCTGTCATCCCCTCGTATCTCTCTCTAACCCGATCTTCCAGTGTGGCTCTCTCCTAACGGAACCATCCGTAACATCCTGTACGTTCCCCCTACCGACCTGCAATTGGAGGCTAGCCCTCCTCCCTCATCTGCAGCGACTAATTAGCTAAACAGCGGTGGTACCGTCTTCCGTGAGCCCATCGTCATCCCCCGCGTCCCCCGTCTCGTCCCCGGCTGGACCAAGCCCATCATCATCGGCCGTCACGCCTTCGGTGACCAGTACCGTGCTACTGACCGTGTCATTCCCGGACCCGGAAAGCTCGAGCTCGTCTACACCCCCGTCAATGGCGAGGCTGAGACCATCAAGGTCTTCGACTTCCCCGGCGGTGGTGTTGCCCAGACCCAGTACAACACCGACGAGTCTATCATTGGCTTTGCCCACGCTTCCTTCCAGATGGCTCTGTCCAAGGGTCTCCCCCTGTACATGAGCACCAAGAACACTATCCTCAAGCGTTACGATGGCCGCTTCAAGGATATCTTCCAGGAGATCTTTGAGTCTACCTACAAGAAGGACTTTGATGCCAAGGGCATCTGGTACGAGCACCGTCTGATCGACGACATGGTCGCCCAGATGATCAAGAGCGAGGGTGGCTTCGTCATGGCCCTGAAGAGTATGTCCCTCTGTCCATGAAATCCTTCCATGTTGTATTCGAGTTACTGACCAATTTACTTTTCCTAGACTACGATGGTGACGTTCAGTCCGATGTTGTTGCCCAGGGCTTCGGCTCTCTCGGTCTGATGACCTCTACTCTCGTTACCCCCACCGGCGAGGCTTTCGAGTCTGAGGCTGCCCACGGCACCGTTACCCGCCACTACCGTGAGCACCAGAAGGGCAAGGAGACCTCCACTAACCCCATTGCTTCCATCTTCGCCTGGACCCGTGGCTTGATCCAGCGTGGTAAGCTCGACGAGACCCCCGACGTTGTTGCTTTCGCCGAGGAGCTCGAGCGCGCCTGTATCGATGTTGTCAACGAGGAGGGCATCATGACCAAGGATCTTGCCCTTGCCTGCGGCCGCAAGGACCGTGAGGCCTGGGTTACCACCCGCGAGTACATGGCCGCCGTTGAGCGCCGCCTCAAGTCTAACCTCAAGGCCCGTCTGTAAATCTTTTTTTTACCACGATATACCATGAATGCTCCTTTGCTTTTCTTTTGCAATTGACAAAACCAATACCAACTCTTGCATACGGCCTCCATCGGCCGCTCCATGACGGAAATCTCAGGTGGCGTGTTACGGGATAACGGACGACCACATTGTATATTTCGGGCTGGTGGGGATGCAGATAGAAGGATTCCTTCCTGGGACGAAGGAAAATGCATGATGCAGTTTTTTGGAAGGTGTTTGGTTTCTCTGGGGGATATTCTGGACATATAATTTTGACCTACCTGTCTCTATACGTTGGACCTTGTACTTTCCCAAAATGTGTGATGAAACCATTATGTTTCTAGAATAATTCAATTTTTTTTTTTTTATTTTTTTTTTATAATCTACACCTAAATTTTCACCTAGGTTTGCCTCTTTTATTTTCAATCATCTGAGGTCTAAGCCTAGATTCGACAATGAACCATGGATGCAAGTTCGGGGCCGATTTTTCACTGGAGGGTATTTGCCTCCAAGCCCCGTGACGCAATGGATTCCTTCCATCTCTCCGCAGCCGACAAAAGAGTCGCGCAACGAACAACGTGGTGCTCTTCTTGGGGCCAAGCACAGAGTGTTCCGAGGCAAGTTTTGGGTAATCAAATCAATTAAAAGATGATCTCTCAAGGTGCTGGGGACACCTGATGGTGACCATCATTGTCTCGCACGATGTATGTGCTCCCGGTTGCAATAACGTTTGTCAGCGTTGCGACGCTGGCAGTTGCAGCTCGACTATTCACACGAATCCATCTGGCCTGCGCTCCAGGATGGGATGATTGGACTCTCTTGTTATCTCTGGTATGAAGAACGTTTTTTTTTTTTCTCTATCTACCAATCTACCTAGTGAGTTGTGGTTTTGGAGATCACTAGGTATGGGTTGGTAGACGTGGACTCCAGAAGTAGATGGATGAATGGATGGGCTAATCCTACTATATAGTTAACAGATTGGGCCTTTTTTGCTTTTCTTATCATTGGTATGTATGCAAGAGCATCAATCCCGATACCGGCTTTTCTCTATAATCCTGGTTTATAGGTAGATAAAGATATTTTCTGACGGGTTGATTCTTTTAGAGGCACACTATGGCCTAGGTGAACCGCAATCGTCTCTTGAACCACATGAGATTCGAGCCCAGCTCAAGGTAATACGAGAACACCGCCTCTTCTTATTCTATTTCTCTCTCTCTCTCTCTTTTTTTTTTTTCTATCATCTGTCAAGGAGATCTTGAGGAATAACAGTGAATCTGATTCGGGTGTTTTGAACTAGGCTTTATGGATCTCTATCCCTTTATATAACCTCACTCTTAACCTGACGAAAATCTCCATGGTGTTCTTATACATCCGGCTCTTCCCCACGGCAGCCTACCGCATCGTGCTCATCATTGTGCTGGTCTTTGTCGTCACTTCGGGACTCTGGATGGTCTTGAGCACCCTGCTGTTTTGCATCCCGGTTCGCGCATTCTGGGACCCTCACATCCCACATAGCTGTCTCTCGGAAGCTGTGGTGTGGTCTCTCAATGCCGCTCTTCAAATTACGAGTGACCTGATTATCGTGCTACTTCCCATGCCGGTGCTAGCAAAATTGCGAATCCCTTTGCGACAAAAGCTCGCTCTGATGGTCCTCTTCGCCCTTGGACTCTTGTATGTCTTCTTCATTTGTTTAGCCTCTCTATTTTCATGTGAGGCAGGACGAAATTTTTTTAGGAACATACACTAATTTCATGGTCCTTACTCTCCTCTCCTTCTTTTTAGTGTCTGCGTCACCAGTGTAGTTCGTCTACATGCAGTGGTTGGACTATTGGACTCGAAAGATATAAGCCGTACGTCCCCGCCTTTCAAATTATGTATGCTTTTTCTGTGTACGACTAAATCTAACAATGATAAGTGGAAAATGGCCCAGCTGCAACCTGGTCGTTCATCGAATCAAATGTTGCCATCTTATGTGCCAGCCTTCCTCCTCTGCGGCCTCTCCTAATACATATCTGCCCTCGTCTTCTGCCTTCGCGAATTCGCAGCTCTTATTTTCAGCGTGAGAAACGGTCTCAGGACCAGACTAAGCCGTCAAACCCATTTCCTCTCCATTCCACTAGCTATTCTGCTAGTGTGACAGGGAACTGCTCCACGAGTATCGATGGTCATGATTCAGGCTCACACCGTCAACCTGGTGCTGAAGGCATCCAAGTGGTGAGCGAGTTGCGATGGGACTCAGATATAGCTCATAGCAAAGACGAGGATAATCCACTCGGTGATCCACCCGGGCCAGAGAATTCTTCACAGATCAATCCGGGCTTCAATGTACGGTTCGCGTCTGCTTGGTAGACTGTTCTTGGGGGGTAAATAAAAAAAAAAAAAAAACACTATTTGAAAATAAAATATACGTTTTACTAATAAATCGCCTGTTTATCCTGTAGATAACTTGTTCATTCTTGGAAAGAACAATTCTTTGCATCAGTGCCCTTATGTGACTGCCGTCATCAAAAATGGTATTCTTATGTGTTTAGGAAAGGGTCTCCTTAGGAACTCAAAACTAGAAGAGAGAAGGTGAGATGAGGAGGGTTCCTCCCGGCTTTTCATCCTTATATTTTTCTCTCTCTCCATCTCTCTCTTACATATTCTACTTTCATTTCAGATAAAACTACTCCATTCATACTCCAACACTTCCACTCGTTCACTTGGTATTATCTTATTCATTAGCTGCTTTTCCAGTGCATTTCAATGCCTCAACCATTCCCCAAATATTATATCATTAGGCCCGAAGGCAACTCTGTTCCCTTGATCCCCCTCGATGAGCTTCCATCATGGATCCGTGTCGGTACGTACGATTGGAATGATCCTTCACTGTACATGGGTATGACTCCCGTCACCTGGGGCTTTACGCTTCGGGAAGGGGAATTCGATGTCTTGTGTCTCCATTGCATATCTGTTGCAGACAACCAGCTGCACCGGAGTGTATCCCAGTCGGCTAGCCTCTGTGGCATGTCGAACATGGCCATCTCCTCGGGAGACAAGAAGACTCATGCAAGTTTCCCGCTCCTCAACCGACCTTCTCCCCTGTTGTGGTCTAGTTGTTCCGCCCCAGCGTCGTTCGATCTCCCCCAGTACAATCAAATGTTCCAGCAACCTTTCGTTGGCATGTGCCTTGTGTCATGTGGTAGAAAGCTCTTAAGATCAACTATGGGGTACCGTGTCCTTGAGACTGATGACCTTCCTGACCTTCCGGAAGCACCCCCGTCCCAGTCCGCTTCTATTGATCCTGTTGGGCCTGTTGGGCCTGCTAAGCCTGCTGAGCCTGCTGAGCCCGCTGAATCTGCTGAACCTGCTGAACCTGAAGATCCTGAAGACAGCAGGAAGAATAACACGGAAGAGCATGACCGAGAAATTCTGGAATCCTTTACAGATCTCCTGGTTGAACTAGAGACGGCACATGCAGTGTGGTTTCAAGCGAAAAGTTCACGGCAATTCGAGCTAAACCCGAAGGAAATACTAGAAATGGTGGAAGGCCTAATTGATTACATTTTTGAGCAAGGTCTCGCAAAAAGGCGGTCACCAATACAGAATATGCAAAATTCAATCAAAACGACACGAGCCATGATGCAAGATGCTTCTGAGGACGGTAAGAGGCGAGCTCCACCAGGCCTTCGAGCAGCTTTCTCAAAAGCTTTGCTAGATTCCGGCGTGGAATCATCCAGTACCGGAAAAGCCGATCCATCTAGTGGCGTTGGGCTGGTAAGCGATGGAGGGGAAACTATGGTACCAGGAAGAAGCGATGGTGAGGGCTATGAGACTAGCGCACAGCGGGCATCTGAAGAGGTAGCAGAGCCTGGGAGCGTGGCTGGAGCACGTGGGAAAGCTCCACGCGCACAAGTGTCGAGTTCGAGCGAGAGGCCTTTTCCCGGTATCAGTAGTGCCGATTTGTCGCCCGACGCAGTGGCCACTGGCTCTAGTGCCTCTGTCGAGGTTGAGTCTCATGTGAGCCTACTTCGCTTGCCAGATACTTCAAAGGCTCCGGACAAAAGAACCGAGCTTTGGCTAGATACGAAAAGGAATGATGACTTGCAGGCAGTAGGCGAAACTACAAATCTCTTGACTACCCCCCAGTCTCGGCCAAGTAGTAGGTAGAAGCAGTAGATAGGATTAATTGAACTTGTCCATCTCTCGCATATCTAGTCCTTGTCATGAAATATGATAGATATCTTGTAATTGGAGTAGAGTATCTACAAGCCCTGGAGATCAGGACCAGGGGCAACCAAAATAACTTGGATCAAGTGTCAAGCAAAGGATTGCCCTATCAAAGGCTAAGTATCGTTTACAGTATAACTACTTGGTAGTCAAAATAAACAAGTCGCCAGTAGCTTGCTCAGTATTAGTGTGACCCCCTCTCGCCCCACAAAAGGCAAATTACACATGAGACATTACGGTGTATGGAGGCATTGGCCCTTAACCAAGCAGCTTCCTCCAAATCAGAGATTTAAAATGGGACATAGGTTCCATTTTTACAGTTGAAGCCAAGGTTGGGATTTGACTCAGCCATGGCATCGATACAGATCACGGTGGCTGGGTCCAAACTCTGCGGGTAGAGCTGGATATTCTTTGTGACGAAATTTTGACAGGAAGAGGTTGTGGCGCATTCGATGACGATCGACTCGGTATTTGCGAGGTTGGGTAATCCGACATTATACCAGCAAGGGTCGGACGCGCACGAGCCATCACCGGGTTGGTAGGTGTTAATGGAGCCGGAGAAGCCGTCCCAGGTGAAATCCTCCATCATGACGGCGTTGGAGAGATCGACGTCGCTTCCACGATCGGCACCCTGGTCCCAGTAACTCTGGGTGACGAAGATGGGGAAGGTCACGTTGAAGACGCGGATGTTTTTCCAGATGACATTCTTGACGAGGCCCTGGCCGCCGACCCAGGATTTGAATCGGGCGGCGTACAATGCGTCGATGACGGTGACGTCTTCGAAGCGGAGGTTGGTGATGTTGGCAAAGCTGGTGGGGTCTTTGCCCAGGGAGCCGATGCTCATGCCGTGCGTCTGGTAGCCGATGGTGTTTCGCTCGAAGACGATGTCATGCGATCCATCGCCGACTGCGATGGCATCGTCACCGTTGTAGATGATGCTGTCGGTTATCTGTATGTTGGTGCCGCTGACGCCGAAGCCGTCGGTATTGAACGGGAAGCTGCCGGTGGAGGAGTAGGCGTCCACTATGGCATGACGGACAGTGATATCCTCGCCTTTCAGCTTGACGTTCCAGGCGATTGGCTTGCGAGAGCGGAAGTAGGTGATGGATGCGTCGCTCGTGCTGTAGCTCATCAGGTGCGGACGGTTGGCGATTCCCGTGCCGTTTGGAGGGTTTGCGTCCCACCACTGCTGGCCATAGGAGTTGATCCAGCCGTAGCGAGTGTCTTCCGGGCCAGTCCAGTCGACGCGCGGGCCCGCGAAGGTGAACCAGGTGCCACCGGTGGAGGAGACGATCTGCTGAACGGTGGCGATATCCTGGGGGAGATGGAGGTTCCCGTACATGCGAATCTCTACATTACTGAGGTTGGTGGCCTTAATCGGGTAGAAGATATTGTAGTCTGTGCCCTTCGGGAACAGGATGATTGAATCGGTAGCGCATTCAGCGAATGCACGTTGAACAGCGGGGGAGTCGTCAGCGGCACCATTGGAGTCCTTGTAGGTGGAGGGGACTACGCAGGTCTGTTTTCGAGCAGGAGGTTTGCTCTTGTTGCTGGAATGGGGTTCTGGGAGAGCATGGATGAGAGGGGAAGCAATGGCAAGAAATGCCACAATAGCAGCTTTGACTGTCCGCACCATTTTGGGGGCGAAAGAGAGTGGGTATCTGGGGGAGTGGGATTTGTACGTACCCCGGACAATTGGTAGCTCCAATGGCAATGGTTATATAGTGGAAAGGTCAACCCTTCTGAGGGGTATCGAAAGGGTTCTTGCTTTGTATTGAGGGATCAATTGAAGCAAAACTTCGGATATCCATCATGTTACGACTCCACATTATGCGGAGAAAATAGCCAAGCAGCAGGCTCGAGTGGACGGAAGTTCTTCACTCCACAGAATTGCTCCATGATCGAGGGAATCAGCGTGGCTCAGTATTGGTGGAGAAATTGAGCTTCTCGAACGGATAGGTAAGAAGCTAGGCTAGCCAAAGATTGTTGCGTTAGACGCTTGATTGGTGATGTTCGTTGAAGCTTTTCCTTTTGCTTGTCCGACAACTGATGAACTAACCTAGGACGGATATATCATAACGGCGACAGACGTGAGGCTGATAATTAATTAGACACTTAAGATAAGTAGTGGTGGGGGAGTGTTTTGGTAGTGATGGTCACGTGGATGAGGTGCAATTCACTCGAATCTCCCCTCAAGAGTAAACAAGCTTGGCTTCTCTCCATTTAGTGGCACATCATTAAATTCCTTGCAGCTTTACATGGCGCCAAATTGACGACTGACTCTACGAGCTAGCGAGACTCTTGAGAGAGAGAAAACAAAATTGGAGCAAAATGTCTTGGTCAGCCTCATTCGAACATCGGCCCACCCCCAACATCCCAGTGGCCAGCTCAGTACTTCAGATCCGAAGCTCTGTGTTGATTGATGCTCCCATCCAGGATGTCTGGGACGCGCTAACGAACACATCCACCTGGCCGTCATGGAATAAATTCGTGCCCCGAGTTACGATTCGCGAACAAGCCTCGTCCCCCTCGCGGTCGGACGAGGGGAAGCCGTCGCTCTCTCCTGTCCTCCAGCTCGGGAGTCGGTTTACCTTCCACGTTCACATGAAAGCCTCTTCGTCCGATCCGCAGCCCGAACAGAACGTGCTTCTGATAGTGAATGAATATGATGCCCCCAATATCGACGCGGGGAAACGACGCGGTCGGATTACCTGGCGTGACGATGTATCTGCGCAAGGGGTGGTCTGGTCATCACTTCTCAGTGCGGAGAGGGTCCACGAGGTGACGGAGGTCGAGGTCCGCGATAGAGATGGGCAGATGAAACGGATGACAGAGGTACGGAACTGGGAGTCCCAGGTGGGATATCTGGCGTATGTTGTCCGATGGATGTTTCAGGCGCAGTTGGACGAGAACTTTGAGATCTGGGTGCAGACTCTCAAGGAGTATGTCGAGGGGAGGGTCTAAGGATGTAGGGAGGAACTACTTTATTTTTGTATCTATCAAATAAATGGATTTTTTTTTTTTAAGAAAAAAAAATAGATTTAAAAAAAAGAACAAAGAAAACAAAGACATGGTTGATCCATTACCTTAACTGAGAGATCGTTACTGTTAACTCACTAGGTAGTTATCCATCTCATTATTCATGCATGTTTCAGGGGGAACAAGAGTTCGGAATCAGAGGTGATGGTCGGTGGACTCCGCCAACTTAATCACGGTTTAGCTCATCTTCGGCACCTTTTCCAGTTCTTTCATTTGCTCCTTGTGTCCTGTACGAGTGCTTGGCAGCAAACTTGAAAATGAGGATAATGCAACCTCTCCCGTGTTTACGCAGTCGGTCTTACCTTGCGACACCCTTCGCAGGTCGGGGAAGTCTCTCTCGAACGCCAGTTTACAGCCGGACCTAGGCAGTGTATACAGAGAGTAGGTTAAGGTATATCTCCGGAAAAGAGGCGTCGGTAATTTATGTGTGTAGTTATTTAGTTACCGTAGGATTGGTTTAATTTCCCTGGCCGAGGAGACCCACGTGGGGGTGGAGATTGGCCCAAACGCCCAAATTCCCAGAAGGAACCTGGAAGTGTTACCGTTTCATACTTACTTTCCTGGGTATTCTGATTGTTACATTTTCTCCCGGGGTCGTCACTTCATTCTTACGATTGGTATTTGGTATAGTATGGATCTCAAGACGGCCGACTGATAATAAGAACGATAATGGATAGATAAGTGCATCAGGAATTTACCTCAAATCCGACCTATCAATTAGAATGCACACTAGAGACGTGAAATTGAGATGAGTGGGTGATAAGATATCAACAAGACCCTCGTATCTGCTCCGTACGAGTTAGCCGCCGACTAGTTACCTATCTAGTATGAATCCGGTCGAGCTGCTGAGATTAAAGTCATCTGAGTGAGTTTTCTCATGGATTGATAATGATTCCTTTGCATTTTTTTGATCCCCCTTTTTTTGGTCTATCAATTTGGATGATAATTAATATTAGGTGAGCATGCGCTATACACCGACCCAGTTACCTACAGAGTACTTACATGCGAGCTACATACATAATACACACAGAGGTAGATTATTCTGACCCACTGTAATAATAATAATAATAATAATAACAATAATATAGATAATGAAAATTAACCGGAAATGACAGCCGTTTGCCCCCAACTACACTAATTTAACCAACTGGGTCGAACCTGTCCAAATCCAGAGGGACCAAAGGGACCGGATTTCCTGATTCATCTAGCCGAGGGGGTGTGGCGGTACCCTGATTAGCCGGTTTGGGTTTAGCATATCATCCAGGACAGTCTCGATTGTGTGGCGCCGCCAATTTTCTCCCTCTGACTTTCTGTTCTTCCGGCAAGTGGCAGGTCGTCGTCAGCAAGTCCCCAGGTATTTCTTTGTAACGGAGTGGATAATCATCACAATAAGCAGCCCCCTCGTCAATGCGATCCAGACAAGGGTAATTATTGGGGGTTCAACCACTGTCAGCTGTCTTTTCACGCCAAACCTCGCTGCAAAATGAGAATACCTCCTACGACTACCCATTCCCTCAGCATAGCCCCTCTGCTCCTCCCAGTCAGATCCTGGACTTTCTCAGGGTGGTCTGGTGCGCGTACGTAATGCAAGGAAAGATGGGTTGCGGTTGGCTGGCTGACTTTAGTGATGGTTCTTCGTCTGGTAGTTTTACAATTAAGCTATCCGTTGATCGTCCTGTTTTTTAAAATTATCATTATTTAGTTTTCCCTTCTTTCTTGGGCCCTTGTTATTTTCATTTCCTTTCATTTCATTTCCGAATTTATTTATTTATTTTTCTTTTTCTTTTTCTTTTTTTTTTTTAATCCCATGATTTCTTTTTGACTCCTCCCTTCTTTTTTTCTTTCTTTTTTTTTTGGTTGTCCCCTCTTCCCCAGTTTGTTATAAACGTTTGTTTTCTTTTTCCGATCTACTTTGCGATTTTTTCCTCTTCCGTCTTTGGCATGGTATAATTTATTTTTTTTTTAATTCCTCCTTCACTGCCCACTTCATCATGGTTTGGGGAAAGAGACCCTTGGTTCCGGATATTTATTGCTTTGTCTCTGCTTGCTTTTTATTATCATTATTATGACCACTTTCCATGACTCACCCTTTTTAAACCCTGTCCTCAACGCTGGTTCCGAAGTCAAGTCGGTCGAACTATTGCCACCGACTACAGCCTCGTTCTTTTGCCTCGCAAGTGATTTTTTTTTTTATATTTGGCGCTGATAGGCCTATCCATCCGTTTTCATCCATATCTTGCTCAAATATTTGACTGCATCCGGCCCATTCTTCATGTTTAAGAGTCCCCACTAGATCTGAGATTGATCCATCTCTCTTTGGATAGCCACTTTCCTTTCCCATCCTGTTGGTGTCTCTTCCTACACTCAACTCTATACCTTAGCCGTCTTCTTCTTATACGCTCTCGAGTTCCTAGAGGCTAGACCCTGCTAGCCCTTGCATCCTCATCATGGCGTCCACGCATAAGCCTGTACAACTTTCCATCCATACCAAAGTCCCAGATGGCGCTGCGACTCCTCTACCACTCTCTGTGGCGCAGGGTCTCACCCCTCCGGTAACCCCCACGATCGAGGACGGAAGTGTCTCAGAGAGTGTGGCTACTCTCCCATCCTCGACTGGCTCAAGCACTATTCTCTCCCCCGTCGAGGCGAATTCCAAGGAAATATGCCCTAATAACCAACCGGCCGCTGCCCTCAGTCCTCCCCAATTTTCCGATGTGTTGGAATATCAACGGGATAGCAGAGGTCGCCCTGTTGAGTTCGGTCGTGGTGCTTGGAGCATCGTTTATCAAGCATTTGCCTCTGCCTCGGTCTCCTCCTCTTCCACCACCAACGCCCCCGCGGAGAAAGGGCGAAATTCCTCCATCACCCCACCCAATTCTCCAAGTCCTGCGCGTCGAGTGATGGCTGTGAAGTCACCCGCCAGGCGAGATGCGCATGCGATTATACATGCCGAAGCTCTTGCGCTTGCCAAGGCAAGCCGTTTTCCAGGTTCCGAACGCCATATTGTACCTTTTCATGGTTACATCGCTGAATCCAATTCCTTTGTTATGTCGGCTGTACCTCTCGCGTTGTCAACCTATATCCAAGACAAGGCGCGTATTGCGCACCAAAACAAATCCACCAAAACCATGTTCGACCCCGTTCAGGGCATGGCCCAATGGCACGACCTTGCCAAGAAACTTGTCGCCGGACTGACTTGGCTCCATTCAGAGCCCCAGATTCTTCATGGAGATATCAAACCACATAACATTCTCCTGCAGCCACGCTCATCCGCTGATGATGACGATGATTCTAACGCGACCACCTTTCCTTACGAACCCCTTTTCGCGGACTTCTCCTCATCGTACCCCATCTCTGCCACTTTATCTTCGCAGAAGCCACAAGGCGCTGCTTTGACAGCGTTAACCCCCCCATTTGCTGCCCCGGAACTTCTCTGCGTATCGTCACTTACGTCGCCAGATGTGGCGCCCACGCCGGCGTCCGATATTTTCTCTCTCGCCGTTACCATGCTTGCTGCAGCGACCGGGGACCTCTTGCTTTACCCAGGCTATAGCCAGATGCAACGACTCGCCATGGCACGGGAGGGCCATCGCGTGATTGAGTTTGCCCGATCTGGAACGAATGGCTCGCGAGTTCCTCGTAATGGAATCGTTGAACAAATCATCAAGCCCGCTGTTCTCAAAGACCCCGCCCAGCGTATTATTCCCAAGGATTGGGTTCGCCTGACGGAATCCGTTGCTTAGGGCTAGAATTTCTTTTTTGAAATTTATTTTCCATATTCTTCTCTTTCTTTCCATGTGTTACTACCCTTTTTTTTTTCCCTTTATCATTCATCATGAATTGCTTAATATATGTATTTTCTTTTCTTTTCTTTCCCCTTTTTTTTTCTTTCTTAATTTACCTTTGATACAAAAACAATTTCAAGATACCCCTCCCAATTTTTATTTTTTTTTTATTTTTTCTTTTCAGATTGTCATATTCACAACATATTGACGAGATGTGAACTTGGTTCTTGTACTTTGTCCTTCTATGCTTGCTAGCTATCTTGAACGAGTCTAGTTTGCTCGGCGGTGGACCTGATTTGGTCACCAGCTACTTCATTTCTATCCATTCCAATCGTCAAAATCTCATGAGAATACATTTCTAATACTTTCAAATTCTTCGCATACTACTATTCAGAAGACCGTACGTAGGACACTTGGAGAATGGGGTAACCCAATGTTTCAAATTGGGGACGTGTCTAAATATTATCACCTCAGTGGACGGTGTTGGTAGGGTCCAATCCCGGGTGGGGGAAGGAAGGGAAGGAGAGGGGGGGGGAGTATATTGTGATCTATTATCGGTCAGGTAAGGTAACTTGATGTTGATGGTAAGGCGAGTGATATATCGATACATGTTTCACCCAAGTGGGGTACGGTACGGTACGTAGGTAGAGAGCATGACCCCTCTCCCCCTCCCCGCCTCCCTCTTCCGATCTAGGTGAATGACCAGGTTAAAGTGGTTTGTGAGGTACCTTTGTGCAAGGAGGAGGAGGAGGAGGAGGAGGAGGAGGAGGAGACGGCTGCTCCTGGGTGGCTATTTAGGAGGGAAGAGGGAAGGAAGGGAACGTAGGGCAAGGTACTACAGGGATTTAGGTTGTCTGCTTAATTTTCAAATAAAAAACTTACTTTAAAAGGTGTGATACAGAGCAAGTTAATAATGATAATCATAATAATAAACTGACAAATTCAGGTATAGTACAAAGAGTTGATGTTTCAAGGGGTATATAGAGAGAGAGAGAGAGAGAGAGAGAGAGAGAGAGAGTGTGTGTGTGTGTGTGTGTGTGTGTGAAGAGAAAGAGGGGGGGGGTTCTATAAGCTAAAGTAAAAGATATAAGGTTCTATCTGATGGTACATTAATTGAAGAGATAGGAAACTTGTATGCGTCCATGTAGTCATACTTCATCTGAGCTATACTAATGAAGTCTCTTTGTAATGTCCATGAATTCTCGGGACCGGGAAGAAGTCAAGGTGCCCCCCAGGAGTCGGTTGAGTTGAATAGCAGATTGATCGGATCCACTCTTCTGATACTCTAGGCAGAGGTCCCACAGGGTAGCGGGCGATAGGGTGCGGATGTGCACCCCGCTCAGGTCATAGTCGAGGTTTTCCTGATAGCAACATACCGGATCGGGCTCTTGTCCTTGCGGAACATCGTCGGGGTTGTAGTGGAGGGTTTTGGGGAGAGCGTCGAAATTGGCTTTCGGGCGTTTCGATGCATATTTGGCGAGACTTGGGACGGATTTTACCATATCGTTGGTGGACTGGGTGGGGAAGATGAGCTCGATTAGTCGAGAGACCGGGAGGGTGCTTTGACTGGTGAGGGAGAGCGAAAAGGCTTCGAAAAGTCGGAAGGCGACATCTCTTTGGTTTGGGTCAACTTTGCTGAGTCGCTTCATGACGGGAGCGTTGGGGTCGGGTTCGAAGTAGATGAGAGTTCTGTCAGTTTCGCGGGGATAAAGCTCCTCCGGATGAATGAGGAGTGGTTCAAAAGGGCGACGGTCCCAGAGAAGTAGAGCATCGTCGAAATTTCCGGTGTGGTAGGCGGCTCGTCTGTCATCAACGAGTCCCGGGAGTGAGCGGGTGATGTCGAAGTGATGTTGGGAGGATTCCTGATCTAGGGCAGATTGGGCATCCTCAATTTGCTTGACAATGGTCTCTAACGCTGCGCAGTTCGTTTTAGGATCTGCAGCTAGTCGGGATATGGATTTATTGAGCTCGTCAATTTCGGCGTGTCTATCGGCAAGGAAGCTCCGGATATAAACCTGTCGATTTTCCTGGTTCAGTTGGGTTGAGGCACGCGATCGCTTAGCCTTTGCTGCGGCATAGTCTGGAGATGCTGGATCCATGTTTGCTGCGGTTTCAAACGCCTGGACATACCCATCATTTTGTGGTGTCCTGGCACGGGGAGCATATGGTGCCGGCTTTCGGCCACGATCAGGGCTCTGGGGCGCCGGTTCGATGGTAGGGTACTCTCGGCCGGAGGGGATAGTGATGCTTTGTTCACTTGTTCGCTCCGCAACTCGCGCTGCACCATTGACGATCATATCCCAGCGCTTCCAAAACGCCCATGAACCCACCGATTGGTCCTTCGGAGCTGCCACTTCAAAAGCATGGAGTGCGACCTGTTCCGTCAAGAGAGCCGGGCGTCTCCGTTCGCCGATTGTACGCGGGAGGATGACCTGGGAATCGGACATTGGCATTGACGCAAGAAGGCGGACGCTTCCATAGGCATGAAGCCCAGTCTGTCGCATGCAGGCCTCTACAAACACCGACCACCATCGCGCGCCTGTGAAATGATCTTTTGCGGAAGTCGTTGGAGGTGGGTGTGCAAGGACCAGCAGAGTGTCGTTCCTCGCCAAAACCCCCGACGTATCACAATTTAAAGCTCCCTGTTCTGGAAAATGTTCGGAAAGTATGGTTTGCCAATTGTGTATTCCGCTTATATCCCTCGACAAAAGGGTGTAGCAAGGGCGGCTCTTAGCTAACGGTTCGAGTAGGGGTTTGAAGTAGTTGAGATCGGGTTCAATGAGGACATGTCGCCGCGGCTTTAAGAAATCATTGACTTTGGAAGAGAATAAACCGGCTCCAGGCCACAGATCTAGAATATCGACTGGTGAATTACGCTGGAGGAAGGGCGCGAGACGGTGCAGAACGTCATCTACGTAGATAGCTTACGAATCAGCAATGGCGCAACAACGAGCAATTCAATTGAAGTACACGAACCGCATAATTTCTCGCTGACTATATTAGGCTTGTTGGCCAATCTCGCATTCTTTGCTTTAGGGAGACATTTTTTCAAGGCTTTGGTGATGGGGAACTGGGCGATGGTTGTCCATCGGTTGGCTGTGGGCATGCTGGGGGGGGGGAAGGGCTAAGAAGGGCTAAGAAAGAAGATGATAATTGAGGGACGAGCTGGCATTAGGCTGAAAAGAGGATACAGAGAAATAAAACGAGCGAGAGAGGGATATTGATTCCCCATCACGGAAGTTACGATGGTTCAGACGGAAAGTAGATGCTGAAGACAAAGTTCCGGAGATGGTCAGCTGAAGCTAAAGAGGAGGAAAAATAAACCCCCCGCCGCCTTTTCTCCTTCTCCAACATCCTCATTCTCGTCTCCATCTCCATCTCCCTCTTCAACCGCCCTGGACATCCTCTCGATACCTCGACTTCTCCCTATTATCCTCTTTCCGATGCTCTGAATCTATTGTCTCTATCTCCCCCACTTCCCCTCTACTGGTGGAAACGCTTTTTCCTGTTTATTATTATTATTATTATTATGCCTAATTTAGCCGCCTGTGACATCACCCACCCCCTCCATCCTCTACTGCCTCGAAACATTCTCTAATTCAACGTGAATAATTTTCCGCATTGCCTTTACTTGAGGCTTTGCTAGTGTGAAAATGGCTCTCTCTCTACCCTCGAGCACTGGGTCTTCCCCTCCCCAGAGCGTAGAGAAGATCGCCCGTCTGGCGCAGGAATATGAATATAGCCCCGCCGTTCCTCTTCGCTCCTGGCTAAGAACTGCAGCCCGGATGATTCGTGAGGTGTGTTGCTCAGAAACACTATTCTATATCCGTTTACATGCTGATCAAATTTTCACTTGTAGGCCCACATTTACCTCAACGAAGGTCACGAAGAGCAAGCATACCTTCTCTTGTTTCGACATGCGCAGTTGGTTCTCGCACACCTAGTTGAACACCCAGAGGCTAAGGAGGGAGTTGGGTTGAGAGAATTAGCTTTGGCGGAGGAAGAGGTTAAACGGAACCTCACAATCCTAGAGAAACTAAAGCCTCGGATTAATGAGAGATACAACCGATATATGCAGATGATGCAGGAGCGTCAATCCCGCATGCCACATTCACGCACACATTCACGCACCGCGAGTCCTTCCATAACTTCCCCAAATCGGCCCCCTCATGATCCGGTGTTATCAGGCGTCGTTGAACCCCTTGAAGCGGGAGAGAATAGAGATTTGGCCGTGAAACTGGCTCGAACTGAGATCAGCCGAAGAGCTACCGTCCGAAATGCAATGCGCCAGGCGCGACTTAGCCCCGAAGAGGAGTGGAGTCGACGTACTGCAGGGATATGGGGGGACTGGGAAGAAGCCCTCCACCGAAATGAGAGAAAGGACGCAGACGATTTGAGTTGGCGCATCCAACAAGTGCGAATAAACTTAGACGGTGGCCTGCAGGCGGAGCGCCGTCTCGACAAGCCTGCCGTGCAACCACCAAAACCAATTGCATCTGGACTGTCATATAACTATCCCACCGTGCCTTCTAGGCAAAAACATTTGGAGCCTTCTCTTCCACCGAAAATCCCTACAGAGGCCACCGAAACCAGAGCACTCCCTAAGCCACCCCCGAAACTTCCTCCTAAAGATAACCTGCGATCTGTTCAGTCAATTGGTTTTGATGGATTAGTACCGCCGCCTCCCCGCCCGGACAAGATATCTTCGGTACCTCTTTTCGGGGCGGCAGTAGCTCCACCTGCACTTCCCGCTAAGGTGAAACCCGTCCAGGACGGTGTCAAAACACAGACCGACCTCGACCCATCCAGTTTTACGTTTAAGCCTTCAGCCTACCTCGAAAATGGTACTCCATTGCGTACCGTCTTTCTTCCGCCCCAGCTACGCTCTCACTTCTTGAAGTTAGCCGAGTCGAATACTCGAAAGAATCTCGAGACGTGCGGCGTCCTATGCGGTACCTTGATCTCCAATGCTCTCTTCATCTCACGACTTCTCATCCCAGAGCAAATATCCACTTCGGATACGTGTGAGACGGTGGATGAGTCGGCGATCTTCGACTACTGTGATTCGGAGGACCTGTTGGTGCTGGGCTGGATCCATACGCACCCAACACAAACCTGCTTTATGAGCTCAAGAGATTGTCACACGCATGTCGGGTACCAAGTGATGCTCCCGGAGAGCATTGCAATCGTGTGCGCTCCGAGCCATACGCCAGATTGGGGGGTGTTCCGCCTGACGGACCCTCCGGGACTCAAGTCAATCCTCAGCTGTACTCAAAAGGGACTATTTCACCCCCACGCTGAGACCAATATTTACACAGATGCGCTTCGCCCTGGACATGTATTTGAAGCCAAGGGCCTGGAATTTGAGACGGTTGACCAGCGGACGTCGAAATGATAATGATGATGAGTGGCTGTTCGAATTAATTTTCTATTATATGATTATGTGCATCCCCGATGACAATATGTCCTCATACCACCCCATGATTTCCAGTAGCCAAGGATTTTCTCTGCCGGATGCGTCATGGCGACGTCAACAAGCTTTCTCCCCTGCCTGTAAGCAAGAAATTAAATGTATCCACTCCATTCCCTGAGCACGAGGGTCTTTTAAGAAAAAAAGAAAAGAAAAAGAAAAGGGGGGGAAATAACAGGCGACGACCTGAAAAGCTGTCGCGTGTAGACCAATGAAAAGGCGCCGCATGAATTGCTTATGTGTGGTTGGACGTCGATCTCCCCGCCGAACCAAAGCTGCCATTAATTAATGCGGTTATCATGGATTAACTTCCCAGGCAGTCCTTTGACTTCAGCCTCAAGCATCAGCCCACCTTCATCTCATCGTCTCCTTCAGCATCGTCGGCTATCCATTCTACTCCTACAATTTATTCCATCTAGCCATAATTACCACTCCACATGTCGTCTACCTCCCAGGGCGATTTATCCTCCTCAAGCACTCTCCCCTCCACCTCCGCCTCGACGCCAGGAACCGACGATCCTCCTCCACTCGCCCAAAGCAACAATACTAGCTCCACCAGCTTACCTTTCCACCAGTCTGCCGCCTCATATTTCTCCTATCCGGTCTCCCACGTCGTCTCCGGTCTCTACCGTCGTCTCACCGACCCCCCTAACGCCAGTACTCCCACCATGGGTCGTCTCCGACGCCACAACCCTGACCCTGCCTCATCCTCCTCATCCTTCTCTTCTACCTCCCAGCCTATCTTCACCCCCGTCCGCACTGTATCTCCCTTTCAACCGCCGCCTCTGACCCCCTTAACCTTGACTGGTGACACCGCCTCCCTTACACAACAGCTCCTCACGCGAGCACTCGCAGAAGAGATCCGTCTTCTCGTCCCAGCCCGTCTACAACTCGTCGATACCTGGCGTCTCGCCTACAGTCTCGACCGTGATGGTGCTTCCCTCTCCACCCTTTATGAAAATTGTCGTGAAATCTCCCATCGCAGCCCCCGTGCTGGCTATGTTCTAGTTATTCGCGATACCTCAAGTGCTGTTTTCGGCGCCTATATGACCGACCCACCACACCCTGATTCCCACTACTTTGGAACAGGGGAATGCTTCCTGTGGCGTGCAAGTGTCCTACCATCCCCTTCTTCCATCCCATTCCTGATTCCTAGCGAGGGCGACGATGCTAGCAATAGCGGCACCATCCCTGGTAGCAATGGTGCTCATTCCGATGATTTTTTCGAAAAAGTCGGCCTCCCACTACCCCCTAGCGCAGACACCACCTACGCGGGGCGATCCACTACTCTTCGTGGAGAGAAGTCTCTAACCCCACACGGCCACGCAATCCAGCAGTCAAATGGCCATGCCAGTGGTACGAGCACTCCGGATCGTATCCGGTTTAAAGCATTTCCCTATAGCGGTGTGAATGACTACATGATGTTTTGTGAAACTGGATTCCTAAGCTTAGGCGGCGGGTAAGATTATTTTATTCTGTTTTCCATCATATCCCTTCTAAGGTCATACCTACAAACACCTCTATTCAATCTGCTGACAGCTTATAACACAATGGAAACTATATTTAGAGACGGACATTATGGTCTCTGGCTCGACTCAAGTCTCGAAAAAGGCGTCAGTGCCTCTTGCCAAACATTCGGAAACGAGCCGCTCTCTGACGAAGGCGTGAAATTCGACGTTGTCGGTGTTGAGGTATGGTACGTCGGGGCATGAAAAGGAACGGGTGCCAAAAAAAGGCAAGGGGGGGGGGGAATAATAAAAATAATATAATATACAATCATCACCCTACTTTTTCCACACACTACCAGTTACTCTCTTTTCAACTTGTCCAATCCTCGCATCGTCGCATGTTTTGCTGGTCGGTGGAAGCTCGATTGATGGGATGGAGATTTTTATAATACCCCGAAAAAACATGATTATGGGCTGGTCTCCTTCATGTTTATTTCATCGGCATCAGCCTTGGACCTTGGGATGTTCTTGTCCCTTTTTTACTTTATTTTTTTTTTTATTTTATTTTTCTTTCTCTCGTATCGTGGGAGGTCATGAAAAAGGCTGCTAAAAAGGATGATTATTTTTTACTCAAGCTAAACCTTAGCATTTATTACTTATCTATGTAACCTTCAAACTCGAGTATAATGTCATTCATTCATACTTGGCATTCCTAACCACTACCTAAGAGAGACTAAGAGAAAATGAATAGAATAAAAAAGAATAACTAAAACTAAATTAATAAAGACGAAAATCGCAGACCTAGGATTTACCGCTCTGGCCAGAGTTGTAGGAAACCGAGAAAAGAATCTCGCTCTAAACTGGAACTCCAATACCACCAATATAAAAAGAATAGAATAAGGGTGTTAAGTAAAATAATATCTTAGTGGCAATAAGGAGAAAACAACATGGGGTATGCAATAACACAAAATGAACAAATAAATAACCTACGACACAACACCGCCGTAAGAGCGTAAAAATAGAAATAGGAATAGGAAAAGAAATTAAGAAACCCTTTTGCAGGACAACGTTATTTAGTAGGGTGAATTGACGATCTCATCTCTTCCTAACCGGCTACCCCAGCGAGTACTGCGGCGACTGGGAGTGACTGGAGGCCCCGCAATACTTTCACGGGTAGGCTTCTGGAGGGCCCTCTTTGCAACCATGTTGACCTCATTCGGAAGCGCAACAATGACATTCTTGTCAGAACCGAACCGGAAGTTGTCAGCCATCACCTCCTCGGCATATCGCTTGATCGTGTATGGATCCTTTCGTCCCGCAAGCACCTTCTTCAGGCTCCAGGTAACAATGAAAGGTCCGGTTGCAGTGATGATAGATGTTTCCTGGCTATCAACGCCAGTGTTGAAACGAGCTGGAGTAAATGAGAGCGGTCTCTTTGTTTCATGTTGGAATTGTGCAACATGGGAGGGCTGGAGACCCAGGCGTCGGGGCTGAGGCTTGGAGTCTTTCGCAAATGATTTTTCGAAGCCAAGTTTTCCTTCATTCTTCCCATCCTTTTGGAGGGAATCAATAAGGAGGAGGTAGGTCCTGCAAGTGGCAAGGACCCAGCGACCATCAGCAGACACATCGAGACCAATAATTGGCTCTCCCAATGCGGGGATATGAGTCTTCGCATTAATTCCCAAACGGTCGAACATGCGGATGTCACCCTTGTTGGAAGCAACAGCAATATATCCTTTCTCGGTGGTAGCCAAAGCCGAGAAGTCGTTTTTACTGGCATATTGTTTCAGCTCCGCGTCTACCAATTTGTTTCCTGAGACGCGAGGATCAATTCGATAGAGGGCGTTATGAGAGGCTCCGACGAACGGTTGAGCCGAAGTCATTTGGGCAAATTTCTGTAGACAATTAGTAGCTACGCGATAAAAAGCGATAAAAGGGTGTTGCTTACACTATCCGGTCCAAAAGTTGTGACGGGAATATCATCATGAACCTTCCACTCATCGACGATCTTACCATATTCCAAATCCATACGATAGAGGGAATTGGGGTTGTCATTATTTTGAAGAATCAAGTTTGTATCCTCTGCATGCAGCATAACCTTCTTAGGGCTGAATAACTTGCCCTTAGGGGTCTCAACCTTGGAAATATTGGTCGAAAATTCGAGGTTATTGTCTGGCGTGTGCTTGAAGACACCGATTTTCGAACCACGGACAACGAACGAGCGGTCATGTTTGTAGCCGACGGCAAGTTGAGAATTAACGTTGCCATCATCATCACGGGTGACGACATCATCCTCCTCTTCATCCGAGTCATAGTGTTCGCTGCGTTGACCATCGTATTGGTCTTCTTCTTCCGACTCTTCCTCTTCTTCGTCCGCTTCCGCTTCATTGTCCGCAGCATCTTCCATGGTCAGATCCTGGAAGGCATCTAAGACGTACTCTTTGTCGTTTTCTTTCACTTTAACCCACTTCGTCTCGTTCAGTTGTTCCCAGAGTGCCTGTAAAAGGCCTTCCTGGAATCTCTCCTCGGTTGCCTGATCTTTAAAGCGCAGAAGCCAAGAATAGGCGGAGCCATCTGAGTCGTAGTGGTTGAAAATAAAAGACAAATATTCAAAATTGAAGACAGGGTTAATATCGGCGACCACAGCCTGCCCTAGCCAATCTTTATCTGCCCCGCTGATCTGAAGCCAGTATTGCCAATTTCCAATTTCGGATACGATGGCAGTTACATTGGGGTCCTGGAGAACAAACGTTCCGGTTGTGAAGTCAAAGAGATGCAGCTCTGCAGTCTCTTTGGTAAGGATTTCCTTCGCTTCGGGGTGGGCGGCAGACGGTGGAGCGACAGTAGGCTCATCACCTCCCGCCTGTTTGAGCTGCTTCTTGGATCGCGTATACTCAGCGTCCCTCGCCATAGCGCTAGCGGATTCGGAAGTCAATGAATGGGCGCGGGATTTTGTTGGAGATGCGATGGGACTGGCAGATGGGATCGGTTTCTCCTCTTGGAAAGAAAATTCGCGAAGCTCTTCCTGTGTCGCCTTTTGGGAGCTTTGGCGGTATTTCCGCTCAAATTGACACTGCTGAGCGGCGAGCTCAAATGTGGAGACTTTGTCCGATGGAACGGAGGGGTCGCAAATAAACTCAAAAAGGTCGCCTATATCGCCACTCAGGTCTCTCCAGGCCAATACCTTGGAGCCGCCTTCGCGAACTTCGCAGCGAAAGTGCAAAGCCTGATCGAGGAGAAAAACTTTTTCGTCCTTGTCCGAGGTGTCGCTCACACCTTCTCCCTCGTCGTCGTCGGCGAGCTCCTCTTCTCCTTCCTCGTAGGCTCGCTGGATGACGAGTTGGTACTGAAAGTCTTGGCCTGTGCGACGGATCGAAGCGGCTGCGTCCTTGAATATGAGCTCCGAATAGCCCTTGGGTGAGAGGGGGCGAACTAGATAAAGCTGGCCCTGGGGTATATCGATAATGGATTCCTTGGAGGTATCTCCGAATATAAATTTGCTCACTGCGAACAATATAGAAGAGACAAGGTTAGCCTTTTTTTTTTTATTTGGTTCTCTCCAGCTTGTGTTGAGTGGGCGTGTGTTCTTTCTTGGATGTTACTCTTTGGTGGCAAGTGGGTAAAGGGAAGGAGGGGTAAACCGCGGGGTATAGCTTCAAGAGTAAAAAGACTGGAGGATCATCACATACCATTCCTGAGCATAAACATGTTTGTGGTTTCCCTGGAGAAAGTCTCTAGCTCGACTTGTTTGTGTTAGAGAGCTGTGGAGAGGAAGGTAGCCCCAGAAACAGGGATTAAGGAAATAAAAAACAATTAATGTGGGGAGATGATAAAGGTAAAAAATGACCAAAAAAAAAAAAGAAAAGAAAAGATATTATTAGGAGTAAGAGATGATTAGAAAGGGAGAGAGGAAAGGTTTCACCACTCAAAGATCAATATCCTCTCAAGAGTTGACCCTGCAGGAAGAAGGTGACAGGAGGATGACGATATCGTATTCTGGCCTTTTTTTCCCTGGAATTTGGTGTTCTGCTTTATTTTTTTCTCTGCAAATCAAAACAAAATAAAATCATAATAAAATGTGGTCATCGATCGTCCGGTGGCAACCGTGTGGCGGTGATTGTGGCGCGGGGTACTGTGGCTGTGCTCAGTCCACTCTTGAGGCTACCATCTCGTTGCCTACTCGGTGCTAGGTGGGTACTAAGAACTACTAGGAGGATCTGGTAGAATCTATCCAAAATAATCGAAGGTTGTTCATTTTAAAATTTTTTATTGCGTTTCGTGATTTGTTTGGTAAGTTATTCGTAGCCGTCCTCTCCCTCTCCAGCTTCAGCCTCCGCCGCTTCCACGACTATCGGTTCCTCTTCCTCCTCGCTGATCACCTCATCAGCTTGCGGTGTAGAATCCCCGGTGTCACTTCGCGTGCCTTTTGCTGCTGCACCTTTTCGAGGCGGGATCGTTTTTAGGAAGGCTTCTCCCCAATCCTGAAGTTCCAACCAACGAACCATAATCTCCACGACATGGTTAGTTGCCAGTACCGGCCGAGAAGCCATTTCAATATATTCGCCAATCGGTAGCTTTGCCGTTTTAATGCCTAACTCTAGTGCTCGCTTGTAGCAAACTGCCTTGTGGCGGTTCTTATCCACTAGACCACCAATAATATATGTACTGTATGGCTTGAGCTCCGTCAATGTATCTGGGCTGTCACTAGAGAGGTAGACTACTTCTCCGTCTTCCGGTTTGGCATCAGTCTTATCTGCAAAAGGCCCAACCATCTGGCCGCCCTCCGGCCCTTTCATCCATTCCGCCGCCTCCCGTGAAGCATGAAGAAAGTCCTCCTGCATAAACCGGATACCCCGCCAACTTTCATGTGCCTTGCCAAGGACAGTGTCAAATCTCTCCTTTAGCTTTTTGTCGAACGACGAAATAACAAAGTGGGAGCTGTATGGAGCTGTGTTGTTCATGGAGTAGGAGCGTGTGAGCTGTGATCCGAGTGAGACCCGTTCTTTGTCCATCATCAATTCATCAAATCCGCAATCGAGAACCAAGGTGAGGGGGAGCCGTGTTGTTTTCTTGCGACGGTTCGGCACTGGAAATATTCTTCGCAATTCTTCCGGAGTATTCTTTCCCTGTGCTTTTGCTTCTTCCCAAGCAGCTCTTCTTCTCTCTTTCCTTGCCGTAGCCTTTTCCTTCCTTTTGACCTTGCGCTTTTCTCTGTCTGCCTCCCATCGTTCTCTTTGGAGCTGCTTTTTCATCTGTCTTTTGGACAATGTGGGCGCCATTTCAGTTGAATTATCTGCGCCATTTGTTGGCAGTAGCGTATCTGCATTTTTGTCTGTCTGTTCGGTAGGTACAACATCATTCTCCTGTGGGATGCTTTGGCTTTGGGATCCATTAGGTTCAACCCCAATTGCTCCAGTCATCAGTGGTTCTGTTTGTTCTTTTGACTCATCCAGATCTAGCTTTGGGACCTTCCGAGGTCGCTCTTCGTCATCCATATTTGTGCGTTGGAGTGAGAACTATAGTAATTATAAAGAAATACAAAATTTTATTATCAAGCTAACAATGACTGCGGCCCCACTTTGGGGAAATCGCATCTTGCTGCTTTAAGCAGTCAGGTGATCTTCTCTTTTTGGGCGACAACCTCAAAAGATCTCGCGACATATGTAGATATAATAGAGGTTGAAGAGGTGAGACTCAAAGAAGGAAATACATCAAAAGGAAGTCTGAACAATATGTCTTGCAGTGAGCTTAGGTGGAAACACCTCTTCCCCAAAAACAACAAATAAGTAGCTATCTCTTCGTAGATCAGGGTGGAATTAATACGACAATTCGTCTATAAAGAGATCTATAAAAGATGCAATTCGTGAGGCCCCATTGTATTTGATCGCCAAAATACAAAATAAATGACATGAACAATGATTACCTGAAAGTTGGAGGCTCATAGATTGAAGTCGTACCAAGAAACAGATGAGCGAGCCAATGGCAGGGCTTGCAGCAGGTATTACCAAATCCAATATAATGCACGTGACATAACCTCCAACTTCATCCTCCAGTTTCATCATCACGGGCAGGTCAAACCACCCCTTCGACCTCTCCCCAGATCTCCCATTGAAGGCTGCCGAGTCCGTCAGTCGCCAAAATGCCTCAAGATATGCCCCCAGTTGGGGGCTACGGGCCAGTTCAGTACAAGGTAAGCGCAGGACCCTTTTTTATTCCACAGCAATCCCAATTTCTTGTCTTCCATCAACTGCCGAAATCCAAATTCACTACCAGAATGACGAATCGCAAACCCAATCCCTTCTTTTCTCCTCATTTCGTTCCTTCCGGTGATATGGGGCGGCTTGAAAAGGAAAATTGAAGGTGTCAATAAGGTCCAACTGACGGTGTATAATTCTTATTATATAGCGTAACATCCCCGCCCGTGGATTCCGACCCATCTACTACCTCGTTGGTATGCACCTTTTCATGGCCTACGGTTATTACAAGCTTTTCCATGGTATCCGGGAACAAAAGTATGTCCACTTGTGCAATTTTTATTCCGTTTTGCCCCCAAGTCTGCAATCAATTGGAACGGGGTTTAGGGACCCAGAGGAGAAAGAAAGAAAGAGAAAAAATACAATAAAATAAGAGATAGGGGAAGGGAGAAAGTTGGATATGAAGACAAATAAATCCAAAACTAATTACTGTCCCTCCTCACAGTGAGCTTGCCCGCGAGAAAATCTGGGGCCGTCTCCATATTCTCCCTCTCTTGCAAGCTGAGGAAGACCGCGACCAAGTCCGCCGCCACTTTGCCGACAAGGCCCGCGAGAAGGAGCTTCTTGGATCCGAAACCAAGGTCTACAACTCCGACCGGTACGTTTATATACCAGCGATATCCATCCAATTATCTGCATTTCCCTTCGACACTGGTAGCTAACCTTTCGTTTTCACCTTAGCTTTGTCCGCCCAACATTCGCATATACACCATCAAAGGTTACACAATAGGTGCATGGGCTAGGAATAATTGGGGTAGGTAGTAGTATTATTGTCAATTCCCTATATCAGCGCCAAACCGGGTCCTTGTTTCATAAATCATGAATCATCACCAAGGGTTCCGGATTCAATCGATACGTTGTTATTGGCGTGTTAGGCGCAGCTTCCAGAAAGGACTCGGCAGGGAAGAGACAATGTTTGGAATGGCTTATGGGAAACCATGTACACTGTAGATATACCGTCTGATTAAAAGAGGCTGTCTAGTTTGCCGCAGAATTTTTTTTTTTTACTCCTTGTTCAGTTAGAAGATTTGCTTTATTTTATGCTTCCGTACAAATTCCGTCCTAAGTAGTTTGCACTGTGCAGAAAGCGAAGTAGCTCGACATGTTTTCAGATATAGAGTGCCCAAAGATAGACAAGCGCCTACACCATAAATTTGTTCCATTCATATAAAAAGTTCACTAAAAGATGTCTATACTACTTTTCTTCTGTCTTTTCTTTTGTTTTTTGTTTTTCTTTTTTTGAAAGTTGTTCTCTCCTTTAGACAGGTATCGTAGGTGACCACTCTCCACCCAAACCCCTCCAAGACAAAAACACAAAAACAAGATTATAATGCAAAAACAAACTCATATATAATATACAAACCAGGCGCTGTGGTTCACAAGCTTGACATTTCAATTACCAGGCTGCATTCATCTTGTTTTTCCTAACCAAACATGTCTGCTACACCAGACAGATCCGGACCATCATTGATATTAACCTTGAGGGACTGTTGTCCTTCCATTTCATTATTACTCATGAATCTTTCTTGTAAGGCACTCCGTGCCTTACGACGTTCTTCTCGAGTACCTAAAATTTTCCCTTGTTCAGCGATACTCACCCCTCGGAGGCCTTCCAGGAGGTCCAAAATTAGGGCTCGTTGCTGTCTTGCAGATGTGGATCGCACAAGGGCGGCTTCTGTGCTCGCTACCCGTTGCTCATTCATTCCTGGAAGGCTGAGAATAACTGCCTGTGGGGTTTGACTGCTTGATCCGTAGAGAACCCAAATAGATGCAATAAGTTGGGCAAGGTCCTTCTGCATGTCGACGAAATACGGCTCGTGTACAGACGTTATACATGCCTTCAGAACTTCAGAAGAGATGAACTCGCGGATGGTGATAATGGTTGGCGAGTTATTAGGAGGCGCAAAGTCCTGTAAGATGGATCGAATCACACGCGTTATGATGCTACAACACCGGGTATCGCGCATACGAAGCGCATGAGTACAGAAAAGCATCAAGGGCTCAAATATTTCTGGAGAAGAGAGAACAAAGTGTCTAATCGAGTCTGGAAGTGCTGGTGGTGGCTGGGGTGCGCTCGGGTCGGTTGGGCCTTCATCCGGATCTGACATTGCAGGTATTAGTACAAGAAGGAAGAGTAAATGATTCTACATTCAGCCTACCTCCTCTTTGCGGATCAAGAAGACTTGCTACCATAATAACAGCTGAGTAGGTTAGCTGTCGGAGGATGCTTTCCGATTTCATCTCATCCGTCAGATCGCTATCACCGAGTCCTTCTTTCTGTCTTTCAATGGCATCCCATTCCGAAGTTACCTTGCGATCAATATTGGTAAAGAGTGTTGACAGCATGGGAGGTAGGAACTGAGTCCGGAAACGAACGGGACAGTCATCAATCAAACATCTCGAGATATTAAGGAGAACCGAGAACTGATGAGAAGAAAGATGAGAGGAATCTTTGAATAGAGCTTGTGAGAGGGGTTCGGGCAATTCTGCAAAGCCATAAAAATGCTCTCGTAGCCTACTCATGCTGAAGAGCATCGAATAGCAAGATTCTCTTACAGCCCTGACCTTTCCCCTAACAGAAGAGGCGAATCCTTCCAACGATGCTCGAGAAGCGGTAATTTTTGCATAGAAGTCATCCCGACTGCCAGTAGATATTCCAGCTTGCCAGAATCTGTCAGTTAAGATGCGCTCAACTATTCCTCGAGTCTCGCCTGGTAAACCATTCCAATTCTCTGGGTTATGAAACGCGTGGGCGTTACTATGCTAGTTGTGAGTATAGAGCCTTTCGTCAATCTCCAAAAGACTTCTTACCTAACTAGTTGTAGTAGGGTTGGGAGAATGATTGGGATCATGTCATGCCAGAGGTTACAAGCAAGTTCATAAGCTGGCTCGGCTTTCTTCAGTTTGTCCGTAGAAACTGCCAGCATTGTCTTTGTACCTCTGAGGGGCAGTTGCTGTGTAGGTACGTCAATAATTAATTGTCAAGCTCTAGTTTAATCGTCCACACATACCTGGAATTTTCGTGTCATCTCTTCTTGAACAGCTTTGCCTTTATCATCTAGAGGCGCTGAGGACCAATCCTCAATTTTTTGTGCTTGCCGTGACTGCATGTATGGCCCTACATTCTGTAACCCAAGCATAGTGCAGAATCCCTCAAAAGATGAACACATATTGCGGAGCTCATCCTCTTGCCAGGCTTGCTTAATTGGCTCCACGAACGATGACAATCGAGACTGTCGCAGGTATGGGTCTATGTTGTTCGCACGTTGCCTAGTGATGTTAAGATAGGGAACCATATTTATGGGGGCTAATTCATACATTATGATGAGAAGAACCGACGTGAGTTCCATATGGAGTTTATCATCTACCCTATTAGCTAAGGTGATTTCCTTGATTTTGGGCTCCAAAATGTCGTAAAAAGTCTTCACATATTTAGTAAGTTCCGCCTTTTTTCATCCTAATCACGAGGGAGCTGTATTGGGTCAAGCTTACCGAGAAATAGTCTGCATATCGTGCCGCAAGACGTCGAAGCTCATGGCTAGCTAGTCCATGCAGCTCCTTCACAGACTCTGAGTAATTAGGAAATTCGGGCTGGTCGGGAAGGCGTGTCATTAGGATGTACTCTAAGACTTTGAGGGCGAAGCTAGGAGTTTTATCGAGAGCTTTCGATGAAATGTCGACAATGATTTTGATGACACGCTGTTTCAAAATTGGATCCTACATTTCATTGTTAACCCGGTAAAATAATCAAGTCATACTCCAAAAATAGTGACCACGAACCTCAAAATTTCTCTGCATCAGCTTAAATGCCCAAGCCTCTAGTATACTTTCCAGGTCGCTCCGTTGTTGCTCCTGCTTCACCCATTAGAAACGGCGTAATAAATATCTCAATGATACATACATCTCGCTGAGGGATTCGGCCGTGCGACGATACCCATTTAGTATAGCCCTTTAGAGTTGCCTCAACAACTGCAAACTGTGTATCGGCGCGCATTAAAGGGACCGAATTCTTTGAAAAGGATTTTACTGTTTTCCTTCCTGTTAGCTTTTATCCAACAACTTCAGGGAAATACAACTTCAACTAACCGCTAAATGGCTCGACACCATTATAAAGATTATCCAAGTTGGAGTCAACACCCGATAAAATATGCGGAATGGCTTCCTGAGGTCGTTTTTGAACAATAGTTTCAATTATAGAGGAACAGTATCTTCGATAATTTCCAACAAAAGCATGTCTTTCTGGAACGGTATCAATATCCTCATTAAGAAACAAGACTGTGGGATCCTCTGAGTCGGCCGGGAGAGATTCCCAGCGAATTAGCCTCTCAGTACAGATGCTCAACAATGGTGGAATTAGACTAGTAACAACTTCCATGTTTCCAATTCTCTCAGAAATTATCAGCTTTGACCAAATATGAAGGACAGGTATAGACACAGTGAGGCTTCGATGTTGGACAATGCTTAACATTAGGTGGAAGAAGAAAGGCAGATTCAAATTGGGGGTACTTTCGATGGCAAATCCTTTTTCTTCAAGGAATCCCGCGATATACGATATCATCTAAATGATTTAGTATTACTATGATGGCAACTCAAGTAGACGTGATATAGGTTAATACCTCTGAGAGCTTTTTGGAGATTGTGTACTTAGTGTCGTCCACGTCGTCCGGCCCAACAACAGACCACTCATGGAGTTTATGTAAGACATCCAAGGACTCTGTCTCAAACATCAGGTGTACTAGCGGTTGAAACCCCTCGATGTCGAAATTAGACCTGCTATACAGAGCATGCAAAGCTTCAACCGCAGCCTATAGTAAAGCATCAGTTGGTCAAAGAGTTGCCTTTGAAGGAGGTGAAATGGGTAGCGTTAAAAGTATCCTTACCAACAAGACCTGCTCATCGTTACAGGTAAATGCGTTTGCGATGCTTAGAACACAGCCAGAGGTAAGGATGGCTCTTGGTATCGACCACACAAGAACTGACTTCAGAGTCGCGAGAGCTTTTAGAGCAGAGTCCCTTGCCTGTTTCGAACTTTGTATACTTCCTATGCAGTCACGCAGAAAATCACATATTCGGGAGAGCCATCCCTCAGCTCCAGAGCGAATATCAACATGATGGTCCCGTTTTGGATAGACTTCCTCAAACACGGCCAACGGTGTACAAACCTCGACCAACGCTCTATTAAGATCCGTTCCGCGTAATGATGAGACTGTGTCTTCGCGATAGAAAATATCCTCCGAAAGGGTCTCTAGAATGGACAAAACAAGCTCCTTATGCACCAAACTAGCCCCCCAGAACTGGACGAGGATTTGATCCATATCAAGCCAGTCCAAACCCCAACTCCTTTTAGCAATCTCAGCCCATAGTTGTGGGACCTTGTTGCGAATATATACCGGGTCCTCTTGTTGAATGGACTCCGCGAGTTTAAGAACAAACTCCTTCAAACGGGTTATCTCTGCGGAAGAATTAAACGACGCATGGCGCAAAACATGATCTAGAAGGGTAAGGCCGAAATAGCGAACTAACGGGTCGTTATCCTTGCGAGATGCTAATAGGAAGCCATTCTCGGCGGCTGAGCTGCTTTCCTTTTGCGACTCCACAAATTTCAAAGCTTCCCTGCGGAGTTCATTCGTCGATGATGGACTGTGGATGAGTTGAAGCGCACGAACAATATCAGACATGCTTCCATCTGCCAGGCCATCTTCGGCGACCATTTTTTTCTTTCACCTGGGCCAGTCGCCCCCAGACCAGGTTGTGAGTGTAATGACAAGAACTTAGTTTATTTGCCTCAATCCCTTTGCAGTTGCAAAACCAGTGCCGTCATAATCTAGGGGAGGACGTTTATTTATTTATTGGTTTTTTTTCTTTTCTTTTCTTTTTGCCTTCCTATGTCTGAGAAAAAATAACTTATTTCTCTTCCCCTAATCTCTTTCAGGTAGTAGGGTGAATGGAGGGGGCGGAAAGCAATAATAACAATAAATCGCGCGGCGATCAACAATGAACGGTCAGCTTTCGGGCAACACGGCTAATGACCATCCAAGGAACCGCACACTCTGTGGCTCGACTCCGACTCTGTTCCCTGGATGGGGGTCCTAATATATTCTGGATTGGGGGATAAGGGAAGCAAAAGGGGGCGGGGAGCAGTTTGCAATCTCCTTCTGTAACTTAAGCTTGGACCCTGAGCTATTTCTAATGTCTGGAGGCAGATGTTGTTGGGACTGGGAGAGAACAATACGGAGGAGGACTTGCTAGGCAGGAGAATTTTCCACGCGCTCCCGCTCCAATCACCACACCGACTTGAGAGGGGCAGATCCCCTCACCGCTTCCACATTCCTTATCGATAACCACCCTTAATTACTTGGATTCTGCATGCGCTTCCTCGAGGTTCCGCATGGTTAGTGCAGTGTATATAGCCAAGTTGGTATCTAGAATACACCATCATATTAACCCCATATTTCATCTAGGAGAAAGCTATCGAATATGAAAAACGACAGAGAAAGACAGGAAAAAAGACACGCCTGAAGATTACCCTTGAAAAACAAAACAAGCAAAAAGAAAAGACAAGCAATCACCTCTACATAACACTACATCCTCCATTTTGACACTGCTCTAGATAGGTCAGATCGTCTGTCGAAGCCCCTGCCAACTCGCCGGGTTTGCGCTTGACGCCTTGAACCTTAATATCCTGGTCCCCTGCAAAATGCCACCATTGGAGCCGTTGGAATTTGACTGAATTGATTTCGACATAGTTAATTAACCACTCCCCAGAACTGACGGAAACCTCCGTTAGGGCTTTTGGGAAGTGGAAATCGGGCAGATAAACCTCCGTCGCAATGTCTTGTTCCGGCCCCATTTCTTTGCCGATTATTGACATAGTAAAAGTGCAGTTGCGTAAATCAAACAGATAGTTCGAGATTTGACCGTTGGTGAAAATAGGGCTGGGTCGAATATACGCTTCTGCAGCACGATATCCCATACTTCCCTGATCCGATTGCACGGCCTCGGATGATATCGAGGGAGTTTTCAAGGCATCCTTCAGATTACTCGGGCCTATATGCTGATTCATGGTGTTACTTTGACTTTCCGAGTAAGAAGGGGAATGGCTATTAGATTGGGAGCGAGATTCATTTTCGAACGCCAAAGCCTTGCCGCTGGGGAGCTCAAGATCGTCAAGAGAAAAAATTGATAGATCTTCACCATTCCAGTTATCACCCCATTCATGGTCATTCTAAATGGAGAACTCGTGAGCAAAATTCACTGCACAGCTAGAATCTTGGACTATCTAGCGAAATTTCTTACCTTTGTTGTGTAGAGCCATAAGGTAAAGCCATTGGCCGTGCTCCCTTCAATAGCGAAATGGTTGGCATCCATGGCACTAATCTGACTACTATAGTTACCGGTTTTGTATGCGTACTTATCGTCCATGTCGTATGGAATCCCGATCTCGGTGAAAATTACTGGGTGGTTTCCCATGTATCGCAAACTTTCCTCCCTTAGAAACTTTAGTTGGTCACGCAAGCAATTTCTAATAGCGGATTCTCCGAGTTTGATGGCAAACGCTGGTGTGAGATATTTGCCGCGAAGCACTCCGATCACGTCCACATTGTATAACCGATTCCTATATTGATAATCAATAAGTGGGACTCATAGATGGGAGGTATTAGTCGAAAACCTACCAATGCTTGGTCATGAGAGTAAGGCCATCATAGTAATGAATTGCATGGACCATGTTTGGGTCATCATCGATAGATCCCTTTACATCGGGGGGAATTTCCATTACCGGGGGCTGGCATAACATGATAGAATCAGGCCACACACTTCTGATCGCATCCCGATAAGCTCTATAGTGCTCTAGAAAATATGTGTTGGTAAATTTGTCATAATCCAGGGGCTCGCCGGTTCGGGGCTTCTTGGAAAAATAGTCCTTTTGTAGGAGCTGATCCGATGAGGGGTCCCAAACGCCATGCTGAGCCCAGATGCACTCCCCCAACTTCCATCCTGGATCTCTTTTCCACCCATATCTACTATCGTCATAATTAGCCGGAAGCCATGCGATCTCGCCCTCGGGATCCACAAGTTCCCGGCCGGTTTGATGAGGCCCAAATCCTCCAAACCCCCACGTCGTCTCTTCGCATGCTCGCCCAGCACCAGTAAGCATTGCTTGAAATGCAGTCGGCGACGTCCCGAGTTGGAGCTGTTGGTCAGACGGTACCTCCGATATATCCTGAATACCAATTAGGCCACGATGGGGTTCATTGAGACTCTCCCATCCAATAACCACATCGTTTTCAATATCGCCAGCCTCATGAATCCTTTGAGCAAAATATTTGCATGCAGCAATATAGTGGCTCTGAAGGTAGTCCTGAATATTCATGCCATCTATAATTGCCTTCGGGGCGAAATCTCGCCCAGCCCACCATAGGGTGAACATAGTCTGGCAGACAAGCCTGGTATAATTTGTACTCCAAATCATTTTTGGAAATTCGGGCGGGTTATCATAGGTGTTTTGGACTAGTGCAGCTTCAGTTTTCTTGAAGCCCCTAGGGTTAAGACCAGCGGCATAGAGCGTCCAGGCGGGAGCCCCCGACCCTCCAGACAGCCTTGACCACTTAAACACCTCAGTACATAACCTAGACCAGAGAGTAGAGTGGGGACCATACCACATCCTGATGGGGGTCAAGGAACACATAGAATTCGTATTGCTTAGCAATTCGAAGCACTTCAATCGTGAAAGATATCCATTCGTCGTCGTACTTTCCAGGGCCCTCGTGTTCGATCGCTTCCCATGTAAAGATGTACCTGATGGTGTTGTAGCCCCATTTTCTCAGTCTTGCAAAGTGTGTATGTGCGTCATCAAGCGAGAACGGTCGTCCGACAAAGGAGACATCGTCAGCGTCAAAGAATCCGTCAGAGATGTAGGAAGGGATATTGGGGACTTTGGGGTACTTGGCTTCGCCAGCCACATTGATTCCCCTTATAGTAATCTCCCGATCCTGCGCATCCTTAAATATCTTGCCGTCAATTCGAAGTCGAAGGGGGGCCATGGTAACTTAAAACGGCCCTTTGGATGTCACAAGGCAGCTATCGCAAATGCCGGCTTAATACACAAGAAAAGAGGGTTGGCGGTATATAATATTCAGGTAATTCAACGATCTCAAGACTGTAGTCGACAAAATCCAAAGCTATCAGTGGTAATTCATCCACATTTTGTGAATTGCCACCATATCTTGATTGCACTCGCCTCTTTCCTATGCCTTTAAGGAAGTGAAGAGATAGTACTTACGAGGTCCAAGGAGCTGCTGTCAACAATGCCAGTTGTCACATTCAGCGGTCGACAACAAATTCACCGCTGGATGAGTATCGACCGAATCACAGCTTTCCAGCTCAGGAATACTTGAGTAACTAACAGATGGTAGTAAGACGAGAGGGAGAAGGAGTAGCAGGAGCAATCCAGTAGGTCTGTCCGTCCGTGCGGAGACAAGCGGCCCTAGTGATAAGCGGAATACGAGATCGGCCTCCCTCTGACGTACCACAACCCGCTCTTAGTTTGGGCTTCCCCACAAACCGAGCCTTTTCTCAACCATCAATCTCCCGAACCTGCACTTTCCACGCAAGGCCATGAAGCGGTTACTTTAGAATGTCAAGCAAGTCGGCACTCAAGGAAGTGCGAGCAGCACTAGACTCGAAGAATTTCGAGCTTGCCGCCGAAAAGGCTAAGGCGATTGTTCAACAGCAGCCTCAGAATTACCATGCGTATGTGTTGTCAATTAAGCTCTCAAATCCTCCGTGCGCGAACTGATTTTGTCCTCCAATTAGAAACGTCTTTTTGGGCCTTGCGCAGGATAAATTGAACCTCAACAACGATGCGGAAAGAGCTTACCTCGCGGCTACCCGTCTCAAAAGCGATGACAAATCTGTTTGGCAGGGACTAATCCATCTATACGAAAAGCAGGGAAGCCAAAAGCTTGAGCAGTATCATGATGCTGCCCTCAAGCTTGGTCAAGTCTTTGCAGATCTGTACGTTGTCGGACCAGGCTCGGGCATCAAGACCATGATTGCTAATTCTTTCCAGAGATGATAAGCACCGTTGCCAGGATGTTGTCGATAAATACGTGGGATTCGCAAAGAAAAATGGAAGTCGCCTTCAATACAAAACAGCCCTTGAGTTATACCTTCCAATCAGTCCGCTTTACTCGTTTCTAGAAGGGAGAGTTCCCAATCCATCCCAAACCTATTTACGCCTAATAGAGATCAGCGAGTCAGAGGAAAGGGAGTTCATTAATCGCGAGATAGGAGAACGGAGAACACGTCTCGGCGCACGTATTGACCAGGTTACGCTAGAGGTTAAACGGGATGCTTTCAAACGAAGTGAACTTGAAAATCTTTATCGCGGGATAGTGGATTGGTCTCACGATGATCAAGTCCGACGTACGTACGAAGAAAAGCTACTACAACGAGCTTATGACACCCTCACTGTTCTTCCCTCAGATGAGAAGTCTGGAAAGCGGGAGGAGGTGCTGCGAGCTGCTCGTGATATGGTCATCATCAAACACCCCTTTGAACTCGCTTGGGAAATTGTCCTAGAATGGCAGGATGTCGAGGATTTCACCGAATGGGACTATTCTTTTCTATGCGATTTTATTGATTTCTTCCCCGAAGCTGGGCTTTCCAAACTTCTGAAAGGGTTCTTAGCTAGTGATATCTCCCCTTTCCCGAAACAGGAAAAGAAGCCTGAGTCGGATAAACAGGAAGCTGAGAATTCTGATGGAGAAAACAATGAGTTGGCCACACAGGATCGTTTGATCCTGATGGTAGAAGGTCTTGAGATCGCCTCATCTTCAATCGTCGCCCATAGAATCATGTCCGAGCTCTACATTACTCTTGAGGAATACGAAAGCGTTGTCGACGTTTCTCGGAAAGGTCTCCAAAATATTCAAGACCTTACAAAGAGAAGTGGGTTGAGTCTCCAAAATGCTGCCGACGCCCTCAACATATCACTTGCAAACTCCCTTATTTATTATCAATCCCCTAGGAATCATCCCGAAGCCCAGAAAATTTTCCAGAATATTTTGCAAAGGCGCCCAACCTCAACAAGCTGTCTCCTCGGGATTGGTCTGATCCTCAAGGTTGACGAAGATTACCCTGAAGCTGTCAACTTCTTAGAACGTGCTTTGCAGCGCGACCCTTCCAACATTAAGGTGCGTGGTGAGTTGTCTTGGTGCAGAGCACTTAATGGAGATCTTGGGCTTGGTCTTTCTGGTCTCGAAGAGGTCCTCGCCGAGATCCAGGATAGGCAGTTAGACAATCGCGACTTCAAAGGAGAAATCCTCTATCGCATTGGATACTGTCAGTGGGAGATCGACCCATCCTCAACTGCCCGCAAAGATCGGAGTGGCGCTTATGCTAGCTTTCTTGCTTCTATCCAATCCAACATAAATTACGCGCCTGCATATACTAGCTTAGGAATTTACTACGCAGACTACAAGAAAGACAAAACCAGGGCTCGGAGATGCTTCCACAAGGCATTTGAACTGTCTGCATCAGAAATTGAAGCAGCCGAAAGACTCGCAAAAACGTTTGCGGATCAAAAGGAATGGGATCTTGTTGAAGCCGTTTCACAACGTGTGGTTGATTCTGGTAACGCTAAACCTGCACCAGGCTCAAAAAGAAAGGGCTACAGCTGGCCTTATGCGGCTCTAGGAACTGTGCAGATCAATAAACAACAATACTCTAAGAGTATTGTATCATTCCAGGCAGCTTTAAGAATCTCACCTGGAGACTACCATTCATGGGTGGGTCTCGGTGAAAGCTACCATAATTCGGGAAGATACATCGCTGCGACCAAGGCATTTGAACACGCACAGGAACTAGAGCAAACCCTCTCAAAGTCTGACCAGGAACAAGTATGGTTTGCCAGATACATGCTTGCAAATGTGAGACGCGAGCTGGGGGAGTATGAGGATGCCATTGACAGATACGAAGAAGTCCTAAAGTTTCGTCCAAGCGAACTTGGTGTCACAATTGCCCTATTGCAAACGCTCACTGAAAGCTCGTGGAAAAGTCTCGAATCCGGACTTTTTAACGATGCTGCTGAACTTGCATGCAAAGCCATAATGATAGCAAAGTCGCTTGCCATAGAACGTGTTGATATTTTCAACCTCTGGAAAGGCGTTGGGGATGCGTGCGCAATATTTTCTTACGTGAAGTCAAAGGCAAACAAACTCCCGTTCAATGAGATGCAAGTCCTCCTCACTACCCAGCTTGAGCCTAGCTCTCTTGACGTCCTAGCGGACATCGATGAAGTAGGGCAAGGCCACTTGTCATGTCTAAGCGAAAGTGATGAGACAACCCCACCAGAAAAGTGTCTATACGCGTCTATCCTCGCATATAAACGTGCTATACACGTTTCTTTACAGGATACACATGCCCAAGCAGTTTCGTGGTACAATCTAGGATGGGCGGAGTACCGGGCCTACAAATGCATACATCCAACGTCCAATAGTGGAGGGAGAAAGAAATCGCGCAAATTTTTGAAGGCAGCAATGCGTAGTTTCAAAAAGTCTATTGAACTAGAAGCTGGCAACTGTGAGTTTTGGAACGCCCTTGGCGTTGTGACCACAACCATGAGCCCCAAAGTGGCACAACATGCCTTTGTGAGGAGCTTGCACCTGAATGATAAAAGTGCACAAGTCTGGACCAATTTAGGCACCCTTTATCTCTTACACAATGATATTCAGCTTTCTAATGATGCTTTTACACGTGCACAATCAGCCGATCCAGATTACTCGCCAGCTTGGATTGGGCAAGGTTTCTTAGCGCTCTTGCTTGGGGATGCTAGAGAGGCTAGGGGGCTCTTAGAGCACGCCTTCGATATCTCGCGATCGTCATCAAAATTATCGAAACAGCAATACAGTCTTAGCTTATTTGACCATCTTGTGGCAGATTCATCTGCATCGAATGAGCTCTCGCAACTCATCCAACCATTTTTCGCGCTCTGTCAACTCACAAGTCAAGACCCATCCGATCTAGCCTTCGTGCACCTATCATCTCTCCTAGCTGAACGGATTGGCGAGTTTCCCGAGGCTGAAAGCAGGTTGCGAAGTCTTTGTTCAGAAGTGGAGGCAGAATATGAGGTTTCCGAATCAGCAACTTCTCTCGAGAGATTCGCACAAGCGAACGCCGATATCGCTCGTGTCCTCCTTGCCCAGCATGAGTTTGAAGAAGCCGCTGAAAAAGCCGAGACCGCATTGATGCTTTCCGGCGAGGAAGATTCTGAAAAATTCGACCCTGAAACAAGCAGGTACCTGCGCTTATCCGCTCATTTAACAGCCGGTCTGGCACACTACTACATGAGATCTATTGATAATGCGATTGACATGTTTCGCGATGCCCTTCAAGAAGCGGACAATACGCCAGAAGTTGTTTGCCTTCTTGCACAAGTTTTGTGGGCCAAAGGTGGAGAAGAGGAAAAAGCAGTTGCTCGCCAGCAGCTATTTGAATGTGTGGAAGATCACCCGGACCATATTGGAGCCGTGACGCTTCTTGGCGCTATCGCGCTTCTTGATGATGACAGAGACGCTATTGAGGCTGTGGAGTCTGATTTGCAGAATATGATAACACGAGATGATATTGAGATCCACGAACGGGCCAAACTCGTCAAGCTTTTAACGGCGATATCTTCTCTGGTTAATTCAGACAACTCCGAAGTGCCAGAGGAAACAAGACGCATTGGAGAGGCTACTGCGGCTGTAATGCGATCGCCCTATGAAGCCCAAGGCTGGATAGAGCTATCCTCAGCCACACAAGAAATATACCCATCCGAGATGGGCGTCAAGAGAGCATTGCGCAGTGTCCCACCACGGAGCAACCTTGACGCTACCGACCTCTCTGCGGCTTATGCACAGACTGGAAAAGCAAATGATGCGCTCAGAGCGATCATGGTTGCACCGTGGACGAAGTGTGGGTGGCAGGAGTTGAGCTACGTGGTGTCTTCAACCACTTAGGTAGAGAGCAGATGGACTGGAGATCCTTTATAGATTTGCGGCCTGTGTATAGATAACCAAGATGGCCCATATCCACCGTTAGAGAAATGAATGATGAGTTAAAAGTCATTGCATACCTATGTTTCTGAACCAGGTAACCCGCTTGGCTTCCGCATGATCGTATCCCCCAAGCTAAGAACTCTCACCATTTGTGATCTTTGCCAGCAACCTTTCCTTCCTCCCAGCCCTCCAAGCCTGGTCCATGGCTTCTACTTTGCCCCCAAGAAGCACCACACTTTGCGGCGTCAACAGAATCATGCCCCGGGCAACAGTCACATTCTGCAAGATCAGCTTTGCTCCTATAGGCAACTTATTCAGCGAAATTCCATTAACCCGCTTCAACTCAATCGCCACGGCCCTAGTTCCAGCAGCATCTTGTAGAATCAGCCTATGGGGGCCACTACTATCATTAGCGTCGTGGGTGGTGCCCCTCTCCTGCGGGCTGTTGTTATTATTACTATTCGCGTCATCGCCCACATTCACCGTTCGCACAATCTCCCGCCCACGAATGGCTTCCCCACGCTCCACACGCTCAATGGCTTCAACTTGACTCCATAAGCTACTGCCAATGTCTTCCAGGTCGAGGACTTGTAGGGGAATAGGTCCTTGAAATCGTCGTTCTTGGACCGTAGGATCGAATGTGTCGACAGGGAGGAGGGAGGTTTTGCTGCTTTTTGAGAGGGATTCTCGGAAATCGGATGCTAAAATGCGAAAGACAGCGGTCTGCGTCAAAGCTGAAATGGGAATGTTGCGTTGAGCGCTTGTCGAAGAGGAGACAAAATTGTTCAGCCAAGTTGGAGAAACGGGGAGTGATTTGCTGCTTTGCAGCTGAGCTGCGATTTGGTCTTGGATGCTCGCCATTGAGGAATTTAGGAGATCTTTGTTTTTCCTTCTTCTTTTCTTTTTTTTTTTTTTCTTTTTTACTTCCTCTTTTTCGCCTATCTTCTAGCATTCAATTTTACCCATCAGAATAGCTATGTTTGTGCAATGCGTAAGGGGGATGGATAATAAGATAGCTAAATGATGTTGTCAGAAAAGTTGAGGTGCGGAGCAAGTCCGGGGAGCTTCGTGGCTCCTCCAACTTTCACAACTTCTCCTCTCCTTAATACATTAATAAACTCTCCATTTCCCCCACTTTCCTCTCACTTTGAACTCATTTACTTTTCATCTATACCATCTATCCTCCTCAGGTCACCCATTATCTTTGTATCCTTCCATCAGAACGAAAATGTCTACCCTCTCCTCCCCCCGTCCGTCAATTGCTTCCTCCCGAGCGCATTCACCCACCCCGGGCTCCTCTCGCCGTCCATCCATTGATACCCTCACTGGCGGTCTCAGCGCTTCATCAACCCCCTCCATAGCCCGAGCCGTTTCGCCGTCTCTCCATCCCAAACGAAACAGGGCTGCCCTTCGAGATTACTATAACCTACGCCCATCCGCTGCCGAAACTTCCAGCAGCAGCAATGGCCGCTCCCACAGCGTCCCCCGGCACACCGATGCTGGCGACATCTCGGGTCCGTCGGTTGTAACGACTGGGACAGAGTTGGATAATCCTGACTTTGACGCTCAACGTTACGTCGATCATCTGCTAGCTACCTCCTCCCTGTCTACGATTTTGAAAGCGGAGAATACTCTTGTCGGCGATATCCGCACCCTCGACGGTGAACGTAAAGCTCTCGTGTACGATAATTATTCCAAGCTGATTCGGGCGGTGGAAACGATTGGGAAAATGCGTCGGAGCATGGATGAACGAGGTGCTCCATTGACTATGACCAAGACTCTGGGGCCGGCTATAGCCTTCGTGGCGGAGACCGCTGGGAGCTTGATTCAGGAGGGGGCGGAGCTACGACAACAGATAAGGGACGCCAAATTACCAGATGAATCGGCCGAGAAAAAGGCAGAGAAGGAGACTGTTCGGTGGGTTCTCAAGGCCCCGGGACGACTAGAGAAGCTTATCGCAGAAGGGAAGAGGGAAGACGCGGAGAAAGATTGGGACGAAGTGCGGAAGCTGCTAGACAAGTGGGATGGCGTCAAGGGCGTGGCGGAGGTTCGAGAGGCTTGTGAGAAGTCCATGCAGAAGGAGGAGGTCGAGGCTCCCTGAAGACATTAAAAGGGCCTTCAGCATACTCCAATCAGGTCTTGGCCGACATGTGCCTGTGTTCAGACCACTTCTATAACCTTGAAAAGGCGCAACCCCCACTCGACCTAGCCCATCTCGCTGCTGCCATCCAGCTATGGTTATCCAGAGCGCTTGAAATGGTCTTCCACCACCACCCCGAGCCCAAGAACTTATACCACCAGCGAATGTCTCTCTCCTCTTTGGTTTGAACCATCCCTAGAAACCACCTGAAGGTTTCAGTTTATTATATCATTCCGGATTACTATTTGGACTGTGTGACGCAAGCTAGATTAGACACCGCCAGCATTAGCACAAGAAAGTCAATAGATGTTGTACTATACGCTAATATTGGATCACTTCACACCCATCATCAGATATCTCTATTTAATATAAGTATCCATTATTACCCCCTCACACTTTTGCAAGCCAATATATCTGCACTCGAGAATAGAGAAGCCTTCAGCCCATACGGATTATTCGACATGATGTCCAGATGCGTAAAAGCATCACATTTATAATAAACTGGCCGTTTCCCGCGCTCCACTACACCTAACTCCATCAACCGCTCCAGAACTCTCCTTACATCCTTTCTATCCTCAAAGTCCCACGTGTAGATTGCAATCAAGCGCATCCGCCCCGTGCCATCATCCGTGGCAACCTTGGCCCCAAACCCCAACTCACCACGCGCTGTCGCATGAGCCACGACTCCCCAGACCTGATCCACCCGATTTGGAGAGATAAACAGCATCCATTTCCCCGTCACGACGCCCGTCTCTCTCATGAGCGACAAGATCGACCGCTCCAAGGATTCTTGCAACGGTCGCAGCTTTTCGTTTAGCGCCATCGTAGACCCACCCTCCCCTCCCCGCAAGAGATCATGTCGCGCCCTCAACTCCGCCTTTTCGTTCTCGAATGCCCGTAGGATTCTAGTGCCCTGCGAAACAAGCGACGCTACATCGCCCTCCTTGTACACCACATGCGGATTCGATGCATAGATCCATGGTCTAGTCAAGGTGGACTTGGTGGTGGACGGGGGTAAACGTGCGAGGAAATCCGAAACAGATTCCTGCCTCCCCTGACTGTCGGGGGGTAGCGACATGCATGATGTGGCGGGTTGTGGCTCTACATCATCAATCTCCATGGGTGAGGCAGTCATCTCGTCCGTTGCTTTGATTTTCAGGCGTTTGTTTGATTGTGCCTGATGTTGGATGGTCGTCAATAAGTGAGGGTGGGTATGAGACCAGTAATAAGAGGGGTTGTATTCGGTTGCGAGTTCCTCCAATTGACTAGTTTCATCTTCACTGCCTGGGTTGAATTTAATATACATATTTTTCCACGTTTGCTTGATAACTCTGGGAAATACATACCGTAGAAACTGGATTCATCTGAAAAGAGGTCCGCAGCACTGAGGTCTTGCAAGATAGACATTTGGATGTCGATATATAAAGTGGTGTAGAGAAGTTGGCTAATCTAGGATAACGAAATGTATCATATCTACTATTTATAAACAAAGAACCAAGAGAAAAAGAAAATTCTCGTTAGTCTTGACTTGTAAAGAACAGGAAAGCATTCGAGATCTTTGGGTGGCTCCAGACCTGAAAAGGGCATAATTTATATTGCTTTTTTCTACCTCTCTATCCTGGTTTCTATTTCATCTTCAACTTTTGATCTATCATTTGGACTTGGCGAGAACTGATTCATGTATGGAGTCAAGTGAGGCCAAATAAATTAGAAAAAAGCCATCCGTGATCCAAGCAGACATATTAAGTCAGTCTTCATTTTATTGTCTCATCTTTATCCGCAAACTGGCTGAATCGGTGCCTTCAAAAAATATCGTACAGTACCCAGGAAAACGCATCAAGTCCGATTTGGAGCTACTTCATAGCCCCAAGCTGATAACAACTAAATGGTGCTTAGCTCGAAACCCAGTTGAAATCGATCTCTTAGTGGTACTACTGTAGTACGATCTACAATCATCGTCCCCGTCCAATGACGCAAAGTGTTCCATCATAATAACCAACACCAATGACACCAACGACAAAGAAACAAGGACGTTTGGTCTGACTCAAAACTCTACCCCGCACTGAGGTGATGGATCCGATTAATAATTATTCTGTCGTCTCTCCTCAAAGGAGCAGCTTTTTACCTTGCCAAAATCTATCTCAACTGGGAACCTGACAACATGCCTACACCGTTTACCAAACTCCCTAGCACCACAAGGATCACCCCATCTCCTTTTACCGTCAACATCCCAGATGAGCAACTGGCGGATTTTAAAACACTTCTTGGGCTTTCCAAGCTCGGTCCTCAGACTTATGAGAATGCACAGAGTGATCGTCGCTTCGGTGTGACCTTCGAGTGGATGGCCCGCATGAAAGATGTCTGGTTGAATGATTTTGACTGGTATTGTTGCCCCCCATCAGATATAACGTATGGTATATTGATCCTGCATGGATTAGGAGAGCTTGTGAATCCCGCGTCAACAGCTTCCCTCAGTATACCACCGAGATTGAGGGCCTCACCATTCATTTTGCAGCCCTCTTCTCCGAAAAGCCAGACGCAATTCCTGTGGTATTGCTCCATGGATGGCCCGGTATTTCCACCCTCACCCACACATATTTGTATACAATTATACTGTAGCACGTAGCTGAGACGTTGCTTCATTTACCAGGCAGCTATTTTGAATTCCTTCCGATGCTTCAACTTTTCCGGGACGAATACACCCCGAGCACCTTGCCATATCATCTCATCGTCCCATCTCTCCCCGGATACACATTCTCTTCTGGTCCTCCGCTAGACAAAAATTTTACAGTTGCAGATACCGCCCGTGTTACCGACCAGTTGATGAAGGATCTCGGGTTTGAAAGCGGTTATGTGGCGCAAGGAGGAGATATAGGGAGTCGAGTCTCACGACTTCTAGGGGTTTTCTACGACAGCTGCAAAGGTCCGTATATCTCTACCCCCAAAAAAAGACAGTCCTCTCTTCTTGGGCAATAGCTTATCTTATGACAGCTGTACATTGTGAGTTCTATCTCATATTAGGTGCATATCAGCATCTTTCAGTTCTAACTACAAAAAGTGAACTTCTGCCCACTGCCCCAGCGTCCAAAGGGTCTCCCGAGTGACGAGAAGCTATCCGACATGGAGAAGCGTGGACTCGCCCGCTGGGACGACTTTGTGCAAAAGGGTAAATCATATGCGGAGCAGCACGGAACTAGACCTGCTACTATCGGCCATGTGCTATCGGCTAGTCCACTGGCGCTGCTTGCATGGTAAGTCAGACTGATTCTCCTCCTAGTAAATCCTTTTAACATTGCGTCTCCTTTGTTTTCCTTCCCCGTCGGGATCGATAGGGTTGGAGAGAAATATCTCGCCTGGGTCGATGAGCCACTACCAGATCAAACAATCCTCGAGTTGATTACATTGTATTGGTTTACTGATGCATTTCCGAGAACAATGTATCCCTACCGCGAGGTAAGTGTCTGCTAGCAGCAGAGGACAAAACAATCTCACAAGACGTATAATAAATATCTCGCTAATGAGATACCAGAGTAATCCAATCCCCCCGAATGCCACGGAAGACACTATTACCCATTTCTACATCCATAAACCATTTGGATTCTCAAACTTTCCCTACGAGATTATGCCGATTCCGAAATCTTGGGTGACGGCGACGGGGAATGTGATATTCTGGAGAGATCACCAAAAGGTGAAGTTGTTCTCTACAGTCATCTGAGACTTCTAGCTCGGTCAGTCGCTGATAGCAGTTGCATCAGGGTGGACATTTCGCTGCTCTTGAGCGACCCAATGATTTAAAGGCCGATTTGACCGAGTTCATAAGGCAGGCTTGGACGGTTGCGGGGTAGACACTTAGTACCGTTGAGAATTTAGGTATTAGGATTTATCATCTGGTGGCCTTGTCTTGTTCCTCATGCTGCTAGATCTCCTACGTCGGATGTGTGTCCATGGTTGTTGTTGCGATCGAACTGCCAAGACGACTCTTCTAGTTCTCCACTCAACATCATATTTGGGATGGCCACAAAATTATATATTTTTTATGAGCACTAGTCTATATACTTTGGATATTTCAATAGCCTCAAGGAAATAATCCACCTTATTTTCTTACTTCAGAACAAACATTAGAAGACTCTTTCCGAAACTTTTCACCACCACACTAAAGTAGTACTGTACAAGTGAGAAAAAGAAGGAAAAAAAAAAAAAAAAATGACGCTGCAACACCCCACCTCCGAAACCACAATTTATCTCGACCAACCCCCAAGCTGTCTTCAATTCTGTCCTACATCCCCCCAGCACTTCGTCGTTGGTACTTATCTTCTTACCGAAATCAAATCGTCAGACAACAATAACAACAACAGTGGCAATGACGCCGGGACAGTACAACAAACCAAAACGGGCAGTTTACAACTATGGCATCTCGACCCCGAAACTAAAGCTTTGTTTGTCCTTCCCTACAGCTCCCTCAATTATATCTGTAGCACATAGCACTATGGCCTATGGTAGCTGCCACTTGGTGCCTTTATGCTTTCTTCTTCTCTTACTGAAAAGAACAAGAAGCAAAAGAAAAAAACAATAAAAAAAGAAGAGGGAACGAGAAGCTAACTATGAATAACCAGAACCCAAATCACAAGACTTGCTCTTCCATACGCAGTCTTTGATCTCCACTTTCACCCGACAAACCCTGCTCTGTTTGCTATTGCAACGAGTTCAGGCAAGGTTGCCCTATTCTTTCTCACCTCGTCATCATCATCTCCTTCCTCGACAGGAAATGAGGTCCAAGTAGATGGGATTCGACATATCTGGACCCACTCTGTCCACGAGGATGAATCTACCCCAGCTCTCTTCCTCGCCTGGATGCCCGAAAACTGGCTTCCGGAATCTCATTTTCATGTCAAACCTAAACCGAGACTCCAAGGAGATGAACTAGAGCCGCAAAAAGAAGCTGGCGGCTTCGCAGTGACATTCTCCGATGGACGGACTAGTGTATTCAGCTATTCTTCATCATCATCATCTTCTTCTTCTTCTTCTTCCTCCATCCCGTCTTGTCTGAATAATGATATGAGTTCAGCTCACAGCCCAGCACCAATCACCGGCTCTAGAATAGAATCAGACAAACAAGGTGACCCTGGACAGTTAACGGAGTTGGGCTCGTTTAATGCAACCCAAATGATTGAGGTTTGGTTCGTTGCGCTCGCTTGTTTTGATCAGGCACAGAAGGAGACCATTCCCTATATGTTTACAGGCAATGATTTCGGGTCAGTTCATACCCGTCGCTTTACGCCTATCATTCCGCAACGGGGGCCAGGACTAGAAAAAGAGGATCAGGAGGAGGCAGAAGCGGAGGAAATGCGGGATCTTTCATCCTGTTTATCCCTCGACTTTGATGATCGGGCCCGTCACCACACGGCTGGCGTTACGGCAATTCTCCCTCTCCCTGTTCCGTTTACGGATGAAGCGCCGTGGTTGCTTACCGGGAGTTACGATGAGAGTTTGCGGGTCTATCATGCGACGAGGAGGGGCTCCGTTCTGGCGGAGGAAGGGTTGGGGGGTGGCGTTTGGAGACTGCAGTTGTTGCGAACGGAGAGGAGAGAGGAGGCAGAAGAAGAAACGTGGAATTTCTTGGTGCTGGCTAGTTGTATGCATGCGGGGACGAGAGTTGTGGAAGTTACGTTTACAGCTGGGGAGAATCCCAGCGCCAGAATTGAGGTTCTGGCGCAGTTTACGGAGCATCAGAGTATGAATTACGCATCGGATGTGTGGAAGCCAAAGGGGGGTTATAGCTTAGATGGGAAGGAAAGAGAGTTGCTGGTTGTGTCAAGTAGCTTCTATGATCGGAGGGTTTGTGTTTGGAGAGTGAATATGTAGGGTAGCTCGGTAGGTAGGTATGTAGTTGGTCAAGTACTTAGTTACATAGATCCCGTCTACTTTCTCAAAAAAATATAATAATACCATGGGTTGAGTTGTTTATCATTTGATTGTCAAAACGCTCATGAAGAAAATTAAGAAAGGAGGAAGGGGAAGGAGAAGGAGAAGAAGAGAGATCAAACAATCGTCTCCAATTCTCGGGCGTAACCGATCGCATTCTCAATGATAGTGCCACTAGCCACAAGAATGTCCTTCTCCGACCGGGCTGCCGCCTCAGGCTCGACAGGGAAGTATATCCGTCCGTCTCGAAGGACCCATCCACGCTGTTGGGCGAACTCGATCACGGCACCTTCGGAGTCAAGGAAGAGGAGATTTTTGGCGTTGGAGATGGGGAGTGACGGGTATGCCTTCTCAGAGCAGTCGGCGATCTCACTACGGATAGTTCCAACCAAGACCTATCCGGGATAAAATTAGGTTAGCTAGAGGTTCATTCCGAACCAAAATGACCAAGAGGAATACACTCACGCTTGAAAAGAGTGCAAAGTCCTCCGAGGGTACTCGCTCCGAGTTAGTTTCCCTCCACACCTTATCATAGCTTCCCTCCATCAAGTTTCGCTCCAGCTCAACCGGATATTTGATGTAAGGGTCATCTTCGGCCGTCTTTCCGTTCAGGCTGGCTTCCTCGACGAGACCCTCCAACACGGTGTGGAAACTGGCGCTGTCGCCCATGCTTAGCAACAGTAATAGGTACAGTCCTGTGATCTTGCTGCGCTGGCTGGACTTAATGTCGATTTTCCGAGCAACGGTAGTGTCTCTTTCTAGGTCATAAAAGGGCTGTAGCTGCTGGTAGTATCGAGTGAAGGAGGGTGCGTCAGTCTGTCGGATCGATGCCAAGGCTCCGAGCTCTAAGACCTCGCGCGCCAGCGCGATCAACTCGGACGGTGTAGATGGGGTGGGGATCAGGGCATTCTGCAAGAGAAGGGTTCGCTTGGCGCGACTGAGAAGATCATTTGCAGCATCAAATTGTTTTCGGTTCAGAGCATTGTGAAGGTTGGAGACGAGGGATCGCAGATCAGTAGCCATGTTGGTGAGATTTGTGGGGGGCTCGGGGTGGGAAGGGCCAAGCGTGGGGAAGGAAGGCACTGGTGAAGGGGGCGGTAGACCGTAGAATAGGGAGTGAGAGAGAGATCGTAGAATAGAGATAGCAGGATGTTGATGGTTGATGATGTTGGCCGGAGGAGCTTCCAGCATCCCAGAGCTTCTATTCTTGGCATCACGTGTTCTCTTGCGTTGTTGGATTTTGTCAGGTGAATCAGCCTTATTAATCATCCATACAGAGTTACCTTACCTAACATTACACAGTACAGCAATACAGCTTGGCGGGTAGACTTGAGGCTGTCGGCCTCAGGCCCTCTAGCCGCTAGGTCCAATTAGTGCGAATACACTTGTGTATCCATTAAATGTAATTGGTTGCAGCTACTGCTTCTAAATGTACCTACCTATCATCTAGTTGAGACTTCTTGCTGTGCATAGAGTTGGGCTACCAAATTATACGAACTGATGGATAGATTTAACAGAAGACATCTGCAATCCCAGACATGGGAAACGAACTTGGAAACTCTTTCCATGTCGACAAAGGAATCGGGTCATCATCACCAAAGTGATCGTGAAATTTGCAGCATGCAATCAAAGGATGGACAACCGAAACCCTTTCTCTCCATTTCAACCAGAAATTTTAATTCACAGTTGGAGTGGCAATGGCGATCTGCAAAGACTTTAATCTGGTGATCTTTCAGTTACTGTTGGTCTAAGAAGGCGCCCAAGTAGCAGACTTGATGAAGGCAGCAAGAGACAACTAAAAATCTGGAAACCAGATGAAGGAACCATCTCGAATTGACAAGAAAGATCCTATGGAATCCGAAGAATAATGCTCGCTACCTATTTACCTAGATAGGTATTAGTTGGAGCTGATACCTATGTCAGGTATGGATCAATGCAACCATTAAGCGAAGGGGGGAGGCTGAGTTCACGCACCCAAAACAAGCTTCCTATGGAGAATGTTAAAATCAAGACTCTTATACTCTACTGCTACTTTATGTCCAAATTATAGTGTACATAAGTCAAGTATGAATTTTAAGACCTAGGAGTAATTGGGATGATTTTCCTAAATGAAAAAAACAAAAAAAAAAAAAAGGTTTCTTGGCCTTTCAAGTTTTATATGTATTCCATCTTTTATAAGCAATAGACATAATTTACCCAGGGCTAGGTATGTATATGGAACAAGGCCCTGGGATGATTTTATCCATACATTTTAATCATGTTTCATGTATGCTTGCGTACTTACATCAATTGAATCAGTGTTCATAAATATATACTCTCCCCACAAAGAGGTATTTCAAATCTCACTGAGACATGGATAGCTCACGAAGTGGCTCAGCATTTACATATACCTACACCGACCCATAATCATGTATACACGCCGTACATAGTGGGAGAAAGAGGAAATCCTGCTTGAACCCAAACATTCCACATTCCACATTCTTCTACACGTCCCAGAATCCTGAAACTTGATTGCCTGTATACCATCATTAGAAATAACACACAACATAATACTACCTTGTCCATACCTGATCCTACTCCTGTACAGCATGGCCCACTGAAATCTCCCTAAGGAAGACAAAAAAAAAAAAAAAAAAGCCGAAGGGTCTGGAAGAAGGTTATAGTAGTATGCAGGGATGAAGATCCCCCCTCTCTCCTTTCGGTATCTCCGATGTACTATTCTATTATAATTTTTCTTTTTTTTTTTTTTTTGAGGAGATAAATAAGTCATTAGAATGGCCAATCCTTAAGATCTACTATTGAGACTTTTGTATGTGAGAGTAACAACTCTCGATTCCCATCACAATAGTTATCCATTTATTCATTTATTGGTTTATCCATACTGGTCACGGTATTTGGAAGAGTCGAGCAGAAGAAGAAAATTACCTATAATGCACCTCTCGACAACAACCCTAGCAAGTCTGCTCGTCAGTCTTGCCCTCGCAGAATCCGAAAATGATCTAGGATATTTGCATTGTGTTGTATGTGCTCTCCCATGCTACCTTGCCTACTCCATATATACTATACTATGCCATAGCAAACTATCTTACAGCAGAAAAATAACAATTCACCCACAGACAGCCGTCGTCGAAGACCTCGACTTCCCTCATTGCTCCTCTCCATACAAACTCGACTGTTTCTGTGCCTCCCCATACAGAGATATCCATCAGCTCAGTCCTGCAGCCCAAGAGACCTGTTCACGGAATGGAGTCGGTATGTTCCCCTCCAACTAATACCCTAATACCTACTTTACCTAAAAGAATGATAATAATTGTCTATTACAGCCAGATCCCAAATCCCGGAATACCTCTGCAACGATGACAACGTCCCCATCTCTCCACGAAAGGGGAGCGAACCAATGGTCCGTCTCGGCAGTAATCCCAACGACAACGCCAACAACTACAAGAAAGTGGAAGATCCATCATCCAGTGCCTCTGCCACTCCATCTACCATTCCCGATCCTCATCGTACTCATTTTACGCCGAGGGCTATTCGCCCAGAGACAGAAGTCGTACAAGAAGACGAAGTAAACGAAATACCCGGGACGAGACTGCTTATTCCGCAGACGACAAACCTGGCAGATGAAAAAAATACAAACACAGATAATGACGCAGATGGAGAGTCCGAGGTCGTTTACCATGTTGTTACGGTGACGCATACAGCGTGTGCTTGTACAGAGTCGGAGACAGGGACAGGTGCGGGTGGGGGGGAAGCGACTCCAGCTCCAGCTCCAGCCCCTTTAGCGACTGGTATAGAGACTGAGACTGAGACTGATGTCTTCAGTGGGGTCCCAGGGGCAGAGGTCACCGGGGATCAAACCCAGAGTCAATTGGAGGAGACGGCAAAACAACAAGAACAACAAGACGAAGAAGAAGCACAAGAACAAGAAGTAGATGATGATGAGCAAACCGGATCTGCATTTACATCGACAGTATCTATTCCGAATCCCTCGTCTAGTGTTCGCACAAGTACCAGAATCTCAGACACGGCTAGACCAACCGGCCAAGATGCCACTCGTCCTAGTGGGGGTCCCTCATCTTCTCCCTCGTCATCGAGTGATGATGGCGGTGACGATGAGGACCAACAGCAGATGTTCGAGGGCAAGGCGAGTGGTATGAATGCTCTGAATATGAAGAGTAGGGCGGGGTTGGGTATCGTTGGATTGATGGGTTATCTCTTGTTTGCAGTCTAAACTGTTCAATAATTATTATTACTTTTGCCCTTCCTATTTTACCTAGATATACTTACTTCTTCCTTTTCTTTTCTTCTCTTTTTTGAGGGCAGGGGGATCGGCGATGCACAGTGCAGAGTATGAATTCATTCATTACTCAAGTAATTAAGTGTAGTTAAATCTTCCATATTAACCAATCAGGACATGAAACCCTTCTAGAAAAAATAGCCACATGCCCTTCTACTTTATTTATTTCATAGAGAACATTGAGAGAGAGAGAGAGAGAATAGACAATTCATGCATGAATGGCCTGCTGCACCCGCGGATACAAGTGCACCATCCGCTGATACAAATCTGGATGATCATGGATCATTACCTGAGGGTCCCAGGCCATGGCAGCAAAAATAGTCTCAATTCCACTACTCATAGGAGTCATAAAGATTTGACAAATCTGCAGACCAATAACAAACGAAAACGCCATGATAACGGCTGTAAAATCCCCGCCGCTATTATAGCTTGGACGCGTGAACTGGAGATAAAGATAAGCTAGAAGCGCGCAAACGTAGGATACAAAGACGGAGCCCATGGTGAGGACGGGCCCGATGAGACAGTCCGTCGCGAGTGCATCGATTCCGCGATCCTTCATCATCTTCCACGTATCTTTGGCCGACGGGATATACGCCTTTCCGTATAAAGCGATATGACAGAAAGCATAGCGGTTGAAGAAAGTGACCAGCCAGTCTAGGAGTGAGATAAAGCACCCAAGGATCCAAAACATGATGCTGCCCACGAGATTCCCGCCCGCCGCTTCATGTCGCTGGGCCACCGAGCAGGCTTGTCGGAGAAAGTTGATAATCGCGATGATCAAGCTGCCGAAACTGATGCTACCGAACGAATACGTGGTTGCACGTCGAAACGCCCCTCGGGTGGCTCCCTTGGGCATGCCGCTTGGGGATTGGCTCCAGAAGTACCAGGAGCCGTACACGCCAGCAATCGTTGTGTGGACGGTATTCTTGATCCATTCGCTGAACCAGTACATGGCAAATGTCACGTACACGACCAGACCTATCACTCGGGCGGTGCTGCATCCCCCGCCACCATTGGCGCAAGCCGGATTGACACCGTTAGAATTAGGCTCGTACGCAACGTAGATCGAAACCAGAGTCACAGAGAACCAGGCCGCAAAGGCCACCGACACGATCCCTCCGATGGCGCTGACCAGAAACATGTGTCCATAGCGACGGGACACATCAATGGATGTCTCCATCATGAAGGCTGTGAACGGGATCCGAGGGATCCAACTAATAAAGCAAATGATAGCAAAGACTCCAAAGAGAAGAAACACAATGCCTCCGCCATACTGTTTTCGGGCAATGTAGTAGATCCCTGTAGCCAGTGCGAAGACGATATTCAGAATGCCCGTCGCCCAGATAAACAGCTTGGGGAAATACCGCGCCCCCAAAAAATACGCCCAAGAGAACGCAAGGGCAACACAGAGAACAAAGATAAACAGCACGATAGTGTTCGTATCTAGGGAGAACGTATTAGACGAGTCGTAGATCCCACCCCCGTTAAATCCCTTGTAGGAGGCATATCGATGGATAGCCACGCCTGAAACGGCAACATATCCCAGGAAAACGGCGATCAACTATAAAGAAAGTTTGGCTCGTGAGTCAAACCAGATTTTCGGAAAGAGATAAAAAGACAGAGAGAGGAACGTACCAGGATACCAGCCCATAGATCATGAAATTTGGGGCGTTCGATCTTGAAAGCTTCATCAAACCCATAGACTGCCTGATTGTAGGTGGGAGGAGGTTCCTGGGGTGGTTTAGGTTCAGGCATCCTCTGGTCGCTGGCGCCATTGTACTGGTAGGCATTGTCGGCCTGGACATGGTTAAAGCCATTAGTATTGTAGTCGGGCTGCTGCCCCTTCTTCGTCTTCTGCGCCGACTGGCTCTCGCCAAAATCTTGGGTCGGACTGTAGTAATCTGCCGCTTGTCCACTCATAGTCGCATCATATGCCCCGACAATGGGTGATGATGATACTGGAAGGAATCAAGGGGGATGAATCTTGGGGAAGCGAGATAGTCAAGTTCGCGGGGAGAGAGGGAGGCGATGTCTCATCGGATAAAAGCGAAAGATGTAGATCAGTAAAAGCAATCTGCAAGGGGTAGAAAGACAAGCTCACGAGGGGACAACACCTCATCATCCCTTTGGTGGCCCAACCCAATAGGGCTTTTAGTTGATCGTCGCGTCATGGTGATGCTAACGACCCCGATGAACCAAGGAACCACCCAACCATAGATTCATCAGGGAGATCCGGTACGATTACATCAAGCTATGGCCCAGGGAAATCCATCAATTACGTGTAACTAGTTCGATACTGGATAGTGGATCGTTCCGCTTTAGCTTCCGCTGATATTTCTAACTCTTTTTTTTTTATATATGCGACAGATGCAGGGGGGTCTATGTACATATTACATACAATGCAAAAAAAAGAAAAGAAAAAAGTTCCGCTCTGGTCGAAAGCTTCCACCAATGGGCCCCGGGACACATTGGAAGATGAAAAGAAATTTGGAACAAAAGAAGGCAAAAGAAGGTAGAATACATGCATTTGGCGGGAATTATCTACATGTCAAAAATCATCAAGGCATGCTCCCACCTTCTGAGCTCAAATACTTGTCTCTAACATACGTCCATAACACCTTCCCAAGATAGTCGATATCTTTTCTATTTGATTAGGATTGTAGACATTATGAGTCGATAGGAAATGCTTCTCCCAACTATGTGTGAGATGGTTAAAAATAAGAACAAACGTAACGTAAATGATGTGGGTATCAATAAAGGTATGCGGTATGGCTGACTGCGTCTTGCAGAGTTCGACTTTTTTTTTTTTTCCTTATCTCTTTTTACCGAAATGCATGGTGTCTCATTTGTCGCCATGAATCAGCAAAGGTGCGTTCAATTCCCGGAATCGGGGTTCTAGATCTGTTGGGCCACTCATCGGTGGCAGCATGGATTTGGCCTTTACTCATGGCTTGAGATCGCCGCAGCTTTTCTTGTCGAACGGCTGCTCGTCGAGCCGCTCGCAACTCTTCGATCCGGCCTTGTCCAACACGATTCCGTCGAATAAAGCTATCATCCAGTAATGAATTGGCATCTAGCAGTTTCTTTGGGACAGTCTGCACCACCTGAAAGACCTCCATGGGATCGGAGACAGCTAGAATATCTTTTTCGCAAGCCTTGAAAATGGCCATGGAGACTCTGAAGAATGTTTTAGACCCCTCATAAAAGAAAACGTCCCAAACACGCAAGGTTGTTTCTAAAGGCAACGTTCCAATGAAAACAGACATTAGCCAGTTTGTCAAGCCAAGGGTGATATCTGGCAGTCGAGAATGGACAGAAAGCGCTGGAGGCTTGGACTTTGCTCCAGGTCCGTTACCCGCGATTTTATTGTACACGCCCGGTGATGACTCCTTAAGAAGCACCATAAGGATCCAGAGATCAATATTCGCCCCCTCAAGACTAATCTCATGAGTACTTGGGAGATAGACGGAAGTGATAATATGCAACATCCAAAATGTCTTCTCCTCAGGCAGGAAAAGGAGAAGAAGGCCAGTGATGAAGTTAAGTGACTGAGTGTAACCTATCTGAGGGTTATGAATAGCGAATGCATAAAGAACGCGACGGAGAGACTGGATCATCTGGGTCTCGACCAACACAGGGTCATAAGCCAGGTTACTGCTCCCAGAGTTAACACCCACATTCCCAGGCTGCTCAGGTTTGAAGTGAACATTATCAGGAAATGTTCGATGCAAGTCACGCTCAATGTGTTCTTTATCATCGTTGGTAGGAGATTCCATAGCCTGCTTAACTAGCCGGTCGTACAGGCCTGGGTTTCGATTGAGATGGTCATGTCCCCCGGCATACCAAAACCAAGCAGGTCCACGATATTCTGGTGGGATACCCTTCCTCACAAACCGCTTCACCTTCGAAGATTTCGGAGGAAATGTCATCGGATCTGAGGTAGACAAGCCGTTCTCACTCAACAATTCGGCCCATTTTACCCTCCTGCTTGCAGCAAAGCCGGCGTATGAGCTACTCCATGCCTCGTACTGCTGTAACGTGACATAAGAGGTAGCCTTTCGGAATCCATAACGATCACGGGTCTCCGTATCTATTAATAGTGGAGGTGGGACAACTCCAGGAACTATAACTTTAGGTTCGGAAGGTTGGGGGGAATGTTGGAGTTGGCCTGGATGACTTTGCTCCGTCTGCTCCTCTGCTGTTTTCTCATCCGCGCTGACGTCGCCTAAGAACTGTTTTTCTAAGGTGTTTGGATCGGTAGGGCTCAAGTGGGGAAGGGTTGGCGCAATTGGGAGGTCGTCCATATGATTCAATTCTGGCAAATCTTCAACGAAGTTATGTCCATCATCCAGCATGAATTCTGCCGGCGGTTGCGGGTCCAATGGCTTTAGTTTGCTGTCGTCAAGTAGGTCTGGCGATCCCGGTTCCTCTGTTACATCGCTAAAGCCATCTAGGTACATAGAGATAGCATCTTCAACACTCATACCCCCATCCTTTTCAAATGGCCCATCGGGCGTGTCGGGAGAAAGGTCAGTGATGGAGCTGCTCTTCGTCAGCACGCTACTACGTTCTGTCCCGCTTGCATGCTCAATACTAGACCGCGATGTCATTGCAGAATTCATGCTCGAACGGAGTGCGTCCTCTCCATACAAGTCGGAAGGTCGATTGTTGTATGTGCTGCGAGGTAGGGCAAGGCCATTGGGCGATGGTGAATACGGGTGCCGGTCTTGTGAACGGTAAGGCTTCGAGCGCATGCTACTTATTTTTGAAGCGGATATTGGCGTAGGTAGGAGATCTGTTTGATCGGGAGGGGTCATCTGGCGAAGCAGATTATCGGGCTCCCCCACTGGGGCGCCTTTTGTGGGGTATTCATAGGGGAAATCGGGGGAACGTGGCGTATGGTATGTAGGTCGGTGTATAGGGGAACCATCATCAAGCCATAATCGAGGTGAAATCGAACGCGAGGCAGAATCAACTCGAGGTGGGTACGGAGGGTACTTTCTGGGGGAGCGAGGAAGTGGAGGCGGGCGGTAGGAATGTGGAGGGCGAGGACCATCAGCGGTAGAAGGTCGAGGAAAAGGAGGGTTTATTCGGAGGGGATCAAGACGAGGAGGGTTAGGTCCTCTACGATGAGTTGGGATATCATAGTCGCCAAGAGTAGGCGGATATCGAGAATCCCCATTTTCTGTGACCATGGCCACGAGCTAAAACCCAGTTCCCGCTGGACATTTGTTGACGAATAGATCGGGCCACTGTCTGGGGGACAGTTGGGAGTCAATTGCTAGATTCAAGGGAAAAACAAATAAAACCGTGCTGGACTTGGTGTGAACGAAGGAGAAAAATAAAGAAAGAAGAAGAATAAAATAATAATAAAGACGAGAGTTGCTGGTCGAGTGGTGCGGACTGGATACAGTGCAGTAAGAATACTAAATGAGTGAAGAGATGGAGCCAAGCTACCCGACAAGGAAACGAATGAGGGAAAGGGACCGGAAAATTACCCCAGCAGCCCAAATAAAGATTTAATGCATCGAAAAGTCTCGCGATCCTGCCAGAGGTCTGATTGGAGACTCCATGCTCTGGAGCCGCGGGAGACAAGGAAAAATGAGAAAAAGAAGAGAAAAGTTGAACCAAATAAAATTGAAAACAAAAGAGTGGGAAAGCCAGTGGAATAACTAAGGTAATAACAAGAAGAGGGGCGATCACAGACAAAAAAGGGGAAAAGCTATGGGGCCCTGTTTCGGGTCTAGGGCGGGATCTGGAATTAAGCAAGTAATTTAAAAAGGAAAAAAAAAAAAAAACAAACGAAAAAAAAAAATTCCCAGAAAAACTCTATTACTTTGAATGGATGAATTTATTTTTTAACTCTTTTATCTTTTGTTTTTTTTTTACAGTTTATTACTTCCTTCCAAGGGTTCTCTTCGAATGTGAAATCTATAATATGGCTCTTGGATGTTTCAGAATAATAAAAAACCACATCACCATGAGCTAAAGATGAGGTCACCTGAACCCTGTTGGTTTGGTTTCTGGAATGTTGATAATAAATTTAACAATAATAACAATCACAATCCCTCATAATAATAATAATAATAATAATAATAATAACAATAATAATAATAACAATAATAATAATCTTCTCTTATACAACATCCTGTTGGTTGACATCATCCACTTCCTGACAGCACCTTGTCTTGCAGCCGCCGTTCCTTGCATCATCCCCATCTTTCATTCCCCCTAAGAGTTTGTATTCCGCTAACTACTTAGTCCCCTTCTTCTTATCACTAATCTACTTGACTTGGATCAAAAACCGGGAACCATTCTTATTATTAGGTACCTACCTTTGTTTGTTGATGTCATGTGTTCTTGTTTGGTTTTGTCCTGGAATCCTTGATTGTCCGTTTCCTGCTTTCCATTGGCTCAGGATGAGGTTATCTATCCATGGATGTCCATCTGTCTACCTAAGGTACCAGCCTACGGACATACAGAGGTACAGAGTATGAGTAGGTAGGTCTGATGAAAATGTTTGGAAGTGTTCGAAGTAACCTACCTAATAATTAGACCTGACGGGCGTGTCCAACCAATTATTAAAATATTTTGTCGCTGGGATTGTGATGCGTCAGAACTTCTACACAGTCATAGGCCCCCAACTATCGCGTAGTCTTACTGAATTCAACATACAAACAGAGCAATGGGCCTTTGTCTGAAAATCAATCCATACCCGTATTTAAGTGACAACAAAACCTCTTTCTTTTGCCGCCACTAAGGTACCTTGACCCCAACTTATCACCAGCGCTTACCTTTTCTTCAGAAAATGCATATTACTTATCTCCGCCGACAAAAAAACCTGCATGCCTGATGATAACAGATATTCTGTATTCGCTTCTATCTCTACTTCTTTCACTTAGATTTTTAGTCCAAATCATTAAGGAATGTTTCTCGATATAATTTAAAGATATGAAAATAAGACGAGGAGTAAAAACAAACAGTCAAAGGAAACAATAACAATCCTATCAACTAACCTAGGTATGTAGGTAGGTATGTTAGTACAAGCGCTTACTCCGAATACTCCATAAAATGGCTCTGAAATAAAGTTTTAGCAGGCCGATTATCAGGCTAACTCCACGCTTCATTATCAACAATGCATCTTCATTGCTACCTACTTTAGGGCCGTTGTATAAAATCTTTCACTTCATGTTATTCAAGATTAATCAATCATGGAATTCTATTACGCGACACTATAATTGACGCCATTAATCGTCCACTAGGTAGGTATCTAGTCAGACTTAGCTCGCCTATATCTGATTGGACTGCTAGATTTGTGTGACTTGACTACTCCATCTGAATACCATGGTGGCAATGTGATCTTACTACTTCAATCATAGGTACCCATAACCTGAGATTCTATAACGCAGTGAGCTAGCTGAATCTATATTCAGCTACTCACCCGTCTCATGAATAGCTAATTAAGCGCTTGATGAATAGGTAGCCTCGCATGAATTTCCCCACCATCACCATTACCTCTCCAACCATTGTTCTAGCAACATGTTAGTCACCTACACTCCCCTCAATGCTTCATGAAAGGTTCCCTCTCTCCCTTTGGCTACTTCATGTCATCTTAAATTTGCGATTTCGCCTTGCAGGAAATACTTAACCGCTAAGGGAGAGAAAAAGGCGCCGCCAGGGGGAAGCGGGAGGGAGAGGGGGCACCTGCATAAATCATGTAGCCAGCATCTGTCGAGAGGCAGAGTTTTGCGTGAAGTCCTGGAAAAGACCTCCACAATCAATCGCACGCCACAAAAACGCGCAGCGGGTATTTTTGAGTTCTTAAATTATTTTTTTTCTTTTACGCTTGTGCTGCAGCCTACAGCCTACCAACTACTGTGTACAACTCGGGTCTTCAATTATCTACGGAATAGTTAAAATATATGATAGTCTAGGACTCGGAAGAGGCGGCTAGGTAAATTACATCACATTTTTAAGACAGATCAACAAGTAAGGGGGAAAGAGGTGCTCAAAGATATCGAGTAGAATGTGTCTCGGTCTTAGTGGGCTTCTAAGGTCGCTGCATGGTCTTCTTCTTAGACACTCGTACTAGTGGTCGATACAAAGCCATGTTGGCGTGTTTGATTATTTTTAGTCGTGGAATGCATGGTAAGTAGTCCTACTTTTTTTATGAAAGAAAAAGAAGAAGAAGAAGAAGAAAGAGGGTGAGTGAGTGAGAGAGTGAGAGACAATACCGATAAATATAAATCTTACTGAAGAGCAGAAATACATCATACCTAGGTACTCAGGGATCTTTAAATGTTATTTCAAGTAGTATCTAACTGTCGTACACTACTACCGTTGAACAATTGTGGCCTATTGATTTCTACATCTAATAGTAATTATTCATGGCTTTATAGCATCTAATATCTTAACCGAACTATCCAATGGAAGTATATACGTTATCACAGAGACAGGGTTTCATTGGTGTAGTTATGTATATATGTTTGTATGTAGTTGGGTAGATAATGGATTACAAGAGCTTGATTAGTTACGACTGACGGAGTGATGTTTGGTACAAGGATAAGAGAAATAGGGAGTACGAATGTTTAAAGAGGGATGGAGCAGAAAGTCTGACCAAATTTGGCATGGAGGGGCGCATTTATTGCTTTTTCTCCCCCTCCCCAAAACCCATTGTGACTGATCATTGCGAGTGTTGGGTGGCTGCTGCATCAGCTTTACGAGCTACCTCAGGTAGGTAGATACCTCGCGACCGAGTACTTATTAGCGATCATTATATTAACTAATATCTAGTATGGTCTGAGGGCTCTCTATTTTTATTGCTATTCACCCATTGCGCATAATATATTACCTAGTCTGCTCAAAAATTGAACATGTTAACCATATCTCCTGAGGTGATCTCTTACCCATTCATTCGTCATCCATGGCACTGCCTGCTGTGGACGTGGGTCCGTTCCGTTCCGTCTGGAGAACTCTCCCCATGGCTAAGGGTGCCCTGCAAGTTGTAACCTACTTACCTACCAAGAGACGAGAAATAATTGCAAACCGACCGTTTTGACAGTTGACCTGCACTGCATCCCATGCGTAGGGTGATGTATATAGTGTAGTAAATCCATGCATATGAATTGGTATAGGTATAAGTGTATGTATAGGATATCCCATCTATCAGATAGAGCTTCCCAGCTCACTTTTGAATAAGAGGTGCTAATTACATTGTTAGCTATCGTCTATTCCCTTATTTCATGGGCATTTCCTTTTTGTAATACCTTAGATGAGCCTTTTTTTTCCTTTTCTTTTAGGAACGGGGCAAATACCTGGTAATACCAAGCAATAAAAACTATCCCAGTGGTTTCAAGACGAGCAAGACCAGGGTCTCAACAACTATGTATTAAACAGCCAGCTATCTATGTTAATCAATTTTGAAGAGCTGCCGGGTAGTATAACTGCTAGTGACATGTTCTACCAATTTTTTTTGCTTCCTTTTCTTTTGGTTCCCAGCTTGCATTCCGTCATTCTTAAGTACTTACCAACGACTGTTCTCCGTCAGTACCGAACCAAGTGGAGAGTTCCCGGTTTCATATTCCTCGCCTAGTACTAGGTACTGGCCCACCCACTCCTGAGATGATCGCGAATACGACCGGATTCTTGGAACGGGAGTTTTGACTCTTCTTGGTTAACTACCTAGGTGTTTAGTCATTATTAGCCTTCTCCCGTACTCCGTATAGCCGCCGTGCAGGGATCGACTTTGGCCGGTTGGAACGGCTATCGTACGTTCCTTAGTTTGTTTAGGGAGTTGGGTATTGCAAAAATAATGGGACCGGAAAGTAAATAATAACTTACCTCCGAGTACCTAGACTCGATGTATGATGCAATTAATTAACCAATAGGTTGTAAGAAAACATTGGTAGTAATAATAATAATAGTTGTATCACTCAGTCGAGCATAAAAAGTAGATGTTAATCAAGACTCAGGTGCTCTTTGGTGAGATATATAAGCCACCGCGTAAACTAATATATTAATAACAGCAATAATAATAAATTCATTATTATTATTATCAATAAATTAATTAAAGAAAAAGAAAAAAAAAAGATTACCTACTGAGCAGGGGCAAATTAATTCTCCTTTTCTAAAGCTTTCTTGGTCGCCTCTTTTTGGAAAAATTCTCGCCGCGAGTCTGCGATCTGGAGGTATACAGTATACATAGCGTGTTGTTTAGCTATATAAAATTACATTAGGGACTGTAATATGTGTTGCTTTGTGGCTGTATTAGCATACCAAAGGTTCATATAACTCTATATGTAAGCAAAAGATGATGTAAAAGTAACACATTGTAAGTAATTCAAGAGGTAAACTTACAGTTAGTGGCTATCATAGTTATGCTTGAAGATTATTTTAATCAAGTCATTCACATTTATCTATAACGATTACCAGGCCAATGGGAGATATTGACTACTTGGCTGTTGGTAGGGAACCTTTGAAGTGGGCCAGCCTATGATCTGCGAGGTCCATGGACTGGAAACTCAGCCGTTACTATGTGGCAACATCAATGCTGTAGAATAGCATCAATTGGGGTAGTATTTGCGATTACATATAAATTGGATATTTACCTCTCTTATTCCTTAGGTTCCTATATATATATATCCCTTTCTGAACACAACAGAAGAGTCTAATGTCAATATTTAACCGTGCCACATGTTTTCCAGCAAACTCAACAAGATACAAGTCCAATGAACCTTACACACGAATTCAAACAGCTCACTATGTGAGCTCCAGCTCAATACACTTATGCTGCATTAGGTTCCTTATTTTGGATTCAGAAATCCTATTTTTGCTATCCGAGCGTGAGATACCCGGTGCATGCATTTGCCGGCAACTTTCTCCCCTTCAACGAAGCCTAAGCTGCATTTCATGATTTTAATTGGGCTCAGATCTAGGTCTTAGAACTTGTGCAATTGATGCAAAATATATGTGGTTATTATGACTATTGGTGTTACTGTCAGTGAATAATAGATATCTACTAGATAGCTATACTGGAGGCAACAGGTTCATTGGTAGGCGGCGAAGTCAGAACACGTGATGTGACAGTGGACGGAACTGGGAACTGAGAAATAGGGCAGGCAGACCTCGGAGTCAAAAGCTGGAGCTCTCAGTGATTTAGTTGTCAAAGATGCGGCTAATCAAAAACCAGACCATTGCTAGCAACGGACGACCATCATTGGCCCTTAAGGCGAGGGACCAGGCTAAAGCTCCACCTCTGGCCTAGGCACCTAGGTACTAACCCCTCTCGACTTACTAGTAGAACCAAGTGGTTGCTTTCCTTGGGTCGCCCTGCTCCTGCCTGTTAGGCACCAGACACCCAGGGGCCTGGAGGATCAGGCTACGCATGCTATACTCCAAGGATGGTTTTCTGGTTGGCACCTTTTAAAACATGCATTCTCCCACCTCATCGCCAGTTTTTATCTCCCTCATCTCTAATTATTCCTCTTGCTCATACTTGATGTTCCGTTCCTGACGAGTGCTTTTCCGGCACTATCATCATCTCATCTCCTGACTGACAGCATAGCTCGTTCGTATTCGATTCTCACTAACAGGCGGTCTCCTTTTTCAATTACCTATTCTTCGACCCTTCCACCTGATTAAACAATTTCCTATATTCCTTTTCCCCTACTATTTTCTATACACGTAATTTCGCAATGCCTCCGAGATCATTCAAGAAGCTCGTTATTGCCGTTAGTGGTACATTTCCTGGCTATAAACAAGGTAACTTCCCACGTCTTATCGCCCGGAGCATGCAGACCAAAGGTTTCTTTTTCTTGTTGCAATCAACATATGTGAATTCTGGGATACTGACCGTTTCTTTTTTCATCCTTGCAGCGGACCTGAAAGCGATGGTAGAAGGTCATGGCGCAACATTCATATCTTCGGTGAATGCTGATTGTACTCATCTGATAACAACTCAAAAGGAAGTTGAAAAAAATGGCACCAAATGTAAGTTGATAAGTGTTTACTTCTCCGCTACCACCAACATTTATTTTTTTGATTAACCCCAAACCCGAGTTAGATCAACAAGCCTGTGGCTTGAAAAAGTGTGCAATTGTATCTCTTGACTGGCTTCTTGAGTCGGACAAAGCAAAGAAGCCTGTTTCAGAGAAATCACATCAATTTGGTACTACCAGTAGTGCCCCTGCACCAAAAGATAACAAGAGCGACTCCCAAACATCCAAGAATTCAAATCCCAAGAAACGGAGTGCCGAAAACTCAATTGACACGAATGAGGACACTAACTCCAACAAAAAGCCGAAAGCTTCTAAAAAAGCTGCTAAAGAGGACCCACAAAATACCGGCTCAAAGCCTATAAAGGTTCCTGTAGATGAATCTTACACTCCAAACGACCCTATGTGGAGAGGTATTTTGCAAACATCATGTATCCTGCCCTTTTCGGAGGACGCAAGCTGATATCCCACAGACCCAAGTGTATACATCGACGAGTCAGGTACTATATGGGATGCTACGCTCAATCAGACTGTTTCGGCTGATAATGCCAACAAATTCTACCGTCTTCAACTGCTTGTGTCAAAAAAAGGCACCTACGAGGTTTGGACTCGTTGGGGTCGCGTTGGAGAGAATGGGCAGTCCGCCCATTTGGGGGATGGCACTCTGGACGGTGCACTGAAAGCGTTTCAGAAGAAATTTAGGGATAAATCAGGGCTCAAATGGGAAAAACGACTGTGCGATCCACAGAAGAACAAGTATACCTTCATTGAGCGGAACTATGAAGAGAGTGATGACGAAGCTGAGGTAGACGATGAGCCAGATGTCAAGAGACTAAAGCCTGTTCCTGAGAGCACCTTATCTCCTGCGGTTCAAAATCTCGTCAACTTCATCTTTAACCAGGAGTATTTCTTGTCCACCATGGCTAACATGTCCTATGATGCCAAAAAACTGCCTTTGGGAAAATTGAGCAAGCGGACACTTCAGATAGGGTTTGAAACCCTCAAAGAGTTAGCAGAGCTCGTAATTACACCAAGTTTAGCAATGTCTCGGTACGGTACTCAATTTACGCCAGCTATAGAACAGTTGAGCAACCGGTATTTCACGACTATTCCACATGTGTTCGGCCGTAATCGACCTCCTGTTCTCAACCACGAGTCCTATATCAAGAAGGAAGTCGAGCTTCTTGAGACACTGACAGATATGGAGGTGGCAAACGCTATTTGGAAAGATTCAGCTAAGGTTGAAGATGTGAACCCACTGGATCGCCTATACGAGGGACTTGGAATGCAAGAGATGACTCAACGTAAGTTCTTAATATATTTTGGCCCAGCTATGCTAGCTGAAGCTAAATGTGAGCAGTGGATCACAAATCTCCCGAATTCATTGGGCTGGAGGAGTATTTGAATAAGTCTCGTGGCGCAACCCATCATATGAATTATAAGGTAGGTTTTCCTTGGGACTCTCGATCGTTTCGCTCATGATCATGAGTGTTAACATTATTTTCCAGGTCACCGACATATTCCGTATCGAACGCAAAGGTGAACACGACCGGTTCAATGCTTCTCCTTACGCCAATATTAAGAATAGTGACCGCCGCCTACTTTGGCATGGGTCCCGTAGTACCAATTTCGGTGGTATCCTCAGCCAGGGTCTCCGCATCGCACCACCCGAAGCTCCCGTCAGCGGATACATGTTTGGCAAGGGTGTCTACTTTGCTGATGTTTCTAGCAAGTCCGCTAATTACTGCTGCTCCTACAACAGCGGTGGAAATGCCTTGCTCCTCCTGTGTGATGTTGAGGTCGGAGAACCGATGTTCGAGCTGTATCAATCCGACTATCACGCAGGCGAGAATGCGAAGAAAGAAGGCAAAATTGCGACTCTCGGTAAGGGTCGCACAAAGCCCAGTGCCTGGAAGGATGCTGGTTGTATTCATCCCAATCTGAAGGGTGTTCAGATGCCTGAGACGACATCTTTAGCCAGCGACAACCAAGCAGGCCTGATGTACAATGAGTATATCGTATATGATGTTGCGCAGATCCGACAGAGGTACCTATTTATGGTGAAAATGACGTAGTGACGAAATTACCCACTTAACCAACTTCAATTACCCTCAATTCCACCTTACCATATTTCTAATGCTTTTTTCCTTCTTTTGGATTCCCTGTTCACATTTACAGGAGCCTCTAAGGGATTGAAGCGAACCATGGCGCCAAAATTTTATTCTTGTATAATAAGGGAGATTTTTATTTTTACTTTTAATTTTTTTTTGTTTCATAAATTTAACGATTGCATAGATTTTGTTTCTTTTCCCCTTTTCTTCTACTCCTAGCTGGATACTTCAATAGATACTTCCCGAAGGTCAACTCAACCCGTTAAAAGTATCACCGAAAGTATCATGAGTGAGTGCCTATTATTTATAAAGTACAAGAAAGCTAGCTCATTTAATAGAGAGATAATAGGTGTCTTAATATCAAAGATTATAGATTTAGTTATAATTAACTAGTTAGGTAATTAGTTATAATACCTACATTATACTTAATAAAATGGAAGCTCGAGTGAAAATAAAAAATTTATATAAATAAATACAACTACACAAAGAGAAGAGCAGCGTCTCCTCCAGGCTTTGCTATCTTGTTTCTTAGCCATACCGGAAGCAGTATAGACGTCTCTCTGGTAAGGCAAGTTTTCGTCAAGAGAGAGATAATATTTGCATGTACAGGTATATATTTACTCATAGATGGGTGCATTGGGTTGGATATTATGGTTTGACTTGTATGAAAGGTAGGTAGGTAGGATTTGCTTGAGGGTGGTGGTATCATTAACATTACTCCGTTCCGCGTATCTCTAAGGATTTGGAAGAAGAAGGAGAAGAAAAAAAAAAAAATGGGAGGGGGAATAAAAAAACGCCTTAAGTATACGAGATATAAGAAGGTGGGGGTAGGTATCGTCATGAAGGTCTTCCATAAGCGTGATAGATTCCGGGTGGTTCCCATCAATCTATACACACATACACATTAAATCATCTATCAGTAGGAAGGAGTGGTGGAGGATAAGAAAGGGGGGAAAAATGAAAATAGAAGATGGGGGGAAAAAAATGAAAAAAAAGTAGAAGTAGAAGCAGAGGAAATGCCATCAAAGTTTCTCACTAACAAGACACTTTGAAACATTCACCAAAAGCCAAGCAAGAATCTTAAAGGCAAGTATCACTCCATAGAAGGCCAGCTTCACACCCCAGAATAATATTTTCATAATTCCCCGCGCTATACCGGGGATTTCCTCTCCTTCCTTCGAGGAACCGCTAGCATAACGGCCATATTTTTCTAGGTCAAACTCCTCGATTATTGTGTTTTGTTTTTGTTTTTGTTTCTGCTTTTGTTTCTTAGATCCAGGCCAGAACCGGGAAAACCTGCTCCCCTCACTGGTACTGGTGGTGGAGGTAGAAGGTGAGCGAGATTTCTTGATCCTGGAAACGAGTCGTGTGCCTTCTTCAGCGTCTTCGCGCTCAGCTAATGTCGCGACTAGCTTTCCTGTGAAGGAAGGGCCGTTCGTTGGCCCTTGGCCGGTAGTCATTGGCTGGTTGAGGTTGTAAAGTTTCATGTCTGCTAAAACTGGGTTGGTAGCTTCGTCTGAGACTGCTACCGCGAGGATGGCGGCGACTAGGGAGTCAATAGCGTATAGCGACGGAATGGTGTTCGCGATGGCTGTGGCAGATATAGAGAGCGTCATTGTCCCCAGGTCTAGGGATGCAAGAGGCTCATCAGTGTCAGTGAGGGGAAGGGTGGAGGTGCGAGGTGTTGCAGCCGTCTGAGCTGTCTCTAATGAGTTGGCAGGTAAAGGTGCCGTGACTAGAATTGTGGGAGGCTGGCGACTAGTTCGGTCTGTTGAAGGAGGAGATACACTAATATGAAGGACGCCGGTGTATTTTGATCGCACGGGGGATAGCGCAATGCCAGCTGCGCCGACGAGGGCGGGAGTTTTGCATAATGATGGGTGTTGGAGTTCGTAGAGCCGCTTTGAGTTATTCCATGACAACTTGCAGGATTCCTGAGCGGCTGCGCGTTTTAGTGCATTTGTTTCCACCTCGGACGCATCTGGAGGAGAAAGTCCGTGCTGCTTGGATAGTTCCTCCGCCTGTTCAATTGCGAGCATAGCTGCTAATCGAGAGAAAAGGTGTGATACAAGACCATCGTTTGGCAGTTCTCGACGGCGCCGATCTTCAAGCTTTAATGTCATAATTGGAATGCCGCTGTTCAGTACCGAGGGGTTTGCTCTGCTTAGAGATATTTCATCGGTGGAGTATGTTTGCAAGATGTAAAACGGCGACTCGGGCTCTCCAAAGGTAAATGTCGCAAGGTCGGTGCTTTTCGATCAACATTAGCTGCCTGCGCCCAATGATTAGAAAGGAAAGCTTATCCTATGCTTACCGTTCCAGCCGGAGTCTAAACTGTCCACAGCTATTATCCGGTCGCTGTCCATTTGCGGCTTCCCAAAGACCCCTAAGCTCCTCTGACGAAGAGTATGGGGCTTCGATAGGATCGAGAACACCAGCAGGGAAGTTCAGAACACTCGCGGGAACTGTTTTGGGACCAAGCGCTTGATCAATATCAGTCGCTGGCGACAGATCAAGGTTTGCAGGTCTGGGTCTCGGCTGAGAAAAGCTACTTGAAATTCCATTGTAGTATTGTTGTTGAGTGAGCGGCGCATTGGGGTTGAAACGGGGAAACATCGATCGTATGGGAACCACAGGGGAGATATCCTGGACTGGGGTCTGAGCAGGAGTGGGCTTCTCGGTTCCATTGTTGGTGGTTACCGGGGACTTGGAACCCAGTTCCTTTGGAGGCGATTTGGGGCGATCCTCTTTTGGTGAACTAGATCTGGGTAACGACTCGGTCGACTGTGTCGCTGCATTGGGCTTTGACATAGATGGTGAAGGCAGCCTTGGAATGTGTGCTCGAGGTGGGGGCTTTATACTATTTGGCTCAACCACATGGACAAGCACAGCTTTTGCTTCGGCACCCTTGCTACCGAGGTCTTCTAGAGGAGAAGATAGCGTCGACTGTGATGCTATTGACGGTCTTCTGGACGCTTTTCGAAATGGATTTTTGGGAACCCCTTGAGGAGCGGGAGGGGGGAATAGCTGGAATTGACTCATGGCCGCACCTCAGATGACTTGTTTCTGAGATTCTTTGCCCGACTCAAATTGGCCAGTGTCCAAGATTAAAATTTGTGGCCGATCGAGGACGTAAATAAGCACTGCTCTACACAAGGTTTGCGTGTAGAGAAGTTCGCTGGCTGCGCCGGGGGTCCAATGCCTCCAATGTGCGTGCAGGAAGTTATGAAAAATAGGTGGAGACCGGCCCTAGCAGCATAGAAAAGTAGCATGAAAGCTAGGAAAAAAATATACAGTGTATATGGAGGACAACGCGGCAAGGAACAGGGAGAGTCCTATATAATACCATCATCGAAGTCGATGGGAAGGGTCCGACCTCCGGCCGAAGTGTGACCAAATACGCACCTCATATCTTGGCTCAGCGATGATCAAAAAACTATCATAGTGGAGCGTCAAGGGTCTGAACGATGAGAGGTCTCTTGTATTGTGGATAACAGCATTTTCCTGCATTGCATTCCTGATTGCCCACGCGGGCGCTTAACGCTGACACCTGCCTGGTCGGTCGGCGGGCTGAGTTTTTTATCACAGATGGTGGCTGGTCCTTAGTACCGGCGCTTCGAAAACACGAATTCAATGCTCTGATTTGTCGTTCCTGAAGCGCTGAGTAGGAGAAGGATCAGCAACCATGCATCGCAGGCCATATGGCAATGCGTTGAAGAATTGTAATAGGCAATGTCAGGGCAAGAGAGCCATCACCAACAGGGTTGGATTATCCCGTCTAACCTTGTTATTGGAAGATGTCAAAGAGCGGGATTCAGGGCACCCTGTTGATTTGTCCAAGCTGGTAGTACGAGATTGTGATAACAGTCGACTGAAGAAGCAAAATACGAGAAGTAAATATGTGGGGCGTCAACATCCTTCAGATGGGCACATGGTTGAAGGTTGAAGGTTGATGGCCGCCATTGCATTGGGAATTGGGTTGCCTTTTTCTTTTTTCTTCCTACCGCAAAGAGATTTAGTGCGATTGTGGGAATTTTGTATTGGCATGAATGTTGCATAAATGACTGATCCTGAGATCCTTGAAATACATCTACAGTAATAGGTACAGTGGTTGGTCTATGGTAAATTCTATGATACTAGTGTACAGGTGAGAGTGAAGTGTGATGGATACACTCAATGAGTTTCCTCCACTACATCATGGATATGATGAGTAAGTGCTTCAGCCATTGCGATGGCTCCGTCCATGTTTCCTTTGTTATACAAGAATAAACCCTGGAGCGCAGCCGCGCTGGTGCTCTTCGATCGGTCGGCCTTCCGCCCGCTCTCGTCTTCAATAAGACCTAGTTCCTGGAGCCGATCGAGGAAAGCTTTTCGGTATGAACCAGTGGTGTCGGTGTCGCTGTAAAAGCGATCCCAAAGACAACCAACCTGGTATCGCGTTACCTCGCCCAGACGCACCGTCATGTCCACCCGACCCGGACGGACCAATGCTTCATCAAGTCGCTCGACGTGGTTGGTAGTGAGGAAGATGATCCGTTCTTCAGCGCTAGCAACTCCATCCAAGGCATTCAAAAGGCCGGAAAAGGTCACATTGGCCCCTCGATAGCCATCCTCGTCACTTTGGGTACGACGGTTAGAAAATGCGGCATCCACATCTTCAAGCAGGACAAGGGTTCGGTTTGGAACAATGGTTAGTAAATGATTTAGCCGATCATCAGTTAGCCCTCGCTCGCTGAGATTCAAGATTGCAATGTCATAATCCAGCTCCCCTGCAAGAGCCTGAATAAAAGAACTTTTCCCAGTCCCTGGTGGTCCGTATAGCAAATACCCCCGGCGATATGGAATCCCACGGTCATAATACCACTTCCCACTTGATAAAAAATCCTGGACGTCTTGTACAATTCGCTCCTTCACGCCTTGGTCTAAGATCACCGAATTCAAGGGACGTTTCCGTCTCGGTTTTCCGAATAGTTTCCATTCTGTTCCCCAGCTGTTATAAATAGAAGTCTTTCCCTCATGCGACTTGGCTGCATACTGATGGGCCTCAGTGAACAGTTCTTCGAATATATGTCGATGTGAATAGAGTGTCGTCAAGGTAATGGTCTCCCACGGCCGGCCGGTTGTCAGATCTTGCGATTTCGACTCGCGCATTCGGTTGACGAAGATGAACGCATTCTTGTAACGTAGCACATGCCGTCCAGGGCCTGGTACTAGAGAAAAATGGGTGTGGATTGCGCCGTTAGAGTGTTCCACCTTGTGTGTCTGTATAGAGAGATGTCGCATTCCGGGAGTGATTCTTTGAAGGAAGGTGTCCATAAAACCAGACCTGCTGGCCGTAGACCGGGCGATATTTAGCTGCTGCTGTTGATATAGCGTCATCCAATGGAGAAACCACGGGTATGAGTCATCTTTGATGCTAATTTCAACATCCACGAGCATTCGTCTGCGAAGCAGGGCGGCTCCATGTCGAATGCCTTTCTGAGCTAAGCTCGCTGCAGCTCCAAGTCCAGCCAGACCGAACCCCTACTCCAAGGATGGGTTAGATCTCATAAAGAATGATGGTGACTTCGCTCAAAGATCATTTTGAGGGGAAAAAAAAGTGATGGATTCTCACCGCAGTGAAGAAGGGATTACTCGTGATCTGGGAGAAAAGACCTCCATCACCGGTCGGCGATCCCGTTGTTAGAATAGCATCTTTCTTCTGCTGGACAAGTAAATCTCCAGGAGAAGAAAATCCCGGGGAATTCGATGGTCCAGTTTGGTCCATGCCCACCACCATCAAGCGAGAGCCATCCAGTAGTATTCTTGCCTCTTAGCCTCTTTCTTATTTACTTGTCTCCGATCGAACATCTCAAGAATTTCCGGGGAGTCGGAAGTAGGACGGGCCGAGAATCACTTGGCAGACGATGTTTAGCACCAAAGAAGTAAAAAGCGGCTGACAGGCAAAGATACCATGACCAATCAAGCTCAAGAGCGGGTTGAAAGTTTGCGCATTGATAGGGACATCCTTAGTTACTATTAAATTAACGTTATTGCCTATTGACTATTCATGTCCTGTACCAGTAGGCACCAGTTTAGACGACGAATCCTCTCGGATATAAACGGTGATAAGAGTGGCTTTTCTCGGACCGGCATTGGGACGAGAAGCAAACCAAAAAAAAAAAAAAATTTACATTGGTAGGGGTGATAACGATTATTACTAAATACCTAGAAATAAAACTACCTAGACTTTTTTTATTTTTTATTTTGGGCTTATTGGGCTGAGGTACTTAGGGAAATCGGAGGTTGACAGGCTGGAGATCTCCGCATCTGAAGGTTTGTGTCACTGGGGCCTCTCCATGCTTACTAGGCTATAAAGACTTGGTTGTCCCAGAATTGTTGCTAGAGCTCACCATGCGCTCCTTTCTGCGACGTTGGTTCTTTTATCGTCATTCATCAGAACAAACTACCCGTGGCTCAATATATCAAATTCCTTTTCTTACTAGACGCAGGATGGGCTCCTCTACTGTTGCACTTCTTTATGCTCTAGCTGTCTCCCCTTCTCCTACTTCGTCAAAGCCAGAAGATGCCGGCAACAAAAGTCACCATTTAAAATCTGGATTCACAAACCCCTGGGAGTCAGTGCTTTCTACCAATCTTTCTAACCCTTAATAAACACTTTCCTCTTTTTGGATACCAACTAACTGAATACAGCTCATGGAACCCCCTCGGAGGAGCAATGTTTCGAATGCTGAGGTAGGCGGAAGTTTACTTGGACCACCATCTAAGTAAATAGGTACTACTCTAGACGAAGTACTGTAGGCTAACTGTAGAGCGCCTTGCCTTATCACCCATCATAGGCGACAACTTACTGGCCAGGCCCACCGTCCTGACACGACGCCTCCCACCGTTCCCGTTCAAGCTCCCGAGTTTTTACCCAGTCGCGAAACACCTACTTTGCGCGCAACATGGCTAGGTCACGCTTGCTACTACGTTGAATTTCCCAACGGGTTGCGCGTGCTATTCGATCCTGTTTTTGAAGATCGCTGTTCCCCACTTTCTTGGCTGGGCCCGAAGCGCTATACAGATCCACCATGTCAAATCAAGGATATCCCCATTATTGATGCGGTTGTAATATCTCATTGTCATTATGATCATTTGTCGCTCCCCACAGTCAAAGAAATCCACGAACGACATCCCAATTGCCACTTCTTTGCCCCCCTGGGTAACAAGGCGTGGTTTACCAGTATCGGGATCACGAAAATGACTGAGCTGGACTGGTGGGATGATTGCGATCTTGTGCTCTCGCCAACTTCTAAAACCGACGAATCAAAGTCTCTAGTCGATATCAAAGCCAAAATCGGCTGCCTACCATGCCAACATGCCAGTGGTCGAGGCATCCATGACCAGTACAAGACCCTCTGGGCCTCCTGGTATATCGAGTCTGGAGGTCGCAAAGTGTATTTTGCTGGGTATGTATTAAAAGAGCGCGGGGAGGAGGCGGACATGCAACTACCTTATTGTGCTTCAAACTGACAAAGATATTGATACTCTGTAGTGATACCGGCTATAGAACAGTACCTGTTCTACCCGATGATGTTGATGATCATGCTCCCGAATACGACTATCCTTCCTGTCCTGTCTTTAAACAGGTGGGTGAGTTCCGTGGTCCCTTCGACCTCGGTCTAATTCCCATCGGCGCCTACAAACCACGATTTTTCATGAGTCGCATGCATGCGGACCCCCACGATGCCGTTGAAATCTTTCGAGATACCCAGTGCAAGAATGGCCTGGCCATCCATTGGGGTACCTGGGTGTTAACAGAGGAGGATGTTCTTGAGCCTCCGAGACTGCTAAAGGAAGCTTTAAAGAAACACGGCTATCCGGAAACTGGAGTATTCGACACCTGTGCTATTGGTGAAACCCGAGAATATTGACCGATCACGGCATTTTACTCCAATACTTTACAATTTACAAAGATGGAGGAGGGAACAGTTTACTTTGCGGCAGAATCTAATCTCCGCTCTTTTTCGTGATACTATCATACCTTATTAATACTTTGTAATTAAACATATCTTATCCTACATTGGTATTTCACATAATTTTATTCCTGCATTTGACCTGTTAAAGCCACAAACGTGCTGTCTTGGCTGTTACAATGTGAGTTGGACAATAATAGTTTAGAGTCTGAAATACACACATCAAAAAAGCGTAATATCAATATATGCACTAGCCAAACGCTCTCCCTCCCTCCCCCCAAAATAAATCTCCTCAGTTATGGAGAGAAATGGACGAGCTAGTTAATCATGGTAAGCATAGCAACTTGTTGTAAGAAATATGAAACACTACCTAGGTTCACAAAGTATATCATTCCACTCACCACACTTTTCAGAAATCATTTAAGAAATTTTCCTTTGAGAACCTATCACTTCAAACCCGCCTATCTACCCACCTGGTATTTGCCTCCATACAGATACACATACATAGCTTAGTTTCATTTCTCATTATGATAACCAACATGTCGAGAGTTATGAACTTAGACAGTCCCTGGGGCACAAACTCCCCAGCTAAACTCACCAAAGAAGCAGAAGTATATGAAAACTGTTCCATCACCGACGAAGAGGAAGTCCTAAATGATCTAGACGAAGACGCCTTAGCCCAACTCCCCATCCACCTCCAGAACAACATGCGTGAGATCCAACTTGAGCGAGTCCAACGATTACAAGAAGAAGAACTTCGGTACCGCCGTCAGCCAATCTGCAAAGACTACTATACGGAGGAATGGATCCAGAATATGTTTGAGACGATCTCGGCCACAAGGGAAATGAAGTTCACTCAAGCTGTTCGCCATAGGGAAGAAAGCATCCACACCAAGACACAAATACAGACACAGCCACATGATACGACCCCGATATGGCTTGACGATAGTGAATCCAGGATACTACTGCCATGTGAGCCAGCTAAAGGGGAAGAGGTAGCAACTATGGCTGTGGAAAATTGTGTTGAGAGTTGTAAGGTGAATCATACTAGGAATGATGATTTGTGGCCTTGTGGGGAAATTGCGAGTATAAGAGGCTCTATCATCCATCATGGAGATGGAGAAGATATGCTGGCCGCAAAGGATGATGGATCCTGGTGTCAAAATTATGAGATACTGGCGCAGGAACCCCCCAGTGAGCAGCAAGGGGGCCATGTGTCTTTGCATTGTCGTAAGAGAAAGTCATCTGTTCTATTGGTTATGCGTCATCATGTACGCAAAAAGTTCCGAGGAATGGAAAGGCTCCTGAAGAAGTGATTTTTGAGTTGTGAAGGGGACAGTGCTTGAGGATGAAGGGGACAGTGCTTGAGGATTTTATTTAACTTTATTCGATTGATCTATGATATGGTGCTACTAGGGAGTAGTTATGATGAGAGGAATCGTAAAGCAGTAATTTAAAATAACTCGTTCTTTTTTGATATTTTGCTATTGCAGTAACAATTGTATAAGAAACACCTTTTATTTTCGAATAATTGCATTATTGAGCGGAGAAGAAAAAAAAAACCCTAGGCGAGGACTAGGTACTTAGTTAAATACTCTTGGGAGGAGGGGGAAATAAAAAGAAGATTAGGGGAGGAAATCCACTAGTCCAAAAGTGGGATAGTGGCGGTGAGCTTCCTGGCCGCAATCCCACTTCGATCAACGCTGGAAATTTGAAGGTGAAAGGCGGGCACAACACTCTGGATCTCTACCGCGAGAACCTCCCCCTCTTTACCTCCATTTTCATCTCCCGTCGAGTATCTTTTCCTTGTCATCTCCGAGACTCGTCATCTTCCTCTCCTCTTACCAAACCCAAGCCCACGACCCACCGCCAATATGCAGGCTCCGGTGGTGGTGATGAGTATGTTCTTGGGTTATCCCGAAGCCCCTACACGTCTCCCCGATGGCTAATGGACTTTCTAGACACCAATTCTGGTGAAAGGCAGGTCGGCCGCAAAGCCCAACTGTCGAATATCACTGCGGCCAAGACGTACGTAGGAATTTTTTCCTTCCCCCCTTTAACCCCACTCGAACCCACCTAATGCATGCTCGCTTTCTCCAGGGTTGCGGACATTATTCGGTCATGCCTGGGACCCAAGGCTATGCTTAAAATGCTTCTGGATCCTATGGGTGGAATTGTTCTAACCAACGATGGACACGCTATTCTACGAGAAATCGAAGTTTCGCACCCCGCCGCAAAGAGTATGATTGAGCTTAGTCGTACCCAGGATGAGGAAGTTGGAGACGGAACCACTACTGTTATTATTCTTGGTATGAAATTCGACCCTTTTTTTTTTTTTTTTTTGTTTTTGTTTTTTCTGTCAATCTTCTATACTATCATGCTATGATAGATTGCTAATTTGTTACAGCTGGTGAAATGCTCGCCCAGGCTCTACCTCAACTTGAACGTAACATCCACCCTGTTGTGATTATTTCCGCCTTCAAGCGTGCCCTCGCAGATGCACTTTCTATCATAGAAGAGGTCGCTATTCCAGTTGATATCGATGACGACAAGGCAATGTACACCCTGATCCAGTCTTCCATTGGCACAAAGTTTGTTTCACGGTGGTCGGATCTAATGTGCAGTCTGGCACTGAAGGCTGTTCGAACTGTATCTTTTGATGCCGGGGGTGGTAAAAAGGAGGTTGATATTAAGCGGTATGCACGTATTGAAAAGATTCCTGGCGGTCAGATCGAAGACAGTGAGGTTATTGATGGTGTGATGATCAACAAGGACATTACACACCCAAAGATGCGCAGGAGAATAGAGAACCCCCGGGTTATCCTGCTGGACTGCCCTTTGGAGTACAAGAAGGGTGAATCACAAACAAATATTGAAATCACCAAAGAGGAAGATTGGAATAGGATCCTGGAGATTGAGGAGGAGCAGGTGAAGCACATGTGTGACGCGATCCTAGCTCTAAAGCCAGATGTTGTCATCACCGAGAAGGGTGTCTCTGGTGAGTACCCTAGTATAATAGTCTTTTTCACGAGCGATTCCGGGTTACTAACCCATTGTCTTCCTAGATCTCGCACAACACTTTTTGATGAAGGCCAATGTCACAGCCCTCCGTCGGGTGAGGAAAACGGATAACAACCGTATCGCAAGGGCTACGGGAGCAACAATTGTGAATCGTGTTGATGACCTCCAAGAATCCGATGTGGGCACGGGATGTGGCCTCTTTGAGATCGAAAAGATCGGTGACGAGTATTTCACTTTCCTTCGAAAATGCCAGAACCCCAAGGCCTGCACAATCCTCCTCCGTGGTCCTTCCAAGGATATTATTAATGAGATCGAACGTAACTTGCAAGACGCCATGTCTGTTGCCCGAAACGTGATCTTCCATCCCCGGCTCTGCCCTGGTGGTGGTGCCATTGAAATGGCAGTCTCTGTCAGACTGGGCCAGTTGGCCAAGTCTATCGAGGGTGTGCAACAGTGGCCCTACAAGGCTGTGGCCGACGCCATGGAGGTTATTCCACGAACACTAGCACAAAACGCTGGCGCCAGCCCCATCCGTGTTCTTACCCGTATGAGAGCCAAGCACGTCGAGGGCCACACCACCTGGGGTCTTGATGGCGACTCGGGTGCATTGGTCGATATGAAGGAGTATGGTGTCTGGGAACCTGAAGCTGTCAAGCTCCAGAGTATCAAGACTGCCGTCGAAGTAAGTATCATCTGACCCTTTATGTTGTTGAGGCCACTTTACTAACCTTCACCACAGTCCGCATGTCTTCTTCTCCGTGTCGACGATATTTGCAGTGGAAAATCCGCCCAGCAAGCGGGCGGCAACCCCAGCGGCGGGGATGATTAGATGTTAGGAACTTCAGGAATAAAAACGCGTACATAATGTTTGCATGATTGCCTTTTGATTTGTATGAGTATCCTAGACTAAAATTTACATGGGTATCTTCATATCGCACATTCTATAGAGGGGCGGTGTTGGGTCCAGTTCCCCTACGTATTTTCATCCACTACTCATTCATCGTGAATAATAACCCCCTGGGTTTCGATTGTAGCTTCTTGCGGCTCACCAGACCACATGGGACCAGCACCACTCTCTCCACCCGTGCTTCCCGAAATCCCCTTGATAGTAGATCCTGTAACATCCATCGCATCTGCTACGTCTTTACCATCACCATCCCCAGAAACAACGCCTCCCCCTTTCTTTTTATTCTTCGCCGCGTTCCGCTTTTCCCTCCGCTTTCGGTTCTTCTCTGTCTTCTCCTGATCCTTCCGACGCGCCTCACCCATCTTCTTCTCCCACTCCGCGTTGGCCTTTTCCTGCTCAATCTCGCTCTGCATCAGTCGTAACCGCTCATACTCTCTCCTCCGACTCGCTTTGTAAACGTGGAACTCTCCAGAGCCAGCACCGGCCGAAGATCCCTGCACATTCGCGACGATCTCAGGCGGCGCAGGTAACGACGCAGATGTTCGGGGCTTAGAGACCTGTGGGAGTCGGATTTCCTTGGTTGGGTCGCGGAAAAGCGCTTCAACTTGTGATGCTTGTTCTGAGTGTGGTGTCACTGCGCGACGTTTGACCGGTCGCTTACTGCGTGGGTCTGCGCTCGTAGGAATTGACTCGGGGCCTGGTTCGGACATTCTTTTTCTTTTTTTCTTTTTTCTCTCTCTCAATATAGATGTCTCTCTCTCTCTCTGTCTCTCCGTATTTTTATTTCTTCCCCTTCAAAGTAACTTCTTTAAATATGTACTTTGTTGAGTCCGCACAAAGGGATTGAGTGGAGGGCGTTGTTAGCCACCAAAAAAAAGTAACGTGTCGTTGTTGAGTGCGATTCGAGTCTGAAAACGCAATTCAAGTGAGTCTCTTTTTCCCAACTCTCAAGATTTGGGGATTATTATTAAAGGTAGGAGATAGCTAGTCATCAGCAGTTGGGGCGAAGTTGTGAGTAAGAGAGGAACAAAAAAGTTGTTCTTGGCCGGTTCTCGGGCAAAGTCTAAGCTACCTCCTAGCTACCTAAGTAGGCGGTGGTAGTGGAGCGCTGGTTTTTGATTGGGAGTGTAAGTTAGGTTAGCTTGGTAGATAACATACCCGTTGATCTCTAACTACCAGTACTCAATTATTAGTGAAAGAAAGCTGTTATTGATAGTTTTATATAAAATTAACTATTAAGTGAAGACTACCAATAGAGAGGAATTAGAGGCATTTAAGCAAATGCCCGAGACGAAAAAATAAGGTGGTGTGGTGGCTACCACAGGAATACTCGACTTGGCTATCTCAGCTCACCAATATGCACATGTGACAGTGACAGTACTGTTTGTCAAATCCCCAACATTTTCAGTGTATTGTTCTCTCTCTCTCTCTCTATCTCTCTTCTCTATCTCCCCCCTCCATCATCACTCTTCCTCGATGTCAACTTCAGTTCGTCTTGTTTTTCTCTAGACTCATTCTGTCTCTATCTGCTTTGACTATCATATCAGGGTTATCGATCTTTGTCCATCCTCCCTAAGACAAACTCGAACTTTCAACTATATTCTTGTATTCTTATACTTTGTTTCCTTCCTTCTTTAAGCATTTTTCAGGTGGTCAGAATCCGTAACTTTGCATAATACCTGCCTTTCCCCCCTCCCCCCCTTTTCCCCCTCCTCCTGACCACCCTTTATCCTCGTTACAGCATTACGCTTATCGATAATAAAACACCCCACCAGACTTAAAGCAATGGGCTCGAGATCCGACTCTCCCATCGCAAGTTCTCGAGTCCACAATGGGAGTAAGCTGCAGAAGGTCAGTAAAACATTCATCAAGCATACAGGGGAAAGTTTGTTAAGCTAGTAATTGCTTTTTCTTTCTTTTTTGCAGTTTGACCGCGACGATGCATGCTATCTGAAGTCAAACCCCAAGCTGATTGGGCATATTAGTGTAAGTGAGAGATATAAATTCACTTCTTATAAGCTTGGCCAAATCTAATAATACATCAACTATAACCAGAGGACACATTATGATGTAGGTCACTACTAGTTAACCAACAGGTTAACCCGTCCGTTAGCCTGTTATACTCTTTGCATGCTTTACCCCCCTACAGCAGCGTCATTAGTTCGCTGACAACAAAATCTATGACTTTGGAAGGTTGATGGCCATGACCCGTTAAGTGAGGTTCTAATTCTCAAGTACACCGAGGTACCAGAAAATGATCTGATGGCCTTCATGACAACCGGCGTGGTAGGTTGGGATAAACTGTCTGTAGCTCAATACGGGACTTCTAAAAGTACATAGCCGCCCAAAGAATATGTTTTCGTCAATTTTGTTGAGCCCTCTCATGGGAATGCACTCATCCACGAAAATGACCTCGAACTTCTCGACAGAGTTCTTGAGCTAGGTGAGAATGTGAAACGACATCCCGACGACACAACCAGCGGCACAGTTATTAGCGCGTCAGCAACATGCACCTTGGAGCCAATCGCTTTCCGAACAGTTGATCCCATAACAGGGGATTACAGCTCACTTAAGTTTACAGAGAAGCCCATCAATCTCGGTTCCAATCACTCCTTAGTAGTTGAAAACGAGAACATCAGTCCCCCTTTAATTCATGACGTCCCGTTATCAGAACTAACGAAGCATGAAGAGTTCTCGGAGGGTGATTACATTATTTATCGCCACAAAATCGGTGTTATTCAAGAGATTGAGCGTGATCCAATCATTCTCCTTCCAAACCGAAAGGCTGTTTCTCCGCTAGAGCCGTTTGCCCTAGAGATTCCACTTTGTTCCAGTTCGAAGTCCATCGTGTCGTTACCCGAAACCGATTCTCTAAGGTCTCACGCTTTATGGAATGATGAATTTGCTTGGACTTCAGAGACCGAGTTTCTATTTCCTGGTCAAGCAACCATCACTAGTGCTTCTAATATACATCGAGCGGACCTCGGTCCCGAAATTATAGGCTCTATCGTACAATGCCATGTAATAGCGACCCCTCCTATGGACATTCATGTTGACTGGCTATGCCCAAACGTATTTGCCGCCGGGTCGCCCAGTTCTGGCCCAAATAGTGAAGTCTTACGGGCATCCACCTTACAAGGAAGCGCTGTAAAATGTGATTTTAAACGAACGCCTTGTGAAACCCCTGGTTCTCAACCAGTCAGCTGTTCCAGCCTTCCTGAAATCGGGGAGCGAGTGCGGTTTTGCGATCCACATAGTGTAGCAGCTAAGTACCCCCCATATCAGCATATACCACCAGAACAATCCTTTGGGCATGACGTCAACATATTTCGGATTGTTGCCTCAAAAACAAGAGTCACAGTTCAGTGGCAAGATGGAAGCATTACCCATGAAGAAGCTACCTCTTTGCATAAATTTTCTGGAGCCGAGGACGAAGTTTGGCCAGGCAATATTGTTGTCCTGAAGGACAGTGTTGAAAGGACTGGAGTGCTTCCTGAGAGTATTCCCACTCCTCACTCTAGCATTCGAAGCATGGAGAGGGATGTGTTACGTTTACCACAAGTGGGAATAGTACAAACTGTAGATGGTCGAGAGCGAATAGCATCTGTACGCTGGTATGAGAACCCAGACGTACAGATGCTTTTTGGGGGAGGGGTTCTCAAACCGCGCTCATCGTTAGGTAAATTGGGAAATACAGTCACGGATGTATCTGTTTATGAGCTCACGACTTACTCTGGACTGAGCAAATTTCCAAATGACTTGGTTATCATCTGCCCGCAGTCGGTTCATGCATCAGCTCTGCCCCCTTCACCACCCCCCGAGCTGACCACCCCCGTCGGGCCTTGCCAGCTTAGCTGGTTATCGCCGGCCTCATTCCAAGACCTTTTTTTCTATCTCTGGAATATAAAGATGGCAATGATAAACACAGAGTGGTTCAAAAATACGACTACAATTATAAACTCCAACATTCCTCGCAGATATAGCATTCACAATAATTCTTCTAGTGTGAGATCACCCGTGGATTTCTTTGGCAAAATTGTTTCAATGGATGTCAATGGTATTATAACTGTTCGACTCTCAAGTGCCACTAGTTCTCGTGATATCCATGTTCCTCTGGAGAGAATACTTATGGTGGTTGACCTCAACGACTCCGTGCCACCGATGCCTCTACAAGAAATTGGCCTCCTGGGTGCTCTTAATCCCTCCTTTAGGCTGCAAAATCTTTCGGTTCCCATGATCTTTAGATACGCCAGTGATTCATTGCTTCTCGATAACAATGGCAGTGATGATGGTGATGAGTGGATGACAGATGAAGAGTCCGACGGAGTTGATGCTGATGAAATCGATGAAGGTGCAGATTCTCTGACTGAGCCTCCGCTTGCGGACTCGGTCGCTGAAGTTACAGAAATCACTCCATCTGAGGCGTTCAGCATTGAACAGGGAGGCCAAACCCATATCGATAGCCCCATCAACCCAGTGGCCCCAGGAGACAACCTGCCACCAATCCTTTCATTTCCTATACCTTCAATATGTCCTCCAAGCTTCTGTATATTAGAGAGCTCGCCACCCCCAGATCACCGATATATTGATAAAACTCTGCCAGACTCATCATCAGGGATACGTATGAAACGGATTCGAAAAGAATTTCAAATCCTTGAGTCTGCCTTACCCCCCGGAATTTTTGTACGAACGTGGGAATCACGGATGGACCTTATACGGGTGATGATCCTAGGCCCGGAGGGCACCCCATATGAGCATGCGCCTTTCTTGATTGATGCGCACTTCCCTCAAGATTTTCCTGACAGGCCTCCCTCTGCATTTTTCCATTCTTGGACTGATGGTCAAGGCATGGTTAATCCGAATCTATACGAGGAAGGCAAGATTTGCCTCAGTATTTTAGGAACTTGGCCAACTGAGAACCCAAACGAGACCTGGTCCCCTAGCCAATCTACGGTCCTGCAAATTCTGGTCTCTATTATGGGCCTCGTTTTAGTTAAAGCTCCATTTTATAGTTAGTCTCTCCCCATTTTCGATGTATTCTTCGTTATATTGCTACTAAATAATCTCGTTAGATGAGGCGGGTTATGAAGCTCTTGCTGCTGAGGACAACAGGCGTATCGAATCCTCTCAGTATACGGAGAAGGCATTCTTGTTAACTCGAAGATTTATCAAACATGCCTTAGATCACCCTATTCCTGGTTTTGAGGATGTGTTAGCCTGGCATTATCTCCCTGATGCGACTGCCACCCGCCCACAACTACTACGTAGGGCCATCAATGAGGCTCTTGGGATGATCGAACATCACAATTGCACATCCTCGGAGCATATCAATCAAATTCCCAGTGCATCTCCATTTTTCTCCCGGCTTAGCTTGGGAGCGGTTGTCATGTTGCGAAAGCACATTTCTACTCTTGAGAAGCTTGAAGCAGACGTCAGCTTCCCAAGGAGCACATGAAAGAGTGTATGCTTCTGCTTAATATACAATAACTCTTTCTAAAGGCTATTGATAGTCTTCCCTAGGGTGTTTTTCATGGGCCCCACTTTGTACATTTCTTGAGCATACCATTCTGCTAATCTTGTTTTATACATTTTATTTCTCGGCGTGTCTATGACAGAAGAACTACATGGGCTTAAGCTTACCTAAGGACGAAATCAACAAGCATTTGCACATGACTTTGCAAGTCTCTTTGCCTTTTTGCTAATTATCAAGGACTTATCACAGCAAGCAGGAGCCTGTTATCGTTCAAAACTTACGGGGATGGGCCAAGGTAGATCAGGATATGGATTCTAGGAGAGAGCAACGTAGTCTTAAGCTCAACAAATAAAAATTCGCCAAGCACATGGAAGACGAACTCTCCATGCCTACGCATAAATCTATCCTCTCCATTTTTTGTTGTTACGCCTGGTTCTAAGGGGAGGGCTGTGTTGGCAATCAGCACTGCGGACTTGGTCTTTGGCGTGTTCCGTTGGCGCTGATTTCCCTCGTCCAACTTCATTTTCCCTCTTTTTTCCTGTTTTCTCCCTGCAACTCCATCAGCCATTATATTCTTGTCATCTTTCTTCCATTAATCCTTTTTATCTGATTTTTTATCCATTTTCCTTTCCCTTTGCTTTCTTTACCTAGTTCTCTCTCGCCTCAGTAGTGATAATCGAAGCCGTTTCTCGTAGCCCCAGATTTTCTAATCCCGCAAAGTAATTATCCATCCACGCAGTCAGTCCAGCAGCGCATGAAACAATGCCCTCCTATCGACTAGGTAAAATTCACCCCTTCCCTCTCTTCTCTTTTTATTCCGACCATTGTCCCATTTAAAGTAAAGTGAAATTATTTACTCACATCGAATCAAAAAAAAAAATAGAGGAAGCCCCCAGCGCCCGTGCAGGCTGTCAAAACAAAGAATGCAAGGACAACAAAATCAAAATCCTCAAGGGTGAATTACGCCTGGGAACCTGGGTTGATAATGAACGATTCCAGAGTTTTTTCTGGAGGCACTGGTTAGTTCAATATCACTCCTTGATTGGTTTTATTCAATTTTTTTTTTTTTTTTTTTTTTTTCTATCTTGTCTTTCATTATTCAAAGAAACAAAGGATATTTGTCAGGACATGATTATTAACGGAGCTGACTTTTCTTTTACCATGACCTCCTCTTCTCCTTCTTACAGGGGATGTGTCACGCCTAAAATTGTAGGCAATCTGAATGAGACAGTCGAAGAAATGAGCAGTGGGGAAGAGAAAGATTTCAGCAACTTAGATGGTTTTGAAGAGCTCTCGTCGGAAAACCAGGAGAAGGTCAAACGAGCTTTGGAGCAAGGACATGTTGATGATGCAGATTGGAAGGGGGTAAGTTTTATTTTCTCTCTCTCTCTCTCTCTCTATATATATAAGTTTCTCTACTCTATCCTCTTTCCTCTACCATGAGCCCGAGTATAGACTTTCTTGTTGTTGCTTTCATGGTCGAAAATTATACAGTACATATATACTAAATTGTCTCTGCAGGACCCTGAAATGAACCAACCTGGTAAAGTCGGTTTCCGCAAGCGAGTATCCAAGAAGGCAAAAGCAAATGAAGTAATATTTTCCCTCCCTTAACCCTCCTCCTTATTCTCTTTCAACCAATCAATCTATCTCTTCTAGAGATATAGAAATCGCTATATATCTTTTTTTTTCTTTTAGTAAGGCGATACTTACTTTAGCCCTAGGACCAAGATGACGCATCAGAGGACGAAAAGCCAGCTTCAAAGGCCAAAGCTAAACCCAAGAAGCGCGGCGCCAAAGCAGTCGCTGATGAAGACGATGAAGCTGAGAAACAAACTCCCAAGGCTAAAAAGACCAAAACGGCCGCTGCAACTCCAACCCCAAAGGGCAGCAGCAGCCGCCCCAAAAAGGCTGCTCCTGCTGTTGCTCCACCCTCCGATGATGACGAGACTAAGTCCGAGGCTGATTTTGAGGCCGAGCCTGAGCCAGAACCTCAGCCTAAGCGTCGTGGCCGTGCCGCCAAGACCTCAGATTCTAAGCCTGTCGCTACTCCCAAGGCTTCTAAGACGGGGGCTGGAACAGCGAAACGTCAAAAGAAACAAACTGAGGAGGAAACTGCCGTCGAGCCAGTAATTGAAGATAGGCCAAAGCGTGGACGCAAGAAGAAGACGACCGCCTGAACATGGGATGGCTGTTTCAAGACTATTTCTCTTATTCCTTAATGACTTTTTTCTTTTCAAATTCCTATATCAACCTATTCCTTTTATCTTCCAATCTTTCTTCGTTTCCTTTTCTTCTTTTCTGTTTTTTATATACTTTATAGTAATTTTCTCTTCCTCTTCCTTACCCTTATTTCATTTGTTGTAAAGCAAACCTAGGGCTGATCATGAGTAGCCCACATTTGTAGTCTCTTCGTTGAGAGTTTGGGGCATATATTATTTTACCTCTCTTGTATAATAATATAACGTTCAGACACAATGGTTTCTTTTCCAGTTTCTTCTTCTACGCCCTGGCCTCACGGTTATAGTTTAGACTGAAGGATGAAAGCGGGGGGGAGAACACATTAAAAAAAAAAAAAAAAAGGTGGAAAGTTATGAGGTGGCCGAATTTCTCAATTCCTAGCTTTAGATCAATTTACCTCGCATCCATCATCATAATCATTATCATCATAAATCATCTCTTGTACAGGGGGTGTTGGGGCCTGTTAACAATTTGAAAGTGAGTGGAGAATGAGTGAAAAGTGCACCAATAAAATAATGCTAGACAAGCATCATAAAACAAAAAACACAACCAGGTACAAAGCACCCAAGGAAACACCGCAACGTGGATGAGTTAATAACAAAAGATATACACGGTCAAAGTAACGCAATGTGTGCAACACAAAAAAAGATTATTAGCTTCATGTCGCAGGTCGGCCAGCCTCGGGGCAGGAAAAACGCGGTTCAAATTGACAAAATGGCGCTGCTTAAATTGTCTCTGGCATTCTAGGTTAAGTTCAAATTGGTGTGCTTTGAGTTGAGAGGTAAACTTTTTTTTTTTGGATTTTGTTGGTTTTCTTCTGATTGTTGTGCAATGAGGATTCTCTTGGAGAGATTACTTTCCTCTAAAAGATTGTTTTAGTATCAAAATTCGCAGTTCATACTAATGGAAAGACTTACTTCATCTCTTCAAGGTCGTCCAGGCGATTGCTCATAGCAACAAACAGATCAAAGAAAAATTTATGTCCCATTTCCATTTCAAATTGCATAGTCCCACTGCGCTTGAAGATGTCTCGAGTTCGAATGATCATAGCTAGGTAATGAGCGCGCAGCCTATACTCTGTGTCCGGTGTATTGTCGTAGGCGTACCGAGCAGATCTGAGGACTACGTCCATCGGAATCCCAGTTCGTAGACCTTGCTTCCGAAGAGCAAGAGTCTTGAGTTCTTCCAGTCCGTATTTCTCAGCCGCGCAGTACACGACAGTATCCCGGAGGAGGACATCTCCCACTCCAGAATGGAAGATGGTCGCATCACTCGGCCCGCAGCCACCAGAAGGGGTGTTGCTATCCTGTGGTTTCTCGAGCTCCCACGTGTTACGGTTTTTTTTTCTGATCAACCGTGGGGAATAATCGCCTTTGTACAGGAACTCGAGAATGCAGGACAATATCTCTGGCTCTCTGCAATCAACCCCCGTCAGTAACCACTTATGAACAGAGGTTTGAAGAGAATTGGGGTGAATACTCGTCAGGCAAGACCAACGCCTTATTCACACTGCCTTCTACAAAATGTTCCTTTAGCACCGAAGCAAAGAAAGGAGAACGGGCGAGGACGTCTTCGTGAGCTACAAAGAGACGCTTTTCCCGGCTCACAACCAATGTAACTATAGGACTGAGGAGTGGACTGCCAGACAATACAGTCAGTTTGGTAAGATATCTTATTACAAATATAAAAAAAATAATAATTAAATAACTATAATAGAACTACTAAATCAAATAGTAACGAGATGCAGCGGTAGATAATTGACGAATTCTCTTTTTTTTGTATAGGAAAATTGTAAATAACTTGCCTTTGCGGCGTTGGATTATCCAGCGACTCCTGCATTCTTTTCCTTGAATGCCCATCGAATGACCTTCTGGAAGACTTGGAGGACTTGGAAGACCTAGAGGACTTCGCCACCTTGTCTTTATTAGAGGAGAAAAACGAACGTCGAACGACCATGGTGTTGTCGTTAGTTTCCATCCACTTAACCAAAGTTAATACGAGGGACTGCCAAGTAGAGAGGCAAAGGAGCGACAGAAGGAGCGACAGAAGCAGCCAAAAGAGAGGGAAAGAGCGGACGGCGTTGTCGGGAAAAGAGAACGACGCAGCCAAATCACGCACGTTGAGGAGCCCTGGAAGCCTTTCCAAAACAAGAACCGTCTCGTGGCTAAGAAGGGTCTTCATTGAATGATAAGAACCCAACTACTAATCCTCGAGAAGGAACGAAGTCCTGGAAACCGAGCTTGCGCAGACGCGCATCCACTTCTATTTGATGAAGGTAGATGAACGTCGCGGGGAATTAGTCGACTCTAGGAAGCGTGGGAGAGGAAAGAAGAGAGAAGGGAGGATTAAGCGCCGAAGAAGATCGGATATACAAGGCAGCAGCCACACTGATCATGTGATAAGCAAGAAGGCAACACATGACTCAAATGATAGGCTGCTAATTTGCTATTATTAGTGCTGATGATGGAACAACATTGGATCATGGAACAAATAAATTCCAGGTTTGCCCTCTGACGTACCTGAAGTAGATACCGGGGTAGGTGAGAAGGTGGGTAGTAGGTAACTTGGGGATGCGTCGGGATAATTTGCAGAGTGAATAACTGCATCAAGAGCCTTCACATAATCTTACACTTCGGGTTATCATCCTTTTATTTTTCCATTTCCTATACACTACAAGGCCTATTAAACACATGTGCTTCTTTTATCTGCGAAAGTGGAAACCTCAACGTAAAATCCTACCGAGAGAGTACAAGATAAACAGCCAGTAATCATATATTGGCTTTCAAAGTACTTCTCCTTGCTTTTTGCTTCCAGTACTGGTCTTTCAATTTCAAAACACGAAACCCTCTTTCTAACCACTCATCGCTCCACTTGGGTAAATCATAGCCAGTAGTCCCAGGAGCCGGAGGACCAGCGAGCTCTCGCAGAAACACCATGTGTTCTTTCATCTCCTCCGGGATATTATGAAAGTCTGGTCCATCGCCCTTCTCCTCCAGTCTTCGTAACTCCCATTCCTCTTGGTCCTGTCGGCTAGGTAGCTCAGCACCACGGCCTGCATAATACCGTGCTAGAGCCACAGATTCATACTCCATAAACCGAAAACTCAGGGGACCCCTCGCAAGGCCCACCACTGCGAGTGACGGGTCCCCGATCTTGAAGACATGCTGGTAGAATCCAGCCATCCTATTGGTATTCGTGACTGGGTTAGGGGATAAAAATGGATACGATAGCCAGAAGCCAGTTGCGAAGATAATCTTCTCCACATTCTCCAGAACGGATCCATCAGAAAAGGTGACTGTCACCTCAAACGGGCTTTGTCCCTCAATGCGCGTTATTGTCGGCTTTATTTCGAGATATGGAAGACTCCATATCCCTGTGACTGCAGGATTTGGCGTTCGCTGTGATACAAACAATGGTGGTCGGACGACCCCATGTATATCGCCCACGACATCCCCCGCAGAGAAACTTCCACCTACAACCACAACCCGCTTTCCGACATATGGCTCTGGGGATCGGAATGCATTAGAATGCTCAAGAACCTTCGGATGGGTCTTGACAACTTCGTCTAATCCGTCGATTTCGGGAATAAAGGGTACATTGTATTGACCGGTTGCAATTATTACAGCATCAAACTCCTCCTGCCACCATGAGTCCTGGGGTGTATCTGCATAAACCTCGCGGCGTCGGAGTGTCAAACGCCATTTGCCACCGTATGTTTTTTCCACCGTTTCCACAGTAGTGTTGAATGAGATAGCGGAATGATACGCATTGGCTAGACTCTTCAGGTAGCGAGCGACAACATGGTGTGGACGGGTAGGGTTTCCAACCCCATATCTTTCCATAGAGATGAAGGAGTTTGCTTCCGGAAGCGGAGTGTGTGAGAAAGCCATCAGGTCTGCGGGGACATTGGTATCGAGCCAGCTATAGATAGCAGTGCGTATAGAGACATCTTCAGGAATTGGGGGGGTTGTCAGCCACGGGAAGGTAGTGGGGGTTCGGGCTAAAAATAAATCTGCATCAAAGGATGAAGAATAAGTTCCGGGGAACGGCTGAGGGATGGGATCATAGTTCCACGTTCCGCCAGGGGTATCTCGCCTTTCGAACACACGGATAGTTTCGAAACTTTGTTCATCATAGAGGGCTCTTAAGGCTGAGATGCCTGCAGGACCGGCACCGATAACAGCGACAGTAGAGTAGCGTGGGACCATTGTTGAGCTTATTCTTTCTAGTTGCAATTGATATTTTCATGAAGAAAAAAAGTAGCTGAAATACCTTTGAGCCAGGAGCTGGCCTGCAATGTCGGTGAGCCACTGGAATAACAGCTTCCCTGCTGGCTTTCCTTGATGCTATCCACAAAGCAGCACCAATCAATTACGCCCCAAGCGCAACCAATTGAGCAATGATCTTCGGAGCGCATGATCGAGGGGGAAAAAGAAAAGAAAGCCGCTTAATCAAGGAAGCATCTAAAGTTCTAAACAGTAACTCGCTTGATGAAACTACCCAAGAGAGTCCCGAATCTTCAAATCATAGGCCAGTGCACGCCTTTCAAGTCGCATCCTTTCCATGGCTATCCAGGTTTCTATCAGTCACGAATTGTCTTTCCCAACCTGAGAGGAGGCTCTCGCCTCATTTTACTCGCCCAACCATTCATGGATGTGACCGAAGATCAAGGCTGCCTGAAGCGAACTAATGGTCACTAACCAAAGCCACTTGGATGCAAATACCAGACTTTGTGGGTCTCCCGAGCTCTGCTCTCCCCACCCTCCATCAAAAGAGTGAGATTGATTGAAAATAATGGATTCCATTGTGTGATGTGGTTGCGCTCGTGTGATGTTGGGCTGGACCACGTTGAGAAGGCTTTGTGTCAACTCATTGGTGTGTTCAAACCTCCTATTAATTATGTTTCAATAATTCCACGGTGTAGAACTTCAAGGCAGATCATGTAGGTTGGAATATCTCTATTATTCTCTAATCAACCTCATGTGTTTGATGAGGCTACGGACTTAGGCTGTCGCGTGCTTTTATCCTTTGGTTTCCCCAAGGGTTCCTAGATAATCTCTCCCTTGACCCATGGTTACGGATTCACAGGAGTCACTTCTTAGCATTTATTATGGTGGGTCAAATAGTTTAATGTACAGTTTAGTGGCATTACCTAAAAGGAATGTCAACAACCCAGTATATATACAGATTGCTATGGCTATAACAATCTATATATATATAATTAAATTTATGATCAGAATATTATCATGTATAAATTAAAGACAAATCTTCATAAAATCATCAAGAACTATGTACATATGTTGGCACTAGGACCAATTGAAAGTGTGGCGGTGTAAATGGTGGCTGATGTGGGGCATTCACCCGCCTCATGCAGTGATATCATCATCACAAGCAAGGTCCCAGCCTACCTACACTCCAAAGATCAAGTTGTTACTCGTCCTACTTCCGCCACCCCGTTAAATATTACCATTTTTCTTTGGTCTTACTGTTTTTCCTGTAAAGTTATCTCTTTTAAAATTTTATCTCTCAACTCCTTTGAAAAAGATCGCCGTATTCTTGTTTTCTCTATCCCCCAGTCTAATCCATCACATATAAACATAATACCTCTCATCTTTGCCAACACAAATGATGCACTGATATGGCCAAAATGCAACAATTTAATATTTTGAAAAATAGAAGAACTCACCCCAATCGAAAATCTCAGGACCCTATCTTAAGCGCAGAAGATGAGGCCTTTCTCCAAACCGTTACCTCTGACTCTCAGGAACCGATATCCTCCCCAAGTGAGAGAGAATCTCCTCCCACAGCAACAGATAAGAGAGACATGGACTCACCCATTTCGCCGATCTCGCCGGTTGAGGAATTTGGTCGGGAACTAGGAGAGGAAGAACGCAAAATGAGAATGAAATCTGAAACCGAAAGCTCGAACGGGGAAGCGTCTACTCCAAAAGCAGAAAACTCAGCACATACAGAGAAAAAGAAAAAGCCATGGAGCTGGGCATGGAGGAGGACAGCGACCGAAAAGAGGGTAATTTCATCTTCACTCTTCTTTCTCTTTTTGTTTTACTGCTGCTAGCTATGGATGTAACTCTCTAACCGCCTTCCATCGTGCAGGAACAAGACGCCCCTAAGAAAGATACCGCAAATAAACCCACCCATCTTGAGGGAGCAAAGGAAACAAAACAAGAAACAGAAGATATGGTCGATATTTTAGAGCGCTTGAACCTAGCAGCCGACAACAATAAGGTGTTTTCTATTAGTGATGAGACACAGGAGCTTTTACGGAAGTTCAAATTGATCTTCAAGGACCTCATCAACGGCGTTCCGACAGCATATCATGACCTTGAGATGCTTCTCACCAATGGAAACAGACAACTCCAAAATACATACTCGCAACTACCGAGTTTCTTACAGAAATTAATCGAGAAACTTCCCGAGAAATGGACAGAGACTCTGGCTCCCGAGATCATCGCTGTTGCTGCAGAGAGAGCCAGCCAAAGCGGGGTGAACGTGGATAACATTGGCAAGGCAGCTGCAGCTGCCAATAAAATGGGCTTGGCTATACCCAGCTTAAAGGAGCTCGTAGGGAAGCCGGCTGCAATTGTGGGGATGCTACGGTCTATCATGGCCTTCCTAAGAGCTCGATTCCCCGCCGCTTTAGGCATGAACGTGCTTTGGTCTTTAGCATTATTTAGTAAGTATCCCAGCCCAAACTCTGTCCCCGCTCTACTATACTTTGCAGTTACCCTCCTATCAGGTGGCTTACAATCCAAATTCCTGCAGTTCTTTTGTTTGTTCTTTGGTACTGCCACAAACGGGGACGAGAAGTCCGTCTCGAGAATGAGCGTCTCGTAACAGAGGCAGAAATTGAAAAGATGAATGCAGAGTCATTGGATGCGACCAAGATTCGCAGCACCGAAACTCTCACGACCACTGCACCACAGGGAGCTTCTGCTTCGGAAATCCGTAAGGGTATCAAGGAGGCCCAACAGGCTCGGGAAGCCGCCACCACCGTGGATAGCGCAAAGAAGATTGAGGCGACTGAGGCTCAAAATGACAACCCCGTAAAGCCAACAAGATCGAAATCACGGTTGTCTATCTGGACTAGGTCCAGCAATCAACCTCCATCGTCTAAGGCTACACCATATCCAGGAACGTGAACATGAATCATGACAAAGACTTATAGTAATTGGTTTTTGTGTGTGTGTGTGTGTGTGTGTGTGTGTGTTAGGAATTTGGGTTCCCTTTCTGCAGGGCTTTAAGTCCAATAATATCTTGTTACTCTGGTGTTGTTTGCTACATACATATAATTAATATAAGGAATTTGTTGGACATGTATTGAATGTAGAGAATATTAGTTTAAAAGGTGTACGTACAAGTGTGAAAAGGACCATCAATAACCTATATGAATGATGATGTGTGGTACTAAATAGATGCTTGCTTGCTTCAAAGCAAAAAGCAAAATAAAAAAGAAACAACTCCGATACGGGGAATCGAACCCCGAGCTGCCGCGGTCAGGACTTTCAGTTCTTGAAAGGCGGCGATGTTAGCCGTTACACCATATCGGATTCGGTGATTGTTCGGCTCCAAAATTGAATATACATTGCCAATAACGTATCGAAGAGGTTTCAATAATTAATTTAAATTAAATTAAATTAAACACGAACGTTTAAGACTCAGCCACTCGTCATTAATAACTCAAAATCCAAACGCCTACTCAAGTGATGAGTCTGGAATTAGTTCAACTACCTCAAGATTAATTACACGAATCCACTAAAAAAACTACCGACCTTAACTAACTATCCTACCCCAGCACTAAAACAGGATGTCACCTTAAATCCGAGAACGCGCATATCCCTGCGAACTATTGAATTTAGTTTGGAGGGTGAACGTTCCCGTCTCCAGGGCCTCTGGCTGATGGGGCCTTTTTGATTGATTTTTAATTAATATAGAATCCCGTCTTCCTACTATAGCCACTAACCACCCAAGATAATTTCAAGTGGCCCTTGAACAGTCTCGGAAGTCCGAACTAGTGAATTTGGTGTGGCATGACAGGCGCCCCCTGGAATTGCTGCGGGGACTTGCCTCTTGACTTGCATCCTAGTCTAACGGTGAGGAAAGGAGAGGAGCGCATGAATACTCTAGTTGGTTTCTATTTTGGTTGCCAGTTGTTTAGCAACTTATAACGCTACTATCCATGTACCCTGTCAGTTCTAGAGTGTAGAAGGTGGGGGACCAGAAGTTCCTGTCTACCTGGTCAGGGGTTGCACTAACTATCAACCATGTGGGTTACTAGCTGAGTAGTAGGCTACTACTTTAGACCCTATTGATACTCCGAGTAGAAGCCTCTTCCCTGGTTACTAACTACTCCTTTGCTCCGGCGCAGTTATTTGCCAGGATAGGACTTGGCTAGTTACCTAATTATATCACGCACCGGCTGACCATTTGATATCTTCTCCTGTGACCCCCTAGTAACTACACGACTATATGATCAGTCGCTAATTATATGCTGGTAGCTAGCTATTTGGCTAGTGTTGGTCTCTAACTAGTTGAGTAGTATGGGCCCACAGTCCAAACAGAAACACGTTGTGTTGTGGTTTCTCTCGTGGGGGTGGATAGGAGGCTCACCAGTATGGTTAGTGCGTTGTTGGGCTCATGAGCTATCATGTCTGTCTCTTTGGTCAATTCCAGTGTTCCAGGGGCGAATTAATGGAGGGAGGGCAGGTTATCGGGCCTAGACCGAGCTGCTTCATTCGTTCTCGGATTTCAACTTGGATGGATGACTTTGTTGATATTCCCAGTTCGTGAGATGTAACCCTCGCCCTTCCCCTTCCCCTTTTTTTTTATTTTTTCTTTCGTTGTGTCCTTGCTTGGGTGTCAGGATATGGGGTATATGTGGGCCAGGTGTTGAGGTTTATCTTGTGCTTTCCTTTATTTATTTTTTTTCCCCGTGCGTAGTTTTGGGGGGTAGTGGGGGAGTGCATGGCTCGTTTTCTCGCTGCTACATGCTACGCTCTTACTCAGGTGTCCACCTAAGTGTTCTGCCTTCTGAACAAGTGGAGGGGGCCTTAGTATAGAGACATGTTGACTTTCATGTTTGGAGCTGATGAATCTTTCATCCGTGAGGCGGGTAAATGCTTAGATGACCGAAGGGGGCATATTTAAACAACCGAGAGCAATAGATCCCTGAGTCGTACTTCTCCCTGTATGGGCACTTTGCGGTTGAATCTACCATTCTGTTCTACGAGTTACCCTGTTTTCGAAGATATGGCTGCTCGTGACACCGTGATCGTATAGCAAGAGCTGGTACATATGGACATGGGCTTAAGAACATTCCACGGATGACTCTTTTCTTTTTCGATAAGAAGGGAATGGGACTGATCAACTACAGTCTAGGGTTATTTTGTAATCTAGTGTATAATAATGCCGAAGACAATGTATTCTAGGAAACGACTGCTTGTGTCACTTGTACCCGTAGTGCTTATAGGACATGGAGTAGTGTAGATCTTCCTATGGATAAAGCGTTTGAGTTGCCAGAATAGGGCCATCAAGTCTATTCTATATGTTTGTTTGTTTTTGCATCTGTTAATATTGGAGGTTCTTATGACCTACGTTAGATATATATCCACACTCAGCAATATATATAGTTCCTATAAGTAAAGCATATAAATGTAAAAATGAAATTTATTTATTTCCTAGAACAACGAAGGCTAAGGAAATCAGGAAGAATTGCTATAACTAGCACTTATAATAATCTTATAGAACCTTTTTATGATAAACTACCTACTACTTGTATGTTACATATTCTACTGCGTGGATTATAAACAGTATTATGTAGCCAAAATAGAAAAGAATTTTCAATCTTATCCGATATGGTGTAACGGCTAACATCGCCGCCTTTCAGTACTGAAAGTCTTGACCGCGGCAGCTCGGGGTTCGATTCCCCGTATCGGAGTCATCCTTTTTTTTTTTAAAAACTCACCCCTCCCTAATTTTACAACTTATATGTAGATACCATTGCCATATTACATGCAACTTTATCGTCCTGGCCTCTAACTAGGCCCACCAAATATAAAAACGAATGAGTGCTACTACTTTCCACCCCCCTTCCATTTTTTTTTTTTCCCTGAACAGATACGTGCCCTGATACCTAGGTACCTACCCCACGATTACCGCCCGAGGCACCTATCAACTAAACCTAAATCAGCCCACATTATTGCTTGGTAGCGCCAAGCAATTGCCAACACCTACCCGGACATACCTAATACATTTGTGCAGTAGCCGAGTATTTGTACAGAGAACGCGGAAAATTTCTATCTTGTCGCATGCTTTGCAATGTTCCCTAATGTGATATCGTCATGTCCCCATATGCACCTGAGGCTATTGTAACAAGTATCCGTTGATTTTCAGTCTCAAGGTACAACTCTATATATGAAAAAAAGCTGCTGTATTACTATCTAATCCGATATGGTGTAACGGCTAACATCGCCGCCTTTCAAGAACTGAAAGTCCTGACCGCGGCAGCTCGGGGTTCGATTCCCCGTATCGGAGATTTTCTTTTTTCTTTTTTTTTTTCTATCAAAAAACCATATCTATGCCATTATATACATTTATTTATATGTCTGCCTGTCGTCTCCTACCCCTTACTCGCTCACTCGAGGGAATGTTCCTGCCTTTTCCTTTATTCTTGTTCGTCTTTAGGTTGTGCATCGCTATATACGACCATATCGTCATCCACCTAACTAGCCTACTATAGGACAGACAGATAGATACATAAATATCCATAAGCAACCACAACTTATTCATTCAGCCTTGGGAACAAATCGTAGTCCTTTGACTACTTTCCCCATTTAGTCAGTTTTACCAGCGCACGAGACACAGGTAGTATTTCACCCCAATCTCAAAAAGCTCAAGCCTTTCTTTTTTTTTTTTTTTATTTTACTTAATTTTGTTTCCCTGTAAAGCAATCCCCCCATTTCTGGTCGGCCCTGCCTCAACAAGCATCATACCAACTCACCGTGTACATGTGGGGTAGGTACCGTAGTTCCTGATCATCAGTAAATGTACTCTATGATTGCCACCCAACCAGCGAAGAGGCTGGAGCCAATACTACCTCGACTACAAGATAACCATCAAGTTCCACAAGCGACTGTCGATTTTAGGCACCCGGGCCATTGCCTCTGGTTGGCCAATTTTGGTGTTGTTCAGTACATGAATAATGAATGCTAGTAGAACCCACCCCGCAAGTCGAGACTACCTTTTAACGCTTCCCTCTACTTCGCAGAGCTATGTGTCCTTGAGCTAAAAGTAGGTACTGGGGTAGCAGCCAGCTGTCCCCTTTACCGCTTCTTTGAACCAATCCTGTCGAATCGATTAGAGCGCCTGTGGTATGCCACAGGCATCCATGCTTGCCTTAGCGCTCCTTGGAGCGGCGCGGAGAGACAGAGGGACTAAGGTATAATGCCAGGTAATGCAATGTCGCCTTCTTGGCTCACTTAGTGCGGTAATACGAGTATTAACTATTTATCCTACCAAACCGGGAGATTACTTACAAATAGAAGGTTTATGTTTCAACATTGTCTGCTTCAATTGCTATTGTTATTACCTTAGTATCTACCTAGTATTGTTATTTTTTTTTTTTCTTTACCGGAGCTCAATGGCAATACTTGCCACCGAGGTGGAGAAAGAACCCGCAGAAAGAGGACAGAGATTTTGTTTCCGGGACGGGTGAGGAATAGGATCGTTGGTTGAGGCGATATTAGGCAGTTGATTACCTGGTTGTCGTTTAGAGTGGTGCTATTTTAGTCAGAAGACCCCAAAAAAAATTTTTTTTTTTTTTTTCGATGGCAACTACATAGACAAGAACAACAACAAAAAAAAAGAAGATTCCGGGGAGGAGATGGCTAATTTCTTGACTGATTTTGACACGCGCAGACCAAAGACTTTAGATTTGTGCCGCCAACCTTCCTCCCCATCCTTTTGAGTCAATGATAAAGGATGACGGATTTTGTTAGAGGGGAAAGAGAAATGTACAAGGGTTAAAGAACTCAAAAAATTGGTTATGAATCATTCATTCATCTACTTCTGGAAAACTATCCAGGTTATGCCGGGGAATGGTACAGTAGCTTAGCCGCCACTGGCGTAATCAGCCAATCCGGCCGGTGGGATGGACGGGGATCGGTCCATCCTGGAAGTCTCATTCGTATCCAGCAGAATCCCTTACTGGAGAAATTCTTGTCTCAACAGGATGAAAGCCATTGGATTGGCCTGTTTGTTCAAGCATTCTGCCTCTTTTCAAGCATAAGATTATGATTCATCAGATGGACTCACACTTGATGAATCACTCGAGAACCTAGAGTCTTCGATGCCCCAAATAACCTCCAACAGATGATGATTGATGATGATAGTGGTTGTTGGTGGCGTGAAGACGGGAGAATCAGCATGCACGAAGCACGGTCCAGAAAATAAAGCCCCTCACATGGTCTTATTGGACAGATTACTCTAAAATTTCATTATTTGTTTTTTCTCTCTCTCTTCCCCCCATACCCTTTTCGTTTATCTAATGTTTTCATTCCAGTCATCAAGGAAATTCCCCCTCTTGAATCGATAGTTGATTATTATCAGAGGCTCCCGAGTGATCTGCATTCTTTCTTGCATGCTTACCTACTGATTGGCGGGTTGCAGATACATTGTTTCTTTCCTTTTTTTTTTTTTTTTTTTGGTATTATACCTGTATTGCCTTGTGAGAATTGGAGGAGGGAAAGAATCGGTAGAAAATAGTCATCAAATGGTTACCTATGTATTACAGAGTAGTAGCTGGGTAGATTGTCTAGTGAACTGATGAGTCACCTTCCAAGCTTTATTGTTATTGGTTAGTAATGCCTAGTAATTTTTGTATCAAGTTAATATGAATGGACGAATGAGCCTAGAAAAGAAAAGAGCCCAGGTAATCAGAGACTACCTAGTCAGTCAGACGTCTCCTCCATCTGTCGTGGCTAAAAGCTTTGTACTGGTTGGTACTACGAGGTATTGTTGTTGGCAGCCGATCTCACGCCATCTGCAGTTTAAGGTACCCAACTGAAGACATGCAGTCGTTCTGGTCAACCCTCCAAATAGACAACGTTTAGGGAAGTTTAGCACAAGAGCACATGCCATCATGGATAATTTAGACGGTAGCTTCTTTTACCCTGGCTCTAAGTATATCCCCAGCCCTTCGGCTTTGATCTGATACAACAGTGGCCTTTCTTCCATTAATCGCACTCCCTCGAAATAACCACATTACTCGAGGATTATCTACTATACCTCAAGATTTTGATGCATTTCCAGATTGTAGGAAGTTACCTGATAATACCTTGTATTGTACTTTACATCCGATTTCATCCTTGACTTGCCTCAATTCCTGGGTTTACAGTCACCCTCCCCGCGATTGGTTCCGCCTTCTCAAAGGGAACAGAGTAAAAAAAAAAAAAAGATGCGGTGAACATCCACCCGCCAATAGCCATCCACGTTTTTGCAGTATCTGGCCAATCATAATAGACAATGTTTCGACCGATGGGGCAAAACCCCACTCGGATTTGAAAGATTGGTCCACCCTGGCAATCCGAGACTGTTCCGTTACTGTAACGGGGGCAGTTACGGTACAGGGATCGCCCTCCCTGTGATTGCTCTCTTTTTTTCCTCCTCCCAAAACATCTTATACACCCCTCATTCCTCTTTCCTTCGGCAACTTCCATCGCTGCACACGCTTTACCAAACCACACTCTCACCTTTACATTTAAATCATTTATTATATATTACCCCCCATAAATCAGATATCGTCAAGGGTTCCGTGCCAGGATGGCTTTCGTTGAGCTGTAGATTCCTCGCTGGGGAGCCTTATCCTGGTTCCCCAGTCCAGCAGCTCCGAGTATCTCCAATTTGACTTGACGATTATCTGTTCCTCTTTCGACGCAGCGACGACAAGCGTCGAAATTGCCCTTTATTAAACTCACGGAAGAAGCACTTGGACGTCCAATTTGGGCGGGAAGGTGTTTTTGTGGCCACTTGACAAGACCTTTTTTTTTCTCCCTACCTCTCTCCTTTCTCTCCCACTCCTCTCTTCTATTCGATCCTCTCTGCCATTCACCTCCACCATCGACTTCACGCTACGATAACGAATCCTCTCCTTCCACCCTAACGCCTTAATGAATAAGAACGAAAAGATTCCTTTATCCTTCTATTACACTACCGCAACCCACTCGATTGCGGGTAACAAACTTTTTTTTTCATATCAAGTTACGAACTTCTAAAGTCCGCACTTGATATCTTTGATTGTGATATCAATACTTACTCGCAACCGAACATTGTACAAAGTTAATACATTACCTAAAAAAATGCCGCCAAAATCTCACACTCCTAAGCAGTCCCTGAAAGGGATTGCTAAAGAATATCGCGACTCAAGTTCTACGCCTTCTGGCAAAACATATGAACCCAAGAGATCAAGCAAGCCGTTACCTCTCGGATCTTTGGGCGTGGACCGGAAACGAAGGGCCTCCTCTTCTGTTTCAAGCCTATCTTCAGTCACCTCAATGGATGAGCTCAGCGACGATGCGGACGACTCGGAAGATGCAGACGATGAGGATGAACAACCAGCGGTCCGCACCCCGTCTTATGGACAACGATCCCATAAGACGGGCGTTAAGTCGGCTAAGCTTGTCAAGAAAATGAAAATCTCTGACGACGAAGAGGAGGAGGAAGAAGAAGAAGACGAAATATACGATGCCCAGGCAAGCAGTGATGAGGAACCAGACCTTGATGACAGCTCAGATGATGTTTATGCAGCCGTGGACTACATAAGTGATGGTGATGATGATGAAGACCAAGATGTTGAGAAGTTGGAAGAGCTTCTGATTGTTGAGTCTGAAGATGAGCATGACTTTGATGGTGTGGTGAATGCTTCTGCTGCGGTGGAATCCCACGATTGGGCTGGTCCCAATGTTTTTGATGATCACTTGCTACTCACAGCTGCGCCATTTTTTGACGAGGACCAGCTCTATAGCGCAATGGAAGCCTTTGGCGAAACGGACCTGGCTAGCGAAACTGCCGTTGAGACCCCGGTAGCGCGGCGCGTGCATTTTGAAGAAGACTCAGATTCCTCATCTGACAGTGATTCCCATACCGAGGATGAAATACCCGGTGATTTCCTCCAGCAGGATAGCCTGGATCCCCAGCTTCGTCGCATGATTGAGAATGATAGTGACATGCTTCGCCGTCGCCCTCGACGACAATCTGATGAGATATTTGCTGAGTCGGATTATGGGCATTCTAACATCTACCATGTTGAATCGGATGCTGTTTCTGTAGTGTCAGAGTCAAGCGGCTATGAGAGTATGTACCGCACCAAATTCAACTGTGATGCCCTTAAAATAGTTTTCCTTGCTAACAGCTTGAAGCCGATGATGGTGAGACCACAGACGAAGACCTTCCGCCTCCTGCGACTATTACTCATCCACGATCTATTCTTCGTCGTGACTCTTCTGCTTCCTTGGTAGCCGTAAGTGAAGATAAGCATGAGGCAACTCCCCGCCGACGTGGCCCCATTATGGGCACGTTCGTTGCGGATCCCCACAAGCCGGTTGCCTTAGTTGATTGCACAGGCAAGCACCTGGTAATAATTCCAGCATATGCCTCATCGCGACATGACTGGCTCGAGTCTGCTGCCACTAGCATCTGTGGAACTGCCAGCAATAGCCCACGGGCAACTACGATGCATCTCGTGGATGAGAGCGATACTGATGCTCTCACGTCTCCAAATCACCTAGACTTGAGCCCTATGCTAGCATCTAGTGCCAATCTGATGATGACGGCACTAGGGAATGATATTGCCCCTGGTGGTCAGGTCATGGGCCCACCCGAAGCATTTTACCCATCACGAGACTTCGCCATTGACAGTTCTTTTGAAGATGACGACGACGATGATGACCCAGAGTCTGCACTCAATGTGGACGATTTTATTGATTTCGGCGATGGTTCTTCAGACGACGAGATGGACAAGGTATTTGATGAAGATGTTCTTGCATCTCCTGTAACACTTTCTGCTGTCCCTGGTACTGGGACACCCACTCCCAATCGTGGTGGGGAGTCGCAGCAAGCTAGTAGTGCCGAGCGTTTCCTAAACCATCTGGACCGTGGTATCGTGACGGCCTTCCGCCGGAACCACAATCGGTACCAGGCACTACTTCGTCTTCCGCAACATCGAGAATTTATGCCGGCTAACTCACCATCGCGCCCTGCTAGTGTCTTTAGACACGCCCGGCATTCGGACCAGCGCACTCCTACTCGCAAGCGCAAGGCTAGTGGGTATGCTGGAGGAGAAGCCGTGCGACGAAAGCTTATGGATGCCCACCGTCGCAGCCAACTTCCCTTTTAACTGCAAGCTATCTTACTTTATGTGATGCGCCTACTCTACCTTTTTTTTTTTTTAAGAAGAGAGGTGGATTATGAGTAGTGGTATTTTTTTTTATTTATTTTCTTTGCAATGCGCGAGGACCTATGAATCGCTCTGAAGACCGCCTCCCTGATTGGCAATGAGTCGAAATACAATACCCCAAGAGTTGTTATTTTATTTTCCTTTCTTTCTTTTTTTTTTCCCTTATTTTGTCGAATTTCTTCTTCCTTTAATTTTAATTTTGGGAAGATTTTACTGGGATTGGAGGTTCCAAAAAATGGTGGTAATGGATTCTACCCATGACCAAAAGTTTGCAATGATGTTTTGACCTAAACTCGGAGTCGGAGTGGCTTTGGGGATATACCTTGATGTAACAGAAATGCCTAGTGTAGTTTGTTCCTATTTTTTCTTTTTCTTTTTTCTTTTTTTTTTTTTTTTTTTTCTCTCTGCTTCTCCACTGTCTATATTGATGCGTTGATTAATTTATTTTATTTTTATCCATGAACGCCGATTCTAGCGATCTCACTAGCCCAAATACAAACCCATTAAAAAAGTTTTGGACGTGTCCGGTGGGGAACCAGGGGAAGGGGCAGTAAAAGCCTGCAATCATCGTGTCACAAATCGCTACTGCAGGAGGCGTTAAGCGAGGTGACTGGCTCGTCGGGGTTAAGGGGTGAGTGGACGTCGTCTGGCTCTCAGCTCCGGTCTTTCCGGGGAGGGGCCTAGGAACAAGTCAAGCTCGGTGGTACCTAGGCCCTCTCTGAACTCTGAGTCGGCAGTCGAGGACCTGGTGGTAGTAAGCTGTCGGAGTAGCTATAGCAGTCACGGTCGTGGAATATTCTTCAGGGCGGTTAAGCAGTGAGACTGTGAAACAAGTGCCGGCCACCCAAGGAACCTGAGGATCCCGGAGATGATTAGCAGGAGGGGGTTATTGGAGGGAACATTATGAACAAAATCAAGAAATAGCTTGCCCGGATTCTATATTAAGCGATTCGGCGAGACGCTGGTCTGGGCTCCATCGAGGAGAGGACCTATGTAACGGATTGCTGATGGTGAGGTGAACGGTGGGCAGTGGTTTTGAGGCGGTCGTTCTGAAACACTCGCTGATTGGTGATGGTTTCGCGCCGTCTCTTTCCCTCCAGCGAACCATCACCGACTGCTTGTCCAGTTCCTGCGCTAGTTCATCCGAACTGGATCCTGTGACAATGGCGCTTCTCAGATTGTCTTACCTGCGCACACCTTTTTGGGTCGTTGGGGCTTTCGGACCCTGTGTCCCGCTTTGTTATACTTGTCCGACTACTGTGGGCCATGTAACAAACAACCACTAGGTACAGATGGGGGGAGAGAGAGAGAGGCCCTTAAAGAGTCCCTCCCCCAGTCGACGATGGTCCCTGATTCTTCTTTCTTCTGATCATTCTCTTTTTTCGTCTCTTAGTCGTTATCAATTTCTATTTCTTGTCTTTTTTGTTGTTGTTGTTGTTGAAAAGTCAGACACTCGTTCTCTGTCTTCTTATAGTTGGTCGACACATATACACACACATACACACTCTCTTTTCTCTCTCTCTCTCTCTCTCTCGATCACTTCTCTCTTTCCTGATCGATTCTTTGATTATTATTACTCTTCTCTCAGAATAGTACTACTCAGCCGTTGTCGCTGGTTCCGACATTGCCCACGTGCCCTATTCTTGATTGTATAAATTTATCTATCTATATACATTCGTTCAGCTACACTCAAGTAGCCTCCCTCTTCTCACCATGAAGACCATTATTCCGGTCTCACTCCTCTCCCTTATTGCGGGTGCTCAAGCTACTGTAAGTTCTCTTTCTCCTTTTCGCAATCCCAATAGCTTCTTGCCTACTGTTGCTAATCATCTCAACGCTAGTTTTGGGGAAGTGATAAATGCTTTTCGAGCCCCGGAAATACCAACAACGAGTGCTCAGACAAGCAGAAGTCTAGCTACGATTGGTCTGACCTTGACCTTGGCCACTTCTCTTCCTATGATGGCTTTGATTTCTCTGGCTTCTCTTGCAGCGACAACTTTGGAAGCTACTTTGGTGGCCATGGTAAGCGAACGGAGGTAAGAACTTTCTCGTCCTATACAGAAAGAAGTATCACAATAGATCACTGACTGGTGTATATTAGGGCAAATGTATCTTGGGTAAAATAACCAAGGATACCAGCTCCTCTCCAAAGATCTCTTGTGGCTCGGAGAAGACTGGCTTCTCCATCAGCAAAATGCACGTCTCTACCTCCGTGGATACGGACCTGCACATCTCTTATGGTATGCCTGATGGATCGACTTGTCACCAGGTTTCTTCTTGCTCCTCTCGTGGCTCCGATGTTACCAATGAGCAGTGTGGTGGTGCTATCACTGTGACCTTCCACTTGCCCCACGATAGTGACCATGAAGACTGTGAATTTGGTATTCATGACATCGACTGGGACTGTGGACCTGGCACCCCAACATACACTCCTCCTTCTCTTCCTACAACAACTCCGGTTGTTTCAACTTCCTCAATTCCGGTTATTCCAGTCACCTCAACGACCACGACTACTCCTGCTGCTGAGACCCCGGTTGCCACAACCACAACTACTTCCGCTGCTGAGACCACCACAACTACAACCCCTACGGATGTCCAGGCAACCTCATCCTCCACCCCTGTTGTGCAGGTGCCACCAGTGTCGTCGCCAGTGACTACTACCACCACCACCTCAGTCTCAATGACCGTCTCCACTGTCTACACTACGAGTGAAATTACCATCACACAGTGTGCTCCTACTGTGACCAACTGCCCTGCTGACTCAACCACTGTGACCACCTCCACAATCTTCGTGTCCACCACGCTGTGCCCGGTGACCCCCACTTCTCCTTCGGAGACCTCTGTCTATACTCCTCCCGTAGAGACATCTCCTGCCCCAACCAACTCGGCCCCGACACCTGGCGTCACCCCGGCCCCTACCACTGATGTCAGTGCCGGATCTTCCTCTTCTGTCCCCCCAGAGGATATGACCACTACCGTGATCACCTACGAGACCACCACTGTCTGCCCCGTGACCGAGACTTCCACCTCCGGCAGCTCCGTGATCACTACCACTTATGACACTACCTCGACTGTCACTCTCACCACCACTTCCACTATCTGCGGTGGCTGCACTGCTACAGTCCCTACTGGATCGCCGGTTGTTCCCTCGTCTGCTGCCCCCGTCACCACAGCCCCGGTTGAGAGCACCACCACCATTGTCACATACGAGACTGTCACCACCTGCCCTGTGACTGAGACAATCACCACGAGCGGCACTACAATCACTACTACCTACACTACCGTCTCTACTGCCACTGTGACTTCCACCATGGTTGTTCCCTCATCGACCTCGCCCGAAGAGACCAGCTCTCCTGCTCCCGTCCCCACTTCCTCCTGCCCCACGGTCGTTCCTAAGTGCATCAACACCTGGCTCAGCCTCATTCCCGACTGCAGCTCGAACAGCGATGTCTCCTGCTTCTGCCCTTCGTCTGAATTCACGGACAAGGTGATTGCCTGCGTGCAAGCCTGGGGTGCCAACGATGCTGAAGTTCAGGCTGCCTTGTCTTACATGACCGGTATCTGCGCCGACTACGTGCCCCAGAACCCAGGTATCGTCACTAACATTCCTACCACCATCACTCTTGTCCCAACTGTCACTCCCACTGCGACTCCCTCCGGCGCCGCCCCAGTTGAGACTGGCCCCGCACCCACCGCGCCCTGCACTACTATCACTTATTCCACCTACACCGTGACCGTGCCCCAGGTGTCTTTCTCCACCATCACCGCTACTGGCGTCAACGCAGGCTCCACTTCCACCGTGGAACTCATCCCAGAAGTCACCGCTACTGCCACTTCTACCACTATCCCCAACCCCTGGACCAACCCCGGACCTACCACTTTGGCAACTTACGTTCCCGGGCCAACCCCAACTCCTTCCGGCCCAGCCTCACCCACATACACTGGCGCTGCCTCTAGTGTCTCCTTCTCTTTCTCCTGGCTTATGGCCTTGGGTCTTGGCTTGGCTGTTCTTTACTAGTCAACCAATCTCCTTAAATTGATCTCATTGCTGATTATTTGCATTTTTCTTTTCCTAAACCTTCCATTCTAATTCTCTCCTTGACCTCTATTACCTCCTGATATTTACGTGTTATGTGTCCTAACTTTTCTTGTTGATTTTTTTTTTTTTCCGTTTTTCTCTATTATATCCACTAATATCCTCCCCTTATACTCTCCTTAATGATTAGTATCTCACCTATTCTACCCAGACCGGGGGGGTCGACTATAAAATTCAACTTGACTTACATTACATACATTACATAAACTTGTACACTGGAATATAAGAAAATTATTTTATTCTATTCTCTCTCTCTCTCCTGCTTAATTATACTTGTATTTATTGCAGTCTTCGCTATAGATAAAGAAGCCATCGTGTCTATCAATCATGGTATTATGGTGTGCAATGGCTCAAGATGGCAGCAGATATTATTACCTTGCCTTGCCCCTTCCCTTGTCCTGTCTTGCCTACCTATTATAGCAACAATAGAAAGTAAATATACACACAAACATAAACAAACATAATCTGCAACAAGTCAATACGAAGACTAGAGCTAAAGGTGGTTTATGTGCAAATGACCCCCGCAAGATATGTAACTATATTGTATAGTGTTATATATACTTTGCTCCTTAATAATCATAATAACTTATTACATATGATAAATCAGCAAGTTACCTGGCTACCTACCTATACATGTATTTATCTACCTACTTGAGTTGGAATGTGAGCAGGGAAGGGGTATTTGGATTGGGTAGCCTAAGGTAATCAAACAATCTTACTAAAAAATTCAAATTAGTTTGACTCTACTACTACTACTACTAGTGGTGGGAAGAAAAAGAAAAAGAAGAAGAGAGAGCAAGCAATAGCTATCTTTTAGGTATTTATTATTCATCTGTGATTGCCGACTGCTTCCAAGTGATAAAACAGAGTGCACAATAATAGGAATATATAAAAAAAGGGGACTTAATGCCCTCCTGAGAAGGTTGTTCCGGGATTCAAGGGCCGATTGTTTTGTAGTATGTACAAGAGATTCTGGAAGATAGAAGAGACTCGTTAGAGGATATCCTTTAAAAAATGTATTGAACTCAAGGAATAGATGGGTTTTGAAGGTTTTAGTTTGCGTGCAATATACAATATAGTAGGTATTTATACCTTAAACACTAAAACCCTCTTACAATGAAATATTTAATGCCAAGATCGTACCAGTAGTGGGCTAAAACAACAAATATGGCTAAAGTACAGATGTTGGTATTGTCGAAAAATCAAAAAGAAAGAAACACACAAGAAACATAGACAGACACACACACACAAAAAAAAAAAAAAAGAAAAGAAAAGAAAAAAGAAAAGTAGTAAAGAATAGCGGTAGGAGTAAAGGGTATCAAATCAGGTCGAGAATGCTAACTCTCGGGATTCTCTTCTTCTTGCTCCGTTTATCATTGTCACCATTGCCCGTGCGAACATCCTCTAGAATCGACTCCTCCTTCTCTGGAGCAGGGTCCACTGCCCAATATCCGTCACATAGAGTAATGGATTCTAGATGCGTTGGTGGCTTTTGATGGGAATCAATAGCGTCGCTACCTGACCCAGTTGGCTTGGTGTCATGATTCGGTTCCGGTGAATCTTCCTCGGGGCTCTCATCAATGTTTTGTTCTTTGGCAGTTTTTCCTCGGCATTTCTGCATCGAGGGTGTCCTTAGGGGTTGCTCAGGAATAAACTCTTCGGTGCACGGCTCTGGTCCATCTGCTTCCTGGATTTGTGTGCTCTTTTTACTCGGACGGGTTTGTTTCCTTTTGGCAGGCTTCTTCGCGGCATCACAACCCAATTGCTGAAGGGGAGCATCCCGTCCTGGCTCTCGAGCTGATGGGGGAATGCGGCGTTCTGACTGGCAAACTAGCCTATAATTTGGCCGAGTACTTGTAATATCGAAAACCTGGGAATTTTGGACATCACAGGCCAAACTTTTATAGCTGGAATTTAAGTAACTCATTCGGATTCTCCTTGATGGAGTTGTGAGTGGAGATTCATCACTCGAGAGTTCCAACACCTCAACTTCAGCTCCACTGGAGTTGATCGCCACCGATCGCTCTGTAGTCCGGGACCTAGTTGGTCGGCTCTTCATTCTAGGTGAGGGAGGCGAGATACTACACGAAGAAAACCGATTTATTAAATAATCAAACCCGTCCAGAGGTTGATTGTGGGAATTTGGTGTGGCCGACATTGTCTGAAGACCGTATCTTCCAGGGCTGGAGAATTGAGGGGATTTTGTGGGTGACGCTGTCGAGACTGCTGCCTCAAAAAATTGCGTTTGCTTGTATTCAGATATCTCCGAGCGTCCTTTAGTAAGGGTTCCATATTTCAAAATGCTCCCTTGTTTCATGCCTGGGTCCAGCTCTTTTTTCTTCTTAGGGCCACTTTTACGGTTGTTTGCCTTCTTAGGGACCGATTGCTTAGCAGCTTGTTTAGCCGCTTGTTCGTTTTTCCACTTCTCTACCACTTCTGGGATACCCATCGAAGCCAATGTTTCAAAGACCCATATTTTCTCAAGGGAATAAGGGTCATAGCGCTTTGTGACTCTTTTCTTAACGGGCGATTGGGGTGTAGCCTCTGCATTGTCCTCTACCTCAACTTCCCCCTCTTCCTCACCACCGGACACCGTTGTATCTTGTGAAGGCATTGGTGGATTGGGCTCTTCTAAGAGCAAGTCTAGCCCAACAATATCAACTGGAATCATATCGAGCTGTAGCTCAGTCATGCCGTCTGTGCTGAAGCTTGTTCTGCTCTTGTACACTTTGTGCAAAATAGGTGTATCGCTTTGGGACAGTCTATTTAGACCAAGCGGATGTCTCCCAAGTCGAAGTTTTTGAGAAACTAGGGGTTCAGCGAGAAGTCTGATCACTTTCCTTGCACCAGATCGATAATTCCATTCAAAAGCATCAGCAACAAATTGTCTGATCTGTACGACATCAATGTCTTGATCCCAGGCATTATGAAGCCGATCTCTGAGAGACGAGATGCCTTCTTCAGTTGAAACGATGGGATTCGCATAATAAGATAGGATTGTCCTATCTGGAAACGTCTCTGGGATGCGAACTACTTTGTGTTTGGTCTGGAAGTAGCCACTTTCATTTTCTTCCAATTCATACTGTAGCCTTTCTCTCCATTCCGCTAACTTGGAGTCTAGCTCAGCTTCGCCTGACTTGAGAGCTTCTAGGAGGTCAGCTCCAAACCCTGCTTTCGCAATTTCGGCGGCCAATTTGCTCCCACACTTTGGGACCCCCGAAGGAAGGTAGTCGCCTCCGCTTAGCATAGCAAATAGGATCATCCCCGGACGATCGAGCTTGAGATTAGGTGTATCCTTGGCCCTCATATCATAGCAAGTAACATGAGTAGCAGCACCAGAGCCACTGCCACTTTCCTTTGAAAAATTCATGATCGTCAAAGCTGATCCAAACATCAGGGCGTCAACGTCATTACTCATCACTGCATCGACAACGCCAGCCATTTGTAGTCTGGCACATTCTGCCTCAGCCTCTCCTGGCGCATCATGGCGTGGAAATTTAAACAAGTCAATCAAGATTTTAGAAAGATGGATGATTGGCGCATTTCCATAGCTCCTTCCGGAAACGGCTTTCCCTCGTTTAAAGGGCGGCTTGTCTTTCCCATCGTAGACAAAGAGTGGGTGAATTGGCAATGCTAGGATTTTGAGAAGTCTATAGAATAGAGTACGGAGTTCTGGGTTTTTGCCCCCACGGCCGGCCTGGACTTGGAAGAGCCAGATTGAAATATCAACAGCAATTCGAATGGGTCGCGATGTCCGCTCCAAGTGGGACACGGCTAATTTGGATAGAGAAATCCGTTCCCCTGGCCCAAGCGCGTTGATGAGCCTGTTGTGAGTGAGTTAGTTCTCGTGTGGTTTACATAGAACAGTACTGTACTTTATGAATGTAGAGAGAGATATATATATATTGCGGTCATTGGGGCATAATTTTCTGCATTATTTTGCATTCTTCTCTGCGAAATGTGAAGGGAAAAAGGAAGAAATTTCTTACCCTGGAATCCCCATTTAGAAGATGATCCCAATGGGCTCCCAAAGACCCCAAAAAGGCGACAAGGAGAAGAAAGAGAAGCGGAGTTACCGGAAAGCCTTAATGTAGGTCGTTGTGTTGATGTTGACAAGTTGGACGCGACGGGCCGATGAAGATCCGCTTCACTAAACAAAGACCGGTTGCTGCGGTCATTCATCAATCGTTCTTGCTCCTGCTTGGCACCACACCTTCTCTTGTCAGTGTCCCTGATTGCTTACCTGGTGGTGATTCCCATGGATGTTTATTAATTAATGACTTTATGCATGTTATGAATTGAATGAGCCACTCCGACTGTCTGTTTTGTGGAGAGAGAGCATGATCTCCGCGATCTGACAGTGAAAGCCGTTAAAACAAAGACCCGAAGACGAATTCAATTTCTCCCCCATGAATACTCCTTTAGATGAAAAACAGACCTCTACTAGCAGTAAAACGGCCTCAATGAGTCTCCGTCACAGTCACTCCGCAAGATCTCCTCCTCATACGCCTCAGCGTCAGCTACGATCGAATAATAACTCCTTCGCTAGCACCTCCTCTACAAGCTCTGCATATCGCGTGGAGGAAGATGCAATTATTTTTGAGTTTGGATCTAGATGGCTACGTGCTGGGTATGAGGGCGAGAGCATTCCGACGAGTGTGGTTGGATTTGGTCCAGAGGAATCTAGGAGAGTTGGAGATTACAGAGGGTGGTTGAAGGGAGCTTCCTCTACGGATACTTCACGGCCACGACCAGTAAAGGCAGAGGACTGGACGGGTGCATATGAGCTATGGAGAATGGATCTACGCGACGTGGATCTGGGACTTATCGAGGACAAGATTGAACGAATGTTCCGAGAAACATATAACAAGTTCCTGCTAACAGATGCGGGCACATCACGGCTGGTTCTTGTTCTCCCATCGGTGTTACCTCACCCGTTGCTTTCATCAGTTCTGTCGACACTATTCACTCGGTGGCGATTCCCTAGCATCACACTGCTGACCAGCGCTGCAATGGCTACCGTAGCAGCTGGGCTGCGTTCAGCTTTAGTGGTAGACTTGGGGTGGGCGGAAACTACCGTGTCAGGAGTATACGAATACCGAGAAATCTCTATTAAACGGAGCACTAGGGCTATGAGGTCTTTGCTCCAAGAGACAGGACGGTTGCTTACTAGTATTGTGAATAGGGACAGCGAATCCCAGCCTGGAGATGATATCTCTGTGGACTTTGAGTTCTGTGAGGAAGTTGTTAGTCGATTTATGTGGTGTAAACCTTGGATCAATGCCAGCGACAACACCGACGAATATACAGAGCAAACAGCAGCTTCGCTTCTTTCCAAGACGGTGTCTATCCCGTCTCCATCGAACCCCGGATCTACATATATCGACCTCCCTTTTGTTAGGCTCACGGAGCCAGTCGAAAAAGTCCTTTTCGCTGAAGGTGTAGCTGAGTGTGATTTGGATGACGAAGAGAAATCGATTCCCCTCTTGGTCTACAACACCCTTCTAAGTCTACCACCTGATGTTCGCGGACACTGCATGTCACGCATTGTATTTATCGGCGGGGGAGCTAATATCCCTGGCATTCGACGCCGGATTCTTGACGAGGTGGCACATCTAGTCAATCAATGGGGCTGGAGTCCTGTTCGAGGCAAGGTTATTGAAAACCAGCGACTAAAACTGCAGAACTTGCGCCTCTCCGGAGACCTGATTACACCAGCTAGGGAGAGTTCTTCCGAAAGCGAAAGATCTGAAACCCCCTCCCCTCTTGAACGAGCGAGTCAGGAAAGTGAAGGGCATGACGAAGCCGAGATTGACACCGTTGAGCAGAAACTACTGCGGAATCGAGACAAAGATTCCAAACCCCCAGTTCAAGGTATCTTTCGTGAGGTCGAGTCTCTCGGATCCTGGGCCGGTGCGAGCCTTGTTACCAGCCTTAAGATCCGTGGCCTAGTGGAAATAGAGCGCGAAAAATATCTTCAGCATGGACTTGCAGGCGCCAGCCGGGATTTTGAAACCCACGGCCATGTTCCTGATCGACGTTCAGGGTTACGCGCTGGTGGAGACCGATCGAGCTGGACATTGGCTGCTTGGGGTTAAGAAAGGACAAGAAAAGGAACTATGCTTTTCTTCCCGAAATTCGGTTAAAAGTGCAGGAGGGGAAAAAAAAAAGAGTAAGAAAGAAAGAGAGAGACTTGTCAATTAATTCGACCCCCTGTCATTTTTCCGGTAAAAGTGTGGAACAAGGTCTCTACTGTGTGCGCAGTGAGCATTTAGTACCACCATTAGGTACGGAGGAAAATGCGGAGAAAACAATTACGGCCATTCCTTGTTCGTCGTGTCACTTCATTTAGTCCCCACATCGTTTGTTCCAACTTCCTGGCCTTCATTTCATGCGTGTTATTTTCAGATGATTTAGTAGTACATACATTAGCATTAGCAGTTAGATACGATACCCGATCCAATAAATTACAGTGTATTGCTCTTTTCGATTAGTGGAAGAAATAATATGAAAACCACCAAAAAAAAAAAAGAAGATCGTGAAAGGTTTTGTTTTAGTAATTACTAGATATCCCAGAGCTGAGAAGTGGCACTGGGTAATATAACCCTATATACATACGAGGGAGTCAATTAATTAATTAATCTAGTTGAGGCGGTGGCGATGCTGGATCATTCGTTCTCCCTCTGTAGGAAACTAAATGAGTCCTTAGAAAGTACCGAATTGGTATGTGGCTGCGTTAATGGCGGGAGGCCCTCCAGGAGTGTAGATTTGGGTCGCTAGCTGACCCCACTCTGGGTGGTTAATGCCATCGATCCAATTCTCGGTCTCGATGACAACGCAACCCCACTTATTGACAGTAGTCGCGCCCTGGATCCCCTCTGCCCGGTTTCGTTCGATTTGAGAGGGCTTGACGGGCATCGTGCCTGCCTGGCCGTTGCAGGAATAGATCTGAACGGCGGGCTGGTTGGTAGCAACATCCAAACTGATACCGGTGGTGCTTGATTTCATATGCACAACGGGGACCATAGAGTTTGGAGCGGCATACTGAGGGGGACGATCGACAATCCAGCAGTTGTCGTATCCCTGGCAGACGGTGCCACAGAAGCCAACGGCCTTTGCAATGTCTGCGCCGATGAGCTTGGGGGAAGTGAAGTCACCAACTCCATCTAAGACATCAACGGAGGAAATTGTGCCATTAGGGATCAAAATTCCGTCCGTAGCGACGAAGCGGTTGCTCAAAGGAAGCTGCAAAGTGGTATCACTTAGGACGTTGGGCTTTTTGAACCCGTTCAAATTCCAGTAGATGTGATTTGCAAGCATGATTGGGGTAGCCTCGGTCAGAGCGAGCGAGACGAGTTGGGTCGTCAACTGAGGGAGGCCCTTGGGGTTCTCCGGGGTAACCTTGGTATCCACAGTGTAGGTGGCGTGGCTAAGAACGTCGCCCGGGAAGCCCTGCAGCGCATGGTCAAGGAAACTAAAGGTAATGGAGGATTCAGAGTGAGCGGTGACATCCCAGTCGCGCTTGTCATAGCCGACTTCGCCTCCGTGGAGAGTATCTATGCCGTCATGATCATTCTTCGGTATGTGATATGTAGTTCCATCAATTGTGAAGGTTCCATTCTTGATGCGATTGGCGTATCGACCAACCACGGGGCCAAAATAGTTGGTATCGTTCTTATACTTGGTGGGGTCGTCAAAGCCCACAACAACATCTTGCGGGTTACCATTGCGGTCATTGACAATTAAGGAGGTCAAGCGTGCGCCCCGCCCAATGAGTTTGGCGGTGATGTTTTCCGCTCTGATGGTATAGACTTTGTAGGGGTCCGGGGACTGGTTGCCAGGCTTGGGTGCGGGCGAGGCAGCTGCATTGGGAGCCGAGGAGAGGAGCCCTAGTAGGACAGCAGGTGCCAAGTGCTTGAGATGCATGATGTATATCAGAAGTACAAGGGCTGCAAGGAATGTATAACAATATATAATGACAATGCGACTGGAGAAGCGAGCAGGGCAGACTAAGAACCGGCAGGAATCACGCAACTGAGTCAATGAGGGGAGGAGCATAGCAGATATATATAGCTTAAGCGGGAGGTAATGACTATTTTTTTTTAGAGTTGCTAAGGTATGATTTTTTCCTTTTTCCTTTTTTTTTTTTTCTTTTTTCTTTTTTTTTTACCTCATCATGCGGTGATGAGCTAGGTAGTAGGGAGAGGCGGGGGTATCCAGCATCAACACCACCTGGAAGGAAGGGATTAAAGCAAGAATGCCTGCCTCCCAGCTGCTAATTGGTCTATGGAAATTCACAATTTGTCCGAGAAAAGGTGCAATCAAACCAAGGGACCAGGGTTAAGGAGGTCCAGGTGCCTCGACCAGGGTGACAGTCGCGTAGTTGTGGAGTAGACGAATCAAGAGAACAGAGGGGAGACGGGACTCATCTCAAGTGATCGGTTAATACTGGAGACAAGAATAGGTTTTTCCGTGGTTAGACTGGAATAATAACAATAAGAAGACTAGTCCGGTCCTTGGTCATTGCAACTTAAACAGGTGGAATGTGTTGACAACAACGGGAAAAATAAGCCAAGGGGCGCCCCTAAGCCCGATCGGACATGTTATTCCGGTGGGGGGGTGGACAGGTAATCAATAGTTAACTAATTATATTATGATTATGATGATTTGGAGAGAGGAGGATGCGGGGGGGAGAGTGGAAAGGGAAGCCGCCACGTCGATCATCATTGCTTAACATTACAGGGCAGGGACGCAAGGCCGGATGAAGTGAAATCGAGAGTAGCTTTTCTCTTCGTTACTGACTGTTTTCTTCCCCGCTTTGTAGGTACCTTAGGTATGTTATACGTATATAGTAGACTATATCCTGGGAGATTCGCAACTGGACAAACTTAGATATCTTTCATAGAACCTTGAGGGTTGATCTCATGTTTATTTAGCTGGAGAAGTGTGAGTTTCTATGCCTAGGTGCCTAGGCTGTACTTTTGATGGAAGGAAGAGAGGAGGAATACCTGAGTTGAGCAAGGTCCCTTCGGAGGGTCGAAGGAAGAGTTCTGGTTGTGGGGTTGTGAAGTGCATAGGTACGTATTATTATTAATCAACCATTGCCTGTATTATTGCCTGCTATTTTGGTTCCTCTGCTGAACTGTATCGGACTCACGGAGTAACATAGATCCTACATGCCCCAGGCATCGAAGTAGTTTATGCCTCAGGCTATGACGGAAGATGCCCGCCGCCAGTCAACCTGCCTAATTGGGAAGGCGCGTGTGTTGACGCTGGGCGGAATGCGGTAAACCCAAGCAAGCAAGTATGATCATATATTATTATGATTCTTATTATTATTGTTCTTGTCTACTCCCCCGCGATCGCATCGTGTTTTGGCCCTCCACTCCCCTAAATACGTTTTGATTTATGATATGTGTGCTATTTTCACCCCCTGTATTCATGATGAAATTGGTTTAGTTTGACCTACATGATTGGCAGCTTTTTTGGCTTTTCTTTTTCTGTCTCTCTTATTGCGACGGGGTTGATCCAAAAAGCCCACCCGCCCGTCCTTCTCTCCGCATACTGCAATGTACTCTCGCAGTTCGAGCTCTTCCCCTGACATTCTTCAGCCTCCTGGCGATGCTGACTATTTGATCTCTTCTCCAATCAAACCTTCATTCACTGGACGCCAGAGCTTCATGTCGCCCGCTAATTTTCGTGTTCTCCAAACGCCGCGGACGGCCAAAGGAAAACGGTCGCGCATCAACCTTAGTCCTGCGAAAAGTTCCCATTCCATTCGCTTCGATGATGTGTTACTCCCTGCCTCTCCTTCCAAAAAACTGAATCTGCGACAGCGATCCATGTCCCCGAACAAAGACCAGTCTGATGGAAATGTCAGCCCGTGGAGGATTCGTGTCACCCTCGAGGCAACGCAAGATGAGGAGAACCAAGGAAGCCCTTCGCGTAAAAGGCTGAAACCTGCAACCATTACAACAAAGATACCGCTGAAAGACGAGACGGAAGTGTCTCCTCGGAGACGCCGAGGTCGCCCAAGGAAGTCCGATGTGTTCAATGTGACTTCGACTCCCGATGCAAGTGTCGGGAGTCCTGGCAACACCCCTGGCCCTGGAGGAACAAGTGAGCAGAAGAGGAAACGAGGTCGGCCAAGAAAGAGCGAACTTGGTCCTGACAATGGACGATTGGGAGTCCGGGCGGAGCAAGTAGGGCAAGCAGTTGCTCCTAGTGTTGAACTAGAGCGTAGCTGGAGTCCTTTAAACCTTGCTGGCGATGCACACTCAGATGACGGTTCCCAGGACGACCCGGCGGTATTTGAAAACCTCTCCCAGGACGGCAATCAACTCAACTACCCTGATCTCAGCCCGTTACGCAGAGACCAGAACACCCCCCATGCGACCCTGGAGCCTACGTACGGTACCCCAAATATTGATGCTATGGACCATTTCTATCTACAAGATGACGATGATTTACACTCAACACCATCCAAGATGCCATCACCAACTCGCGACAGCCAGATTGTCTCCCCTGAGAATACATTAAATGCCGGGCGCACCCCTCGAGCACCACGCACCTACACGACCCGGTCTTCATCTTCGCCGGCAGAGGAAGAAAAACAGGGTCAGAACCAATCCGCTAGTCCTAGTTCAACACGATTTTCCAGATTGCGCTCGGCGGATGCTACAAAGGATCCGACTGATGAACACAGAGAGTTTGACTCGATCATGGAGAGCGAAGGATTCAGTATGGTTTCATTGGACACATTGCCCTCCGCAAGACAACATGGTCTAAATAGCAGTTCAAACCTCACTAAAGGTGCCCTTAAACCTTTCTTGGATCGTGAATCGAACGGTGTTTTGAAGCGCAAGGCACATACTCTAGATCGGCATGACGAAGATAACTCGGGCCCAAGCAAGAGATTGGAGTTGTTATCCGCTTCCGAACAACGCCCATCTAACCCAGACCCTCAAGTTTCCCACCAAGCTCCTAGTGGTAGACTTGCCACAGGAAGCTCTGTTTATTCACCCGTTAACGCGTCTAACTCAACCTATCACCCACCGCAAAGAAAGCCATTTCTCCAACTTGCGAGAATCGTCCGCGCCGGGATTGCTCTTGAAGGTGTCCTGAGTCACTCTAGTAAACAAGTGCCTAAAGGTTTGCTGCGCAATCCAGGCATGTATAACCGGCAGGATCGGGTTTCCGATATTGAGGAATCAAGAAAGCGCCTGGAGCTGATGTTTCAAGATTTGGACCGTGATTCCCAACGAGTTTTACGAGCTGGCCTAGGGATCGGGGAGCAGCTTGCTAAAATGAGAAGGATTACGGAATTGGAAGCCCAAAGGCCTATCGAAACAGAAGAGCCGACTGCAGACAGCCCTTCTTTCGAATATGCAAATGCAAATGGGACCGGGACCCCTCGGCAAAATTTGGATGGTACGATTGAGCATGAAACCCCAAGCACGGAGATGAAACGTCGCTTTGATGAGTGGCAGCGTGAGCGAGAGGCTATCAGCCGTCAAATTCAAATGGCGAACTCAAGTCAAGTTATTGTAATTGACAGCGATTCGAGTGGCCAGCAAAGTCCAGGGAGTGTCGAAAACCCTTTCTACCAGATCAATGGAAGCATAGATCGGGTAAGTGAGCAAACACCGCGACAAACCTCCGCAGTTGCACACGAGCGACACGAGGAGGATCAAATCGAAACACAGCAAACGGAAGACGAGGATGCGCAAGAAGAAGAAGACTATGATGAAGGAGAGCACTATGCCGAATCTGGTGACGTTGATGACGCTGATAATATTGATGATGACGATGGGTATGAAGATATCTGGCAGCAAGAAGCCAGAGACCCAGGAAAATACTCAGATCACTCACCTTCGGTCATCAATGACTATCAAGCCGATGTGCAGCCCGAATCTGCGTCTAGCCCGTGGAAAGGTGGTTCCACCCCTGCCCAAAGGCAGTACCGTCAAACCTTTTCACCAGCCTACTGGGTAGATGGAAAAAGCAAGGTGCCCTTTTTGGGCCCATCGCGGATCAAAACCTTACGAGAGCAGGAAGTTGACCTGTCTACTCTGCTTCATGCAGAGAATACCCCTAATCGAAGCCGCTACTATTATGGGAAAAGTAGCCCTCTGAGTACTGCAAATGGAGAGACTCCAGGGCGTAAATCACCTTTTAGAGACTTGAAAGTTCACAATCAGGCGGCAAATCACCATGGAATTGAGCCCGATGTCCAATCAGAGGGCTCTTTGGATTCTATCTCCCATAGTGGCTCAGAGGATGAACCGTTCCAGATCGATCCAACCACCCGCCATGAAAGCGAAATGCAACGTTATGAACTAGACCTAGGAGGGGATGCGAACCAAAGTATTTCGGATATTTCTGCAGACGAGGAACGGCGGCCCCACGAAGTGCCCAACGCCACACCCAGGCATTCAGAACACTCTCCTGCAGATAGACAGGCTAGCTCCTGGTTCCAAAAGATTACTAATTTTACGCCTGGATGGTTGAAAGCTCCACCTAGAGACTCGCCTGAGACTCCTCATCTTCCCGCCAAGGAGAACGTAGAGGATGACGCGGAGGATGAACTATCCAATGCAGAGTCAACACATGATGTTGATCACGGGGAAGCTCGCTCAGAAGCAAGTGAAGAAAATGAGGTGGAAGAACCGGTAGCACAATTTTCTTCCGAGCTGCAGAAGCGCGAATCGACATCTCCTAGCACCACACATTTCCAGCCAGAGAACCTGCGTACTCTACAGGAAGAAAGACGGAAACCGAAAGAAAGGCGACCCATCCCCGCTGCATCAGGCTACTTTTCGAACGAACACTATGCTTTGCTTCGTCGTCTTTACCATTTGGCAAAACAATCTCCGGAACGCTTCCCTTACCACCCAGGTCCTGGACACTCTGATATCATAGGTGACTGGATATGGACTTCAGATGGCACATATGGAGTACCTGTCACTGAGCTTCAGTTCGCTATTATTCACCGGTTTGCGCGGGAACTAGCCGCTCACGACTTGAAGTCTGGTGGGACTGGTCAAGTTGGCTGGTCGGAAGCTGATTTGCACCGGAGATTGATCAGCGTCATCATTGGGGAGCAAATAAGAGAGGAGGCAACAGAAAACCTGCTCGTAGAGCGTTCGAGAGTCAGGTCGTTGGGAAGCAGGGGTGCAACCTTCAAAACGTGGCGCCGGTGACTCTTCAGGGCTGCACCAGATCCAATAATGATCCTCTTGATGTTGGGGAAGATGATGGAGTAGGCAAGGATCCTACTGTGGCATAGTACCTTCACCAATGCATTTGTTTTTGATGTTCTCCTTTGGATTACATATTTCCTTTTTTTTTTTTTTTTTTTTTCGGGTCGTTCCGGGTTTGGCGAACCAATGGATGGATTTGATAGGTGGTTAGGCTGCCTTTTTGCATAGTTTTTGATATGTTACGAAAGGATACCTGTTCAATATTTTGCTTTGATGTACAAATTGCGGCCCCCAATTTATGTTTTCTTTTTCTTTTTTCTTGATGTCTGGAGAACATTTTTGATACCTGATTGGATGCTGACAAGTCAGCTGCCCGATCAAATTTTCATTCTTTTTTTTTGACTTCCCTTTTTCTGCTTCTTGTTTATAAGTAATTCTTGGGCAGTCTGGGACCGTCTCATTGGCCAGTATAACATATATGTCCTTTTTTTTTCTCCCTCTCCAGAATGCCTTTTTTGCCTGGTCAGGTTTTAAGTTTATTTGTCGTCAAACCAACGTCTCCCCCGTAATTTCTTTGCACTGCCTATGGTCTGGAGATGTGTGGTCCATTAGGCAAAGCATAACACGTTTGATGGGCTGGCTAGACACGCGCACGCGTCTATCGCATATCTCATAGATAGAGAGTATATCTATAACATTGAGTTGCTGGTGTGGTTGCGTGCAGTTTGGATTATCCAGTTTTTTTCTACAAGTTCGATTCTGTTCCTTGGGGGACGATTTATCTATCTCCTCTTGTGGAGCAAGTCTTCTCTGGCGCCGCGTTGGTTCCTATGCCATTGTCTTTTCTTGTCTGTATTGGGATGTGTGTGTGTGGATTCGAGTCGCTCGCTGGCCAAGGTAACACGAGAGAACGTGTCCAAGCTGCGTTCGTTCGTTCGTCCAACCAACCTGACTCAGACTCGTTCATCCCATAGTGTTACATTGTAGTACTGACCAGGCTGCAGGTGAAGTGACAGTTTCAACCAAGCAGAGTCTGGGCCTCCAACCACTAGTGTCCGTTTGAAGTGGGGGGGAGAGACAGAAGGAGAGGGAAAGCATGCGACTGGATTCCATTTCGATCATATTCTCAGTGTGGGGTGGGGAGAGGAAACAACCATGATAACTGCCTGTCTCATCAATCGTCCCCGGGTGGCGTCAAGGATCTGTGATGTATAGAAACCTCTTTCAGGAATTTGATGTTAATATATATACTCCCTGTATGCCCTCTTGTTTAAGTTTCGCTGTGAGCGGAGAAAAGAGAAAAAAAAGCACGGTAAAGAAGAGTTAGTTGCTCAAAGAAAGTCGAGAATATCGATCGCAAAAAAACAAAAAGGAGAAAAAGCAAACAAAACACCGTTGCTCTTATTATTGATTTTGCGTGTCCTTTTTCTTCAATTACATCTACTCTTTACTTCACTTTGACCTCTTTCCCCCCCCTCCTCCCTCAAAGATCATAATTATACTAGAAAGAGAGAAAGAAAGAGAGAAAATCTACACCAATGGGGGTCAACAGCCGCGTCAAGTATATTTTCCGACTCCCCATCCTCACTCGACGCATGATGGACCGGTCCGGATTAAAAGGAAAAGCAATCACTTCGACCCCAGCAGTAGCAGAAGCAGACACTGAAGATAATCTCCCGAACGAAGTCTATCTCAGCCCAAACAGTCCCCCTTGCCTCAGTCCCTGCGCGAGTATCAGCCCCCCTAGTCCACTCAGCCCCTGCGACGACGATGACGATGACGACGATGACGACAACAACAACGGCTACTACCCCGGTAAATATTCTAATAATTATCATCATAAACGCACGGGGACAGGCAGTTACTTCCCATTGACTCTGACTCTCGACTCCGATGTAGCGGTGAGCGGTGGTGGGAATAGTGGTATCAGCAGCTGCATGAAGTCTCCCCAATTAGACTTGGCTTTGGATTTGGACTTGGATCTGGACCATTTGGATCTGGAACATGATCATCACCAACAGCAGCAGTACCACCAAAAACAGCAGCAGCATCAGCGGCGGCGGCGGCAGCAGCAGAACCCCTCTCCCTCTTCCAATGAGAATCCAGGCCATCACACCAGGAATAATAAGAATAGGAACAGCAATGACAATGATAGTTCCACCAAAACGCCAGCCACGACGATGACTGGGGAAAAGATCAGTCGACGGCGAACGAGACTCGTGCGGATTGTGAGTTGGGCTAGTATTAAGGACCGTTGTCAGTGGACGATGGAACAGGAACGGGAATTGGTCTTTGCAGAGCACGAGTTGGCGCGATGTCAGAAAGCGTGGAGCTCTGAGCAGGAATTATGGTTGGCATATGTGAGTTATTTTTTTCCCTTCCCCCTCCCCCTCCCTTTTCCTTGTATTAATTTATTTTTTTTATTACTTTTATTTCTTTTTGTGTGCGTTTTCTCCCCCCCCCCCCCTTTTTCTTCAACATCCTTGCTATGATGATGCAAAAGGAAAAAGCAAAAAAGAAAAAAAGCAACGTCAAGAGAAGAGACAAATACTCCGATGTTGCATCATCATAGCCTTTGTAGGATTTATTCTCCTGATCCTTAGAAAGGGCCTGCCTAGGGGAGGGGAAAATGTTCCATGATGTTGGTTGGTACCTGCATCCGATGTCCTCCTACTCCAATCATGTCTACTACCTCCCTCCTACTAGTACCTATTCCTATTCCCACTACCCATGCCCTACCACCATGCCCTACTACCCATGCCCTACTACCCACCTAACCTCACTTCTACGAGTCAAGTTATCTGGCACTTTACAGTCTTGAGAGACAGGGTAATTAAACATCAGGGATTTTGCTAATTATTTTTTTTTTCTTCCTTGAATAAAGATCAAAGCTCTCAACGATGAAAAAGAGGCACATGATGATTTCCTCCATCACCGAGCAAAACAACAAGGCGATGAGCAACATCATTTCCGCAAGGTCTGGAATCGACGACGGTCCTCACAGGACCATAATCAGCCAGCACCGACGACGCCTTTGGCAAGCCCGACGAGTCCTACCAAGACTGTTACAGCAGGGGGCAGGTTGGGGCTATTCCGAGGCAGGTAAATCAGACCTACCTACTTACTCATCTATATATTCATTTATCTATTTATACTCATTTATACCTGACTATTGTTTTTACCCCCTTGTCCCACCACCTATTTCTTACTTACAATATATATGCACATACCTACCTCAAAATATCCAATCTTCTTCTTATTTTCTCTCTCTCTCTCTTCATGTTTTGTTTATGAGTTAAACTATGCTTGGTATGATAACACTGTCTACCCTCATTATTTGCCTAGGTAAATGGGTAGGGAGGAGAGAACAATCTCTCTCCTGCAAGCTATATATATTATCCGCTAATCTGTTTATTCCCCCATGAATCACTCTCTAAGGTAGCCCAAGGTGAAAAGTGGAAGTGGTTAACCCCACCTAGTATTCAAATCATATGATTCTACTTTGTCCCCTATATTATTTTAGATGGATAATAGTATTTTAGTACGCATGTATCCCTGAATATAGATGCTTACTGTACTGTATACACATGAATATAAGGTACCCTTGTAATCTTCCTTATACTGTCTCTTTCTCTCTTTCCCTCCGCCCCCCCTTTTTTTTTTTTCTTTCTTTTTTTCTCTTTTTACTTCTTTAAATATACAAGAGACAAGAGACATGTTCTACGATAGTAAGAACAAGAATAATAATAGGTAAGCAAGCCAGGTCGCCCTTCCCGAACCAACCAACCAACCAATTTATGATAGATGATAGATGACAGGATAGTTGATTTTTAGGTTGGAAGGAAATTGAAAGAAAGTTTTGTGGATTCAAATAGTAGATGAGCTTTATGCGTCTACTTGTACTATACTATACTATAATAATGTAATAGAGTTCGACTCCTAGGTAGGTAGGTGAAAAAGTACATGTTGAGGGGTGCTGGTGAACAAACATGAAGTAATAGCTAGATAGGTAGGTATGGAATAGTAAGTACTAATTTTGTAGGTAGGTACTTAGGTATGTAAAGCGCCTACTAAGTTATGACACCTTTGATAGCTAGGTAGGTGCCTGGTGTTAGGTGTAGTACCTAGAGTACCTCGAGCACCTAGGTACCTTAGGAATGGACTAGATTGCAAGATTGTATAAGTAAGGGGTTGATTTCTCTTGGTACTTTGTATTGTATCTGTTATTATTAAATCGTAGTTGTAATAATATCTTGATAACATCTGTTAGTCGAGGAAGGTCCCCCCTCCTTTTTTTTCCAATTTCAAGACAAACATAAATATAAAAAAAATAAAAAATAAAATAAGATAAAGGGTTGAGGAGGATCTTCGTGCATAAGTTCTAACTAATAACTCCATACCCAAACTAAAACTATGCAAAGAAGAAAAAAAAACATCCAGACAAAACGATCCAATTAGTTGGTTGTTTAGGGCCACATGTCAAATCGATCATATCCTGCTATCAGGGGAAACGATGTTGATCGATCTCCACCGCAAGGCGAAGGAAACGGGAATTCTTGGCAGAGTAATTCTCGTTTAGTATTTGCTAGTCGGTAGATCGACAAGCTCAATAAAATAGTAACTAGCAGACAGTATTAGTGTATATAGAGCTGGGAGATCAAGAAAAAGGGGGGGTAGTTAGTTGGGAAGCCTTGAACGACCGGATCGAGTTCCGCTGACTGTTGTAGATCAAAGTCGATCAGATGGGCTCTGTCAGGCATCCCTTGCATCGGATCCTTTTTTTTTTTTTTTAGTAACACCGAGTCTGGACTCAGATGATGATACTTGACGGGCTGTGTCGGCTAGGGCATGGTTCATTATGAGCGGTTGTTGAAAAAAGGGCTTTTGATCAAGTTAGATTATGCAACTTGATCAGTTAACATATTAAGGGTCTGGTGAGAGAAGTAAATATTAGCTGAAGAGGGTTAGGTATTATCCCCTTGTGTATTGGCTCTGGTGGCGGTGATAACCGTCTAGACAAAGGTTGGTTGCTTATGGTTTGACCTTTTGCAGAGAGAAGGAAAGAGCAGACGAGAGAGCGCAAAAGAAAAAGAAGAAGACAAAGAAGAAAATGAGGATCATCAGATTTGAGTCTTGGAGTAGATAGTTACTACCTACCTGACAGCTAGTAACTCCTCTCTTGGAGCATTGGCCTCACTCGCACCACAGTCCCAAAAGTGCGCCCTGCGGACTGGCCCGCATCTGTGTCAATTATTCTGTGGGGAGGAATGTGGCGCATGCATGGGGGAAATAAGTTATTGTTTGGAGGAAGATTTTTAGAAATTGGAACTACTAGGGAGGTACCTGACATCGGTCAATAGTTTTGGTTTCTATTGATGCATGACAACAATAATAATAATAAAAATCCCCTCTCAATCCATCACCTAGCCATATGATTCGGCCGAACATAATAATAATAATAGTAGTAATAATAAACAAATAATCAAGTCAAGGAGTGTCGCGTTCAAGAAGCGCTCTTGACGCGCACAATGTATAGCTAACAAAGCCAAGGATGCAATCCCTGTCTAATGGAAAGTCATAGCAATCTCTTATTCCTTCTTCTGGAAGTTCGAGAGGTACCCGAGAGGAGGCTAAGCTCCAATGGTAAGCCTTAAAGAGAGACACACACATTCACAGACATAGAGACACAGAGAGAGAAAGAGCCGTTGGAGACCTCCATCGCGAACTGCGGTTCACTTGTAAAACGACACCCCCAAACCCCGAGATCCTTCCTCATTCCCTTTTCCTTTCCGGGATTTATTGACGATAATCTTATATATTCTTCCCGATTATTCCCTGTCTGCTAGTAGTGGGTGAGAGAAAAACCAGTGAAAATAAAAATAAATAAAAACACTAACCCCGACATGGCGACTGACCGAGGCTTGAATCACGTTCGTCAACCCGACGGACTGTTGCACTCGGAGAGCCCCGACTGGAGATCAGAGAAGATAACATTTAAACTTGTTCTCCTACTAGCTTGATGCCCTGATAAGAATAATTTGATCGAACAGTCTGTTATTAGTCGTAGTGGGTCATCTACAGATTGTTACAAGGAACTATCATGTCTTTACCTACATACATACAGTGGCAGTCGTACATATCTAATCAGTTCATTAATCTCTCCTCTTGTCGAAGGTAGTCTCCATCAGTTCGGCTGTCATCCGGAAGAAAAAAGAATGATAATAACAAAAAAAAAAAAAAGAAAAAAAAAAGGTTGTGTTCTGCAGGCCTGGCATAATACCTAGTGAAGGATCATCATTAGTTTGAATAGAAGAGGAATAAGAAGAAGTAATAGTAGTAAGTAGTCAAAGCATCAACATAATTCTAACCATCAGAAAAAGTTAATGCTATGAAAATCATGCACGCTCTCTAAAATTACTTTGTTCTCATCAATCCTTGAGGCGATTTTCTCGGCCGTCTTTCTGATTGGCGGAAGAGGTGGTCTGATGGGGGTTGTGGTTGGGTAGAGCTTATCGCCCACTAATAATGAAAAGACGCAAGTTTACGGGAATCTTTCTGTCAAAGCTGTCAACTGATAAGGTCAAATAAAAGTTAAACAAGATGACTTCTTTGATTCATCTGCTTCTCCTTCTGCGTTCCCTTCTGTGTTCTACTTCTGCTGGACAGAGGAATTCCTGAAATGTCTATTTGGGTGGAGAATTATTATTGATTGGGGAGGAAGAACTATATAAAAAAAAGGGAAAAATGTAAAAAGGGGGGGGGGGAAGAGGACGGAAAATAAAAAAAAAAAGAAAAACATTGATAGGTTCTTACAGTTCGAGCTCGATGCAACTAAAACACTGAATCAATAACCAACCAGGTGCTTTAATGTGTTATTCATACTACTACACTAAGAAACTAGAACTACCTGGGCAGGTAAATTTAACACTAATGTTCTGCAGCAGCATCCTGATAAGAGAGAACTACTCATGGCATTAAGTTCATTTATATTGGCACCGGTTTAGAGTATCATCGAGCTTACAGTGAGTGAGCTCGTTGAGGTGGAGAAGAAGGAGACGAAGATTAAAAATAATATGTAGAAAAAAGTCATTGAAGCTGGGCCACGTTGATTTTTTTTTTTTTTTTTCTTTTTTCTTTTTTTAGGATATAAGACAAGTCTCCAGGTTAATCAATCCCTTACTCGTTAAATACTCAATCTTGAGTCAATCAATAGGTAATCATCACAATGATAGGATGGCTCACAATTGACCATTATTCTTCTTCCTGTTATTGTTATTATTATAATAAGGAGGAGGGAGATGATGAGTTACAGATCATCGGACAATAGAATCCAACACAAGAATAACCTAGCGGTCGTCATCCTCTCATTCATTCCACTATTTGCAAATCGATGGCCCTGTAATAATCCAGTCTCCTTATCGGCCTACTCTATTTTCCTTTTTCTTGTTTCCCCCCTTCTCGTCAGCCATCCCACCCTTTCCGATTTGATCATCCAGAAACCCTCTGACCTTTTTTTTTTTTTTTGTCTTTGTGACCCATCAATATTCGAAATCATCAGCCTTCCTGCTACTCCACCACTAAATCAACGGTGTCCCTCTTGGGATGTCTCCTCGAGAAACCGTTTTGCCACGCTGAAGATCTTGTTTCCTCCCCCAATTCCCCATAATATGGGCATTATCATCATCTCATCATCATCATCATCTGAGCGCTAATTGAGTACTTTCTCACTAGTCTTGGCTTTGCATTAGATCCTCTTCTTTCTTTTTCCATTTAATTTTATGTATTTTATTTATTTATCATTATTATTATTATTATTATTTACTTCAATAGAAACTCTGAAAGGTGGTCCCGTTTCGGTCGTGAGTTATCGGACCCAGTGTCTGCCCCGGACCCAATCGTTGAAGTGCCCATACATAGTTAACTATGGTCCACATCCATCTCATCTCCTTCTCGCTCTCTCTATTTCTCCCCTCAAATCTAAAAAAATGGTCTATATTCATTGCCACTATTGATTGGTCTTTCAATATAAATCTCCCTTACTGGGCCCCCCCGATAAGCCTCGTGTGTCAGCCAGTAAGTGGTCCTTCCATCTCCCTGCTGATACTTGAATGTCCCGATATCAAGTTTCCCATTAATTACCTGCGGCTTATATTTATTTATTGTTTTCCTGCTCTTCTTCCAATAAAAAACAAAAAAATCAACTAAATAAAATAAAACGCTAAGGGAAGAATAAAAAAAAAAAAAAAAAAGAAAAAGAAGAACAATCTCTTCCTGATCCTTTACACATCATCCGAGTTTATAATTATGTCCACCTGCTAATTGCCCCAAAGAGAAATGCCATTCAGGTACACCAAGCTCCCCTTCCACATCGGCTATATATCAAATCCCTAGAAGTTATCCCTCTCGGCAGTGGGGATCCTATACTCCTGTCACCCTAGATCACCATGCATACATGATGTCGGCCACAACTTCAGTCTGGTGGCCCGAGGATCGGGTAAAAGCGACTCTATGTCCCAATTATGTATTCTCTCACCTTCCATCCAATACTTTACCACGTCTGGTTGCCCCCTTGCCTTGGGGTGAGGGGTTAACCAACGAGACTTACCTTGACTGGATTCTCTCCAAGGCGGGGAGATTGTTTCTCATTCTTGTCGACATTGGGGCTCCGGATTGTATATTTCGCCTGGTAGACGAATCCTTCGACGATTCCGACTTACCCATTGCGGCCCACAGTGTCAGTCGACTACAGCTCCCCTCCTTGGACAAGGACTCCGATCTCGATTCTAAGTTCTTTCTAGCCCAATGGCGCTTCGTCGTCCGCGGAATCGAGGAAGGTAGCCACATCAAATATACAGAAAACGAAGGTGTTCCTGTGGAGGTCCAGAATACTGGAACTGCTCTGACAAGAGAAGGTGTGGAGAAAGTCGTTCTAGCCGGTGCAGTATGCCGGACGTATTTGCGGACCCAGGTCACCATTGGAGGCGCACCGCACTTTTATGACGAAAACGAAGTCCTCGAAGAGATTGCCTCCTTGAAGAGACTAGCTCACGATCACGTCTACTCAATATACGCCTCATACTTTGTTGATAACACCGTCTGCATCCTCTTTACTGGGATATATGAACGGTCACTCTGGTCTTTTCTAAATGATACCCCTCAGTCCTTTAAACGCCTCCCGAAGGACCAGCGTCGACAGATATTAATCAATTGGCCCCACTGCTTGGCCCATGGGCTCTCTTGGCTACACGCGCATGGCCAGGTGCATGGTCTCATTCGCCCTTCGAACATCCTCATTGATGCTGATTTCAAAATCTTCATTGGCCAATTTGAGGCGTTGGATACATTGCTACCCCCTGTTAAAGTCAATGATGTGGAGTCCTATCAATATGGCCCACCAGAGCGCTGGGTACGTTCGATTAGCATCCAAAACCAGGGCCAACCTACATCAAGCCTTCCATCTGGCGGACGGACGGGGCGGAAGAACACATCACGACCGTCAATGCTGACTCTATCTCGGCTGAGGGGCCTGCAAATCTCCGAGAATGGTTCGAGAAGCCCACCCGAATCAGTCGTTTCACATGGCACAGTCATCCGTGTGGGCGACCCTGGTAATCCCGCCTCCAGATTTTCCTTTGGAATTGCCTCGAGTTCGTCTGGCTCAAGTAACGGAAGTGTCCGCAAGCATGTGATCTCAATGAAGCGGCCGATCTTTTATTCCCCTTCTATTACATCCTCTAACTCTTCGGGCTCTTCGGAGGGTGGATCCCTAATTCTCGACCCTGTCGGACTCCCAGCTGCACACACTTCTGGTGGGGCACTGGTTCAGGTGTGGCAATCGCGACAGACTGACCCCGAGGCGGGAGATATTTTCTCGCTTGGAGCGGTGATCCTCGACATCTTCACATTCCTTTGTAAACGCAAGATTTCTGCCTTTGCTAGCCATCGTGGGGCTAAAAATCGAACAGCTGGCCGTGGTGGTGGTGTTGCTGATTGCTCATTCCACCTAGATCGTAATATCGGACAGGTGAGCTCATGGATCGCCCTTCTCGAAGGGGATGCCAAGAAGCATAAAGACCCTATTTTCCAGGTCCTCCGACCAATGCTAGCCATGTCGCGGGATATGCTCTCCCACGATCCCGCCTATCGGCCCTCCGCCTTTCAGGTCGAGCAGCTCTTTTCGTATGCAATCCAAAAGCTAGAAAGCAAGCTTACTGTCCACTGCAAATCCAACCTGTGCCCTCGTCCTTCTCGGGCGCGACCGAATGGGCCCCCATCCCAGAAGAGTGAATTATTGGCTGTGCCACGCATACAGCATCACCCTAGATCGGTTTCACCCGGTAATCTGCGACGGGACTACTTCCCCCGAGACAGAGGGCGGCGCCGATTGAGCCCCATCCCCTCCTCTCAGTCTACATCGACATCGAATCTTAGCTCCTTGGACGCGAGTGAATCTCAGTCAAATAGCGACACAGATAGTCGCGGATACGAGAGACGTGGATATGCCAGCCGTGAATTTGTGAAACCGACGCAGAAAATGCGCTATATCTCCCCAGATCGGGGATCTAGTCCAGTGGCCGCTAATGATCCATCTTGGGATTATCGGGCCGTCACTCGAGCTTGATCAGAAAGTTCACTTTTGAACTACAATTGCTGTCCTTTTATCTCTGCTTACCACCTCTCCTATACATTCTTGTCTCTCTCCCTATCTCCCTTTACCTCTTGACCGGGTCCTTGAGCCTTTTCTGACCCCAGTTGTATTTTATTGGATATGATGACTGATCTGACTTCTCGTCCTGAAGGATTATTTTTTATGTTCCTTTTACTTTCCAGTCACTCTTTGTACTCTTTACCTATTCCCCCACTGATACTGTTTATTTTTTTTTTTCCCTCTTCACGAACAGTGGGGAACCTTAATAATTTTTTATTTGGCTTGAGCCTCTTTTTGTTATGAATAGTTACGAAGCGATGGCTGGATTGATATCCTGGTGGGTGGGTTATTTAGGAATGGAATGGATTGTGTATTTTCCTTTTTTTTTTTTTTTGTGTGTGTGTTTCTGACCCGCCAAATATCTTCGTCTTCCAAAATACTTGATCTTTTTTCCTCCTAATTTGCCCCTTCTACATGACAATGAAATCATTGACTCATTCGGCTAGTATGTAAACTAAAGGAGTGAAAGCTTGAACTGGGTAGCCTGAGCCAGCCCAAGAGGGAGGCAAAGAAAAAGCAAAATCAACTCCCGGCGTCGTCAGATGCGGATCCACCTCTAGTCTCGTTCTTCTCCATTCCATAGATTAGATCAATCCTGGTGGGGAGCCGAGTAACTAAATAGAGGGCATGAGGGATTTTCGTCTCCAGGTATTATGAAGTTCCTACAGGTGGAGAGTGGAGAAGGAAGGTGTGTAGCTCCGTGGAGATCCTCCGCTCAAGGGCAACTCGAGCCATACATCATCATGATCATCGCGTGATTTCAACCCCCCATTAACATTTGACAAAAAGGTTAACTGTCGACACGAATACTACTTGTAGTAGTTAGATAGATAGAGCTCACTTGTTTCTCCACATGAGCTAATGAGAGTTTAAAAATGCTAATTAGCAACTTAAAATTTAACTAGTTAATTAGCTAAAAACCATCTCTATATAACTAGTTAGTTACTCGGTATTATGCTCAGTAATAACTAACTTGCCATAAATATACCCACCTCATATACCTTAGATAGTTCCAGGTTTAAATTAATCAATCAATTTGACTTTTTTTATATATCCAAGGATGTAGCAAACCAAAACAACCAAACAAAATTATTTAAAACGTCCGATAATAATAAATAATCAATTAAAAACAAACTTATGACCTAACTCATTGCTCTCTACCCCTAGGTACCTACCTACGTAAGGTAGGTACGCTCTTTGCTACTCTACTATATCTATGATTGGATTGGATAGGATAGGATAGGATAGGATAGGTGCTTCCTAGATACTCACTTCTTTAGTACTATGTGTGTACTAACTAGGTATGTACATACATAGAGATATAAGATCCATAATAATACCAACAAACTAACATACATACTTGCCTACCTTACCTACTTATAGAAATAGTAATAGATAAAGAAAGCACCTAGTTACTCCATGTTTTTTTCACAGTGACAACGAATAACTTGGTAATAAACTATTCTGTGTACACAGAGAGAGAGAGAGGATATGTGTGTATGTATGTGTGTGTAATCAATTATTGGTGGTATAATAGTATAGGTAGATCATTCAATAAAACTTATAGTGTATATATCATACAATATACACAGGATATCAGGATATGATATAACTAGTTAATATAAATATAATGTTTGACATATCATAAACATTACGGACCCAGGTAGATACCTAGGTAGGTATTAAGTAGCACAGAAGATAATAATCATCCTGTTTTATCTCAAGGTAATTTCACTTGCTTTTATTTCATTTTCTTATTTTGTTTATGGTTGCGCTAATATACCACTATTAAGATTATTCTTTTTAATTAGTAATTATCTTTTATTTTTTATTTATTTATCTGTCTATCTATATATTTCCTCTTTTTTGCTTGCCACTTAATAGGACGGGCTTGTTACTTCTTTCTTATCAAGCTCAAACCCAAACTTGTTGTTGGTTTGTGAAACTTAATAATGGTCTGGACAAAGAGAAAAAAAGTTTTTTCATAACAATAAGGGGTATCTTGGAATTTGGACAACCACACCCAATCCCATGTCTCACAGCCAAATCACAATCCCACAGATCAACAAAACCATCCAACCCGACAGCTTCGCGCCAGTCGCGCTGTTGTTATATTCACGAGTTCTCATGGAATCAGCCAAGGCTAGTCCCTCCCCATCAGATAACTGTTGCGAGCTGTTACCATTCCGGTATTGTGCCGCAGACGGCTCATGGAATTTCCCTCCCAAAGTTGGAAGAGCAGCGTTGGGATCGACACTCCACCCTCCAGCGGTTGGGGTTGGACATGCTGGTGGCGTAGTTCTGGATGTCGACTTGATGTAGTCTGAGAGAGCCACCCCCGTCGGGCTCAGTGTGGCCCATTGTGCTTTCAGATTGTCAAAGTCGGGGGACACTGGCGTTGGCACCCCCTGGCGAAAAAATCCACCCTGATTTAAGGCTTGTATGTTGTCGGCCGTTCCGTTGGAGAAGGCCGGCCCGTAGTTGATTAAACCGTAGTTGTTGGCCTCCTCAATCCACTCATAGATGATAGAGCCAGACCAGGTATCACACATTTCTTTGCCGAATATGGCGGTCTGATCTTCGAAGGTACGCGGTCGCGCGACATTGCAGCCTGTCTCAGAGAAGAAAATTGGAATAGAATAATTGGCTGCTTGCTCCTGCAGCGTTTGATATCCGGACTGGGCATATGTCGAAGCGCCGCACCATTCGTACGCATTCAGGGAGAAAAATTCTATGCGGTCTGCGGGGTCTGGGCGACAGGCTAGGTAGTTCTGAAGCATAGGACGTAATTCTGCAATATCCGCGGCTGAGTATCCTACCGGAATGTTCCGATAGCCTTTCTCGTTGCGGTAGGATTTGATATCACGCGCTGCAGCTAGAACGTACGGAGCAGCGGCTGAACCCTCGCTGGTGGTGAGCACCTCATTGCCAACAAAAACTCCCGCGGTGTTGTTGTACTTTTGGAATTCATCGAGAACAGCCATAAATCTGTCGAATTGGGGTTGAGTCCAGCGGGGTTCAGTCTACCAGAAAAGAGTCAAATCGTCAGCAATTACTGAGAGGAATTTGAGAAGAATAGTTTTACAGATAGCTAACCTGTTCGATCTGGGTGTCAAATGTATCAAGGTCAACGAATAGGTAGATTCCTGCATTGGCAAAAGCCTTCATACAGCCTTCATGGTCGACACGAGGATCGACATGATACACACGGATGGCATTGGCACCCAATTGTGACATCAGAGACACATCTCGCTCGCATTGCGCGGTATCAACCAAGGGGTCTTCAGGGGTAAGCTGATATGCAATTCCTATCAAGGTTGAACAGGTGAGTTAATGGATGTAAAAAGCTGTCATAGAAAGTGATTCGTAACCGACCTTTCAGAAAATACTGAGTGCCATTCTCATAAAAGAATTTAGACCCGACCGCCGAGATGGTCTGTATGGCATTGGCGCCAACGATTCCGAATGCCCCAATCAATAAAGATATCCTAAACGAAGACGCTAACAAAAACATCGCAATTCTTTCAATTGATCTTTCCGAATCGAATGCGTGCTATCTCATGGACAATTGATTGACGCTGCCCGGATAAGCGGACCGATCCAAGCTATGCGAAAGCTAAAAAAAAAAAGAAAGCTATCTTGATTGATCATCCAGAACTGATCCAGCGACCAGAGGATCAGACTTATGATTGTTGCACGGGATTGCCATGATTAAATCTTGAGGAACTGGCAGAGAAAATTCGGAAAGTTAGGAAGGATGTCATTCCCATCCATACCAAGTCCTGTTACAGGAGACATATTCTTGTGCATGCCAGTATCACTGAGACTACCCATGACGTCAGTTGGCATCTAAGCCGAGCATTTAATTCCGGAGTGGAGGGTTGATTCCCCCTTCCAAATGGTATGAAGGTACCATACCATTCATCACCCCAAAGGGATGGGGAGATCGTATGGAGAAATATGCCACATGAAGGGACGACATCCACCTACCTTCAAATCCTGAAAGACTTCTTCGTAGCGGATAAAATTGGTTGGCAGAAAGCCCTGCTATATTACCCGGATTTTTAGCTAGGGCTGATAAGACTGACATGAGTGGATAAACCCTAATCTCAACTAGGTATAAAGCCTCCGATGAAAGCCCGTCTGTCGCGAATTGACAATTTTTTTGCATGGTTCACTGCATAGTACAAGCAAAGTGCAATTAGAGATACGTGCACTTTAAGATTTGTGGCTCAAATAAGCTGTATGAAAACAGCAAAGTCTCACTGTGCCTAGATCTGCCCGGGCAAAGCCCAGTAAGTTAGAGTTGTCTCAGCGCTGAGTACTGATATCCGAGGAACATATGTCAATTCTTGCTTCTGCTTTTTTTTTTTTTCAATTTTGATCAGCAGATCAACAAAGGAGGGGCAGATGACGAGGTTTACGGGCATCTTCGGAGTCTCCCCGGCGGGTATATACGACAAATGTTTCGGAAAACAACCCGAATATGTGAATATACCCGCGAATGACTTGAAGATAGTTATATAGTCCCACAACGTAGAACACCCTCCTTCTCTTTGACATTTTGCAAAATCCGGATGAGAAAACTGTAGCTCCCTCATTTCCATATCCTTACATACCGTCACCATGGCGAACGACAGCAGGGCATGGTGGAAAGAAAGCACCGTTTATCAGATTTACCCACCATCCTTCCGTGACTCGAACGGCGATGGTGTCGGAGACTTAAACGGCATCATTTCCAAACTGGATTATATCAAGGCGCTGGGGGCCGATATTGTCTGGCTTTGTCCAATATTCAGCTCCCCACAGATTGATATGGGCTACGACATCTCTGATTACTATGATATCCATCCACCGTATGGAACAATCGAGGATGTGGATCGTTTGGCAGCGGGTCTCCATGAGCGAGGCATGAAGCTCGTGCTAGACCTAGTCGTGAACCATACGTCAGATCAGGTATGCGGATGTACTGACTGGGTAGTGCAAAAGTTGACCTCTCTGTAGCATCGTTGGTTTCAAGAGGCGCGTTCTTCAAAACAAAACCCATACAGAGATTGGTACATCTGGAGGAAGCCTGTTATGGGAGAGGACGGCAAACCGCATCCACCAAACAACTGGGGTTCGTATTTTGGAGGTATGTGGCCGGGATTCTATCAATAGATCCTCTCAGATCTGATGATAGGGTAGGAAGCGCTTGGGAGTACGATGAGCCTTCTGGCGAGTACTATCTCCATCTGTTTGCACGGGAACAGCCAGATTTAAACTGGGAGAACGCCAGTGTCCGTGCTGCGGTTCACGACATCATTCGGTTCTGGCTTAACCGGGGTGCAGATGGCTTTCGAATGGATGTGATAAATTTTATCAGCAAAGACCCAAATTTCCCAAACGCGCCGGTTACAATGCCTGATTCGCCATGGCAGAATGGTGCCAAGTACTTTGCGTGTGGGCCAAAACTGCACGAATATTTACAAGAAATCGGAAAGATACTCAAGGAGTACGACGCCTTTTCAGTGGGTGAAATGCCCAATGTCGACGATATCCAAGAAATCTTGAAAGCTGTCGGACATGACCGGAATGAGCTAAGCATGATTTTCCACTTTGAAGCGTATGATATCTGTATCCTTCAATCTAAAGATAAGTAGGCCCCAATTCTGACTGCTAAACCTAGTGTATCACTGGACCATGGGCCCAAGGGAAAATTTACTGGAAAGAAATGGCAAATGAGCGAGCTCAAATCCGTTGTTTCGAAGTGGCAAACCTTCATGTACGAGAATAGGGGTTGGAATGCCATCTATCTTGAGAATCACGATCAGGGTCGAACGGTCTCACGGTTTGCTTCTGACCTACCACACCATCGGGCGCTGTCGGCAAAAATGCTGGCCACCTTCCTGGGCTTTCAAAGTGGCACCATTTTCATTTACCAAGGTCAGGAATTAGGCATGGCCAATGTCCCTAAGCATTGGGATATCGACCAATATCGCGATATCGAGACACTTAACCACTGGGCTGAGTAAGCTGGTTGTCCTTTTGTTGCACATTATAGAAGAGCACAAATCTAATTTTAGACAGGATTCCTGGTGACAGCTCACAGAGGACTGCACTACATGTTGCTAGTCTGGCTGAATACCGGCTCAAAGGGAGAGACAATGCCCGAACACCGATGCAGTGGGATGACACGGCCCATGCGGGATTCTCAACCGCACAACCTTGGATATCGATTCATGAAGACTATCAGGTTTGGAATGCAGCTGCGCAGGTAAATGACCCGACCAGTGTATACCATTATTGGGCGAACGTTTTGCAACTGCGCAAGAAGTTTCCTGATATTCTGGTGTATGGGTCGTTCGAACTCATCTCCCCCGAGGACCCGGATATTTTTGCTTACACACGTATTTTCCAATCGAATTGTGCCGTTATCGTGGCCAATTTTCGCCCATGGAGTGTCACTTGGTCTGTTCCACCGACACTCAACCTGTCTAGTTCTGGGTCCATAGTACTATCGAATTACCAAAAGGTTGAGAGTCTATGGGGGAAGCAAATCGTTTCCTTAGAGCCCTTAGAGGCGTTTGTGTGGATTGGAGAGCTCGCCCGTGAGGCTTCTTTGTAATAGGAAAAGTCTCTAGTCTTCACCTTGCTGCCTTCTAATGTTCTTTCCCTTGTGCGTAGTTATCGAACCGTAAGAAAGAGAAAGTATATATAAATATATGATTGCTCTATGGAAGGGACGAGCCTTGACAATATTTCTTCTAACTTAACAAAGTGAAAGTATATTAGGTAATATATGGGGGGTGAGCCGATCGGGGAATTCCTCGTTGATCTGAGTGTCAATTAGAGCATTGTTGAAGAACCTTATCTTGGACATTTCTCTTGGACTGTCCATGCAAGTTGGCATGATTTACCGTAGCCATCGCTCAGGGAACAGGTTCTGGCATGTAGATCTGCCCCCCATTTCCATTAGTGTTAGTTAGGTTGGAATGTCCCTCGTCGGGCACCTGCGCAGGAAGGATGTGATTCACTTGAGTATTTTGAGAGCCAAAACATAGGAATGTCGATGGGTTTCGAACGATGCAAGCACTGAGCTTCTCAGGGAGTATAAGTAGTAGTACCTAGGAGGAGGTAAAGTCCAGTAGTTTGATTTCAGGTCCATCCATGGGAAGAAAAATCGGATCGGACCAATGATAAAAAGGAGACGAATATGCACCGAAAATCCCATGATCAGCCCTGCGACTTGGAACGTTGGAAGCAATCAATATCCATGCAATTTTAACTAACTACTTAACAAACACATAGTTAGGTAGTAGTAGTAATTGAATAATTAATTATCTTAATATATCTATATTTGCTTTCGGCAGTCTAGCTCAGAACTGCCGTTGGGCTCATTTTATCTGTTGCCCCCCTCCTCTTCCGGTCGCATGCGTCATGGTCTCCTTTTTATGAGCCCCCTCCATGTACCTCTTTAAAGAATAGCGAAAGAACGCTTAAAGATTACTCCTAAAATATGTAGGCTTACTTTACTCTGGCTTGAATCAGGAACTAATTAATGATGAGTTGTCCGAGTGGCTTGAGCCCCCAAGTCCCTCGTCCTATCGTCATCGATGCACGAGAAAGGTAGGTCCTTGGCAACGATCGAGACCCTTAGTAGATCCACCGGTCCAGAATTTTGATTACGATCATCTAGACATGGCAAGTTTGAACGAAAGGTTTTTTTAATTTTATTATTATGGTTTCTTTGTGAACGGAAACCTCCGTGCTCCGACTGTTGAACAAGAGGAATACCCTCATGAATAATTAAGCCCATAAAAAAAAAAAAAAAGGGGAAGGGGAGGGTTTCAAGCGCCAATAATCACTTAATAGCCAGATAAAAATAAAATCCCCATCATATAAATATCTACATGTACATGTACACAGCGTCACACTGGGCACTAGACATCGTTAATCTCCTAGCAAATGATTGATTGCGAAAGGGGATCGGCGCGAGATTGCGTGGATAACGGGGCCTTCGCCTACTCCATCCACCCCCTCCCCCTACTACGTCCTACTACTACCACCACCCGCTTTCGTGGACCAGTTCTAGCTGCCCAGGAAGGCATCGCGCTCACAGATCCAATTAATTCTTATTCTCTTCGTCGCCTCTCCTTTCCCAATCTTCCTCTCTCTTTTCTTCTTCTCCCTCCATCCTCCATGATTACCCCATATATAGCTCATCGCTAACTCGGTTTCCGTTTTCACAACTCTCTCCCCGGTCGCATTTCCATCCCATCCACTCCCACGCCTTTTCTAGACCATGCAATCCATGGTTCTGCGAACCTATCACGTCACTCGCTTGGGAAAGCTACAAACTCGTTAATTCCTCCACATTGCCCGATTGGCGCCCTCCTCTGTTTTTGCCTTTGGTGTTCGACGTCACCAATTTTTTTCCATCCGGAAGTGAGCCGTCCTGTAGATTATCTCTAAGTGGATTGTGCAATTGTGCTCAGTGGGATTCATCCTTTTAAGAACTCTCTAAAAGACCACTGTTCACAGCTTCAACAATCGCAACCATGGCCGCTCATGATACTACCTCTCCCTTTCGCATCTCCCAGAAGAATAGAGAGCGGCTAGACCGCAATGAGGCTTTTCGCATAATTCGAGAGAACTTAAGACGCCAGGAATTGGGTGTAGAGGCTCCGAGGTTTGTCAGACCCCCAATGAGATGGGAGAATCGGATTAAATTAAAAGGAAAAGAGGAGGGGGAAACAAAAAAAAAAAAGGCCGTTTGTCACTAACGACGAGTACTCACAGCTTCTGCTCCACCCACCGCCATTCATGTTCTCCCGAAGCGCAAGAGTCATTCAGGCTTCATCGAGATATTACCCACACCCTCCTACTTCCCTTATTCCTCCTCCATAACCAAGCATCCCGCATCGCTGTTAGTGTCCTGCCGAGTCACAAAGGGACCGAAACAGAACGCGCCTTTCGCGGCGAGGCCCGTAGCGCATATGCTTGGCTGCATTGCATTCTCACTGAGGAGCATGATTGGTATTTGACTGAGCGTTGCCCCGCCTGCATCGTGCTGCACATTTTGCATTCTGAACCAACTATCCGGTTTGTTGCTGTGGCATGTCTCTTGTCAGACCACCTGCTCGGTCTGGGTATGCTAAACTCCACCAGGCGGTTGCCTAACTTTGACTTTTGGTTCGAGGCGCTTGAGACAGCTGTACGTGAGGACCAATTTTGGGGCGATGATTGCTGGCCTGGTATAGAATATCGCGCATGTTCGTTGACCGACGGGGTCAAGCAGCTCGCTCTACAGTGCCTGGAGCTCCAGGCCGCTCTAGACCGACAGAGCATGCAGTCGATAGCATCTTACCTAGTCAACCCTCGCGTTCACTGTGATCCATCACAACCATCGCCAGTCCTCCCAACTCTTCCCAGCTCCTCAAGCTACACACAACACCCTCTCACGACGACAGAGGAGCATAGGCCGTATGCCAAAATTGCTGCTAGTCGTTGTGTGCAGTCACTTTGGAACGACCGCCCTCGGAGATTTCATTCTCGCAGGGATGCTGACTCACGGAGACGGTCGGTAACCTCTTGAGTTGGCTGATCGTAGTGCCGAGAGGCCAATTCTCGGTCAAATTTCAACGACTGTAAAATTCCGAGCGACTCTTGCCTAAGTGTAGAGGCTTTCGGTTTCTTCGAAGACAGAACGGACTTGCAAGGGCGTATTCCTTACGTAATCCCATGAACCGCTCTGAAGATGAGTGACTCACCAGCCTTAGGGCATTGTTGTCCGTCTTGATATATGAAGGGACCCTGCGGGTTGTCTGTAGTTAGAAGGACAACGATAACAACAACCACCACCCTTCATATTCTGTTCTTTTATTTGATCTGCAACATGGACTCTGACTCTGCCTTGCCTACTGCTGGCCGCGCCTCCGAATCATCAAAACAATTTTATTCGACCTCATCCCCATTCGAAGAAAAGATTGGTTACTATCGAGCTGTTCGCCACGGCCGGCAGATTTTTGTGTCTGGAACAACCGCAGTGGACCCAACGTCTCCTAGCCATGCTCCGCAGATTCTCTATCCGGGCGATGCACGCCAACAGACGCGCGTGGCGCTTCAAGAATGTATCAAGGCAGTGCAAGGCCTCGGCGGTAAGGGGGCGGCGAACGTGGTGCGGGTGAGAATGTTTGTCAGTCGACCAGAGGACTGTACCGCAGTGGGGGAAGGATTCAGAGAGGTTTTGGGGCGGGGAAGCCAGCCAGGAGTGGGCGCAGCGGCCACAATGTTGGTAGTGCGAGATGGGTTTGTGGACTCGAGAATGTTGGTTGAGATAGAGGTGGATGCAATTGTGGAAGATGAATGAGAAGTATCTCTCAAGTGACCTATTAGAAGGTATAATTGCATTTCACGCGACGCGACTGGAGAAATTTTTTGTTTTGGTGTTTTTTATTTTAAAAAAATATAAAAACTTTTCTCTTCCAAGTTATTACCTTTTCATTTTGGCTTGCCTGTCTTTTTTTTACTTTTCTAAGAACGAAGTAAATTGGACTTGACCCCGCACAAGAATTCCAAGTTGCCATAACACCCAAGAGAGTCCATGCATGCATGGCTGTAGACCTAATTAGGGTAGTGAACTGCAAACAACTGCAGCGCAATATTAGACCAGCTCAACAAGGCATGTATCGACATCTTATCACTGAAGTAGTTAGTAGGAATAGAAATGAACAGCGAGGGGAGGCAACAAACATAACATCGAATTAAAAGAAGCGAATGATACAACCTAGTTAACTAGGTAGTAGCTCCCATGTCTCATGTACAAGTTTGTGAGAGACGGGATGAGTTACCAAAAATTAATACATAATAGACTAAATAGGAAGAGTAATAGCAAAGACAATTGAATGTATAAAATTGGGGGAAAAAAATAATAAAGTCATAAAATAGGTGTATATGTATGTGTACATGAGAGGGAGAGAGTCAACCCCATCCATCCTATGACTTATGACTCTCCAGAACTATTTAATCATTCACTCCCCGATACTAGGTACCTATTAGTTGATTAAAATCTATCTATCTCTCTACCCACTTACACACATTGACACGGTGTAGTTAGTTAGCAGTTACTGCAATTGACAGAGTAAATTCTAATTATTTAATAAAATTGACTTCATTATAACGTTAGCTTTTTTCAACTTGGTGCCGACTCTAGATTGTTGTAAGGACCAAGTAGTACCATCGTATACACTCTCTACCTGAGACAAGTCATAGTGGAGACACGGCACAAGTTATTATTTACCTACTTTACTACCTACCTACACTTGTAGTGTAGCATCTCTTTTGACTTCTCTTCCTCCGCTCGCTCTCTCTCTCTCTCTCTCCCTCTCTCCACATAAACTGTTGCCTCTTGTCTATTCCTCTTCTTAGTTCATTTTGCCTCCCCGCCTTGCCTCCGTCCCGCCCCGCCTCGCCTTGCCTTGCCTTGCCTCGCCTTTACATGCCTGGGCCTGGTATCTTCTAAATGTGCGACGATACATGGTGACATTCAAAAAACAAACTAAAAAAATAAAAATAAAAATAAAAAAAAAATAAAAAAAATAGAAAAAGGAGAAGGAAACATGTATTGAAATTATTATTTTGCCATCTCTAGATCATAAGATAATACACTATAACTACCTAGGTAGGTAATAGGTAGAAAAGGGATAAAAAAGCAAAGATGATTGAATGGTAAAGCGCAAAAAAAAAAAAAAAAGTCAAAATTCAAGAAAATCAAGAAATAAACCTGGCAGGTAACGGGATGAAAAAAGTAAAAAAAAATAAAATAAAAATAAAAACAAAATATGATGATGATAACAAAATAATGATAGAAAGATGTAAGATTAAAAGTGAAAGAAAGAAAGTATAAAAGTTACTTGGTATAAGAAAGAAATTTAATAATAATGATGTTATTACAATTTATAGCTAATTACCTAGGTAATTATTTTTTTACCTTAGGCCCTCTGTTTTTTTTGGGTGTGGGGGTCTTTTTCTTCTTCCTGATACTAATATACAAAGTAAACACTGGCATGTAAAAAAAAAAAAAAAAATACAAATGGTAGTTTCATTAATCATTGATGGGGAGAGTAACCCTCCAACAGACAAAGTTCTGGGAACACCACCAGCAACAGACACACACACACACACAGAGTAGTAGTTAAGGCAACCCACCTACTCAACATAACTACCAAGGGTATCTCCTATATCTGCTCAAGTGACAGTACTTATTACCTACGTAAGTATGTATGTGCACACCTGTACTACAATGCCCACCTTTCAAATCTGGCGGGGAGTGGAGCCCAAGAGGCATGGAGGTGTGCCATGAAAGAGGGATAGGATTGGAAAGAATTTCGATTCGATTCGATTCGATTCAATACTTGGATGGAGAGTTGGATGGACACCTACCTACCTAAAGTTCTAGACATCTAAGTAATTACCTAGGTACATCCAGAGAGGGGAAATGGGGAGTGGAGGTGAGGAATGAGATGAGGAGGAAGGGTTTATTGGGGGTGTCGTTCCATGGAAGGTTGTGTTTGAGATGGGATGGAATGTCATCTTAAGATTTAAGCCACCCCTGTAGGTGTGTGTGTGTGTTGTATCTATGATTTTAAGTTAATTTTCCTTCTACCTCAGGCCATGCAAATTCAAAACCTAATAATCAGGATATTAGTGAAGTATCAGGTTTTATTGCATAATTTTGTATACCATGGTTTTGGGACGGTAGATAATTAGAAACTAATTGGTCGGGTCTGGATGTCAGTATACTGTACTTGGTGGATATGTAAATTATGTAAGTATATATGGTTGGTATTAAATGATATAATAGTACCTATGAAATATCGAGTTGGAGAAAGCGATCTGGGGCAACAGGAGGGGGCGAGGGGCGAGGGAAAAGAGGTGAAGCTGAAGACGGAAAAAAAAAAAAAAAGAAATCTTATGATGATTATGCTCTGGCTTACGCACTAGAACAGGATGTATTGAGTTATTATTATCTTGTGGAATGTGGTGAGAGAGAGTAGTAGATAGATACAAAGCATATATTGCTTTATTATATTCATCTTTTTATCTGAATTATATTTCCATTAGTTATTTTTCAGTTTCCTTTCCTATTTTATTTATTTATTGGTAATTCCAAACAGATACACAGAATAACAAGATATTGAAAAAGGCTGTAAAGAAGGGGGGAGGAAACAAAAAGGTAGTCTGGAAGATGCAGTGCAGCCATCGGCTACAACACTGCTGCACCTGGCCCGAAGAGGACAGGAGTTAATTGACATGATGCTCGTGGATGGGAAGGCGAGGGAAGAGAATAATGCCTGCCTAAGGAAAGGCGTCCACCCTCTCCCGTCACATACTCTCCAATTCGTGGTGAATTTGACGGAATTATCACCCTATCTAAAAATCGACCTACCTAGCCACGACTAGACCCCCGTCACTGCAACTAATTAATCCCCTAACTTGTTGACAGCAATTTTGCCATTCGGATATCTATCCACCTCTCTCAGCAAGCTCCGTTCCGAGGTAGGCAGTTCTACCTAAAAGGTTTTAAAAAAGTTTTGTTTGATCGAATGCGCCGAGGAGGGAAAATCACTTTTTCTGCTTCTTTATTCTTCCTTCCTGCTTTCCTTTTCCTATCATTATTTTTTTGCTTTTTTTCCTTTTTTCCTGTGCAAGGTTGTAGTGTTTGGGAGAAAGGGGTGGGGAGGAAATGGAGGAGGGTAGCTAAGGACAGGAAAAAGCATCTGGATCGACATCGAGTCCATGTAAGGAATATCACCGCAAAAGACAAATCTCACCCAATAGCAACAATAACAATAATAATAAACAGATTACTCCATAAATATTGATTATGATTATTACACCTCTTTACATGTCCATGCCAGTGCCAGAGAATAATTAACTACTAACAATTGGGTGACGGGTCAGGAGCCGGACAGCCGAGACGATAGTAATATTAGATCTTCATTCCGCGCCGCCAAGCCATGGAATGCAAGTAAAGTAAAAAGTAAAAAGTGGGAAAAAAAAAAAAAAATAGTCCTGCATAAATACTAATATTTTCCATTTGTTCACTAAAAGGATAATAACAAAAAATGAAGGGGAAAAAAAAGAGAGAAACGGATCTGTTCGGCAGGACGGAACAGGCCTAGGCGTAAATCTGCCCGGAAGCGGTAGTGGATCGGCTCAGGCCGATGCAGGTCTGTTTTCATTGGGGCCAATGAGATTGACCAAATCCATAGATGAACCAAGGTGAGTCCGAAGTTGTCGACGTCAATAATTTCATGTGGCTTGATCTTTTTTTTTTTTGCTTACTTTCTAACCCCTTTAGAGGAAAAATTGGCCTTAGTTATCTGATGATAGAGATATATATATTGTACCTAATTTTTTTTTTTTTTTTTTTTTTTTTTTTTTTTTGGAACGAGTACCTTCTTATATAGGTACCTAGAACGTGAACACCTCAGCAAACATGGCTGAGTCCACTATAAACTGCTTTTATATATATGAATAAAATAATAATTTTGTCATTTGTTTTCTACATAAATTCTTGTGTGTATCTGATGAGAGTCTTAATGTTTTTTTTTTGGCTTCAGCTACCACAATGACTAGGTCTAGACTACCCAAACAAATACCTACTTAGTACTACCAATATCTCCCAGCTTATAGGTGGGCTGGCTGATCGAATCTACTAATCTCCATTCACTATTGGCCTCCCTCCATTAGATTTTCATGCCCTGCAGAGCTCTTCTTTCCTCCTCTTCCTTTTAGAGATCTGCTCTCTTTGATTTACTGCTTGCTTTTCTTTGTACGCATGTACATACGATCGTTTGCAATGTCATCCTTACCCAAGTACTACCCTGTAATTAATGATTTTATCTCTTACTATTTTGAGACTCGAATCTTAGGTACACAAGCACAAGGGTTTTAAATAGAAGCAATGATCCCTGAAGCAGCTACTACCTAGGTTGTAGGGAGTTTTTCCGGCTTTTCTTTGTGGTTGAGTGAGGTAAATCCCTCCTTCCGGGACCGGTTGCCTGCCTAGCTATTATGCAGCAATATGCTTAAAGAAATAATGGTAGTACAAAGGGACAAAGAAGGCGTTATTCGTAAGAAAAAGAAAATAAAGAAAGAAAGAAAGTAAATAAAAGAAATATCTTTTTAAAAGAGAGAGTGTGTTATTATTTTATATGATTATGATTAACTACTAGCTTACATGTCCACTGTCCAAGCTTCAGGAAGCACTCCACTCCTGAGAAGTCTAATAAATTAAGTAGGGATCTACTCCATTTTAATATGCCTATGCCTGTATTTTTATGGCAACACAAGAATGCTTTGGTAAAAATAACTAATATATCAGTAAGGATAGCCTCACTATGTACGCCTCTAGTTCTCTCGTGAGTAATGACTGCCACTCGGGCGAGAAAAAAAAAAGGAAAAGAAGGCAAAGGCATAGCAAGCAAGCCCTAATCCAATTACAAAACGACTCGGTAGGCTTAAGTAGGTAGATACTTAGGTACGGAGGTAATACTCATACCTAGAATTGATGAAGAGCCAATTCATAAAAAGTAGTTTATAGATAAATAAATAAATAAATAATTATTTTTTTAGTACTTGAATTTTTTTTAGCCCCGAACTACAATAATCCAGCAGCAGGAGGCTAATATGACCTGAATCAGAACATAGGGGAAAGTGTCGTAATGGATTCTAACCACGACTAAGCTCGAGTTTTAATAATACTTTGGAGGAAAGAAAATGAAGAAAAATAAAATAAAAGTTATGATGATGTATAATTCTTAACATGAATTTAATTTTTATTTTTGCCCCTCTGACCGGATTATTTTGCACAACGAGGCCACTCATTTATTCCAGACTGGTAGCAATTTCCTGAACCTGTCAATGCCTAAGGATCCATCGACCCTCGCCCAGTCACCGAGGTGGGGCACAAGGTCCGTGTAATTCCCGTTACAGTATCGTCGGGTCTAGTAGATTAGCTCCGATCAGCCACTATGAGGGCCTAGACAAGCCGGAGGCGTCTGGCCTAGTCGAGCTGGATGATACATACCTGTTATTTTTATTAATGGGTGTATATTATTGAGTGGAAATATCTGAAGGGTACGAGGTAGGCCTATTGGCAGGTAAATACTAGGTAGTGTACACATTATAAAGGTATCAATACCATCATAATCAAGATGTCAATCTAAAATAAATTAAATTAACAATAATTTATCCCAAAAAAAAAAGTTTCGATAAAAAAAATAATAATAATTATTATTTTAGTAGTATGGAGCTTGGAAAACAACAATAATAAAAGAGTATGGAGTTTCCAAGGAAAGGTTTTTTTATGCTCTATTATTTGCTTTTTTCTCTTTTTACATCTTTTTTTTTTATTACCTACCTAGTATAATATTACTTACCTGAGCGTCCTCGTGTCATGGATTCCCCAATCAGGCCAAGGCGGCCTGGTCTAGAACTGGCAGCCCGAGGAACTTGTTCTCTTTGGGCTGTCAATCTTTGTGTCTGGCCCTTGGGTCACGATCATTACCCAGCGTCATTAACCAGATTTCCTTTCATGACCCTCTTTTCCTACCATTCCTTCCATTATTCTAGACCTTTTGCGCCTCTCGTTTTGCCATTTCCCTGCCCTTCCTTCAATCTCCCTCTTCCCCACTGTCTCCGTATCATCATCACTACCTAGGATAATCACCACACCACGCTTTTTACTCTACATCCTTGTCTTCCTCTTCCTTTCTTGCTTCTTCTTGTTCTTCCTCCTGCTCTTCTGTCATTTTTACCCCATCCGCATCCACCGATACCCGTCTCTTTTTTCTCTGACAGGACCCTCTTTCCTTCAATTTTCCACGACCACTTCTACTACTTACTGCTTACGTCTCCCTCTCTCTCCTCTCAATCATTCTCTGACTCGCCCGACTGTATATATGCTTCCCTCCGTGTGATACGGCTTTGTTAGCGACCACTCACGATCCTTACGCCTCATTTTTCTTTCCATTTTTGCCTTTCTTTTCTTTTTCCTACGACAACGCCTTGCATCCTCTTTCTACCAACATCCCCAACACCCTCTAACCCAACAAAATTATTTCAACACCAACGCTCCCCTCCACACCCCCCCTCTCTCCCTGCCCTAGAACTCGGTTGCCTGACTGTTAACATCACCATTACCTTTTCGATTAAAACCAACCTGAATGAATTCAGTGCAGTGCCATGGACCGTGTTTGTCACCCCCAGCAGCGCGAAATAACTCTGTCATGTTTTCGCCGCTCTCACAAAACCTACCTTCAGATGCATCTGCAGAAGCTAGTCCCCCACGGCAAGGAAATTTCACTATAGCACAAAGTCCTATCCAATTAAGCCCTATTTCACCCTTACAACCAAATCATCAACCAACATCACTTCCCTCACAAAACCAAGGGTTAGGCTCGAGTCGACTAAAGCGACGGGCCTCCCAAGGCTCAATTTTAACAAAACCCTCTCCTGTTTCCCGGTTCCTATCTCGCAGTAACGCAGCGCTTCATCCACCTTCTTCTCTTGACGGGTTTGGCCTGGCTCACAAACCCTATTTTCCATCCGGATCCCAGGATAGTTCCACCAATTCCCTTGATTCACGACTTCATATCTCTACCTCCACTTCATCATCAAGCTCGCTAGCCGCTCAGGCATCACAATCCAACTCCACAGTGTGGGACTCTACAGCTCAAGGCGACTATCCGGCAACGCTTCCACCAACTCCTCCTGATGACGACGAGCATATAGCCTGGAGTCCTCGGAACGGTATGTTGCTCTTTGAATCCCACATAAATAGGGACCCTGGTGCGTTACCTATGGATGAAGGCCCGAATGTCGAAAGCAGTCCAGGCAGGGCGCCATCGGACGGTCTCGGTAGCCCGTCCGACCGACTATCCAATGTTTCTCCCTCTAGCTCAGGCGGCAGTCCCGGATCTTCAGCCGGTGACATGGATTGTGACGATAATTCGTGGTTGGAAAATGGCATCCAAGCAACAGGTAAGTTCGCAGTTAGCTAGTATTCTTTCCCACTGCCCATGGAAAGGAGACCAAATGACTTACTTTTATTATAGTGTCTGCGCTTCCGTATTCAAATGCTCGAGGGGAAGCCGTGAAGATCGTCTCTCAGATGCTTCCATATCCATATCCAGCCGACAAAACCACGACAATCGAAACTCATGAAAGTGTCTTTTTCTCCATTGTTCAAACTGTCCAGAATCGGTTGCAGCTTGGACAAACGCCTTATATTAACATTACCCATGCTGTCCCGGAGCAATTTAGCCTCTCGAACCTTCCCCATTCCCCACCAAATACCCCCCGTTCTCTCTATCCTGGTGATGATTATTTCAACTCTGCCGTGGTTTTCTCCAGTGCAGCGGTAGTATCTGCTTATCATGACTTCCGGGGAACACTCCAAGCAAAAATCCCACATTTCCCCATGCAAGTGGTCCCTCCATTCAGCGTCCACATTTCAGTCCTTGAGCGATATTTGCCTCCGTCGTCACCCCAAGAATACAAGGATCTCTTTTGCTCGCACCGACCATCATTTCTTGTGGACCGTATGACGGAGCTTTCACCCGAGGGGGGCTCACTTTTGTTCATTTATCCGACTCGAAGGGGCGCCTCTACTTTCAAGTCACAGTATCTTGGACCCATTCTCGACCCTTTACTTAGGCAACTCGTGGTCGTCAATGAACTCTCGGCAGAAATTAGTCGATATCTAGGCAAAGTTTCATCAGTCGCTCATATGGATGACTTTGATACCATGCGGCAGAACCTTGAAGGACTCTGCTGTACCATGAGCAGAGATAATTCTCGATTTGACATTGTTGATGCACGCAAGGCTAGCGTTCGTCTAGATCGCAACCTCTGGACCGAATGGTATATTCACCAGGATAAAGCCCGGATGAAGGAAGTGATTGGCCTTTACTGGCAAAATAGTCGTCGTCTGCCCTCGGCCAAATCAGTACAGAACCCTGCCACCGCTTATCTTCTAGAAGACAAGGAGGTTACCTCCGCGATGTTGCTTAGTGAGATTATTGACGGTATTCGAAAGCGACCGTATGAGATGGAGCCACGAGATGGAATTGAATTAGGTGTTTTCGTGGTTCGCCGATCACACTGAATTTCACCCTTTTATTAAACAAAAATTCCTTTTTGGAAGCGGGCTACCCACTTCCTCAGCACCACAACACTCAGATAGGCCCTATACTTATGTTTTCATGGAACAAAATGGGGTCCCATGGCGTTTCTTATTTTACCTCTCTTTATTTTTTCTTTTTTTCTGTGGTGTTGGAGATGGAGTCTCAATTTTATAAAGTTGGCCTATTTACGGGGTGTTTGCATTTTTGGGAAGGGGGAGCATTGGACATGAATAATACCCGGGTGTTTCTTTTGCTTTATTTCAAAAACCTTGCCAGATGAGCTTGGCAGCCTGTCTTGATTAGATTATGAATATTTATATACGACTGTCAGGTATACACTGTAGAAGAATTTAACTTCACTGGTCACATGGAGAGCTTCCTCATCGTCTTCTATCAAGTAACACCAAGTCACTAGTACTAGGTAACTACCTTACATACCTAGGTAGGTATAAGTCGGAGAATAATACCGGGGAAAAAAAAGATATGGAGAAGAAATACCAGAATACCAGCGTTTAGAATAATAAGTCATTTATATTGCAGAGGGGGAACACCAGCACTTGGTATTATTGATTGTCTGTAATAATTATTACAGTGGACTGTATGCTGGTTAACTAATAAAAAGAATTAACAGTTCAGTAGTCACCTGGGCGGTCAGCTTAGTGGTGTTCCACTAAACCCTAACAGGCATGCAGAACACCCGCCGGGCTTTTCTGCTTCATGGTCCAGTGTTTCTCGGCCGCTTCGCTCGGTCACTCGCTCGTCCCTCCTCCTCTTCCTCCTTACACTTCTCTTTTTCCCTTGATGTATACACCTCTTTCTTTTCTCTTGCAACCAGAACTATCCTCAGTTGCATTCTATTCATGTTGTAACCTTCTTTCTTGCTATTGCTCTTTCATCTTTGCATTCTCACAGAAGGCACCTTGACACCTGCAAGCTCTCTCATCCCAACTCGTGACAGCCGACTAGCCATGGCCTACTCTCCAACCCGAGCATCTCCTGTCCCAGGAAGTGGTGGTCCTCTGCTGTCGAATGGCTTGCACTCTAGGGGGCGCTCTACCAGTCCACCTACTAGTATGCCACTCTCAAAGCGGGACAAGCGACGCAGCGCTCTCCAAGAGCGTCTGCATGACCTCACTGCCTCGTTCAGTCAAAACCGCGATGCTCAATTTCGCCAACAACTGCATGCCCTACAATGCGACATGACTCTTATCAACAGCGCAGACCCTTACAACCCGGGTCCCATACCCGATTCCGCCGAAGAGATCGCAAAATTGATCGAAAATACGGTTGGAGGCGGCAAGTTCGCCAAAGAAATGGCCAGTTTGGCTGGTATGTGGTACTCGCGATTTGTACAAGAAGTCAATCAGGTTAAGGCGGAAAAAGATGCCGATCTCACAATGCTTGTGGTAGGTCCTTATACTGTTTCTCCTTGGTTCTTTTTTTTCTCTCTCTTATTCTTTTTTGCCTTTTGCTTTTGTCCTTCTCACCCACAACACACAATCTCTATCTTTTTTTATTGCACTCTCGTACTCGTCTTCTCTTTCTTTGGCAGAATTCAAACTAATTGATACGGAATGGATTGTAGCATCGTCATACAAGTAATCTAGAAAGGTTCCAGCGAGAATACGCCTTTCGAGCTCATTTCGCCGAAGAAGAGTACAACCACCTCTCCTCCACCCTCCGTGAGCGCCTTGTGCAGACCCTTTCGGGTAAGCGGGCCCGACTCATGAGAGAGAAGGAACAGTTGGATATTGCGGATACAAATGCCCTTCTCTTGCACCCAAACCAGTTCAGTATTACCAATCCTGCCAGCCCAGGTGGGCTCCACGGAAACCGCAAAACTAGGCACACTCGTCATCGGGTCGATCTAGATGAACTTGGAAATGGCATTATGCCGGAACATTTTAATAAGAGGAAGAGGAAGGCTCCAGATGATGATGTCGGGTCACCCGTACGCGATTCAGGCTTTTCGCTCCCTGCGGAGCGTGCCAAAGCCCAGGTGGCCCAGCATCAGCATGCACCAACCTATTCAATCAATTCCCTTTTTACTGAAAAGGAGCTCAGCGCGCATGCGAATCAAGCGCACGTCGCTACCGTCCACTTTTTTTCTACATCCAAACGTGCCGATCAGCCTTCTGGTGCAGCCACGAATGGGAACAACACCGATGCAGATGAGGCGTCCGGCGTCGACGGGACCGGGGCGGAAGATAATGGCACTCCTGCGACTGATATGGCTCGAACCGCCAGCCAGAATTTCCATGCCACGCGTTCAACCCGAACTCATGGCAATCACGCGCTGAATGCGTTGGCTGAACTATCTGACAAACCTGCTGTTCGACCTAATCTCCCTTACAATATCCTTGCAAACTATCATGCACGACCAAGCAACAACGGCGCTCCTCCATTGCCACCCTTAATGAATGAGGAGGTCGATGATGACTGGGCTCGCATGGACCGTCTACATAATAAGCCAGCCGGCCATGTGGACAAGGGTCTCATCCACCTCTTAGTCGATCAAACTCCGGCAGAGATTGATGGTGTTGCTCAGAACCCGAATCGTTTCAATCTCTTACATCCAGATTTCCCTACAGATATGGGCATGCATTTGTATCCACTTAGGAAAGACATCGGAGAAACCAACGAACACCCCAGGAAGACCAAGTCTGGGTAACCCTTATCTGAGGTCTTCTTTTGATTTTATTCCTTTTGGCGTTAGTTGGCTAAGAAATAATACCGGATACTGAGAGGAGTGCGCTTTAATTTACTACATACCACTTGGGCGTTTATAAGGAGATTGATTGGGCACGGATTTCTGATTGATAACACAACATACCTTTGCATTCACTTTCTTCAAGTTATTTTCCAAGTTCATCTCTTTGACCTTGTCACACTGCAACTATCCTCTCTTCTTATTCATTTTATGTTATTGTCATGTTTTCATTTGCTCTTCTATCTCATTCTTTCCTTCCCTTCTTTTTGTTTTCCCTTCCTCCGCGTGCAATTATGATTTCCACCAGAAATATGGATTCGGTATGAAGTCAACGACGGCGTTACAAATAGAATTGCTTCCTCTTAAAACTTCCTGGCCGTATCCCGGTCCTACAGTTCGTGATTTCATGTTGGATATAGGGAGTTCCTTTTTTTTTTTTTTTTTTTTTTCATATTTACTTTTTTTCTTTTCTTTATTTTTATTTTTTCTCTGATTTTGGAGGGGTGTATATTTTATACTGCTGTATTCTTGGTCTATTATTGTTATTTACCTCGTGTATTATCTTGCGAACTAAACTGGGGTGCACCCAGGTTAGATAGATATCTGAAAAGAATGATTATAAAATAGCCATAACTTCTTTTTAAAGTAATATATGCATGTAGACCTTAAGTTCTGTTCTAAAGGTTCCAATATTCTGCCATTACGGTGAGATTATTTGTGGGGAAGGTTGAGGGGTAGAGATAAAGAGTAGATAAATGCATAACGTTCAAGGTAAATGTAGGTATAGGTTGTAGACAGCTTTAGGGTAAGTAGGTAGGTAAGAGGGGTGATATTAACAAGCCAATGGTATAGGGCATAGGACATAGGGCATGATTCGATTTAAAAAGAAGTAAACAAAGGAGAAAGAAGTGAGTGGGAGTGGGAGAGGAGAGGTAGTAGGAAAGAAAAAAAAAAGCTCTCTATAAACACTTCTAGCCAAATACTTTCAAGAACCCCCATAACCCAATACCGCTTAAAACAGGAATTGTAAAATTATCATCCCAGCTGAAGAGGTCAACAAACTCACTTCCAGCGGCGACGATGCCGGATACAACGCTCATGACGCCGAGAGCGAGGGGGCCGGTAACGACAGTGTTACCGGTCCAACCGATGAGACCCTTGACAGGATCCGGGAGGAGATTAAGACGGCCGGTGAACATGAAGGCATTCTCGGGGTCGTTGGGGAAGGTACCGACGTAGGGAACAAACCAGCCCCAGAAGGCGGCTGCAGTGAAAACACCTACGAACCAGGCGCTTAGGGTACCGGCAAAGCTCTTGCCCTTGCGCAGACTGAAGGTGTAGCGACCATAGAGACGGCCGAATGTAGACGCGGCGGTGTCGCACCAGCTGAGGAGCAGCACGCCCATGACGCCGATATCTTTCGGGAAGAAACGGAGGACGGTGTACGCTCCGACAAGGTACCAGATCACTCCGTTATAGCCTGACACTTCGGTTTCACGCATGAGAGCGCCGAGGGAGCGGATATAGAACCTATTGACAGTCTCGGAGCGGTGGCGGATCACGTCGGTTGCGGCGATCGGTACAAGGGCTGTGAAGAGCCAGGGTGTGATCTGGAGCGGCTGGATGCCGTTCCTGTATAGCTCCAGCGTCAGGAAACCGATGGATACGTGCAACAGCTTTCGTGGGATTTCGTGACGGTGAATAAAGTTGCGGTAGCGAGTATGAAGGGGAATGAGGCCGAGAGGAGAGGGAGATCTTGAGATGTCATATCGGGTGCCATCAGCTTTTGCTAGTGGTGATAGGAAGCCGTTAGGCGACGGTGCTGTGTGACCATTTGCTTGGGATTTAAAGGCTCCCTCAGCAGGGATCATAGGATTCGACTTTCTTTTCCGGCGTCGCTTGGAGCTTGAGGGGACATCTGGGCTGCGAGAACGCGTCCTCCGCGAAGACCTAGGAGTTGAATCTGTTGCTGTTGTTTGTCCTTCTGGGGAGGTCTCCTCCACCACCTCGCCCAGACGTTGTCTTCGGGCAGCGGAGCGTGTAGTTGGACCAAAATATTCATCCCGCGAGCCCGACCTAACGTCCGATGGGGTTGGGGACGGAGATATGACTCGTGGAGTCGAGGGGATGGCGGTTGGATCTTGTGACGGCATCGCGATGGCGCTGATAGGCAAGGGTGGAAGGACTGGGGCTTGGGTCAGCCCGCAGAGAGGACGTCGAAGGACGGTCAAATGGTTGCAGGCAAATATGCCAGAGAATAGAAAACCGCCTGCTTCGAGCGACGTAATGTTGGGCGAGTCTCTCGGTCACGAGACAGAGAGGTAGACAAATAAAAGTTGATTATGGGAGGCAACGTTGGCTGAAGCATAAGGCAGAGAAGCCGTGACGCATGTCGCTCACTCTCGTGAATCCAGGCAATCAGAGATCGGGGATGCCAGCGCCTCGGGTGAACTATTACTGCGCAATGCTGGTGCTAGTTAATGTTGAATTGCTGATGCTGATGCTGACGCTGATTCTGTGATGCTGATGCTGATCTTTTCTCTTCTCCCTGCTTCTGCTCACGAATTCATGTGCCTTTTTTTTTTTTTTTTTCTTCCGCCAAAATCCGGCTTCGATCACGTGTAAATTGGGATGCAAGAGATCGTGATGGCAGAAATTCACCGCCAATCATATCTAATCAGCGATAAGAAAAAGAAGGGGAAAAAAAAAAAAAAAAAAAAAAAAGATCGGAATCTGCGAAAATAATCCTCTCAACCTCAACCTCGAAGACCAAGAATCACCCTCACTCATGGCTCCAAAACCTCCCCCGGGAACCTCGGCGAGAGCTTGGGATGCCGTATCTCCCTCATTGTCAGAATGGGTGCTGGACGCTGTGTCCTCAATGGGGTTTTCCCGAATGACCCCCGTCCAAGCGTCTGCCATTCCTCTCTTCATGGCCCATAAAGATGTTGTCGTTGAGGCTGTCACAGGCAGTGGGAAAACTCTCTCTTTCTTGATACCTGTGGTGGAGAAGCTTCTACGCCTCGAGGAGCCGATCAAGAAACACCATGTAGGTTCAATTATCATTTCGCCAACCAGGTAGGTCCAATCAAGATGCGCGTGAGAAGGTAATAATCGAATGAATCATCTTGACTAATATCTAAACAAGAGAGCTTGCCTCACAGATCTACAATGTTTTGCTATCCTTGCTTGCGTTCCATGCCCCATCGGCTGCCATGATTAAGTCTGACGAAGAAAACGAAGAAACTCCACGCCCAAAACAATCTTCATCGGCTCTCAAAGTTATTCCACAGCTCCTTCTTGGGGGTTCGACTTCACCAGCCGAGGACCTTAGTACCTTTTTGAAGCGTTCGCCCAACCTATTAGTGTGCACTCCGGGCCGACTTTTGGAATTACTATCTTCCCCACATGTCCACTGCCCGCAGTCCTCCTTCGAGATGCTTGTTTTAGATGAGGCAGACAGACTATTAGATCTTGGATTCAAAGACACACTACAGAGTATCCTACGCAGGTTACCGAAACAAAGGAGAACAGGACTATTCAGCGCTAGTGTCAGTGAAGCAGTAGATCAAATCGTCCGGGTTGGTCTCCGCAATCCCGTCAAGGTCGTGGTTAAGGTCAAGGGAGCGTCCGGTACTGATGACAAGCGTACCCCAGCCAGGTAAGGAAACAGTACCCTTGCTCCCCTATTTCAGCTTGTCACGCCAAGTCATTGCTCACACTCAAACCTTTTAGCCTTCAAATGGCATACCTTACCGTTCCCCCACAACACAAATTCTCCGCATTGAAGCAGGTCCTGTACTCAGTGGACCCAACTCCTTTAAAAACTATATTTTTCGTGTCGACTTGCTCTGCCGTTGATTATCTAACGGCAATACTCCCATTATTAATAGGTGACGATTTCCAATTGGTGCCGCTCCACGGAAAACACCCCGCCAACGTGCGCCAAAAGAATTTCAACCGCTTTGTTAATGCCCACACCCCAAGTATCCTCCTTACAACAGATGTTGCCTCTCGGGGACTAGATATTCCCTCTGTCGACCTCGTCATTCAAATCGATCCTCCCTCAGACCCAAAGACATTTATCCACCGATGCGGCCGTGCCGGCAGAGCAGGTCGCAGAGGCCTAAGTGTAGTATTTCTTCAACCAGGCCGAGAAGAGGATTATGTTTCCTTCCTCGAAGTTCGCAAAACCCCAGTTGCACAGTATCCCCAGTCTATCACCTTCTCGGATAGCGATGCTGCTACCGCCACTGAAGCTGCCCGAAAAGCGGTACGGGAAGATCGCGCCCTTCACGACCGTGGCCAAAAGGCCTTTGTCAGCTGGTTGAGGAGCTACAGTAAACACCAGGCAAGCAGCATATTTAGAGTCGCAGACCTGGACTGGGAAAATCTAGGGAAGGCCTGGGGCCTTCTCAAACTTCCCAAGATGCCCGAGCTGAGAAATTTCACTGGGGATCGGACTCTCGGGGTCGATATCGATTGGAACACCTATTCTTACAAAGACAAACAGCGAGAGAAGCGTCGCCTGGAAGTTCTTCAAGAGGCAGCAGAGTCCAGAGATGCTGAACAATCATCCTCCTCCAGTAAAAAACGACCCAATGAGACTGTCTCCTGGAGCAATAACCTCGAGACGAGAAATAAAAAGGCGAAGCGCCGAGAACAGAAACAAGTGCGCCAGGAAAAGAAGAGATGGGAAAAGATGACCGATGAAGAAAAGCAGAAATTCCTAGAAACGAACCAGATGGTGGAACAGTTACGGGCGAAGAACGAAGAAGAACGACGTCACAAGCGTGCCGCTGCTAAGTCTGGTGCTGCAGAAGAAGAATTCGAGGGTTTCGATTAAACCCTCCCCTAGAGTACATAAATTTATTCACTATTATATATAGATATTTATACTTCTCCCCGTAATTCAATATGGTCGTGACGCCAAATACCCAAAATCATGCAAGCATATTTGTTTTTTGTTTTTTAATGTCCAACATATATTTTATGATATCCCTCAGCGCCGGAAATATGAGATGGGTATCCTCAAGCGAAGGGAACTGTCCATGCATTCATACCTTGCTGGTTACTTTGGCTTGCCCGATAGCTATTTAAGCGTAGGCAATAATCAAAGTAACTAAATTCGAACCTTTTATGATGGCGGGGAAGGAAAAATGTTAAAGGATTTTTTTATCCAATCATTCTAAAAATTACCCATAACCACAAAAATCTCTCAAAGCGCCCGCAAGAAGGAATAATGCAAAAAAAAAGATAATAAGGGGGAAAGAAAATGCAGATGGGGGCGTGTGACTTCCAGCCATTTCAAACCTTTCTAATACTCCCCTACACCTTCACATTCCTTGTCTCTCGTCCAGTACACACCCCCAGTCCTATTGTCGGTTCTGCCTTGATGAGATTTAAATCCTTCATTTTAGTCTCCTCCCCTTCCCTCTCCCCTTCCTCTCCTTCTCCTATGTTGTCTTTGTCTCCCCCATATCCTATATTCTCACTCAATCCAGCATTGTCCCCGGCTTCAGTAGGTATACCTGCCAATGCACGCTTCAATTGTTCTCCCAGCATGATACTCTGCGGGGATAACAGATGCGTTAATGGTTTTTGGCTCGCATTGGTAAAATGAACTTCTTGTTCGGTAGGCGTCTGTGGAAGAGTCACATTTATCGTCGGCTGTTGAGTCACTTCCCCTGCAGTAGTATGTGTTGCTGACGCCTTCATCTCTATTTTGGCTGTTTGTATGCTCGAAGGTATCATAGCTACAGGTGTAAGCGCAGGCGTCGACGCTGACGCAAATATAGTTGTAGTTGTAGCTGTAGATGCTGATGCGGATATAGATGTGGACGTTGGCGATATTTCACCTCCTCTTCCCGTCGCTGTAGCTGCTGCTGCTGCTGTCGTTGTTGCTGCCCTCGCCTGAGTAACTGATGACGTCGAAGATAAAGGAAACGAAGGCGAAGATGAAGTTGAAGATGAAGTCGAAGATGGACCGGGAGCGGGAGCTGGACTTCTCCTGCTTCTTTTCCTCCTGCTACTCCTCTCATCAATCCACTCGTCCATTCCACTGCCATTATCCACTTCCCAAATACCGTTTATGTTCCTCTTGACCCGCTGGGGTTCCTTTCTCTTCAAATATGGAACAATGGTATCAGCATCGCGAGGAGTCACAGTGCAAGTCCGAGTGCTAGCACTAGTATTAGTGCCTCTTGACATCTCCATCTCTCCTCGCCCTCCTCCCGTATTCACAGCAGATGCATTATATGTAGCATTAGCCGTTGTAGCAGCGGCAGCAACAACCTCGGGATTATTATGGATTTGGTGGTTCCCACCATCACACCGCTGACATATCCTTTGTCCTACTCCTCTAGCAATATATCGATTTGCACACACTTGAATCAGCGGGGCCGAGTTCTGACTCGGAATTGGAGATGCATAGAGTTGAACCTGTGAACAAGGTTGGATGAGTTGAAGAAAGGAACATGTACAGGGAGATTTGTTAGGTTTGTAGTAGCACATGTTGCTATATATTCTTTTTGTTTAACTTTTTGTAACCCCCCCCGCTTCCTCTTCTTTGCTTCCTTGTTTTGTTTCTCCTATATTAGTCTGTCCGGAGCAAGGTGAGGAGAGGTGAGGTCGGTAAATGGTAAATGGTGGAAAACGATAACTAATCGAGTGGATTGAGTGTTGGGGAAGAAGCAGTAAGAAATTAGAAGAAGGGATTGCTGGTCTTCATTTCCTTTTTAATAGGATAACGATATGATGACGCTCACTTGAAGTATAGGGGGAAAATGGAAAAGAGAAGTAAAGGGAGAGAGCTGGCCGGACGGCTTATTATGAATCATTGAAACAATCACTCACCTTATATCTCATCTCTCTTTCGTTAGTATCCTTACTATAATTTTCTCCTTGTCCGTATCCCAGTTGGGTAGCGGTATAACAAAAAGTCTTTTATCTCACTTGCCTAGGCTGGGCAAATTTTATCTTGTCTCAACTGCAGGAAGGAAATTAATGATGCTGAGAAACAAAGGGAGCGTTGTCAGCCAAAAACGGGGTCTTTGTATCAACAAACTCCCGTCCCACTCCAATTGCTTCCTTTTAAAAGCAACCATGTACCTACAATCAGATGTAATGTCTTGATAGAATTTTAGTTCCTCATGCAGCTTTTGGATCTAGACACTAATATCATGCTAAGCTTACAGGGCTTAGGCACCTTTCAAAAATCGCCAACTAGAAATAAAAACAATCGAACAAAGAGACGTCCAGTTCCATCATGGAGGCCATTTAACGATACTTTGGTAAAGGACAAATGCTCAACATGCATATGATTAAAAAAACACAGAACTTTAATACCATAAAGGTATCAAACAAGTCAGCTCACTTAATGCACACAAATAAGAAACACCAATCAACCTTAAAAAAAAAAAACATCATGCAGCGAGAACTAAAAGGAATGAAGTCAGAGAATAGGAAGGATCCGATTTATGCAAAAGTCTTTTCGAATTCATTCAGACTCTGTTTGAACGCATTGTATCCCCTGTCCATTTCGGACTGGTCCCAGATATCATTCAGAATTTGAAGTGAAGAAGGCCGAATATTGAAGCTTTCAGCAAGGGTCTGCTTCGTAGGCCATTTAAGTTGGCTTAAGTCACCAGAAGGACAATTATCGAAGAGCCACTGAGCGTCTTTAGCAAATTCATCATCGCCAAATTTTTCAATCATTTGCCCGGCAGAAGTAGTAGAGTTGGTGTCGGGTGTAGCATTTAATGGGCTAGAATAGCGGCTCGTAGTACGAAGGCCACTGGGAGTCTTCGGTTTATATTTTTCTGCTTGGGAACGAGCTCTTGCAAGGGCCTCATCGTCAACCTTTGCGGGAGTAGTTGGAGCGGGAGTTTGACGGGGAGTTTGACGAGGGGCAGCAGTGGGCGGGATACTAAATAGCCAGTCAGGTACTTCAGTCTAGAAAAAGGAGTATATTTATTGAATTTATACCTCAAAGAAGTAGTATTAGATTGTGTAGAAGGTCGGGTTTCGGGAGTTGTAGGTGCGGAGACAGGTGCAGACAAAGGTGCGGGAGAAGGAGCGCCACTTGACTCTGAGTCATCAGAGAAATCGTCATAATCAAGTTGAAAAGTGCCTTGTCTATTTGGAATAAAGCTAGATGATCTCTTGGTCGGCTGGCCAGTTTCAAATGTCGGTGTTGGTGTTGATGGTGCAGAGACAGACTGGGAAGCGCCCATCCCAATAAAATGTCTACCACGGTACGGGTCCGTAGCACGTGCAATTCTGAGTTTAGATGGTGTATCCTCCGGACTCGCGTCGAAACGGACCTTTTTTGACGCAGGTCGCTCAGATTGAATAATAGCTCGAGCACCGCGCTTATTAAAAGCTCCAATGGTCTTCTTTGGTTCAGTGCGTGGAGCGGAAAGCTCCTCTTTCTCTTCATCACTTTCAGAACTGTAGCAAAAATAATCCAAGTCCAGGCCATAGCTGGACCCGGCGGGGTTTGGGATGACGTCCGGTGACGGGGATCGCTTGCGTTTCTTTTGCATTTCGTTGGCTTCCTTACCATTCTCAGGTTCGATAACACGTCCCCCGGTGACGCTCGTTTGTGAGCTTAAAGCATTCGAATTTTCCGACTCGTCTTTCTTCCGTGTCTCTTGTTCAGCTGTAATGCTGGTTGAAGCTGCAGTAGAGGTCCTTGGAACATCTCCAAGATAAAGATCTCTATCAATCGGGGCAGGGAAAAGGGAATAAGAGAGATTGCGTGCCCGCTTTGCGGGAGGCTGTTCACTTGAGCGACGACGAGACTGGGTTTCTTTGTTGCGAGGCAGAGTGGTCAAGTCTTTTCCAGACGCCTGTGTGCGAGAAGCACGTTCTGAGGAAGGTAATTGGGTCACTATCAAAGATGAGCTGGCTATATGGGAGTGCCAATAAATGTACAAATGATATACATACCTGGTGATTGTAGTCTCTCAGGAGAACGGGTAAATGAGGGCAGGAACCGGGAAAAGGAGCGAGGCACAGAGCTCAGCAGCCCACGAATGTTCCAACCTCTACTGGAAGGTTCGGGCGTAGAAGGTTCTTGAGGTGCGGCGGGTTCATTAGGTTCGTCATGCGTAAGTTGGTCTGATACGTTGGTTTCTGGCTGAGTCTCGTTAACTGAGAAAGTAAAACTGGTCTGAAGAGGCTCTGGCCGAGAGTCCAAAAGCGGGCTCTCAGATGCCCGACGGTCAGCCTCCGCTTGAGCGACGAGTTGAGGAAGGCGAAAAACGGTCCGATGAATACGACCCTGGCTTTCGGCTCTGCGTCGTCGGAGCCTCTCGGAGTATGGGACGGTGGTGGTGGTCATTCGACGAGAAAGGGGTGTGGCACGTCGAGCAAATGGCGTACTTCCGGGGGTTCCTAGATTCCTACGCTTGTTCGTACGTGGGGTTTCGGGGTCGAGCTGGGCCCCTTCGGTATGGGAACGTTTCCTGTTGACTTTTTTGGGTGTCAGTAAATTCTCCTTGGACCGTAGTCCAGCTGCGGGGGGGTCCATTGGGGATTTAACTGCGGGGGTCGTCGATGTGCCGGCACCTGAGCAGGGACCGTCACTCCCTGATTCCTCAGGAACCGGGGAAAGCGTCCTCTGTACCCACGGTTGCATGTAAGCCCGAGAGAAAGAGTAAGAACGCCGTGGAGGTCGCTTTTGGGGGGCGGCCCCGGCTGGCAGAGCGGAGGACCTGGGGTCAATTCAGATTCCTCCTCCAACACCTCCGGCACCAACGGCCCCTGCACGATCTGCTATCCGGGTTCATAGATCGTGGTCGGTGTAACCGAAATAGGAGTCCGGAACACCGAGCTTAATTCTAAGCAAGGGGCCGGCTGAACAACCATCTCCTCCAACGGCATGAAGGCGCCTACCGCAGGGCAAACCGGGGGAACATCGGAATAAATCGATGCCGCGGGAGGAGGGGTGTCAGCCGTGGCACCCGAATCCCGGACCGACATTTTGATGTCGATCTCAGTCGCGCTTTCAACCCCTTCTTTCAGCGCCTCGGGTTCGGGTAGCCACATTGGTGGCGGGGCCATCTCCATTGGATGGTCAACCGGTTCATCGGACAAGGACAGTTCCGCGAGAGCCTGCACCAGCTCGCCGATTGAGGTGTCCTCCACAGTGACCATCTCTTCGGAGTGCACAGCGGATGCCAAAGTAGAGACAGTCTTGTCTTTCGCTTCGATCACTTCTACCTGCTCCACTTTCACTGGCTCCGCTGCGGTTGGTTCTACCACAGCCTGCTCACATGTGCTCGGCACTGGCTTGCCTACAGCAACCGCCTCAGAAGCTGGAGGGGGGCTGTCATCCTTCGCTGGTTTGGGGGTCCTTTCTTCAGCAGGAGGACATTCCAGCTCCTGGGCGTCGTGTAGAGCAAGTGCTGCCTCTAAATGGGCAACCAATCGTCCTCCAACTCGAGATTGAGCGCAAAGGAAAGACCGTCGGGGATAACAGGAGAGTTGCCTTCTCTGGTGGCAATTTCGAATTCCCCATCAAAGCTTGAGCCATCAAAGAAGGTAAACTCAAAAATTTCAAACTCCCCGACGTTTTGGTACCAAGAGGCATCGACGGCATCCCCGCAGTTTGGTAAATCAAGCAGGTAATCGAAAATATTGGGTAGGGATAGGGTATACTGTAGGATAATGGGGGATGTATGGGTCTGGGGATCTTGGAGGGTATCTTGATGGGATAATTGGGGATTTTTGGAGTATCTTGAGGTTTTGTCTTGGTGTCCCCGATTAGAAGTAATGAAAAATTGAGACTCACGCTCAGAGCTCTTGGGTTCCAGTAAGGTATTATCGGATGCTCTAGTAGTGGGCTTTGGGTCCTTGGCGTCTTCTTCGCGATTTTCCGTCGTTTCCACCTGCGCAGCATCGTCGTTCTCAATTGATTCTTCACGGCCACTATCAGTTACCGTGTTGCGCGGCTTTCGTGTATTTCTCCGTGTGGCACGCTTGGAAGCGGTCTGTTTTTGTACTCTGTTGGCTCTCTTAGTTGTGGTGCTTTTCGCTGCGCGTTGGCCCCTCGACCGGGTAGCAGGCTGTTCAGCGGAGGGCTCAATATTGGGCTGGGCGTCACTCTCTTGAGGGGCGGATTCCTGAGAGGTAGTTTCCTGGGAGGCGCTCGGTTGAGATGCGCTCCTTGTTGCCCTAGTACGGCGAGTGGTACCATTATCATCAAGGGATAAAAAGCCGCCAGGCGACGCTTGCTGAGAACGGGTACGCATCTTAACTCAGTCTGTCTTGTTCCTGTTTAGGCTCAGTGTGCGAGACGCGAGACACTAGATCGTCTAATTATCGGCTATATGGAGCCTTAGTAGAATGTAAGCAGAATGTGATTATGGAGAAGGCAGATGCTAAGATATTTGATTGGATAATGTTCGGACTTGTGAGTTGTGGTCGTCGTTAAAGGGAGGGTAGAAGGAGGAAAAAAAAAAGGTCGGAAGAGGAGGGGAGAGAGAGATTATTGTAGTCGAGCGTTGCTACTGTGGTGTGTGTGAAGCGACGCGAGCCCTTGGACCTTCTTCACCATGGGCAACGTTAAGTTACCTTGTGCGAGTGAATTTCGAGGGTCGAAAGTGAATGAGAGAAGGAAGGAGATCGTGAGACGCGGAGTTCTGACTTTCACCGCAGGAAATTCGAAATTCGGGGTTGGCCTGGCAGAATTAGAGGCGGTGTGCCCGTTTGCCGAATCAGGTCCCTCGCCACTACTGGAACACGTCAGGTTGATGCGCTGGTCGCGGTGACGGAGATGGATATCTCTTTAGGATTGGCTTGGAATATCTAGAACCTACAGGAGGGGTAGCTCTTGGATTTATAGATGTTCAGAATTACTAGTTCGTAGGTGAAGGATTCTCCTGTATCCAAAGATTCCAATGTAGTGCAAAGAAGTAAAGAAATTCTTACATACTCTGTCTCACATGAAATATTCAAAAATAATAATGATAATATTGATGTATTTATACAAAAAGGTGAATGAGTATGCGTGGAAATTGGAGATAAAATAGAAAACATTGCAATATTGTCCACAAATCTCATACAACAATCCAAAGTTCCGAGAATCGTAAAGTTACACGCCAACACTCAGCTGACAGGAAGAGAAGTAAGGAAACGAAATAAGTTTTTAAATACAAACGCCAGGAGCCCATTACATGCTAATCTCACCCTTCCAGGCAGCGTCTGACAGGCCAAGTGTTTCCACAAGGTGCTGCCACCGAGGGCCACCCCTTTCCTTTTTCCGTAGGTACTGAAGCAATTTTTGCCTCTTATGAACAAGGAGTCGTAGATTGCGTTTATTGTGCTTATCCTTATTGGATGACTGCAGGTGCTGGGACAAATTTAGAATTTTGGCTGTAAGAATTGCAACTTGCACTTCCGGGGAACCAGTGTCCAGCCCAACGCGTGGTGTTTTCTCAGGGTGAATGGTAGCGGACTTGTGCGAAACTGCGGCGGGCTTTGGGGGCAACGTCTTATCGGTGTTGTGCCGTCCAAATGTCTCAATACACTTCTGGATGCGGAGACGCATTTGATCCCCTGAATTCCCATTTTTAATGTTGACGATTCGGTTAATCGCTTCCTGCGCGTTTCTATATTCCTGGAGGTGGTGCTCAGAGGCTTCCTTTTCGAGTTGGGGATCGGCTGTGGCTCGGTTTGGATTTTCGATCGGAGACGTTAAGTTTTTAGAATACTCCAAGGCAGCGGTCATTTCATCCGGTTTGATAAAATAGTTGAGTTTTAGATCCTGGGCTCCTGACTGTGGCGCCTTGAGTTTCTCGATAAAGGATGTTGACTTGCTCTGAACTGGATCGCCTAGGGAACCTTCACGTTCTTCTGCGAGGGCTTGTTGACGGGACAAATTGGCAGCCTTACGTTGACGTGACTGTGCCGTCAGGAAGGGATCATGTCGCCTTCGTTCCCTTGCCTCCACAGAGCCAGCTCTCACAGAAATCTTGGTCGGGTTCAAGGACAACGCAGCAAGTGGACTTTGGGCATATGAAGAGCCTGCGTTGCGGACCAGGAGGTTAGTAGATAAAAAAAATCCCGGATACTGAGGGATTGGAAATACCTGTGAAAGCCTTGAGTGAAGGCTGAAGAAGAAAACGGGGTGGCATCTTCTTTACGAGTAATATGCTGTCTTAAAAATATGAAAAGCCAATGGTGAGCTCCCTGTCTTTGTCTTTGCGGCCTTCAATTGCGAAGTTCTCCCAAAATCTCTCCGGCCACTCATCGATACTAATCCATATCCGTAAGAATTTTATCACGTGATATTAATATCACGTGGTAATGCTTGACTATAAATTTCTTGATGAAAGTCCTTCATTATAATTGGTGGAAATGGGCTATAGATCCGGCTTCGAAATATTATCCAATTCCTGACTCTATAGAATTATTGACAAGTTGTCCGAACGTCAATAACTACTGTTCGCGCAATGGGTAAGACAGGTCTACAAGGCAATCAACTCGTATCATCTTGTCGAAGGCTGGATGAGAATCGATGAATATGCACCGAGTAGGTAGGCATACATCTAGGTAGAAACTGCAGTAACCTGTAGGTCCCATTACTTATTTAATCCTGCCGAATTCTGAAATAATAATTACACCCTCCATGGAAAGAATGGTAAAGTTAAAATTTGGGGTTGCAAGAAGTGGGATCAAAGCGTGATGACTAAGCGTGGCCCGTATTAGGCTAGCATGATCTCATCCACAGGCTGATCGGCCAACCCTAGCCCTAAAATTCACAACGGCAAGCGAAATTCAAGTGACATCTCTCGCGGAGCAAAAGTTCAACTTTCGCGTCAGTCTTTCCCCTCGACCTCACCACCGCGACAAGCGCCAGACGATTGATATCCTCAACTCGTTGCCCTTTGCAATATCAATCGCCCACCATGGCCCCCTCTCAGCTCCCCCCCATGTTCAACCCTACTCCCCAGGACATTGAGATGCTCCTGGCCGCTCAGTGCCACCTGGGATCCAAGAACCTCCAGGTTCACATGGAGCCTTACCTGTGGAAGACTCGCCCCGATGGTATCAATGTTATCAACATTGGCAAGACCTGGTATGTCTCTTCCAAATCTTCCGTAAAAGCTGGTCTTTTGAGTGAGGCTCTAATTTATCTGGAAAAATAGGGAGAAGATCCTCCTGGCCGCCCGTATCATCGCCGCCATTGACAACCCGGCCGATATCTGTGTTATCTCCGCTCGTCCCTACGGTCAGCGCGCTGTCCTGAAGTTCGCTTCTCACACCGGTGCCACCGCTATCGCTGGTCGCTTCACCCCCGGTAACTTCACCAACTACATCACCCGCTCGTTCAAGGAACCCCGCCTCATCATCGTCACCGATCCCCGCACCGACGCCCAGGCCATCAAGGAGGCCAGCTACGTCAACATCCCCGTCATCGCTCTCTGCGACACCGACTCCCCTACCGAGTTCGTTGATGTTGCCATCCCCACCAACAACAAGGGTCGTCATGCCATCGGTCTCATCTGGTGGCTCCTTGCCCGTGAGGTCCTCCGTCTCCGCGGTACCCTTGCTTCCCGTGAGGTTGAGTGGGACGTTGTTGTCGATCTCTACTTCTACCGTGATCCCGAGGCTGAGGAGCAGAAGGAGATTGCCGCTGAAGAGGCCAAGGCCGCTACTGAGGAGATTGGTGCCCCTGCCATCGAGTCCGGATACACTGGTGGTGAGAACTGGGATGTCCAGGCCGGCGCTCCTGGCACTGCTTCCTTCGCTGCTGGCGCTGGTGCTACCAGCTGGGAGGCTGATGGTGGCGACTGGGCCGCTGGCTCTGCCCCCGCTGCTGCTGGCGAGAGCTGGGCTGAGGCCCAGCCCACCGAGGGCAAGTGGTAAAGGGCTGAATCGAGTGACGTGGACAGCTGTTAAGAGTGGATAATTTCATGGGTTCAGTTTTGCGCCCTTTTCTAGTGGGATCTTCCAGAAGAAGAAGAAGAAAATATCCCCTGGCATGTCTATCCTAGTCTCTGTTCTCAGCAATTTACTCTCGCACAAAAAAAGAAAGAAAAGAAAAGGAAAAAACGAGAAAAAGAATTAACGGAAACCCACTACTTCAAACTCATCCTTTTTCTTCCTCCCTATCCCTGGTATGCTACTTTTTTGATTTTCAGCCCGCTATTACGTCGTCTTCACATGGTGCATCGGGGAGGAATTGCGTTGACAATGATTGACTGGCACTTATGAGGGAAAGATACCCAGTTGTTCTCTTATCTCAGTGAGCTTCTGGGGGAAAGCCCTGTACCGTCAATTTCACAAGGTGGACTTGACCGTTACCTTGGTTTCTCCCTGTATGTTAAAGAAAACCCGTAATTAAAAAGTGATGCTAGCTACCATGTTGCCTCCCCTCGTCTCTATCAAAAGTCGTAGTCCAGTAAACGTAGCCCGATGAAAACCAATCAATAATTAGCATTTATCAGTAAACGTGCGAGAAAGGGGGTTGCCTCCCCGGTGGGGGAAATAGCTGGTAACGTAGTTAAATAATACGTGATCCTCTAATAAAAAAATGATAAATGCAAAAGCAAGGTAGGCATAGCACTTTGTTCAATTCAAACTATATAGATATACCACACTATTATAAAATCATGCATCCCCCTTGAGTCTGCGCCCCAGCATCTGTGGTTGTCATATATGCTAGTCTTGCCAGATCCTCAAATGTCTCTGCCATAAGCTCACCAGTGACGGCAGAACACTCCGCATAACGGTCACACCGAAGTTCTTGGGCAATCCCATACGACTAATAATGAAAAGCATTCTTCAGTCCATTTTCTTTTCAAAGAGCCAGATATATATAAAAGTTTCCCCCCCCCCTTTTCATCCTTGTATAGGCGCCAGGGTCCTACGCGCGGAAGGAGAAGGGAAAGGAGGAAAAGGAAGGTAAAGATAATGACTTACTTCCTCTGGATAGATGAGATCTTTGCCGGGTGCTCTAAGGTCTCTTTTTAGTCCTAGCATCATGACGGGGATGCGCTCCCCTTGGCCATGTTGGAAGTATCTGATGATATCGGTTCGCCACTATGTGATTCGTATTAACCAGTAGTCCAATTTCAGTAGTCATGATTTTCATTCTAGCAACGGAAGGAGATGGAGAGAGAATTTTAAAAAATAAAAAAAAAATAAAAAAAAAAAACACTCACAGTCTTCAACCCATCAAGAGTCGCTCGATTCGAGATATCAAATGCTATAAGCGCAACGTCTGGTTGGAGGGTAGTCCAGTTCTGATTGGGACAGGCAGTGTCATATATTTCGAGGGTGAAAGACTTCTTCGAGAAGTTTATGTCATAGACAAAGGGCTGGTCACCATCACGGAGCAGTTCAATCTCGGCATTCGAGTCCTTTGCTCTGCGTTGGATGTTCCTCAGGCCTCTAGGTACCGTTGTTATTCGTTAGCGTTGTTGGGAGTATAAATATATATAAAAATCAGGTCTGATAACGGCTGAAGTGTCAAGATCATCCCTCTCCCTCCCCTGTGCGTGATCTTTATATGAATAAGTGGGTATGCAGGTATACGCACGATAAGAATGTAGATTTCCCACATCCTGGATCTCCAAGTAGTAGGATTGTAATCGCGGTCTGAAGATCTTCTCGCTCTGCCATTGGGGGTATTGTAGTAAGATATGCTGTGCTCTGCTCTTACCGGCGATGCGATGGGTATTCTAAGTCAATCAACTCAATAATATACCAGATATTTGACTTCTTTAGATACGGCGTCATATGGAGGATTGATGTTCATCTGGTTCATGGATGATAATTTGAAGATGCATTAAGCTTTTAAGGGTTCTCAAGCGGAATATATCGAGCTAATACAATAGGACAATAGTTCATGGTATTATTTCTTTTCCCCTCCTGTACTAGCACTTAGGCCAAGTATTTCTATAAAATAGATACTAATAATTTTCTTTTTCATTCCTGATAAAAGCCATGCTTCAGTAGTCAAAGGGTCTAACCTATATGTAGTCTACTGACTATTACCGGTTCCATACAGATCCTGACTCTTTTTTACCTTTACGTTGAGGCACTTTCGTTGGTTTATGCGTAATATTACAATACCCGGTCATTACGCGGCGAAAAGTTCTCCAATATATTTTTAATTTTTTTTTTTATATTTCTTTTGCACACAACTTGTCAACAACAATATACCCTTCTAATCACAAAGGGGGAAAGAAAAGAAAAGGAAATATCTTCTATCTGAAAGGGGATGTGGAGATTTCAAGTTAGCCTCTATTCTACACTGAATCGAGTCCCAGAACGTACCCTGCTCAAGAGATTCTTCCAAACCCTCCCCCATCGTCAGGCCAAACTTGAGCTACTGGCGACATCGATAGAAAATATGTCGGAATCACACCTACACGCTACGGCGCAAAAGCCAGCGCAAGAGACACATCCCGATTATTCAACCTGGAGTACATCGAGCCTGATCGATAGGATCACCGAATTGGAGCGCCAATTACACTCCCGCACATCGGAATTTGCCATATCCTCAGCTCCCCCGCCCTCAACTTCCACCCTCGAACCGATCGCACAGTTATCAACTAGCCCGGGGAGGGAGGTAGCCTCGAGCAATAATCAAACAATAGAAAAAAGGCCCGCCGATGATATTACCCACACTCGGGCGCCAAATCGGCCACCAAAGCAGCCAAAGACAATGGACCCGTCCAAGTACAGTACCCGATTTATCGCACTAAAGTTCGCCTATCTGGGACAGCGGTATAATGGCCTTGAGCATGCAAATGGAAATACTACGCCTTTGCCCACTATTGAGGAGGAGCTATGGAAGGCTTTACGCAAGACTCGCTTGATCTTTCCTACCGATATGCCGGGGAACTACCAAGAGGAACGGGGTCCTAGGGAGTTGAAGCCTTACACAATTAGTTGGGAAGGGTGCGAATATTCCAAAGCTGGAAGGACTGACCGCGGTGTCAGTGCGTTTGGACAAGTTATTGGAATTAGGGTTCGTAGTGCACGACCCAAGCGCAACGAGGCTCAGGAGTCAGGTCAAGGCATCGCCACGGAAAGTGCAGCTGATGTCGCAGCCCCTGGAGATACGATGGTCGATGAGAATTGGGATGATATTGCAGATGAGCTACCCTATATAAGTTTGTTGAATAGAGAACTTCCGGAGGATATTCGGGTTCTGGCCTGGTGTCCAAATCCTCCCGAAGATTTCGATGCTCGTTTTTCTTGCCGGGAACGTCGATACAAATACTTCTTCACACAACCTGCTTTCTCCCCCACGCCAGGTCCACTTGGATTTACCCCCCGTGGAAACGGGGCGGGGGCTGGATCCCCAAAGTACCGTGAGGGGTGGCTCGATATCGATGCCATGCGAGAGGCAGCAAAATCATTTGAGGGGACGCATGACTTTCGGAACTTCTGCAAAGTTGACACCAGCAAGCAGATCGAAAACTTTGAACGAATAATCTACCATGCTGATATTGAACTCGTTGACCCCAAGGATAATCCACTGGGATATTTGAACCGGCAAGAATTCCATGCCCTGGAACATCCTCCGGCAGATTGTCAAAATAGAGACAAACAAGCCTCTCCCACGGGCGGTTCCCAAGTTTATGTATTCACATTGCATGGCTCCGCCTTCCTGTGGCACCAGGTGCGGCATATGGTGGGGATGTTATTCCTTGTCGGTCAAGGACTTGAGCCTCCATCCATTGTCCCAGAGTTGCTAGATATATCAAAAAACCCACGCAAACCAATGTACGAGATGGCATCTGATGCACCTCTAGTTCTATGGGACTGTATTTTCCCTGACAAGGATAGTGGTAGCCGCGAAGACGCATTAGAGTGGGTCTATGCTGGCGACTCTAGACAAGTGAGGTCCCATTTCGGCAGGGGAGGCGGGAAATTCGGCATCGGAGGTGTCGTTGAGGATCTCTGGGCTGTCTGGAGACAGCGCAAAATGGACGAAATTTTGGCAGGCGCTTTGCTAGATCTAGTTATTCAGCAAGGAGATCAGAGCATTGCTAAGGGTGAAAAAATCAAGGATATCAATGCCGAAGGAAGAAATAGAGGACAAAAGGTATTCTTTGGAGGCAATGACACCAAAGTGGGCGGTAAATATATTAACGTCATGCAAAAGAGAAAGATGGAGTCGGTGGAGGTGCAAAATGCCCGCTGGCTTGCAGCAAAGCAGCGGAGAATGGAAAGGGACTCGGAGACCAACAGCATGGACCTTTGATCTGAGCTTGTAAATAGACTTACTTTTATATAATGCAACAAAATAGAGGCATCCTATGTATGTTAGAGTAATAAAGGGACAGCCTCCGACCTTCTGGTTCCATTATGGCTTTGAATCATATAAACAGTGCCGCGAGCCCCTCCAAACTTCCTCTAATATGGCCCTATTTGGCAAGAGTTTCTAGAAGACGATTCCTTTGTGAGTATGTATTTATTTCCAATCTTGCTTGTCCCATAATTAGGGATTCTTACGGGGAAAACAACGACCACCTCAGGCTCCCCCACTACAATCACTGCGAGATAGAAGCGGACCTCGAATCCTTTGAAAGCTTCATGAATAACGATATCCTGAATTTCAGTTGTTGGAATAAATCTTGTCGCAGCTTTTGATAAATACGTGAGGGAAGAAGTGGAAGTTTGAATGCCGAGGCCGCGTATAACTAAGAGTGACTCCTCTGTTGGATATCATTTGCGATCAGGAACATAGCACTCGTATGACCACACACTTTTTGGAGAGGGGAAGAACAAACCAGTATAGCCTTTTCTAAATACACCATAAGTCACAAGAACACTTGCCAATGTAGCAGCAATGAAGCTGGTAGTATCGGCAAAGCGACAAACGAGCAGCCCGAGTGGACTCGACCAGATCGCTGTCCAGCGAATCCATGATCCATCATCTGAGAAGTAGACAGTGCGAACCCGTGCAGCATGGAACAATAGCACAGCGGCAAATATAATCATTCGAAGGACGATCTGAAAGTAGAAGAAGACTTTCGCTGGTGTACTAGTGTGTATAGAGGCATTGGAAACTGTGAAGGACGCGGTTGTCGAAGAAGGACGCCGCGATATGAGATGGACAGGCATTTATGCAATGTTACCCAAATGACCAAAGAACTGCTAAAGATTCATGGAGAGAAACAAGATGCCATATGCTTTCCGGGAAGATCCATAAATGGAAATAATTAAACAAGACAGTCGAAAAGAAAAGCCTGAGCTCTTGGATCCAACGTTGATCTGGAGCTTCTTGATCTCTGTTCATCTCATGGGAGAATAACCCTAGTCCATTTACAGGTTAGATCGAAGATACCCTGAACCATTACCCACAATGACCACGTGACTACCATGCAGCTGAGAGCCAAAACGCCGATCTTACTGCTGTTGATTGCCCAACTCTCGTTGTTGCCTTATCTGACCATGCAAGCAACTTGCCAGGAGCGGGGTTCCCAGACGGAGCCTACTCTTAATGGAGGATATAAAAGAGGCGATAACCCGGGAAAATTAAGCAAATAGCTTAGAGTCGTTCGCCTAGCCCAGCGCAACAAGAGAGAGAGAGCATCGTCGTCCACGATGAAGCTATGAATTCTAAGAAAATACCAAGCCATTTTCACTAATCCTCGCTCTAGACTACTAAGGATTGGCTCTTGGAAGGTTTCAAGAAGCATGAGGATGCAGAAGCGGTTGGGAAGATGAAGGCGATGGAGACCAAAGGGTCTCACGATGCCGTACCCCTTAACCCTCGGGCCTTGACCATCGTCTTTGGGGAAGGACGATAACGCAAACACTAACAGTGATAAAGCAACATTTCTTATTTCCCAATATTCAATAAGTATGTCTCTCCCATGACCTCCATCAATTTACTACTATGGTGTCCTGGACTAACAGGTTTCAGATGTAGACTTAGAGACAAGAAATAATAACCATTGATCCACATACTTCAAGTCCTTTCATTGGAGAAAGAAGACGCAACTATGAGTGTAGTTCTTGGAATGTCGAGGTTACCTGGATTTGAGTATTTTGGGCATCTTGTCGTATAAATATTGACCTGTGAGACTATCTCCCCTGGACGTGACCACCTCGGGGCTATGCGCTTACTGTTGCGATGGCCCTAGGTGCCCCCTTCTTTTCAAATGAGAACTGCACTAACTATTAGATTCCTAGGGATGTTTGGGACTGGCATTTAAGACTGTACCATTATTTAACAGACTTGCTTTTCTTTTATTTTCCCTTTCATCAAAAGCACTTCCCACTCATGCACATCCTTTTTCTCTTTTTTTTCTGCCTTGCAACTTCTGGGACCAGGACTGGAGCAATTATATTCCAAGGGATGACTCTGATATATTTTGACCGTTGTTTCTTTCTACTGAATCCCAAGTACTTATCGGCAAATGGAGACTCTACCTATGCTCTTCTTGTAATAGCAGCAGCCCCTTAGCCCTTTCGTAACAGGGAAAACAGTTACTGTTCACCCTGAGGGAGACTATGGCTAACCAGACACTGAATGCTGTTTTTTTTTTTTTTCTTTTTCTTTTTCTCATTGTTATTATTACTACTATTATTGCCATCCTTTGCTTCTTATGATCCTTTTGTTGTCCCTACACAGTACAATTTCGCCTCGACTCCGCTTTCTTTTCTCGTGATTGGAATCCATTTTCCCACTCAAATTTTGCCGCTTCCTGCGGGGCCGTTTGATTTTCTTTGGAAACGCTTTCCCTGATTCGGCGTGCTACAGCCTGAGGCGACCACGGCAGAAACCCGAATCTGCAGGTTCCACTGGGGAGGCCTTTTTTTTTTTTTTTTTCCCTCGATTGCGGGCTCACACGACATTCTGATTCAATTTCAATTTCCAAACCACTCTATCACCCCTACCCCTATATTCTATTTCAACACCCCGTCATGAGGCTATAGCATCGTTTCCCTTGCTGTGAGACCTTTGCTTCTTTCACTGCTCAAATTCGTCTCTACCGAGCTAACCTTCCCGACCATACCGCCCCTCCAGATCACCCGCTTCGTCGGATTTTCCATTTTTCTCCGCTTCCGAATCGGCTATTCTTCTCCATCGCTCCTTGTGTATCTCGACGACATATTCTCCTCAACCCTTCCTATTTCAAACCGACATTGTGGCTACGATGGTCCGAAATATCGTTGTCATTGGGGGCACTTCTCACCCCCAACTGACTGAGACGGTTTGCAGTGTACTTGGGATTCCTCCAGCTGATGTGCTGTTGTCAAAATTTTCAGTTGGTGAAACCAGGGTGGAAATTAAAGAATCTGTCCGTGGGAAAGACGTTTATATCGTTCAATCTGGTGGTGGAAAAGTGAACGACCATCTTCTAGAGTTGCTCATTACTATTTCAGCGTGCAAAACAGCCTCCGCAAGGAGAGTCACCGCTGTTCTCCCACTGTTCCCTTACTCGCGTCAGAGTGATATCCCATACAACAAAGTTGGAGCGCCCCTTATCAAATCATCGCTTGACGGGAAACCCGGAGCTTCGAATGGCTACACTTTTGAGAGTACACCACCTACTCCTCATCCAGGAAAAGCTGAAACTGGCAGTCTTCTAAATGGTGTCAGCGTGGATAATTTACAAAAGAGCCTAGCACGGGCTCAACTAGAAGACTCCAATGGTAGCCCGGTAAAGAAGCGTTTGCCTAACGGGCTCTCCCGCAGCAACACTCTTGAGTCGTTTAAATCGGAAAGCAGTCGGTCCACACTTCCAAATGGGAGTGTTACTAGTTTCGGAGATGAGAGCAAAATCAATAACTTTCAGCCTCGCCCTGGATATAAGCAATGGGTAGCTCAGGCGGGCACACTTGTGGCGGATTTGCTTACTTGTGCTGGTGCAGACCACATCATCACAATGGACTTGCACGATCCCCAGTACCAAGGATTTTTCGACATCCCTGTCGATAACCTGTACGGCCGCCCTCTCCTAAAGAACTATATCTTACGCAATATTCCCAACTACAAACAAGCGGTCATTGTCAGTCCTGACGCGGGTGGTGCTAAACGAGCGACCGCAATCGCAGACTCCATCGGCATTGAGTTTGCCCTCATCCACAAGGTTGTGCTATTAACACTCTTTTTCGAGGCATTTTCTGACTATATCTAGGAACGACGACCTACGCGGATTACAGATCGACAAAACGCTACAATGATGCTGGTCGGAGACGTCAAAGACCGGACGGCCATTCTGATCGATGATCTTGCTGATACATCAAATACCATCACTCGTGCCGCAAAACTTCTTAAGAAAGAGGGTGCCTCTCAGGTATATGCACTCGTGACACATGGAATTCTGAGTGGGGATGCCATTGATCGCATCAATGCTAGTGCTCTCGACAAGGTTGTCGTCACCAATAGTGTCGATCAGTCAGATCATTTGCGCAGGTGCCCCAAGCTCGAAGTTTTAGAAGTTGGCCATGTTTTTGCTGAGGTAAGAACGCCACTTTAATGCAAACACTTCACCGAGTTTTCTATGCGCGCATATATTTATATGTACCTTTTTGTTTTCTCGCTGCTGATCTTTTTTTAGGCTATTCGTCGTGTCCATCATGGTGAGAGTATTAGCGTTCTCTTCCAGTACGATTAACTGGATTAATACTTTTTCTTCACCTTTTCTCATTTGGCTTTTTTTTTCTTACATAAGATCTGGAATGAGTTATTTTCTCCTAAAAAGTAGCACTATGCCTAAACCCATAAACTGCAGGATTCTGTCTCTTCTCATCTCGACATGTTATCCTCAAGACGGTTGCATTTCTTCATCAATCTCTCTCTCTTTCTTTTCACTTTTTGCTTCCCATTTTATGATGTTAATGATACAATATTCACCATTACCTATCCTTGCAGAAATGCATTAGAGCTACCCAGTCTGGTAAAATGATATCAAATGGCCAATTACCAGTGCTTGCTACTCACATTTATTATCAGTACTAACTTTTACCGTCCTTGACTTTTTTTAATTATTATTTTCCTTTTCTTCTCTTGGTTATTGATCTACGCAATCATTTTCTCACTATGAAGGATGACTGTTGGATACAAACCTAACTTTGTTTTTCACCCATTTCCTGTTTGTTACCCTTCAGCTGGTGTTGTTCTTGACTGCAACAAATTTTGTTTACCCATCCAGGTACAGCTACAGTACAGACTTACTTGTTTTATCCTCTGTATACTCCACGTTGGGCTGAGTGGAGTGGGGGCAAACCTTGTTTTATTGACCGAGGCAGAATTAATAATGGAAAAGGTCCTCGGAAATCCGAAGAGGGGAGAGATACGACAGGCTACAACTACGATATTATACAGAAAATGGTCTCTGGAGGCGGACGAGTCTTGCTAAATTTAGACAACTAAACCTATTTCAATATCTGTTACCTATCTCTAATTTAGTATTCTTGAGAAGAGTTTTTTTTTTCGCTTCCGCCGCGTTGAAAGAAATTTTTTGGTTACTATTTCCTCAATATCAAACCTATACTTGAACTTATTCTCCCCTTAGCATTTGACTTTTTTTTGGTTCTCCTTCCTAATAGTGATTTCTGAAAGGATGCAGAGCCGAACATTAGGATGTCTTATCCATAGCATCTTGAATGCAGACAAAAGCTCTTCTTTGGCATATTCTGGGTAATCAGTAAAGTTAATTATTGATTTATTATTTATTTACATATATGTATTTTCAATATGGGGTTCTAAATTGGTTGTAATATGGCCTAAAAAGGCAAATTGGTGGTAATCTTCTTCCTAATCTAGATATCCAGGTGTCCCGGATCCACCCCCTGTCCGGCTTCTGGGCAGGTTTTCCAGACATCGTGAGATGATGAGAGTCGTTTCAATAAGGGAATCTTATTTGCTGCCTTACTTGTCCTTTTTGTTCTCTTTCTCTTTCTTGTTCTTTCTTTTTTTCTCTTTATCATGCTCCCGTCGTTTACGGTACACCAATCCACCAACTTCACGGTTAATTTCTCTCCTTCGAAGCCCTAAGGCGTCGAACTTTTTGATACAAAACTCAAGGATCTCTTGTGCTGGGTTGGGAGAGAGTAAGGGTGGAGGCATTGATGATGTCTCTTCGTCTTCATCTTCTTGTTGTCGTTGTTGTTGTCGTTGTTCATACTCTCTGACGGCCGCCTGAGCAATGATACGGACGGTGTTTACATTAGGAATAGTGAGTTTTTTCTGGAGCTGTTTGAAATAGATAGCATCAAAGTGTGGGTCACCCTTGTTGCGGTTGCGTTCGTGACCCAAGTAGAGACGGGGAATACCTCCTTCCTGTAAGCGACGATGGGCTGGGGACTTGATATCAACGCACCATTGATCCCAAAGGTGCTTTCCGGCGATACTTCCTTTGGTATCGACAATAGCAGAGAGGATACGATGAAAGGCCGTAGAGGGAAGGTATGGGAGGGCGTTTCGGGTGGTTGTGTTTGATTTGTGCGGGAGGGATGTCGATTGGGCAATGTCGCGGAGGGAGGGAGAGGGCAGGGTCAAAAAGACTCGCTGGAAGGCATAAAGCGCTCTTTCTTGGAAGCGAGATCCGCTGCGGTGAGATAATTCGTTAAATTCACCATTTAAAGCACGATTAAGGACCTCCTTTGCTTGGGCGAGATGTCGTTTTGACTCTTCCAGAGGACCAACGCTAGCGAGATCAGATTGTTCTTGTCCAGCGATCGTATGGTCAAGCCGGATAATTTCCCCTGCCAAGGTAGCAATGTTGCTATGGCCCCAAGACTTGCTTCGGTAGTCGCGGAGATACTCCAACATAGGAACAACCAGGTCCCATTGATGCATTACGATGCGGTAGTTCAGCAGGGCCCGTAGGGTATTGGCGGATATGGGTTGCGCGAGGGACCCAACCACAGCCTCACAAAGAGTAGTGTTTTGGGTAGCGGCAGCAAAACGGATGATTGAAGGGGCTAGGGCTTGATCCCCGTATGCGCTAGAAGGAATGGAAGGTCCATCGATGTCCTCAGAGAACAGTAGCCATTCACCAAATGCGAAAGCCCGCGATGTGGTAACCAAATCGAGTAACCCGGCCATCGTAACATTTGAAACTTGGGGCCCTGACGATGCGAGTGCGTTAAGAGAATAGAGTCTATCCGTATGAGGGTACTCCATCCGCGAGGAGAAAAATTCATGAATACGTTGCATTTTACTCGTGTCAATGACAGTCTGGAGCATGGCAAATGTGTTCAGCGCATCCCCGCACAGCCGCCGCGCGGAGTAGAACCGTAGATTATATTCGATTAAGCCGGCAAAGGCAGCTGTATCGTCGTAAATTTGGGACGGAGGAAGTTGCGTCAACATATTCTCATCCGCAGCACACATGTCGTTACTCCAGGGTGGCACAACATAAGGAGAAACCCGGAGGAAATCATCAAATGTTTGTGGGTCCGCCTCTGGGTTTAGCCCCCCTGATTCGATAACGCGGACTGCAAACCAGTTGGATGCTCTAGTTGTTGGGAGGAGCTGTGCAGCAGCATCAGCCGCCGTGGGATCGATAGCAAACTTGAGACTATTGATTGAACGTAGAAGTGCGGCAGCATGAACACCTCGGAAGCCGAGTCCTAGATAGACTAAGTTCGGGAGATTGTCGAGTAATGCCGTAGCGATCTCAACACTAATCGTTCGCTTGCCAAGCCCATTGAAAGGGGACGTAGGGTTACTGCGTGGTCGTAGGAGGGAGGGTCGGTCAACTATCTCGGCTGTCTCGGGACGATACCAGGAGCTCTCCTTGTCAATTCTAGTCCTACTAACTGGCTGCTCGGCCTCAAGGAGAGGCTTCCAGCTGCGGAACTTCCATGCTAGGTCGCCAGCGCGTGTTCTCAACTGTTCAATGAGCCAGACTCCTTCCTTGATATGACCATGCTCTACGCAGCACCAGAGAATGAACTCAAGCCAAATTTCAGACCCTAATTCTCGGATACCCATTTTGAAAGGAAGAAACGGGGGATCTTCTCCAGCTGCCGCTGCCTTTGCTGTCACCTCTGCCTCGTGCGCTAGCCATGCTGTATCTGACAGAACATCCATTATGTGGGTAGATAATAGGTGCATACCGGGTGGCCTGAAGGTAGCCTGGTGTATATCCGGAGGAATGTATCGATATACCCGATCAGAGACAGCGCCAGAATGATGAAGACGGGCAAGGACCCGGAAAACGTAGGACATGGCCAATTTCGACTCGTTGGCTAACGCATCAGTGGCGTCGAGCACAATCGAGCCTAAGCTCTGCCACACCTCGGCCATGAAAGACTTGGCATGATCTTGAGCAAAGGGCCGCTCAGTGAAGGCGTCAAGGGTGGTGAATCCTGGGATTTGCGGGACAGTTGGACATTGTGCATCAATCCGTGGCGCAGACGACAAACACTGATCCGTTAGCTGGTCAAGCGTGAGGTTTGCACTCGAGCCCAGTTCACCAATCACACCACACTGGAGCGGAAGGGAAAGTTCCTGGAGCGCATCGGTCCCATCTAGAAGCCGGCTGAGGAGGAAATACACGGCCGGCCAGTTATTGAGCTTGAAGCCCAGATGGGCTAGCAAGTCTAGGTTCGCTGATGCACGGGCATAAAATAAGAGATTTGCTAAATCGATTGCTTGCATGAGCGATTTTTGAGTCACTTGCGAACAAGTCTCCGGCATATGGTCCGTGATTCTGTTATCATCCTCTGAGCTTCTCCGCAAGGATGGCGGGATGTGTTGCTCCAACAAGGAGATCCAGGCGTCAATGCTTTTTTCGTCCGACCGTGGGACCGGGCATTTCTTAGGCTTTAGTCGAATGTACTCCTGGAGAGTGGAACGATCAATCAGGGGCTGAGGGTTGACGGAATACTGACGACCCCATTGTGGTTGCAGGTGCTCGAATGGACTCCAGTCCAGCCGGGGACCTGTGCGGGGAGGACGAAGCGCAGTGGAGGGAAGATGGCGCAAGGGAGGCCTGCGGTCCAGACGCAGCAGACGAGCTGGACTGAGGCACCTTTTCATGACACGACACTGGCGAAGGCAACGGGCGGCGGAGTATAATCCAAATCTCGATGTGATCGTCGGACTGACGTTCTGTTGTGCATGTCTAATGGTAGAATTGTAACCGCATTATGGTTCGGGCTGCGGAAGAGAGGGGGAATAAAGGCTCTGTTGGACAGGGGAAAGAGATGAGATACCCCTAAATAGACGAATTGTAGGATGGATGTGTCGTCGAGTCTAGATTTGTTGAAGCTCTCTTAACTGAAGGGAAAAAAAAAAAATAGAGCTTCAAGACACGCTGACTCAGCATGATAGCAAACAGACCAATCAACAAACATGGATTTACTAGCTATCTAAAATAAACAAATAGAGAGGCGTTCCTCTACCTAGAAAAGGTACCAGCGACTCGGGTCCCCAAGGCTATAATCACAATTGGTTAGATAGGTTAAGTCAAGGTTCCACACAGATACAAATCAATAGGTATTCCCACTCATCCTGCACAAACTATATAGGCCACTTCAACTTCCATTCCTTATTAACATATGGCATAGATACAATAATTTCACAATCAGACCACAGAAACAAACAAAAGCGTTACTATAGCGATAGTAACCTTGACGCTAGTTCCTAGAAGAGGTCCGACTCAAACAGGATAGTGAGCGAAAAAGAGAGAGAAAGCGAAAGAGGAAGATGGAAACCATGAACGAAAAAGAATGACTTTGATCCAACCTGCATATCAAAATAGGCCCATCCTTTTCTTCGCCCACTACATTACATCACCCACGAAACCCCATCTAAGCAATGATAGGCACAACCTGACGGGCATGGATACGAGTAAACTCGTGCTTTCCGGGCCGCCCCCAGTTGCCATTATCATGGCCGGGACCCTCGCCATTACTATCACCGCCACCAGGGAAGTCAGTAGGGCTGGGAGGTGCGAAAGAGGTGGGCCAACCACCAGGAAATCCACCTGGGAAACCGCTGGGGAATCCGCTAGGAAAACCACCTGGGAAGCCACTGGGGAAGCCACTGGGGAAGCCACTGGGGAAGCCACTGGGGAAACCACTGGGGAAACCACTGGGGAAACCGCTAGGGAAACCGCTAGGGAAACCACCGGGGAACCCGCTAGGGAAGGCACCATCTGTTCCAGTTGGCGTGGGGGGCTCGGTACCGGTAGGGGTCTCGACAGGACCAGGACCAGAGCCAGAACCAGGGCCGGGGGTTTCACCGGGGGCGGATTCGGTGGGCTAGACAAGGGAGTAGATATAGTGTAAGTAAAATGAATATTTGACTGACTGACAGATATGGAGTCAGCCCGTCGGTTAGCATTCAATGAATACGTACAAGAGCAACGGTGGCGAAAGTGGTGGGGAAGTCCTGAGCGATCACAGAGCTCAGGTAAGCAGCAGCAATAGCTCCAAGGATAGTGGTGACCTTCATGTTGATGGGATCAATTTGTGGATGTAAACTAGGTTGGAAAGAAAGAGAGCGAGAGAGAAAGGAGAGCGTATATGTTGGTACAGTTAAAGAAAGAAGGAGTGAGGATGTTGATATCAAATCAAATCTTGTGCACAGCACGATGGATGAATAGAACAACAATGAAAATGTGAAGAGCGGAGAACGAGAGACCTTTATATATGTTAATATTTCTTTGTATCTACCGGGAAAGTTCGACCCTTTCCTCCCCCCTAATCTTTTGAATATACTTAGCTTCTCCTCTTTCTCCCAATCTACTGGCTTTCGGAGGCTAACCCTTGAGGTCCCCATGAAGTTGATCTAGATCATCCGGTCAAATTGATTCCCAACTCGACCCCCGAACAGACTAGACTAGACTAGGCCCTTGAGAAAGGGGGACACAAAGGGGGACACAGAGCAGCTAACTAACTACAAGTGGCAGCTAGTACTCGGTTTGGGAAGCGAGAAGATAGTCAACAGCACAATCATGTTACGAGGATGATCGGCCAAAGAGTTCCTTCCCACTTCTTTCAAGGTTGATTACTGGTGTAGAGGCAATATTCAGTATCAGATGGACGGAATATTGCGAATCCATCTATCGCCGCTCCTACTAAGTGGTTCCTTGGACTGAACTGGAGATTTGGAAATAATCCACAAAACAAATACCAGAATCTTCTGGCCGTCTCCGGTCCCGGTAACACCAGAGTCTCAGATGGCTAGAGCGGAAAGTGGAAGGAGACGGAGAGTACGTAATCCGGTCGATCTTGAAAGGAGGAAATCATGAAACGAGTGTATCTTCCGGGAAGATAGCTTAAAAAATAAGAATAAATAAACATTGGACTTCTTCTGCTGGTCAGCAAGCACGAGGATGGACGAGGCACAATCTTTAGTCGAACAATGGTGGAACATCCTGTGTTTCGTGCGCAAGATGATCGGCAGTGCGATTTGAAGGGCATTCTTAGTGGAGCTATCGGTGGCGGTGGAATAACATGAAGACCAACTAATGTGTAGATGACGTGTGTACCGGGGGTCGATCATGCATCACAGGGTGTCCGAAGACTCCATACTTCTTTTTTTAAAATCTGAGACATCTCGAGTTCTAAATCCAACTCAAAAGGTTAAGCGAATTAAGAGGCGGGAAGTTGGCCACTTAGCGATTGTTAGGTATTGATGGGAATTAAAATCTCCATTCCAGATGTACTGCATATCCATCCACAAAACCACTGGTATCTACCTGATGAATTTGAGGGCACCTGTAGAATAGTATCCAAAAATATATAAACTCCAAACAATAGTGGTATCAGCCATGAACAAGGACCAACCCGCGAAAGTGCAAAAAAAAAGAAAAGAAAAGAAAAAGAGATCAAGACCTAGACAAGTCTCCTACCGCCGGACTAGCTCCATCATCGCCTAGGAAAAACAAAAAACACCAATAGAAGCACTATTTGAATCGAATGAAATATGTCCAACGGCACAACCCAAGGGAAAATTCCGGATTTGAGGGGGAACTGGCAGGTCAACGACCCATGCTAGTTGCACTAGCAATCGAGTCAGATTCTGGCACTTAACCCCATAGGCAATTATATCCAGGGCTGAGTGTGTATAAAAGGTGGATACTTGCATAAAAAAACGACCAGGAGAAAAGACCATTTAGGAAAATCGTCAATCATAATACAAAGCAAGCGAAGGGATGCGCAGGAACGTAATCAAAGCGTCAAGGATGATTTAGCCTGTCTGACAAGGCCTAAAGCTCCTCGTGCAAAATGTGATCATCATCATCATCATCATTATCAGCCGGCGGCATGTCTCCCCCCAACTCCTGTTCTACCTCATCCACAACAAAGTTTTCGTAATCCTCTAAACCTTTTTGGACATGAACCTTAAACCGGATGACATCGTTCAACATACTCTCCACGTTGGTGTGTAGCTCTTCTCGCAGCGCGTTGGCGCGTAGCGTTAACTGTTCATACTCGATGTTGGTATTCATCTCGCGCTGCTCCATTAACTGCACGCTCTCACTCATGGTGGCTCGCATCTTAGCTAGCTCCTTTTCCATCTTCTCAATCTGCGCGTCAGATGCAAGTTTCTGGGTGGTAGTAATCTCTTTGGTCCGTTCAAACTCTTCTTCAGCGGCGCGTCTCTTGTGTTCCAGAGCCTCAACCTCGCTTCGTTTCTCGTCCATGGCTTCCTTAATATTGTCCAGAAGGTTGCGTCGCTCAAGGTCAGCATCGATTGCGTTCTTCCTGCGCTCATTGATCTCCTTTCGTAAGCTTTGCAAGCTGCTGCGAACCATACCCCGAAGATCCAGGTTTAGTAGATGTGCTGGGTGATATCCTGTAAATGGCTCTGCCAGAAGCCTATCCCCTTCAGGAGATATTCTGCTAGGCATTCCGCCAATTTGCGACGCCGAAAAACTGCTTTCGTTCACATTAAGACTGAGTTCATAATCCTGGCCCTTGGCATTGGCGGCGGTCGACGGAATGAGGCTTGTTTGGTAGCCCAGGGTGTTGTATGTCTTGACTATTTCCTCGAGATCCTCCAGTTTTGCACTGGCTTCACCTTCTTTAGCCATAACACGCGCATGCGTCTCCTCTAACCGGTTGGCGGTATCTTCAAGACTTCGTTGGAGCCGCTCGCGCTCAGTATTCATTCGGTCAATATCTTGGATTGTAAGACCTTGCTGGTCGACACTGGCTTGAAGTCCCGACCGCTCTTCCTCCGCTGCCTGTAGTTCTGCCTCGATTTTTTTAATTTCTTCCTCTAAGAAGTTGATTCGGCTCTCATATTTCTCGATTTTTCCTTGCACGTTTTGAATATAATCTTCAAATTTCCTCTTATCGTCCTCAAGGATTCTAAATTGCTTGTCCAATTTGGCCATATCGGGAGCGTTTTTTTCCATCTCTTCAATCTGATCTCGAAGAGCTCGATTGTCTGCTTCCAATGCTTGCATTTCCTGCACATATTTTTCATTACCCTTCTCGAACTCCTGTGCCATGAGTTCAATATGCGGTACCAGCCTTTGCCCAGCAGTTTCATCGTCTTCGTCCTCTCCACCCTGTAGCCAATCATGGTATGCGCCTGTAAGGAAGCGAAAAATGATCCTGTCTCCTGACACATCGACTCCCATCTCGGCGCAAGCTTCGTCATATTCCCCTAATACAAAGCGATCCATCATCTGTGCCAGTTGCATCAACCAATGGAGCATACCAAGGAATGTTGGCCAGTTCTGTCCCCCCACGGCTGCTATTTGCGATTTGGTAATGCCTTTTTCGTAAGGGTAACGCAGCTGTTTTAGAATTGGTGGTACCTCAGCATCCATACCCTTTTGAAAACGATATCCTGGGTCAATGCGATGATATAACCACTGAAATATGAAGTTAAAATCCTTCTGAGTCGGCGAACGTAAAGTGTTTTGGCCGAGGGAGTGTTTCATTTCTAGCTCAAAATTATTATGGGTGAGGTACTCCAAAAGCTCTTGTCCAATTCGTGCCTGGAACGATCTATCCCGGAGGGGTCGTGGGTCTCTGGGAACACCAGCTACTGAAGGGACCTGAGTGAAGAAAGACTGGTGACCCATAGCACCCCCCATGGAGGGGCGCGAGAAAACACTGCTCCTCCTCTGTAGAGTTTGAGAAGCAGTATTGGAGGAAAGAGACCCAGGGGCGAAGCTTGGACGTCCGGCACTAACTCCATGGAAGATATTGCTCGACACAGAACGTCTGACCGACGACAGACCTGGGTCCGCGCCAAACCCCCCACCAGAAGAAGATCGCTGAAAGTTCGGTTGTTGAGGTCGACTCGCCGAGTTCAATAGGGACATTGAGCGCGTATGTTGAGACGTGAAGGGAACACCAATTGAGCTCGTGCGCTTTAGAGCCGATGGTGGCTGAGGGAGAAAAGACTGTGTTGATTTTGTTAATATGGACTGTTAAGCAATCCATTTTTGCATATCATCAAAGATGAGCTTGATGTAAACAAAATAATTGAAATGCGCTTACCTCTCGTGGGCGCTTAATACTGAACAATCCTGTGTCTTGGTTCATTTTGGAGGGGGAAGCTGCGGTTGCAGCGGGAGACCAAAGATTGATCCAAGCGATTACCCAAACAAACCAAAAGAAAGAGTAAGAAAAAAAAAATTTAAAGCTGGCAGTTGGCAGGGATCTGGAAGATGAAGGGGCTGAGTTAGGTGAGTGCGATGTTGATGATTTCCTTCTTGTTCTTGATTATTCTTCCCAACTTTGATAAACAAACAAGACCTCGCATGCCACTTCTCCATCGAGAGCGGCAGGCGGTGTGTTGTTCCGGAAGAACCAATTCATCCGACGACAAGCTCACAAGGGATCACGAGACTCCGGGGAAGATTCCAAAGCCGTAATCCTGATGAGTAACAGGTGTATTGCGGCCGTATTATTCAAGTCCCGAGGTTCATCGTCCTTTCGGTGCCGATGCGTCGGTCGGTCACTTCCATTTCTTTTCCTCCTTCCTTCATCATCTCTCCTTCTCATTTTTACCCCTTCCGTATATATCTTCTCCTCCTATCATACTCTCGCTTGTTTGTAAATTAGGACAGCGAAAGGAGTCGTCATCATGGTTCGCGAGGAGCTTATCTCCTCTGCTGTAAGTATCCTGCGCCCGCCCCCGTATAATGCGGAGTTCTTAGCTAACATTGCTTCTCCAGGTTACATGTGCGTGAACAAATATCTGTCTAAAAAAGACTATCCCAGTCCAACTGACGTGAATACAGTCCTTCAGGATCCCTCAGTAGCCTCGTCCCCAGTTGAAAAGCGAGTTTCCTTCCTCCAGTCAAAGAACCTCACAAAAGAAGAGATCGATGTTGCTCTAGCCCGAGCAGGCGAGGATCCCTCCGCGGCCGCTGCAGCAACTTCTGCCTCGGGATACCAATCTGCTCCTCAACAGTCCGTCTACCGACCCCCCCCTCCGCCCGCTCAGCCTGGATATGGCTATCCACCATATGGCCAATGGCAACTACCACCACCAGAGTAAGTTCTCACAATCGCTCTCTCATCCCTCCCAAGCTCATCGCGAAAATCTGGGGTAGCCAGTATGAACTAACATTCGCTTAAAAGACCCCCCAAGCGGGACTGGCGCGACTGGTTTATCATGGCTACAGTGATGGGAGGAGTGGGTTACGGACTGTACTTCGTGACTAAGGTAAGAATTCGAGTACACTCATGATGGGGGACCTTATTTTAACGTATCTACAAGCGGTACATTTCACCTTTGATCGCGCCTCCTACTCCGCCACAACTGGAGCAAGACAAGCAAAACATCGATGAGCAATTTTCACGCGCATTTGCACTGATTGAACAGCTCTCAACGGATACTGCTGCCCTAAAGTCTGCCGAGGAGGCACGCACAGAGCGATTAGATGCTACTTTGCGAGACGTCGAAACCCTCGTAGCTGATTTGAAGACTGCGTCGCGTCGCCGTGACGATGAGACCCGCCGCATCAATGACGAAGTGAAGGCTCTAAAAGACGCTATCCCAAAGGCACTTGAGGGTGCTCGCGAGGGTAATGAGAGTCGACTAAGGGAATTGGGCACCGAGCTGAAGAGTTTGAAAGTTCTCCTGGGCAACAGGCTTGGCAGTAGCACTGGCTCCTCTATTGCTGCGCGCACTCCTGCTGCTTCTACTGAATCCACTCCCGCCCCAACCACTACCGCCACCACTACGTCTACCACTAACGGTGTCTCAGCTACACCTTCTCAACCAGAGTCTCAGTCTTCTTCCTCCGGAACACCCCAGACTACCACATCTCCCACCCCCTCCAACCCTCTCCCACAATTCAGCCGATCTGCTTCCATTCCTGCCTGGCAAATGGCTGCCGCGAACCGATCCAAGACCACATCTCCATCCACCCCGGCCGCTACGCCTGCAACCGGAGACAAGCCTGCCACTGAGCAGAGTGCCCCGGCTAGTTAATTAGGAGTTAGTTACTCATAATACGCATACTCACACATTCATGTAGAAATTTCCCTATTCTTTGCGATAGTCTCAGGCACCTCTGCATTTAGTTTTATTATTTCCCTTCTGTCAAGTGTATTTACAATAAGATGCGTGGTATAAATCCCAATACAATATTTATAACTATATTTATGATCAATTACACGCTCATTTATATGCTCAATGTGTCTGTCCATCGGATGGAAAACTGCAGAACATTCGTGCTCTAAGCATGTGAAAAAGAGCCGATTCCCCGGTTTCTTGGCATTTTTTGGTATCAACTTATCATCCATGTTTCGTCTACTCTCAATCTCCCCTCCATCTCAGACAGCACACCATTCAATCCATTTAGGACTGCAGAACTTAATAAAAGATTTCTCCAAGCCGGTCGAGAATTATCTGCTATTAAATACATATATAATGCCCCAACGTACCTCACTTTCTCGCTCCCGCTCAAGATCCCCCTCTCATCACCGTCACCACCATCATCGACATCGTACAGACGACAGCAGTCGTCATCGCGACCGTGATAATGATCGCGAAAGAAGCCATCGTCATCGTCACCGCCATCGCCATGACAGACAGAAACATTCCGCCTCCTCTGCCGGAGCACAAGATACACCCCAACAACCACAACAGCCGATCGTACTTCCCTATCAAGCCCGCGAACTTCACAAGCGTGATCTAGAGCAATTCTTTCCGATGTTTGCCATGTATCTCGATATCCAAAAGGGAATATTTGTCGAAGATCTAAGTGAGGATGAAGTGAAAGGGCGATGGAAAAGTTTTACTGGGAAATGGTAGGCTTTCCCTTTTCGTCCCCTCCTCTTTTCTCCCCTCCTTTCACATTCTTGAGAGCAACGAGAGGGGAGAGATATGTATATATTTTATGTGAATATGAATTATTGAAGGAGAACAGTCGAAACCGACAGCCACTAAAGAATAACGCTGACATATTAGGAACCGTGGAGAATTGGCTGAAGGATGGTATGACCCTGCGACCTTTGAAAAGGCTCAGGATGGTTTTACCGGTAGTGCCACTGCCAAAATAAGTGAACGACTATCTCCAGACAACGGGCGCCGATCAGAGTCCAATGAAAAAATGAACGATAGACAAGACCAACATCTACAGGAGGGGGCAACGAGAACCGGGGAGGCGAACGAAGACGAAGAAGAAGAAGAAGAAGAAGAAGAAGAACATGGACCCGTTCTTCCACATGCAAGCCTATCGAGTAAACCATCCGGTCCGACGATTCCAACGATACAGGACATCAAATTAAGAAATGGTATTACTCCGTCAAATACTCATACTCATCCTTCTAGGTTCACATTGGTACTAATCTCCTTCCCCTCCCAAAATTAGAATCCGCTATCGAGGACACCATTGCCGAACGCCAGGGATTCCGAGATCAACGCCGAGCAGAAGTCCGCTCGCATCGATCTGAACTACGTCACATGGAAGATGAGGTTGCTCCTCGCGCAGAACCAGGGACACATGAGCGTCGTATGGAAAAGCGTCGCGAAACGGCAGCTGCGAACCGGGCATTCGCGGAGTCCCGCCGGGGCGGTTCACCGACAGATGCAGCTCCCGATGACGAGCTAATGGGTTCAGGCGAGAATGATCTAGATGCGATAAGATCCGCCAAGGAGAAGGAACGACGACGTAAGAACGAACGCGAGATTCGCAGGGAGGAAATACTCCGGGCGAGAGCGGCGGAACGAGAAGAGCGACTACAACGTTATCGAGCTAAGGAGGAAGAAACAATTGGATGGCTTAAGAACCTAGCACAGCAAAGATTTGGCTGATTTAATACCAGATACCTACCGATTTATGTGTCTCGGACAACCCTCAATCACATTTTAGTTGGATAGTAATGATATAAAGAGTGAAATAAAACTATCTCGCTTAGGGAGTCTAAAAAATTCCTAGGTAGCTGTATAAATCTTTTACATTCATGACTTTTCAGCTAGCTATCTTTATCCCAAATATCTTCTTCTAAATTTGGACACAGGTATAATGCAACAACACAGACCTATATACGGAGTACTAGTATATGAGATATCAAACGCCCGTCCTCTATATCCCGACCTTTTTTTATTAAACCCCCTTCCAAAACAAGACTTTTCCCGCCTCCAAAATTTCTTCTATTTTTTAAAAAAAAAGGAAAAAAATAAACCTGGGCCCAGCCTTAAGCTGTCCTCCCAAGGTCTAAATCAGCCACCAATTTCATACCTTCAGTTCCACCCACCGCAGACTTTGCTTTCTCATTTAAACCAAAGAACGGCTTAACGGCAACATCAACTGTTTCTTCAAAGAGACGCCCCACTACAAGCTCCTTAAGCTCTTCTCCTGTCTGCGCAAAGTCTGGATAGGCATTCACTTCGAGTAACCAGGCCGTCCCGCTCTTGTCGACCAGAAAGTCAACGCCAAAGAGTTCAAACGCATTGGGTAATGTCTGGAAATGAACCATCATACCCCTTGCGGCTGCTTCAAATAGTTCACCAGTCACGGCACAGATCTGTTTGAATACATTTTCCTTCCAGTTGTAGTCCAATCCGGGGACGTGGGGGTCTAGCTGCCAAAATCGTTGCACGCTTCCCTCATTACTACTACCGCCTTTTTGAAAACATGTATTTGTGAGGTGACGGGCGAGATCCTTCACCTCGTCTTCCTCTTCCCAGGGGGGGCAGTAGGGTTTAGCTGCAAAGAGGGCAAGCATTTCTTTGAAAACGTACACCTTGAGAGCACCTACTGCCAGGACGTATGTACGAATGTGGAACTTGCGGCGCGATGAGGGAAGGAGAAGCGGGGGGTCGATGTAGGGTTGAGCAATGAAGTGGCGAAGCTGGGAAGTAATTACCCCGTGGTCATTATCATTGGCCTCATTCTTCATCTTTTCGTCTTCAGAGCGCTCTGATCCGCTCTCATCATCTGAATCATCAACCTCCCACTCCTCAAATATCTCACGAAGTTGGTCTTCGCTATTAAAGAGTCGAATTCCTTGACCGCGGTCACTCATGCCAGGTTTGAGGATCCACCATTCTTTTTCAGTATCTGGCCGTTCTTCATTTTTCTCGAGACTTTCACGCAACTCATATGCCTCTAGCAAAGCATCATCCAGGAATTCAGCATAATCAAGTTCAAAATCAATCGAGAATTTAACATGATTAGCTAGAACACTCTCTGGGTGTTTGGTAATCCAGTTGGAAACGGTATTGGAAAGGTAGTGCTTGCGAATCAGCGCTTTGCGGATAATGTAAGCGTTGGTTAGGGAGGTTGTTGGGTGCATCATGGCATGCTCAAAGTCGAGGCGCTCATATTCACGATATTGGAAAACGGGGGCAGACGATGAGGTGAGGTCTGCCACGGATGAGATTGATTGAATGGTATCTTTCCCCAAGCGAGATCGTAGTGCCTGCTCCATTAGGTTCTGGACATACGGGACATCGCAGTCCACAATGGGATAAAAGGCAGGCCCATCATTATCCGATCTACGTGATATAGGACTATCAGAATAACCAGGATCCATAGAAAAACCGTAGACAAAGCAATCAGGTAGCAAAGACAAAAGCGTAAGTGGAAAGATGCAGCGTAAGAGCGGATACACAGAACGCTGGGGGAGGGGGAGGGCAAAGAAGCTAAGTTAAATATCCAAATCGCAAGAGAGGCTTATGTTCTAAGCGTTTATCTAGGCAGGTTACTAGCCAAGAAGTTTCCACTCACAGCTTGATCTCGCCTTTGACGCCGGCCGTATGCATGAAATTTGCCTTGAGTGCAGTGACACTAGCTTCTGTTAGCATGAAAATGGTCAGAGAATATCAAAAGCCTGACCCAACGAACCTTGTCATTCCCTCTTTAACGGTCCAACCATCATTTCCGGGGCTACTCTCCTCAACACTTCGATAGACATCGGTAAACTTAGGTGCCCATTGGAAGTGTTTGTGAGGAATTCGAGATTTTTTTACAGAATTTACATCGGCACTATCAGGCACAGGCACTCCTCCTTTCTCTTCCTGGTTCCGCAATGTGAGTTCCCGTTGTTGGGGGTCCAAATCTGGCACTTCAGCATCAACAGCGTCAAAGCAGCTACCAGATGTCCACCTATTGTCGAGCATATCCGTATACATAACTTTGCGTTCGCTCACGCCCGGTTCCAACGGGACATTGACACTATAAAGGTCCACCCCATCAATCCAATTCTTTGCAAGATGCTCGATCACCCGAACCGAGTGACGAGAAGCTTCCGCAATGATGACAGGGTCGTGGTTCCTCGAGCTAAAGGCATAAGATAAAGCTATCGAGCGCTTCCCACAGGCCGCTCCTTCCATTGCAGCACCAATTGTCCCACTTGAGAGTGCAAAGAGTGCCGTCGTGTTCCGGCCATAGTTCGGGCCTGAGACCACGAGGTCAATAGGTCCGCGGTCGTGGAAGTAATGGTACAAGCCGATCTGAACACAGCTGGCTGGAGTCGAGTTGATGAGAATCCATTCATCCCCCTCCAGTGCCTCGGCATCTTCGGCACAGCAACCCCGCGGGTATTCGTGTGTAGTCCCATCGTCTTTATGTAAGGTCCCCGGACGGAAGTAGGTGGGCTTGACGGCGGCGCCAATAAGATGCGCTTTCCCGATCCAGGATCGCTGCTGGTGGGGTAGCACTACTGAGACCGTATGCCCTGCTGCCTGGAGCGCAAGCACAAATGAATGGACATAGGGAGAGGATTCGTTCGACGGAGGACCGTCGTCGTTCACAACCTATATGAGGAGAAAGAAAACGCTATGAGCTTAGGCTCGGGTCAAGGTAACGGGGAAAAAAAAACCAACGAACTCACCAGGATATGCATTGAGCTCGAGTCTGAAGAAATGAAACCACGAAGGACCAGGGAGGATCTGCGGAAGAAGAGGAGGACGTAAGAAGAAGAAGCAGCAGAAGGAGGGGAGAGGAAGAAGAGGGGGGATTCCTTCTCCCCCCACTTCGTTATCGATAACTCGCAAAATATGGTTGGGTACCGAAGTGTACCGTACCATACCAGCCCACGCGACGATCTTGCAGTATTATCACATATCCCGTACAGCTTCAATACAGGCCTATAGGTTTTAGGCAGTTAACAAGGTCAAGTTGGGAGAATCAAGAACTCAAGAGCAATTGAATCTTCTGTTTTCATTTTAATGTGTAATTCTCGAGTTTCTATACTAGGTAGCTACCCAGGATTAGACAGGGGTCAATCAAACTAGAGGGAGCCTCACGGTCAAGGCTCTCTCACACGTCATAGACAAAGTTGCAATAGAGGTTCCCCCCCAACCCCAAAACACCATCGATACTAGGTAGTACAAAGCGTCATTAATATTAAAAGTTACGGAAATAATAGGCCTACTAAGCCGTGAGCCCAAGCTAGGAATGTTCCTCTTTGAAAAGACGACTTCTTCGGCGTTGGATGCCAGAATCTTCAGCACTCTCCACCCCTGTTCCCGTACCAGTAACACGAGATGGCCCTCCTTCCTGATATAGCGGCTTTTCCAATTCTTCATCTGCTTCATAGTCTCTTTCCCTCTTGATCCGCGGGGTCGGCGGCGGCTGATCATCTGAGGAATGGGAATCAGTCGAAGATGAGGATCTGGGGAGCGACTCGTCTACGGGCTCTCGTTTAATCCATGTGTCTTCTGTCTTAATATTGTCTTGCCCAGATTGACGAGCAAACAACAGAGCCAATAGAATCCAGACGACAGATGCCGAAGTCATAGAGACAGCCCAGAACATGAATCCGAAGACGAAGAATGAAGTGATTCTCCAATGATACATTATCCATCTATTCGCGTGTTAACAAATCGTTTGAAATGGGAGGGGTGGAATGATATACATACCGTAAACCAGTGAACCTCGTCTGAAATGCCACTTTCGCCTTGTATATCTGCATTTCCTCGCGACTATGTATTTCCAAACGTAGATTCGTGGGTACGTTCTGCCGCCCACGGGCAAATTCTACCTGCTCCATCATAGGTACCACTAACCGCTCTGCCTCACGCTGCCAGCCTAGAATGTAAAAGAGCATGAAGGACACCTTGTGGGAAGTTTCCACCAACGGCGAGGAGTATGACAAGATGGCGGGTCGGCGGGAATGGGAGATCGGTAAAGTGGTCGTGTTTGCAGCTGGTCGAGTCGGTGTAGAAGGATCAGGATAGAGGGCGAGGTCTAGCATAAAATTCCCGGCAGCTAAATTCGATGGAGTGCGTGGTAATTCGAGATCTATATACACATCGTATGGTTGGAGTGAAATCAAGCCTGCACCTAGCCGTGCCGTTCCCCAAGGGTGTCCATCCCTATCCGCGGCAGAAAGGAGATTAGTTTTGGACAATATTCATAACAAACAATAAAGTCAAGTCTTAGAAGGGAGATATGGCGTGGCGAAAAGGTCATCATGATTAGGTGCTTGCGACTTCATCATCAGATAACTCACCCAAACTGCAGGTGTACAGCTCGTTCAACCCCAACCTGCGGGATGAACTTGTAGTAGAATATTCCATAAGCCACTGTCGACACGAAAATCATGCATAGAGCGGTCGCAAAAAAGAGAAATGTTCCCAGATACGCCTTTTGTGCATTCTTAGAAAAGAAGGGGCGTATGGGATCCAGCAGCGCGTTCTGAATGTTTAGAGGCTAAGCGTCAGTCCTGACATCTGTGGGACGAGGCGATGGTAGTGGTCACCATGACTCTAGAGGCAAGCGAAATGCCATTTTTCATGTCCTCATGCTCCAGTTCTTCCGGTTCCATCATTACAATAAGATGGATATTGGCGAGGCTGGATGGAGATTAGAGTGGAAGTTGGAGTCGAGTAGGTAAATTGCTTATTACGAGGTACCGAAGCTTACCAGGCAGGTCAGCGTAACACTAACACGCCTTGGAACGACGTCACACAACAATTAGCCGAACCTCGACTCCCAACAAGTCATAAACTAATTAGCACTTAAAACGCTCTATGTAACTACTGTCACTAACGTAGTAATATAACAATACATTCTCACTACATGCGTAAGCCAAGATCCAGAAAAAAAAACATCCAATGCCATTAAAATGCAAATCAGAAGCTCATTAAGACCACGTTTTTATAACTTATCGTTACAGGCCACTACAGCAGCAGCGGTAATAATAAAAGAAAACCAACAAAGGAATATAAGTGAAGTAAAAGGCAATAACAAGACATAAGCTTTGGGCCATGCTTCCACGTCCTAATATGCGTATCCCTCCCAGAATCCCAGCCGAGAAATGACGGTAAATACAATAAAAAGGTATGTGTGTAGGTGTGTGTGTGTGTGAGAGAGAGAGAGAGAGAGAAAAGAAGGTAAGAAAGTGGAGCAAGGACAATTCACATCATACAGCCTGGTCAAGCTCCGTGTTTTGACACTATGTCATAATCGGCATTTTATTGAACGCCATTAGGGGGTAAAAATCGTCCGTTTCAAAATGTAAGGCATCGAGACATGAATAAATATTCATATTAAGGTAAAGATGGTGAGGAGATTAGCCCCCACATTTATGAGATTGCCCTAGGGCTTTGCTGTTGAATGTGCTGGAGGAGAGCATCGAAGAGTCGACCAATCTGACAAGATAGGTGGTTAGCACAGATTCCAGACAATGACGAAAAAAAACTTGGGGAGGTGGGCAGGTCTCACCTCAGGCGCAGCCTGGATAAAGGGAAGATGGAAGAAAGCATAGCTCCCATTTTGAAGCAGTTCCTGAAGTGTAATGATCAAACCCCATGGATGAGGACGATGGACAATAAGTCGTTCCAGAAGGACGCGGATAATCTGCTGGCGGATATCAGACTCATCCTGTTCAGAGTAGTCCGTGCCAAAGAGCCGGAGAATCGCGAAGCTGAAAAAGTATGTATGGCTATTTGGATAGCGAAGTTGGTTTGCCATAGCACTCAGTAAGTAGTACCGAGCCTCAGGTCGGAGTGTCTTTGCAAGCTTCTCCAATAGGGAAGAGTGAGGTGAGGTCTCGAACGCTGTCCGAGTGCTTCCTTTAGGGGTAGTTGCAGAAACCGCACCCTGGCCAATGTAAAGGACCAAGGCATTCAGCAGGACAACGTCAACATTGACCGGAGTATAAAACAGACCGGTCTCTTTGGTCATTGGGGAATAGACAGCTTCACGGATTTGCTGAACGGCGGTATCAGAGACATCGTTGCTCTGCAGGGCATTATCAACAACACCCTTGATGTTAGCACGCTGCAATGGGGCAGCAGTGTCCCCTGCAATCCTTGGAGCCTCCCGCATTTCCTCCAGACGCTCAACCTTAAGCCCTTCCCTAAAAGGATCCGGTAGTTTTTGGAACGATGAGGGGTAAGCACTTAGAACTAAGTTTCGAAGCTGCGCACAATGGGCGGGGATGACATTGCAGAACTGGAAGTGGTTCTCTGCCACAAATTCAGGGAAGTCATGATGCAAAATAAGCAGGATACGGAGCACTCCCTTGTACAAATCCTTTGCAACATATGAGATGGTTGCAGGCTTAAGTTGCTCACCAATGTAAGATAAAAGTGCTTGCATACTTTCACAATACAGCCCCCACCCTGCTCGGTCTGGCATATTGAGCATACCGGACATAAAAAATCTGTGGGAAACCAAGGACAGCCAGCCGTAAACAAATGCAGGGCAGTACTTAGGCTGAAGAGAGAGGAACTTGTTAGCCAATGCGAACATCATTTCCTGGTGCTGATCGCTGTGTTGAAGACCGCTCATTGAATACTCGCAAAGGATACTCGAGAACAGCCTAAAGAAAACCCGTTGGTTAAAGGCTTCTCCCCTCATGACATGGTGGTGGTTCAACACAAGCACAAGAAGTGAGAGAATCGAATTAAAGTAAACAGGCTTGCTAGTCTTCACAGCCCCCGTATCCTCGCCCTGGAATTTGACTAGCAAGACGACCAGTTTAGCAAGGGCATCAATATAAAGGAATGCTTCGTCGAGGCTTCCACTGGGATTCTGGGACTCATGTTCAAACATCGCGACGGAAATGTCAATGCTAAGGCGGAAGAATAGCGCAGAGTCTTCTTGGTTATCCATCACTTGTCGTTGATGCATATCCTTCAAGAAAGAGTAATATGTTCGATCGATGGCACCGGGGGCTTTGTAGATTCCAATCCACTCGCTAAAAATGTACTCCATCTGGTCCCGTTTAGATCTAGCTTTGTCGCTGAGAAGAGAATTAACAACTTCAGGAATCCCGGACTCTCGTAATTTCCGGATAATTTCATTGGCCGTTGGCAGGTTAGAGTCTTCTGCGAGCCATTGACTCATAGCCTCCAGACTACCCGAGAAATCTGATCGCAACGCGGAGGGTTCCTCGCTGAAAAGAATGCGATCCATAAGGCTAGCTAGGAGATCCAAGGCAGCAGTATTCTTTTGAAGAATAAGTCGCGTAAGGATCATATCAATGCGGCGAATATCAATGAGCCCCGCGTCAATTAAAGCGACTGTGACGGGGACGTTGAATAAATGCTCGTCATCAACCTCTGATAGGACTGCCCAAGTGTATCGGGCGACTAGGGAAGACATATCACATAATTTGGCAAGCAGATGCACGAGAACTTCAATCTCGAGAGTACCCTGTGCTTGAGAATAGAGAGTAGTGCATGCCTTGAGGGCAGTCAATCTAGCAAGCTCTTCGCCATTTGGAGAAGCAAGAATCGTCCGCAAGGCCTGATTATATTCTTGCAGAACAGCGCTATCCCGACTAAGGTCTCTAACATGGCCCTCGGGGGCATTTCGTGCTGTCTGCTGGAGGTCGGAAACAATATTATCCACTCTGTCACGCGGGCTCTGAGCTTCAAGGAATCCATTAAGCTGGGACGAGGATCCAACTAAAGTAGATGGTTGAATTCTAGTATCTTGCTGCGGCTGAGGGGTTCTATGCGGGACTGCAGGTTGCTCTGCAGGTGTTGAGAGATTCGGAATTGGCGGGTAAGGCTCCTGGAGAACGTCAGGAAGTTGTCGACCAGAGTCTGTTGAGACGTTCTGAATGTGAGCCGTTCCCGGACCACGAGACTGGCGGGCAAACTCTTCATAGATAGCCAATTGCTCCTTGTTTAAACCGCCTGGAGCTTGGCGATAGGGCTCAGGGATGAAAAGTCCCCAGCGAGTCATAGATGGGTCAATAAAGGGCTCATTAGGTCGGGCAGCCCTATGGCGCCTACGCGCTTCCAATTGTGGCTCAATGACCTTTTCGATTTCAGGCAGAGATTTTTCTTCCGCTGCCTTCTCGACAATGCCGCAAGCTGCATCAAGATTGTCATTGACGCACATCAGAATCAGGCCTTCAGGCATCGGCTGATCGGAATACTCTTGCTGAATCATTCGGATATAGTTGGTCATGCTGACTTTCAAGGGTTCCTTGCACGTTACGAGTGCCAGGCTACCGGCAAGTTGCCTCACCATAATGCCAGCAGCATGGCGCACCCTTTCCTCATCTGGCTCCATGGAAAAATCTTTAGAGACTAGCTGGACAGTGGAAATTGAAGCAATCGTAACAGAGCGCTCCACAACTGGGGTAATGATCTCAGCTATAGCACGCTCTACAGCACTATGGACAATCTGTCGGAGAATATTTGGATCCACCATGCTACTCGCCGAAGACGGTAGAACCAGGATCTTGTCCAAACTTGGAAGGGTAGACATAATCGCAGCTGGGGACAACCTCTCATTACGCATGCCCTGAGTGATGCCAGCGAGGGTCATATCTTCAAATGCCTCGAGACCTTCGGGAATATTTGCTGTTGACAAAGCATCCTCGATAGTTGCCGAGCGATCTCGAATAATAACGGAAGGTTCGATGTTCTTGTGGTCAAGATCGAGGTCTTTGCATAAAACTTCAATCTCGAATTTGAGATTCAGTTTCAGCTCAGCAAAATGATAAAGTTCCATCAACAACGCGAGAATATCCATAAGCCAAGGGTTTGGCGGGTTAAAAACCGTAGATTTGGTAGCCTGGACCAGAACCTTGCAAGTGAACGGAATCACAATTGTCAGGCGTTGGCTATCATAACCTTCCAAAAGGAGTCCTTTAAAATAGATGTCCTTGTGCTTGATTGGCTTGTCTTTCGCTATAGTCAGGAAGCCCAGCCAAGACCCGAGATTCTTAAGGTGTCCTCTCTCTGTAGAGGAGTTCATCGTTGCTTCAGAATTAAGTAGCTTGGAGGCGCTGGCGTACGTTTCCCTAAGCACCTCAGCCCACAATATCTTATCGTTAATACGGTCAAGGAGGTCGAGATACAGCTGTTGGAAATTCGGCTGCAGTTTCGCGCGTTCCTCAACTAGGTATGAGGCAAACCATTGGTGATGCTGGTCTCGCAATACATCAGTAAGATCTCGTAATTTTTCATCAATATTTTGCTCCGACACGTTGTTCAAGACAAACAATATTTTATCCTGCACCTCTTCGTCGGGGTCCCGGTAAACTTCTGGCCTAAGGGGAGGATCAACGTGAACAGACACAAATTTACGACTTGAGGCATCCGTAGTTGTAGTCTCGTCCAGATTGCCATTAGTAATAGATCCACCGGAGGTGTTGTCCGGTCGCCCGGCATCTTCTCTAGGATGGCTTCCTTGTTCATGTAGCACATCCTCTGCTTTCTGGAAAATTGAAGAGCCTTGCAAGCTGGGGATCTGCAGCAGCAGGTGACAAAAACCTGCCCATTCGGGTAGACGATTGATTAATTGTTCGATAGCCTCTACGCCGAACTTGTACATCGGATCATGTACGTCATGCTCTCGTACCGCCTCCAGTATCATGCCCAGGCCAACCTTCAGCGTGATTCCGTCAACGAGACGAAAATTAATGATACCGCCAAACATAACTGCCGTTTTTGTCAGAGCTTCCAACGGATACTCGTGGTAACAATGATATTCGTCAATGAGGCCGTGAACCATGCATGCAAACAAATCTTGTTCGGAAGGATCGCGAGATGATTTGTACCGTCGCATTAACTCAAGAATTTCCCTTAGTGACAATTCTTCATGGTACATCTTGCCGAACAACTCCTGCATTTGCTTGTCAACGGGTTCAGGCAGCGCATTGCCATTTTCACCATTGGCATCAATAATATCATCGAACTCTTCACCGTAGTTGATCAGTCTTGGATATGTCTGTATGCAAATACGTTGCACTGGAGTGAGGTTTTCACGATCACCGACATATTCCTCCAAGACAGAGAGCAGGGTGTACACCGTTTTTACAGACAAACTAACCATTTGAGGGTTGGGCTGTTCCTTCCTCTGGACATGAAGCTCATCCTCTGCCTTAATCCTAAGAAACTTGGACAACAAACTACCCATGTCCATGGGACCCTTCTGAGCGGCATTTCGTACCCACTGCTCGAGATCAAACGGGCCTTTTCGATGGGCATAACAAGCTAAATCCATGGCGAGACCATTCGTATAGCCAAGAAGATAATCCAGCCAATTGAACTCTACCGCATGCTCATAAATTGCCGCAGTAGACGTTGGATCCTGTGTGAACATGGTGAATAGTTGCTCCGCAACCCACTGTCTATCTTGATGCCAAGCTCCATGGAGAGCAACTTGATATCCATCCTCTTGCTTTAGGATGAAGACAACTAACGTCCGCAAGACAAAACTCTGTTGGACACTTGTCCAGGGTTGTGGCATGGCTAGTGCAGAGCACAGGAAGACCGGGAGATCGTACTGAACAACAGTCTTGATGAGCAATTGGCTCTCAGCAGCCGACCAGGTCGCCTGCGAAAGTAATGCAATCTCGAAAATGGCTTTCACGGCATCCAGTGAGCGAAGAGGCGACTTGGCTGCACGCTCACCCTGCAAGCGTACAAGTTCGGGGCCATCGGAGAAAAAGTCAGAAGGGAAAGCGGCGCGAAGATTAGGAATGGGTGATGGGTCGGCTCGAGAGACAATCAATGCCATGAGAAAAGATACTTGGGTCTCACGATGCTCCCAGTCACCCCCCCAAAGCCTTTGTACGTCCAAACTTGAATCTTCCGCAGCAACAGATAGGAAAAGGCCGTATAGCTTAGTAAATTGTTGTGCGTCCAACCTCAAGCCTTCACGATCAAATCCTCGGAAGACCAGGGCCCAGTTCAATTGCTTTTCACCATAATGAGCCCGAACCGCTGCAATATACGTGTCCAGAGAAAAATCTCGCGAATAAACAGAGAGAACGAGGAAAAGCAGTGCACTGGAAATGTGCTCCTCACTCCAGCAATCCGGGCCAGCGGAAGAGACAACCTCATTCACTGCATCGGTGCTTGAAGTTGCTTTGGGCCCTTTCGAATGAAGTTGTCGCACCAGAGTATATCTTGGGTTGATGAAATTGAACATTTGCAAGGCAGATGCAACTTCATGTGGCACATCTACCCCCATTTTCTGATAGCGCAAATTGACTGCGTACACAAGTTTCGCCTTCACATCATCGGTGAAGTTGCGTGGTGGGTATAATATGAAACGTTCAATTGTAATCGCAATAAAGGAGTTGGCGAAATCCTTCGTTACATCCGTTGGTGCCGCGAGACTTTGTAAAAATGGGTTGATGGAGTTCGAAATAATCGCATCGGCTGTGGGGAGACATCAATCAGAAAAACATATATATATATTATATATTAAGAAAATAAAGAGTCGAAAAACACGGTTTGTATGGAGCTTACCCTTAGCACGTAGATCTGATTTATTTGCAGTCTTGAACGCTAAAGCCAGAGCTACTTTCACGAGGGGATCAAGCTTGAAATGATCCAAAAAGGTTGACAAATCAAAATCACGAAAGATATCGCCCTCAGATGTATCCACAGTTTCAGCGATTTTCTGGGCTTGTTCTATATCCTCGGACACTTTCTGCATCTCTTGGACAAGAAGGGGATAATTGCCCGCATTTTCCACGGACTTGCTAACACCCGGAAAGATTTGGGGGGCATTGCCTGTGAGTAGGCGTCGAAAATATTTGGAAAAGACCTCCATCCCGTTTGACTCAACGAGCTAATAAAAAAAAAAATTATAATAATCAGAATAATTCACGGGATATATAGAAAAATGAAAGGGAAGACATCTAGAGAACTCACTTTATGTATTTGAGCAGCCTTTGTCTCCCACTTTTCTCGACCTTCTTTCTCGGTTATAGAATCTAAAAGGAGGAAGACTTGGGCTATAGATATCTTTGCCAACGATGACTGGCTCCCGAGTGCCGTAAGCCCTGAAGCTGCAGAGCCTGGTTTGTCGGAAGGAAAACCTGTGGGCGAATTCACAGTTGCGCCGGATAATAGCGGAGAGAAGGTAGCGCCTCTGGAAGGTCCCGTCCCACCTCCACCTCCCCCGGAGCCTCCACCACCCGCGACAGAACCCGCTGTGGAAGCCAGATGTGACCCTGACGACGGGGTATGGGCTCTAAATTTAGGAGAAGAGAGAGATTGACCTGGTGGCTGCTGGTGTTGTTGCGAGCCAGGTTGGTAGGAGGTAAAGGGCGCCGGTGTAGAGGCTGGTGAAGGTGCGCTCCGGCCAGCTGGATGGCCCCGTGTGGAGCTCAGAACGGCAGAGAAGGAGGAGGTTAGAGGAGAAGACGTTGAACCGCCCGGGCCAGGGCTATTTGAGGTTGGTAGCCCTCGGGAAGGAGCAGAGGGAGCTGAGGCTGAGGAAAGGTTAGTCGCAAGCGGTGTCAACCCACGACGCACACTAGACTGGGAGATGGGCGGACCCCAAACAGATTGCTGTGACCTTGCTGGTCTGGTCGAGGAAGATTTATCGGTGCCAGAAGCAATCGACGATTGGGAGGAAGGGGGAGGGGGAGGGAAGGTCATCTAGGAGACGCGATCATTTGATCTGAAGGCGAAGGAGAATTTTTTTTATTTGAGGTGAGTGAACAAAGATGATGGACCTAACGGTAAATGTATTGATAGAAGACTTTTAAAAGGCGGAATCCTGCAGGTGTAGAGAAGACACTGATGGCAATGAAAGGATGTGTTGCTTTTGTGACACAGGATGGAAGTTTGGGGTGGTAATGACGGGCAGAGAAAGCGAGATTGAGTGGACGGTGGCTTCGGTGGAGGGATGCCTGAGGTTTGGTTAGGTAACTTGCACTAGGAGCCGAAACAGCTTTGCGGCTGGTGAGGGGGGAAGTCCAGGGCTTTTTTAGTTTGGTGAGCTCGATTGAGAAATTCCCTCCCTCTGACCATCTCAATTTCAGCAATTTTCAGAGTTGCTATTATTTCCTTCCCCTTCCCACAGCTGCAGCAAGTTCTTTCATTCCCTCAAAAACATTGGCACGTGATCCGACTTGACTGAAGAACGCTACTGCTTATGTCAGTGCTTAGTCATTTGGAAAGACCCGCTTAGGTAGGTACTGTGTACTCAGGCACTGTTGTTGAAAAGATGCCTTCGGGGGAGCATGTAGCACGTCGGGTATGCAAGAGGCACAGAGAGCTTATTTTTGATTTTTTAAAGTATCAATCATACTATCAGTTGTCCAGGCTCTCATTTATAGAGTGACTTTACTCAAAGTTCCTTATCTTCATGGTTCATAAAAATGATTGATTTGGGAGTGTCTGGTCACCCACAGAAATATATAAACGCACTTCGTCATAGAGTTTCATGGGTGCACATTGCCTCCCCCTTCAACTGCTTATATTTCCTTGCAACTGAATATATTTAATACTTACATTGGCTCGTCAATTCATATACAATTAAACACGAAGCAAGGCCATGAGAAAAAAGCCACATAAAGGGAGAATAGACTACCCGAATACTTCAATTCATCTACAGGGATGGGGAGATCATTGGCGGTAATGGAGGTCTTAGCTAGGTAGGTACTCGGTATTCGAGGTCGAATGATATTTCTCGGAGAGAGGCTTTTACTCCTTGGTTGTTAGGAGGTAGAAGAAACGCCCTAGTGCAGTGGTAATCGGCCTCGAAGAATACCTAATGCGGGAGTGAGTGGTGCCCAGGAATTAAGACATCATTCGGCCTGCAATATGCATCAAGCCATCCTACATAGGTCTTAAACCCCAAAGTAAGGGACCCGAGCTTACTTATAGTTACCGCTAAGAGTTTGTCACTTAATATCGTAATGCTCCAGGCTTACTGACGGTCACCCCCTACCTAAGGAGATATGGCATATACGTGTAGATCAGACCCTCCCATCGCGGTGAGATAATTAATCTGGTAGAGCTCGGGGGAAGATGAACAAGAAATATCACTGAGCTATTGTTATCCTGCAGTACTGATAGTGATTTTATGTCTGTTTTCCGGGGAAATGATCAACAGAGTCCATTCAAGTCAGATTGAGTCCGCAGGGACTACGGAGCGATCTAACGATTTTAAAGAATGTCAACCAGAGTTGGGACCGGCTCCAGCACTCAAAATTATAGCCATAAGAGCCTAGTACATATTTACCTAGGTATAGGGAGAAGTTTCTCCTGTGACTAAAACAAGGGTCCGTTCGAGAGAGGAGTGTTGATCTCGCTCAAGGGGTGATTGATAGCGGAGGTGAACTGAAAAGTCAACACGGAAGGCGATGAACGTGATGTTGATTGAAATATCAAAAAAATCCGAAAAGTAATATGCTCCCCACATTGACCAAAATACAACAAACATCAAGGAGGAGAGAAAGGAAATACATAAATAATGCACGGTATTAATGTAGGGTCAGTGCGCGCGCACGATTTGGTGGCCGGCTGATCTGCGGTCGGTTGCCCCGAGAGACGCAAACTGTAAATATCAACCATCATTCATGCCGGACTCCACGATGCGATCAACTCCACCAGACCCAGCTGAGCTGTTCTGCCTTCTGCTTCCGCAATCCGCGATTTTCATATTTACTGTTCCCTAGGAGTATTTGGTTGCTGTTGTCGTTTTGGTCTCTTATAACCCGAGTTTATTTATCACGAGTCATTCTTCCTTCCAGCATCTGCCTCGCCCTCTCTATATACATCCGCTCTACCACCGCCTATCCCTGTCATAATAATCAAATGAGCGAAGGCTGGCCGGAACTCAGATAATATCGCACTCTAGAGTTTCTAAGATGCCGGGAACAGTTGCAGAGGGACCGACGGTCTCCTTATCTTGTATGCCTTGCTCTGCGGAGACAACCTTTCAACGAAAACTAACCTCCTCTCTATGTAGTCGCCAATAATTTTTGGGGAAAGGATGATGCGGGAGTTGGGCCGATGTTAGAGCGCATGCATGCTGCGAAAGTCGCATGCGATGAGCTGAAGACATTTTATAGCAGTACTGTTTGCCCCTGCCTTTTCTTTGTTGTGGAAGTATATGCTGACGGATATGTAGTTCGAGCTGCCATTGAGGAGGAGTACGCACGAAAGCTTTTAACACTTTGCCGCAAACCACTCGGTTCAAACGAGACGGGTTCTCTGCGATTATCCTTTGATACGGTCCGGGGTGAAACAGAGGCTATTGCCAAAGGCCACGCCGCGATTGCTGCACAAATGAAAAGGGAGCTGGAAGAGCCACTAATTGCGTTTGCGGGTGGATCAAAGGAAAGAAGGAAAATCATCCAAACTGGAATTGAGCGTCTACACAAGAGCAAAATGCAACAGACACAGACGGTAAACAAGGTGGGTTCGCAGCCACTATGGCTGACTTAACAATATACTTACGGTACCGCAGACTCGTGATCGATATGAGCAAGATTGCTTGAGAATCAAAGGATATCTTGCGCAAGGCCACATGGTTATGGGGCAGGAGGAACGCAAAAATAAGGCGAAACTCGAGAAGACACAAATTCAACTCGCATCTAGTAGCAGCGAATACGAAGCGGCGGTGAAAGTGCTCGCGGAGACCACTGGTCGCTGGAACAAGGAATGGAAAGCTGCCTGTGATGTAAGATCGAGCCTCAACGATCGGGAATATCAATGCTGGAGCCAGAGCTAATGGACATACCAGAAATTCCAAGACCTTGAAGAAGAAAGGCTCGACTTTACGAAGAGTAGCCTCTGGACATACGCGAATATTGCATCCACAGTCTGTGTCAGCGACGACGCTGTATGTAGCATGATCCCTCCCTTGGAAAGGCTCGAAGCTGACTTATCTCTAGTCTTGTGAAAGAATTCGTCTTTCGTTAGAGAACTGCGAGGTAGAGAAAGACATTGTCCACTTTATCAAGGAGAGGGGAACGGGTCAGGAAATCCCTGATGCCCCGAAATTCATCAACTTCTCTCGAGGGGATGTCAATGATTCTAGTTCTGAGGTGTCTGATGAGGATGGTTACTCTGTCGCCCAGTTCCAGCGGACAATAAACCCAGCGTTCCGAAGTTCATCGCCACAGCCTTCAACTTATGAGTCACATCATGATCCACAGTCGGATGTAGCAATACATGCGGTGAACAATGAACAACCTCCTTCGGTCAGGGAAACGCCGGTGGCCCAACCAAAGCCTGTACAGCCACCAGTCCAACCGCAAGTGCAACAGCCAGCATCTCAACCAATACAGCCATCAGTGCAACCACCAGCTCAGCCACCCGTACAACCACAGATGCAAGCGCCAATGCAACAGCCCGCACCGTTGGACCTACGCCGAGGCGGCTATCTTCCTCCTAATTATGACCCTCATCAACATGGGGAAATTGCCGCTGTTCCACACAATTCGTACCCAACAGATGGCATGACTATGTTCTGCAGAACTGGTCCACCCTCCGAACGTAGCTCGGGCACTAACAGTGGCTATCGGCCATCAAGTCGTGACTCCCAGAGTGAGGTCTCCAACTCAACGTCAATCTCGAGCCAGGAGGCCCCGAGTGGGAAACAGTCTCCGACCAAGCCAAGTAACGGCGTGGCACTGCCAGGGATGGGAGAAGAGACTCAAGTTCAAAAGAAAAAGAGTGCTTTCTTCAGCAACAGCCCTTTTCGACGCAAGAGCCGCTACGACAAGGACCGCAACTCTGGTCCCTCGCAGTTGCCCACTCGCCGAACCTGGGACTCGCCTACTAAGCAGACTACCCCGATCAAAGCTCCATCCCCTCAAAAACCCCAACAACACCAGCAGCTTCAGCAAGCCCAACAGGTTCAACGGCCCCAGCAGGTTGCTGCCCCCGTTAATCGTCGCGTCTCTCCTAGCCCGGAGCCGGTAGACCCTCGTGCGAACTTTCAACTGAATGTGGGAAACAACGTGTTTGATGTCGAATCGCCCGACAAAGACAGGACAAAAAATGCCATGCAACCTGCGCAGAAAGCGGAAGAGGAGCTTGACCCTATCGCGCGTGCCTTAGCTGATCTAAAGGGAGCCGGAAAACAGTCAGCGACTCGAGTCTCTGCTGACAGGTACCATGGCATTGCTACGCCAGTGCCATCAGCACCAGGGTCCACATATAGCGCTGCTTCTGTAGCTACCCCCCCTCCGGCATATAATGATCCATCCGTGAAGCGTCTTGATGCTCCACAACCTGCCTTTACCTCTGCTCAGATGCAGAAGACGACCCAAAAGTACACTGGTAAAACCCAGAATATGCTCCGCGGAACAACAAAACCTTCAACGATGCCAACCCGCAATAGTGGACCACCACCCCAGGCTCAACCCCAAAGTCAACCCCAGAGCCAACCGCAGGAGCCACCCCGCGCTCGATCTCCTGCCCCTCCTAGGCGAAGCGCCAGCCCTCAAGTCAGCCCTCGTCCTGACACGCGCATGAGTCAATATAGTCGAGCTGCCAGCCCAAACCCAAGTTCTTACCAGTCGAACAGCATCAAGACTCGTTACAGTCAGTCTCCGACGGTTTCTACCCCCCCGCAACGGCCTAGTGATCCATACGCTCCCCATGACTTTGCAAAGCGAGGATCTCCACAAATGGCACCCAGAGCTGTTTCTCCCCACGATTTTGCCAAGAGAGGATCTCCGACAACAGCTCCCAGAGCCGCATCTCCTCATGACTTCGCTCAAAGGGCATCACCTGCGAATATACACCGGGCAGCTTCGCCGAATGAGTTTGCCAAACGAGGATCTCCAAAGATGGCCTCACGTGCCGTATCCCCTCAACCCCAATTCCGACAACAGACTCGACCTTCCAGTGCCGGTGGTATGGAGCTTCAGCTGTCAAACCCGGTAGATATGTATGGAAATAGCGAGAGCGGCTACGGTTCTCAGCGGGAGACAAGAAGGCCCATGTCGTACTACGGCGATTCTGGCAGCCAGAGAAGCCGATCCAGAAGCAGGTCTCTGGCGGTTGCGGACCCTGGAAGACAGTTCAGCCGAGACGGGCGTCCAATTTTACACTTCGGTAGGTTCCCTCCTTTGCTTCGAGCCCCATTAGGACTAGCTGTTTGCTAACTCTCTTCATTATGCAGCGCGCGCCATGTACAGTTATACCGCTGCCATTCCTGAGGAGCTGGGTTTTGCCAAAGGGGATGTCCTGTCGGTGATCCGCCTTCAGGATGATGGATGGTGGGAAGCTGAAATCACCACCACGCGAATGAGAACGGGCCTGGTTCCGAGCAACTACCTACAAATCATTTAAGCCATGTCATGTCCATCTCATGAGATACCTGCCATTTACGATACGGATAAAACAAAACCAAAACACCACCCATTTATGCGTTCATGATGTAGATACCAGATACCTTCATGTTTTTACCCCACAACTTCTTCTTTTACAGATTCTTCTTTTTCATATTGACAGTCCTTTCTGAGATCATATCTTTTATACTTTACTTTACCTTATTTTATTTTTTTATTTTTATTTTTCTATCCTTTTTATCTCTTTTGAAGCTTTTACTTGGCGCGTTCCTTTTCAATTTCCTCTGTGGTTACTGATTCGTATGATTTTTATGTATGGAATTAATGCCCTCGATCTTTTTTTACTTCAGAATGACATCCCAATTGGACATTTCAACCTAGAAACTGGCTTAGGACCCGCATTGATGACATTGACGGCTCTCCCATTCTCGATGCAAACATTGTTAAACTCTTAATGTGAGAAAAGAAACAAAGTAATAATACATGTAGAAAGACAATACATATAGAGGAGAGGGGTAGACACGTAAAGTTTGCATTTAATTTCCAGTAGGAAGAAAAAAAAATGAATGAAATAAAGGATATACAAACTACATATAAACTACAGGTACCAACCTGCCCTTTCTTGCCTCCTACTCTGTATACGGTACAAGTACAAGGACTAACGTACTGCATTGCATGCTACCACATAGGTAGGTGTAATACATACATACATTATACATATCTACCTTAAATCACTTACATACATAGGCAGGTAGATAGATAGATAGTTAGATAGATAGATAGGTATGTACCTATTCTCCTACTCTCGCTACCAGCCACAATAAATCTATCAATCTACCCTATCTACCTATCTAGGCCCGAAATATATCCCTAATTTATCTGGTTAGTCAGTCACCACACTGAGATATTACTACGCGGATATGGGAATGGTAGGTAGGTACAGTACATGTACATTTACATGTACATGTGCATACATACATACCTCCATCCCGACGATACCGGATACATAGGTACTTAGATACGTATTTTGCCTAGGTACTACCTACTTACCTAACTATCTACCTACCTACCTACATAAAGAGGGAGGTATCGCGGAGCATCATGAAAATCTTGTATGTCATTCTGGGAACTATAAAATCAGATAACATTCATAAAAGGAAAACATAAAAGGAAACCCGGAACGTCGTAGTTTTAAGTCGTTATTACATGACCAAGCCAAATAGAAAGCCGGAGGAGCTTTGCTTTGCTTTGTTAAACCCAAGAAGCTGCCCCCGTCTCCATCTGCGTTTTGAACGATTCCACAAGTCTCGCAGCAGCATTGTGCCCGTTTCTTCTCGCTAGCTTTACGGCTTCTCGATACTGCCGCTCGCCATCTTCACCTACTAGCGATGCTCCTTCACTGAGAAGCAGCTGAAGCATATCGATCCGACCGCGTTCTGCTGCTCCCTCTAGCGCTGTTCTGCCGTTGTATTTTGCAGGCGCAGCGTCGATATCGGCGCCTAGGTCGATGAGCATGCGAGCAATCCCTAAATAACCTTTGATGGCGGCAATTTGCAAAGCTGTTGCCCCTCCATCTCTCGCAGCTGCGCCATTGATATCAGCGCCGTGGTCCAGAAGCAAGTTGATAAGTTCCATATTCCCGTTCTCCACGGCAATCTGTAGAGCTGTCCGGCGACTGACACCTTCCCCAAGGTGGTTGATGTTTGTTGTCGGGCGCTCAATCAACTTCCGTACTATAGAGACTTGTTGGCTCCTTACTGCGACCTGTAATGGCGTGAGAAAGACCTCACACGAATAATCCCCTTCTTCATCTGGTTCTAGAATGCACATTTCTTGATTCCAGTCCAACTCTTGTTCTAACAAGTCCTCCACCAGTTCAGCATGTTGAAGGAAAATTGCAAGCGTCAGTGCATGGCCAGTGAGCTCTGGGGCCCAGGGATGTGACCGCAAGAGTATTTGCATTATTGACTTGTAACCCTTATATATTGCGATATCAAGAACGGATTTCGAGTTGCTGATGTAATATCTGAGGCCGTTAGAGGTAGACGATTGATGTTGAAATTTCCCGAGGGGTTGGGGTATTCCTTTTGGGTCCACACCTTTATCAAGCATGAGTTGTAAGATGTCTGGTTTGTTCAGTATGATCGCTAATCCAACTGCTGTAGGAGCACTGCCTGTGAAGCCAGTTAGAAGGTGTTGCAGCAGGCCAGTGTCCTGCTGATCGATTGCCTCAGTAAGGTCATAGTCTGTCACCTTGGCTCCACGGGTGAGGATGGCTTCTGTAATTGATAAGTTGCCTATCCTAATCGCCGCCTGCAAAGGTGTTCGCAACGGTGTTCTAAAATATGACAAGGTATGTCCGAGAGTGATGCTCTCACCAACATCAAAGTCGTAACCAAGAAGAAATAGCGCCAAATCATCATTTCTCTCCCGAGTTGCAGCTAGGAGAACTCGGGCTCCACAGGTGTTACAAATATTATGTAAAATACCTCTTTGTTGTAGAAATGCTGCGGTCTCCAGACTTCCGATCCGCCGTAGCATTGGTCCAACCGTTATTTCCCCGACGGACTCAAGGAAGTGCATGAGAGCAAGATTTCCCTGCTCGATGGCAGCTGCAAATACTGTCCCAGGGGGATTGCTATACACATCATTCAGCCGTGCTCCAGATCTGATCAAGAGGTTGATGATATCAAAATCATTTAGCTCCACAGCCAAAAGGAGGGCTGACAATTCCTGGCCCTCGTCAGACAAAGGCCTATTCACCCTAGCACCATATCCTATCAACATTTTGCATATATTTTTGTTCTGTGATACAAGGGCTCGTTCAAGTAGCGTCAGTTTTGAACAGTCATCAGCAATCTGGATATCAAATCCCGCTTGTAGTAGAAGCTTGGTTATTATAGTGTCCCCCTCACTGACAGCTAGGGTAAGAGGGGAAATATAAGGGTAGCCATCGACTTTAGGGTTGAAATTAGTCCGAGCCTGGAGTAGGGCTTCGACGACTTTGTGAATGTCTTGGTGATTGCCTTCACTGATTGCAAGTCCTAGCACTGTAGTCACCCCCCAATCGTCATTGAGTTCAATTTCAAATAATGCATCCATATCTGCACCTTTAGAAATTAAACATTTCAAGATTGGGAGGTTATTGCATAATGCAGCCTGCGCTAGAGCGCTAAGACCTTGGAGTCCACTTCGTGCGTTCACATCGGTGTCAGGACTTAACAACTCGCAAAAGAGGTTCACATCTCTGACATTGCTCGCCGCAGTTTCGAGACACAACGGTGTAACAATAGCTCCGTGGGAAAGAAATTTCCGAATCACCTTGCCATTTTTTTCTCCGATCGCATATTGAAGGGCACATTTACCGTTGTACGTCAAGTTGATATCTGCCTCATATCGCAATAGGAGTTCGACTAATTTGACAGCTTGAACATTATAACCGTGATAAATATGAAAACCATGATCGTCATCATCGTCGTGGTCGTCTTCATCGTCTTCATCGTCGTGGTCGTCTTCGCCATCGTCGTCGTCGTGGTCGTGAAAATATCTGTAATATTCGTTCCAACCATCCAAATTACTTTGGGTTATTTTAGCAGCAAATTGTAAAGGTGTAAGGGGTCCTTCGGAAGCTGCCCCGACCAAGCTATTCGGATCCATCCCAGCCTTGAGCATCATCTCCACAGTGTCTAGTCTAAGTAATCGTAATGCACTCGCAAAAGCTTTCTCCACTATAGCTCCAGCGGTTGTCTCTTGTATGGCTAACAAGATCTTGATCTTTTCAATGTTGTGCCAGCCAGACTTGCGGAACATTTCTATAACGCGCCTATCGTGGGCAGCCATAGCTTTCCAGGGTATTCCGTTTGCGTCATCTGGGGTCAAATTGTTTGATATCAAGAACAACTCCACGTTTTGAGTCTCAGTGGGCGTTGCCTGGGAACTGCATAACTTTGTGGCGAGAGAGCGGTGCTGACCGTTGTTCTCTTCAGGCATCAGAATGCTCAGCCCTGTAGCAGTCCGGGAGCTACTATTTATATTGGGTGGATGGGTGAGCATGTTCCATGGCACAATTGTGCCTAAACGGTGCAATATTTCTGGGTCCCCCCTGTTTGTTATCACATCGGTTGGGGAAGCCACTGTAATAATGGATGAGAGGGATGGCAGACCTATAGAACCATTAGTATACGATCGTATGTGAACGGACGGCACATAAGTCCTGGACTACTCATACCGTCATTCTGTCCGGGCAGTTGTAGTAGCCTGGAGAACCTCAGCCATGGGAGGGATGCACTCCATTCAAGACGCACCCCCGGCGTTGCGGGTGTGCAAACAACAATACCTTCTGGGGTATCCGGGGAGGGGGCTAGGCTTTGTTAGCTGTCTGAGATTTCCCACCCCGTACAAGTAAAGACGCAAACGCACCATCAGGGACTCTGTCAATGGTTGAAACAAAGGCTTTTCCCACTCCGTATACTGCCTTCTTAAGCTTGTGCGGTGGATATTGAACACCATACTTAAAAACCTCACTCTCTTTCTGGTATTCTCTCTTCCTTTTATTGATCCGTCTTCCGATGAATCTCCCTTCTGACGGTGTCAGGGATTGATTTTTGCGGAAGGCCCATCTCCCAAAGTACTTTTCATATTGCGACTTCCTATTATGATATGAGATTCATGTGCGAATAAGTCGGGCATGATAGCAATGCTTACCTTTCATCAAAGCTGTACTTGGATTTCATATACTCCATGACTTTCTTCAAAGACTTGTTTTCTCGAATGTACAGACGCTCAAGCTCTAGCCTGTACGATTCCCAGACCTCATCAGCCATGGCTATGATACCCTGGTGCTGCCTTGGGGGGGTGGGAATATTTTCTTTGAGCTGGAAGGCCCCGGACTGGCGCAGAGGACACCATTTAAGTAGAGTGTTCTCCCAGCCTGCTTCATCCAGGGTCACACACCGAGTATACGAGAATCAGGCTGAGAATTAAGGCGCCTTCTAACTGCTCACGTATGCATGTCCTAACTTTAGGTCCTCCTTTAATTGGCTACTTCTAAAATCTTGCCCCACTTCTTTCCTTAGCACTGGCCAATACCTTACTTCCTTACGTTTGGTCGCAATGCCGTGGTTCGGGGTTATTGGCTAGTTGCTCTTGGAGTCGGATTACCCTAAAGTTTCTTATTAAGTTATCAAGGATTTATTGTTCTTATCGGCAGAGCACATTTTACCACATTTTATGATTGGCGGGTTCCATAATCTTGGGTCCACTTCCATATATTTGAGAGGTATTAAGTACTAATAAGGTGCTTAGATGATGTCTCTATGCAATGATGATTCCTTTTTGTTTTATAGATACTCGCCTGAAATTTATTTGAGGGTGATGCTTAGGGCGCTCAGGGGGTAATATTTAACGGATGTCTTCAAGTGAATCAGATCTTTCTTCTCGTAAAATGTCCTCGGTCCCTATTCCAATAGATACACCGCGCCGATTATTTTCTTTCACAATTTAGTATATACTGCTTCTCCTTCATGATGGACTTGTCAGCTAGCTCCCAACAATCGGAAGGAGAGGCAACCCCCCCAAACTATTCAATTGATTCTTTTCCAATATTTCCCCAGCCCCTAGCATGTCTTGAGTCGCTCTCTGCCTCAGCAAATCACCCAGCTCCATACTACCCCCTTTCCCCCGGTCGGAGGCCTCATGGAACGAGTTCCAGCGCGTGGATTCCCCCCATGTGGAACTCTGCTGGCAAGGATATCAGCTTGCCGACCATGGGCGTAGACCCAGCCTACCAGGAACATGTAGTTCCATACCACAACCAGCAGAGCGCAGTAGGTGTTGGATCGTATCACGCACCTGTCATCGATCCGACCCTGCTAGACGGCATCAACACCCACACGACCATAAACCCAACTCTGTTCAACAGTGACCAGCAACACATAGCTAGGAATTCTAGCCAGAAGCTCAAGTATGTTTTGTTTTTGTCCCCTTTCTGTCTTGTGCTGTCGTATGAGTGTCCAGCGTTTTTCTAACCGGTCTTCCATCGAGTATAGTTCGCAATCCGGCTCTGGGTTTCCATGTGAGTGGCGAGGCTGCCACAGCCATACCAGGTTTCGCCGCGAGAACGACCTGATCCGGCATATCAGGACAATCCATATCAGATCTACCACATATCCTTGTCTAGAGAGTAACTGTGATAAGGAGTTTGGTCGCAAGGACCACTTACAGGAACATAAGAGACGTCGTCACCGTGCTTCGACTCAAGGTCTGCAGTGACAGTCACCTTTTTCTTCACCTTTCTTCCGTTCTTTCTCCCGGTCTTCTTCCTCTCTTCTTCCTCTCTTCTTCCTCTCTTCTTCCCTCTTCTTCCTCTTCTTTCCTTATGCTATCTAGGCTTTCATACTATGTTCATGTACTGAGCGTTAATCTGTGAAGAGAATACTTGTTTTCGGGATTTATTTCCATTTATTCTTCAACCAAAACCTTTTTCTTTTATCACACTCAAAGGTACTACGAATAATGATTTGAGGACATGTTGGATGGAAGTGGGATTCCCCTAAATAATACATTCATATCCAATCGGTAGGTAGGTAGACATGAAAGGTGACTACATGGTAGGTATCATAGATTGAAAGGCCAGCCTTAAAGCCCATAAGTAAGAATAAGTTAAAAAGAGTCTTGTAACTAAGCCAAGGGTGATGCTACCAACTGACAACTCTAGCTACTGTTGCGATAATGCCTCTCTAGAATCTCGACTCCACCCCTGTGTCAGCCTAGCCTGTCACGTCACCCCCTTTGCCACCCTCAACACAAGCTAGGTATTCACCGCAAGTTGCCCTTATTCTTGGGAAAATGACACTGGGTTTCTACAGTGCACATGTCCCTCGGGATTCTTTGCTTCGCATTTTGATGGGTTGACAGATCGGCCGGAGTGCAGTAAATGCTCGCATCCTATGTCCCTTCAGCGTAATCATGGCTAGTTTCTCACACTGCTAACTTAGACTGTTAGTAGCTAAATTTGCGCCGCAGAGACTCTTGATCCTCCTAGACCCAGCTTTACACCTGCCCATTTCTCTGACCAATGAGATGATGTAGGGAAACCACCTAACCAGAAACCCAGCCGAAGGTGAGTCTCTGGCTTGCAAAGGAACTGTGAAGGAATCTATCTGACTTGCGGGGAGCCGGACCATCTAAATACCAGCAATACCTTTAGAGAACTTCGGAGTTTCAAGGGCGTGCCCTAGGGACATATCTACTCCCCAATTAGGACTGGTGCAGCCTTCTCGTCATAGTACCTATAAATGCCTATTATCTAGACTCTGGAGGTTAGGAAGGTCAATAATTTAACTAAGTTGGCAATTAGTTAGTTACCTAGGTGGGTATCTCGATAACTAACAACAGGCATCCTAAAAAATTGCTTCCGAAAATCATATTATCACTTTGCTTTGATGAAGGAGGGCAGAACTTGATAAATGTCAAGTGTATTTGCGGAGCGAGGCGAAGCACTGCAGATATACATACACTTACCTGACTATATGGCAAACCCTAAAATTGCCAACTAATCAGAAGAGGCTTGATGGATACTATTGCATGCAAATCTATTGGTTCATAAAAACTAGCACCCTGTGACTACAGATGTTACTGCCTAAGGCTCCAAGCTACAAAATCCATCATTTCCAAGCCAGAAAATTAACTAATTCAATTTGTTAATTAACAAATTTAAAGCTGGATATAGACTGGCTCTACACTGCTCTATATCTGCCGTTCGCTCCACAAAGACTTCGCGCCCAAGGCTCCCAGCGGTCCTGGGCGCGTCATCTAGTAGTCTATTTTAGATGCTTGATTAAATTTCCTCTGTTAATATACTTACATTCTTAGGAAACCCTGAAATGTTCGATTACTGTACTATAATAGCTAATGATAAAATAGATACTGTTATGGGAGACTAGTAGATTCATCTAATCTAGGAATGCCGTACGTATGTACAAAGAGGTTTTGCTGGCGAACTGGAATTCAGGGGACGGAGACCAGCCAGTTCTGGGTCGACGGTCTCTGTATCTCGCCGCAAAGGCACTCCTCGCCCAGGTCCAGGGATCCTTGCCGTCTCCCACGATTCCTCTGATACAGGCCAGCCTCTTGCTAGCTACGTATGAATACGCAAATGGCCGGCCAGAAGTCGCATTGGTCACGATTGCGGGCAGTGTACGAATGGCCTATGCTGCTCGTCTCCACGACCACGGGCACCATCAAATGAATGGTCGCTCCAGACTCGAAGTCGAAGAAGCTCAAGATCGGTGGTGGTAGAGGAGGAGGAGGAGGAGGAGGAGGAGGTGACGGCTGGACCCAGTTTCGTAATCTTGCCCACAACGTCGTTGCTCAGGAGTGCAGATTTGTGACGGGGGAAAGATCCTGAATGATGAAGAGACCCCAATCACGGCTCTTCGCATCGGGGAGATTCAGGCCGGCAACGGTCACTTTTACCTGCACCGGGTTGGTGTCTGGCTCCGGAATAGGCCAGTCACTGACTAGGCTGACAGACATCCCGATCTCCGACACGATGAGCGCCTTTCGGAGTGAGAGACATGTTGTTTGTGGTTGGTGCAATAGAGTGTATCCAGCCCTTTGATTGTGCGTGCTTTTCTGACTTGACTTGGGTCGAGAGGGACTGCGAGCACTTGAAGTATTTATGCAGTGCAAGGCTGGCAAAGAAAAAAAACCGACCTGCTGTTTCATAGTCCGGAGGCGAGCCAGCCCATAATTGTCACGCCCTAGTTAGTTAACACGAGCTGGGCTGCTGTCGGGACGTTGTCGGAATCCTGGTACTCACTTCTGTCGGGCCCGTCGGCCGAGACGGTATTACTTGTACACCTAGAACTCCTAGAACCTAAAATAGGTAGAACAGCGAACTCATAGGGGTATGTATACCTACAGTATATCCCTACCTAAGGGATGTACAGTACCGTTTTCCCCTATAGCACACGTAGCGACGGACCCTTCCTTGTAGGCGAGGAAAATTTAGTGAAGATCCCGTTGATAACCCACTAGTAGCTATCCATGAAGAATCATAGATACATTTCTGAACATTCATTTGTTACCATGGAATTGGTTGAGTTTCGTTGTACACAAGTTGTACTTGGTATAAGTTTTGTAACTACAATTGCCACTATTACTCTACTAGATTAATTTGTCGATACTATCACTATTACCTAAGAAGCAGATATATATACCAGGTAGGTACTCTTATTTGCCCTCCAATCAATTCAGAGACACATTATATAATTCTTATCTAGATGGGTGGACCTAATGATTTGTCAATGTTAGAAAATATCAAGAGAAGTTTGTCTTTACTAATATGTTTTTACATTGCTGTAACACCCTCCGGCCTTAAAGTTTAGAGGAAGTTATTTTAGGTTGTAGAAATCCTTGAGCGTAACTTGAGTTTTCTTTATGGAGAATAAGATTAGACTAGTATCATTGCTTGTTGGGATTTGTAAGAGGAGGGAGGAGAGAGTGTTATTTGGGTATAAATATATTTATCTATACATATATATAAAGATTGGAAAGAGAGGACAGTTGTAGGTACTTCTAGAATTAAATAACTCAAAAGAGGAAGGGAAGTCCTCACATTCTAGTTGTAAAAAGAGGGTGTTGTCAGAACCATAAAACCTGATCAACCGCCGCCACCCACCGTACCACACAGCTTGGTGAGTCAATCAGCTCTTCCACAGCCTCGTACCATACACTTGAACCCGCTCGGCGATGTCAATTGACGAATAGAAGCATAGATACAATATGGTTGGGTGCGGGCATCAAAGCCAAACCTGGCAATCTTGTCCTTACCACTATTGGTGATCGGGTCCGTACTCGTGGGGCCTGATTTCCCGGTGGAGGGTGGTTGAGTTGGGTGCTGCAGCTTCTCTGGGAGTGGCGTTGGTGAGCTTGATGGTGCTGATGGTGGTGTCGTAAGTGGTGGTAGTAGTGGTTGTTGTGACTGTGGCTGCGGTTGCGGTTGCGGTAGTGGTGATGGTGATGGTGATGATGATGGTGATGGTGATAATGGTGGCGATGGTGATGGTGATGGCGATGTTGAAGCTGGGGGTGTAGGTGGTGTTGGTCTACATATTGTTTTCAATGTAGTAGACGTAGTTGTACCTGTAGACGGAGGGGGGGTAGCAGTTTTAGTGGCTGTAGTAGGAGGAGGAGGAGAAGAAGAAGAAGAAGAAGAAGCAGAAGAAGAAGAAAAAGAAGAAGAAGAAGAAGGTGGAGGAGAAGGCGATGGAGAGATATCCTTTGCAAAGTGGCAACAGAGGAGAATGTGATCGTTTTGATGGCCACAAGTGTTTTGGACTCGTTGGACGAAGCACATTCCCCTGCTTTTTGCTTTCCTTTGTAGTTTCTTTATGAAGGTGGATGAGTGGAGGAATTCCCCTCTGATCTGGTTCGTATGGATATAGGAGGTGTCGTATGTCGATGTAGTTGTAATTTGTATCTGTAGTTGCAATTATAGCTTTGGCTCAAGGAGGATGAGTTTAGCGACACTAGATAGACATTGATATAGGTACGAAAAGAAGAAAGGGACAGGATAAGGCGATGTAGCTCGTTTATTAAAGACAGGTGCAATCATAGAACGAAACCCTACGCACATCCATGGCGAGTTCCTTTATCTCCTTAGAGCTTTTTGGGTTTTCTTTTACAGTTGACGGGTCGTGATCAGCCAACTGGGACAGAAACCAGATATGATATTTGAGTTATTCCATGGTCTGGGGTTCCTTTGGTGGGTGGCGGGATGGGCTGCGTTAATGAAAGATTAAGTATTCTGGAATTTGCATATCTATGGTAAAGCAGGGTGTAATTATGAGGAGATAATGATGTAGCTCTTGCTTTTTCTGGAATATTTTTCACCAGGGGCGGGAGAACTTTAATCTGTGGTCTTATACTTGATGTTTATTTGTTGCAGATATGTTCAGTAAAAGTCTGGAGATAGCCACACATCTCATACATTGCACACCTTATTTCGAGGCAGCCCATAAGCAGCAGTAGAGAAGGACATATATCACGACCTAAAATACCGGACAAAACCATTTCAAGTCAACTTGAAACAAAAGAGATAAACACTCAAATTAATAGATACATGATTTTGATATGATGAGATATGAGAAATTAATAAAAGGATGTAGGTAACATACAATCAACGGCAATGTGAAAAATAAATTAAGTGTCGCTGTACACATTCGGAACATATAAGGCATAGCTGATAGACGCAAAAAAGAGAAGGGGGTATTCAAAGTAAGATGGGGAATCGGTATATTATGCTGAATTACTCGTTGTCGACAAAGGAGTTTGCAAGTCGGCCAAAGATGGGCAACTCAAAGTGATCGAGGGTGTCGACTAGAATTTCAGAGTGAGTTTTCTTTGTCTATCCTCTCCGAAAGGCTTGGAGTGACTGGAATGCTTACCATCTCGATAGGCGCGCATGGCGAGAAAAGCCATCAAGGCAAGGTCGCAAATGAACAGCAGCCATGACATGAAACTTGACCAGACAAAGATCAAGTGAATGACCTAGATTGGGAGAAAAACGATGTCAGCCAGTCATGACGATGCCGGGGAAGTTCTTGGGAGGTGGAGAAAAAGAGAGAGAGAGAGGGAATGCCGGGGTGGGGGGACATACAAATAAGACGGTAAACACCATACTGGATTGCCACGCATGGAAACTATATGCATATGCAAAACAATCAATCAGCTAAGATAAATTTTGGAAGGAGAGAATATCCTCGAATAGGGGGAGCCTTTGCGCACCGAACATAGTCACTCTTGTGCTCTAAAAGGAGGAGAAACACTCCGCCCGCCGGAGGAAGCAGTAGATACGCCAGCATAGCTTCCACGTCCATCCGGATGGGCAGACTGGTTTCAAAGGCTCCTAGATTCCATCGACCTCCCTCGACGTCTCTGCCATACCCGGTGTTCCCATGTCCACTCGTACCGATGTGACTGCCGCCACTCGCGAACTGGTTCGGGGAGGGAAGACCGCTGCCGGAGGTGAAGCCTGGCGGAGAGTTACGAGGAGAGCGAACCACGGGAGATTTGGAGCGGTTCGCGTCTGGTAGAGAAGGGGAGAAAGCGCGCTCCACCTCGGGCGACTCGTCCTGGTAAGGGGCGAAGTTCATCGTGTCTGAGCGAGGGTAGGAGAGGAAGCAATTGACAGCCTGCTGCTTATCGGGGCGTAGCGCTTCATTAATTAGAAGTATTATTATAGTTCCCTGCTGTATTATTTATGTTTTGGAGGCGGTGATGTCTTGGCGCCTTAGGCTGGTGGGGAAGAGAGCTTACTTCATTGTTCTTATGAGGTAGGGCGAGACAAAAAAAATAAAAATAAAAAATAAAAGAGCCTATAGGTTTGATAAATTGTGCTTTAATTGAAGTAGGATTTGTGGGTATCATATGTATATTTATTTATTTATTTTCTTTTCCCTTGTCTTGTATTTTACTGGTGGCACTCTGAATATCGAGGCCTAAACTCGGATTATGCCTTGCCTCGGCCGCGCGTTACGCCTGATCCTCTCGCAATTCCGCTAACAGGTCTGCGCGTCGTAGATGTGGTGCTGCTAGCAGGTTTACTAGTAGTCGATGTAGATGTAGATGATGTCGTCCTGGTGCCTGAGTAGGAAACACTGGGTGTTCTTCCAATGCCGCTTCGAACAACCCTTCCTCGAGTCGTCACTCGTGTTCCCCGGCTGGCTGTAGTTTGTGATGACCGCTTCCTTTCCTCCTCCTCTGCCTTTCGAGCGGCAGCTTCTCTTTGTTGTTGAAGTTCCCTTTCCTTTCTTTCTGCTGCCTGCTGCCGGAGCAGCTCCTCGTTTTCCATGTCGGCCACATCCTGTACAGCACCCTGCCAATTGGGATTCAGAATCAACCGTTGGTTATGCTCCGTTTGAGATAGAATGCGTGTCCAGGTATTCAATAATGTAGAAGCCGAGTTTACGGTGCGTGAAACGGTCTAAATAAGGGGTAGATGGGGTCAGCGATCGCTCGACATATAACTAAGGTAGCTCAACGTTGAAAATGAATTGCCAAGAGCACACTCGTACATCCATATTCCCTTTCGCACGATCAAGGCTTCCAATAAGCCCCTCAATAACCTCATTGATATGTCGGACACTTTGAAGCTCATTCCGCAGTGCAGCTTCACGGGCTTCTTGTCGGTCGAAAAGGGTCTCCCCATCGTGGTTGGGTTCAGACAATGGACTATCTTGCTTCGTCGCTCGCTGGGTTAATCTCTTCTTGCCCCGTTTTGAAGGCGAGTCCCAGAGTTCCTCTGTATCTTCTTCGGAAAGCTCGAGTCGGTCCATCTCTTCTGCGGTGCTGCGGAGAGACATGACGTTTGTAGTATGCAGGGAAGTAGTGGGGGGGGAGGGAGGGGGCTGGGATCGATGCAAACAGTTTGATTAATATCCGAAGTGGATAATTATGAATTAAATTATAGTCAATGAATCTAGGCTACCCCAACTGATTGAGCATACAATGAATAAAAATGTATGAGGATTCTAAATCTAAGCGTGTGTGTTGATAGTTTTCCGGTTTGGTGGGGCAGTGATTCACGTGTGGTTGGCTGAGAAATTGTGTGGCTGGTGAGGAGTCCAGCACATCATCCACACTACATTCCTTTGTTGCTGCACCTCTCCATCCCAGACCAGCCCTTTCTTTGTGTTACTCCTACCCAAATCCATTTTCCATCTCTCATTTCTTCTCTATTTACCTTCTCTTTATCGATCTCTTTCTATCATTTCCCTCATCTTGGTGTTGGCCTGTCTCACGTCTGTCGTCTTCTTGGACCGACGTGCCCTTGAATAGCGCCCTTTGATTTCCGCCCTTCGCTCGGCTTTGGTCTAGTCGCGCGTCCCTTGTCTCCCTTGGATCAGACCACACCTTGGAATACTTCTTTATAACATTCTGAAACCTGAGCTTTTGCTTTCTATTATTCCCTCTTTCTCTGTTGGGTGATAATTGTACACTTGGATTATCTCCTAGGCGATTGAGCAGTTTAGGGCACTTGAGACGTGCAGCATTTGCAGCCATTATTAGGCATTCACTCTTCTCTCCTTCACAATGGCGACCACTCCACCACCGCCAACTTTCCTGCGCCTCCCTCCTACTCCCCGTCATGGGACCGGATATGATCAATACGAACCTTACTCTACGCGTCATTCTGCCCGTCTAGCTAGTCAACGAGCAACAACACAATCTCGCACAACTCCACCACCTGTTTTCCCAGCATCACATGGTCTCAAGAGTGTAAAAAAGCAGAAAACCGCAGAACTAGGGACTTTATCACCTCCTGGATCCCCCAACGGTTCTCCTAGGAAGAAGAGGTCTGCTCGAATCGAAGGCTGTGCTCAGGCTCATTCGTTGGGTCTCGACGATTCAGATCCATTCGATACAACCGAACCTACTCGTCTTCGACAATCCTTTCGACCGACAATGACAGAAGGCATGCTGCCCACTCCCGCTAAAACCCCACGAAAAAAGGCTGTCAGCAATGTTGGTGCCACGGCACGAGCCCTGTTTCCCCCTTCCTCCGGTTCAAAGAAAAAGGCCAAGAAGCATACAGGTTTCTCGCTAGATAGTTTTACCGAAGACCCTTCACAAAGCGACGCCCAGATTCAAATCTACACTGACTCCCGTGATCGAATTCCTGAACTTGACGAGAGTGAAAGTAATCCCTTCTATCAAAAACCTGCACCGAACACAAACACACGTACCTCGAGACGTAAAGCGGGGACTCGTGATAGAGAAGTCGACGAGGCGCTTAAACGTGAGGATGGCATGGTCTATGTGTTGTATGTAAACGACTTATCCTCCTCTCTCATCCTACATATTCTATTCTTTTCAAAGTGCATGCTAACCCATTTGACAGCCGTGGGAAGAAAAAATTCCTCAAATTTCAAGATCACGCCGGAAGCGATGAAGAGGAAGAAGACGACGATGATGATCTGGGACTGCTGGCTTCCCGACCGGATCTTATAGACCAATCTCTCTTGGCAAAAACTCGACCTCTCACCCGCTCTTCTATCAAACCGCGTGTGCTTTTCCCCACGACAAACGGTCGGGTATCCCACGAAAACCATGGTAGCGATGCTGATGAAGAAGCCGCCACCGACATCGAAGACAATGTCCTTCCTACTACGCATGTGGCTGAAGACATGGACCATGCTGTAGATGTGAGCTTGGACCAGCGACCGGTCACGCCGCCACCAAATATCACCGCTACGACTCCCCCATCTCCAGGCGCTACGACACGCTCGCTCCGTTCACGTGCTAAACGAGAAGATCTGGAACACGGACATACGCCTACAGCAACGGAGACGAAGAACAAGCGAAGTAGTCCTTTTGATGCGTGGAAGCGCAAAAAGCCAACCCCTCCTGTTACAGGGGTCAAGTCCTCCAAGAAACGAGATGCTGATTTTGCCGGTAGTCCTGGTGGTCCTGTTACTAAGAAAACTAGGGCTAACAGAGCTATTGTTGCATCGCCGTGATCGGATTGACATAGGTTTTCTACGCGTTTTCCTCTTTTTTTTCCCCCTTCTTTACGCTTGTCTGATACCATGGTCGGAGTTTTCAAATCCTTAGGTTTTCTCTTCTTTCTTTTTTCTTCCATCACCCTCTATGTTATTGCTATTACGGTTTAATTTACTTTTGTTGGAGGCTCGAATCATGCTCTGCAGGGCATTGAGATTCAAAATCTGAGCGGGGGATATTATGGAATATGAATACGGGACTGGGGTTACTCGGCAACTTTACTGGCGTGGAATGATAATGTTTCTTCTCTTTCCTTTCTTATTTTAGCTGTCGCACCTGTTTTTGTACAGGAATTCTCCCTTTCCACTTACATAGGTTGAAATTAGCTAGATTCAAATATCCAATGGACATGAATGACCTTTGTCAACACCGATTTATAATGTATGGCCTAATTTTCCAGATCTAATTTCAAGTTACAATAATAGCTTACTACAGTTCTACAAGAACAACAGAGGAGGATAAATGATAAATAAAGTCATATGCGCCATAGACCAGCTACAGGAGCATTGGTTGCCTTGATAAAGCAGAAGGCGAAGAATATTCGATCATCACGCATCAGGAGGAACAAAAAAAAAAAGGTCAAAAGAATAGAAAGAAAGAAGGCGAAACATCAAAAGAGAAAGTCAAAAAGCACAGGTATTTGTAATAATAATACAAGCAAGACCAATTTCTTTTGTGGGGGGAGGGGGAATTGAATAGCCCAGAGAAGTGAAAGGAAGTGTGCGAACCAAGAATTTAAAGTAAAAGGAACAAGAGAAAAGTATAATGCAAAACAATAGAAAATAATAAAACAGAAAGTAAAAGAGGAGGAGCCATCAGAAAGGTGTGTTGACTTCATATATTCCTCATTTCCAGAGCAGCATGACAGTGTATGGGTTCTTTGTAGCTCGTATCTTTTAGTGGAGAAGAAGATTGTTCTTTCCTCTTTTAAAACAATCTTGTTTTCCATTTATAGGGACTTAGTCTTTCCAGCCTTTTTTTTTTCTCTTTTCTTTTTGGGGGGAGCAGGTTGGTGTTGGTGGCTAATCAACAAGGAATTCGGGTTCACTCCAAGAGAGGTTGAGCTTTAGATGGAAGTGTAAGAAGGGGAAAAAATAGGTTCTATGTAGTCATAACACGTAGATGCTTTACTTTTAACGAGACGTTATAGAAACATAAGACAAGAATGAGTGGGTATCTCAACCATGTCGAGAAAAGGATTTCCTCCAGGGAGGTTTTTGTTCAGTTATTCGTTAACAAGAGAGCTTCTTATTTGGTGTTTCGGCTGGATTATATGATTTCTAATTCGTCATCATCGTCATCATCGTAATAGTTTGCTGTTTTTGTCTGGACCACAATCTCTGACATGTTATTATTGCCGACTCCTCCTAAACTATCTCTTCCAGCTTCCTTGATGCCCTTGGAAGTGATAAAGCGTGTCTTCTTCATGCCACTTCCATGCGGCCTGTCGCCATCGTGAGCACGTTTCTTTGGACTTAGTCTTACCGCTTCCGCTCGTCGGAAACTAGTTAGACCTAGATCATTCCAATTGTTGTTACCTGCATCATGGGAGTTTGCCCGTCTGTGTGCTGCTCCTCCCACCCCTGTAGTTGAAGTTGAAGCCTGGGTGGTAGCAGTTCCTGGGCGGGAGGAGGAAGGATGAAGATTTTCATTGTTTCGAGCCCGAAGGTACTCAGCACCTACGCCGCCAGATCGAGTTGTAAGTTTTTGAGTGATTTCTCGTTCTCGTTGTTGTTCCACGAGGCGTCGGCGGAAGCGTTCTTCTTTGCTTTGACCCATCATGCCAGCAGCAATAAATGGGTCATCATCATCGGCATCGATAAGGCTTGCGGCAGATTGGCCTGGGGGGAGGTGCTGGAAGGAGGAGTTGCCCCCTCCATTTTTAGACTTGAAGCTGGGGGCCACATAATATAGCGATTGAGTCTGGTGGTCGTATCGAGCACCAGGGCCTGGTTTCAATCCATTCTTATGTTGTCCAGTATTCTTTTCGCCTCTGCCTTGTTTGCCTCCACCATAAAACCCAGTACGTGAGCCCGAGCGGCCACCAGGGCCAAACATACCCGTGCCACCATTCACCCCCATACGTTGCGCTTGGGTACGGCGCACCTGGAGATCGACGTGAAAGTCACAGAATTCAGTCTTCCGGCCGTCCACCCATGATTGGCAGGTTTTCCCATCTTTTCTGACAGCTTTACAGAAGCCAATATCTTGGGAATAGCCAACCTCGAGGACCTTGTCATCCGAGGAAGAAATAGAGAGACTAAAACGATTGGTGTCAAGCTTATGTTTAGGTGGCGGAAGTATCGTCGGATTTAAAATGGCAATCAAAATTCCTTCTGATAGTCGGTAATACCGTGGGAAGGCAGTGTCAAATAGAAACAGGTCTATGGTCCACTTTAGATCGGTGAGAGTTATCACCATGTAGCGGCTAGTGTTGTTTAAGCCGTCATCAAATGGATCAATTTCCTTGGCAGTGACGTTCTTACTCTCCTTGATTTGCTTTGGCTCCGACTTTGAGGCTACTATCCCAAAGACAACGAAGTCTCCATCTATTTCATCTGGAAGCTCAAAAGCAGGCCCCTTTACAGTCCGAAGCAGATCGGGAATTCGAAGAACCTTCTTGTCCTCCAGCGTTCGACTGAGGAAAGTATGGGGTAGAATACGACTGGACAGGTGAAGTGTTGAGAAAGGCTCAAATTTAGACGAATCAGGCGCCTTGTCTTGTGATTCACTTTTCTCTCCAAGCACATCGTCATTATAGCGGGAGCTCTCGGGTTGTGAGGAGAATGACTCTGACTCTGACTTGTGGGGACGCCGTTGGAGAAAGGATCTCGATTGATTGTCGTCATGTTCATTGTTTTTCCTCTCGCTTGGGGCAGTGTGACTTCGCTTTAAAGACGGCTTGAGATTGTGGTACGATCTTAGGACATCGTCTCGGCTAAAGCTTTCAGCCCTCCCACTTCTCATTTGAGATTTAGTGGGAGAGGTTGGTCTTTCCGCAGCCGTTTTGAATGCCTCCATCTCTGCTTTATCATACTGGAAGGCTGAGCTTCGATTAGCTTGAACTCTCTCGGCCCGTTCCTTTCTAGCTTTATCGTTGGCACGGCTCTCGGCCATGCGTTCACTGAAAGTCTTCACTCGCTTTTCCTCAAACGACTGCGATTTCGGGGCTAGAGGGCCGCCAAAATTGGCATCTCGGGCACTCAACCTACTCGTGGGACGTGCACTGGCTCTTGAGCTTGGAGGACGTTTCAAAGATACGTCGCTACCTTTAAGGCCCTTATCTATCCCTAGAAGATACCTTCTTGGCGATGTAGATTCCACTGGGGCTACTACGCGTCGTGTTGGTGACAGTGGGACTTGAATGTCGTCGGGCTGGAGATGGTTATTAGTCTCCCGTGCAGTCTTAATCCTAGATATCTGGTCGGGGATACGTGATGAAAAGCCTATTGCCGACGCCGGCCGGGATAGTAGTTTATTGTCTCCACCATGCCTTTCAGGGCCCGGAGTGCCTGTCTTCTCGCGGTTCTTCTGGAGTTGTTTCAGCTTGAGTCGGGCTTCAATAGCAGCTAGTTTCAGCTGCAGAGTTTCCTCGTCCTCGTCTTCATCTTCTTCATCCGTTTCGACTACTCCATCATTCAAGAGCTGTGTCGCCTTCGATCGCAAATTAGGGGTTGTGGCGGAATGTTTCAAGGGTGAACCGAAATTCTCTCGACGTCGTTGCATTTCCTCGTATTTCCGTCGACCAGATGGGGAGCTTAGGAGGGCTTCCCGGGGGGATTTTGGTGGCCAGGACGTCTCAACCACTACGATGAGTTTACCACTTGTCAGAAAGAATATTTGATCCTCTTGTGGTAATTTGAATTGGTTGTCACTTACTACTGGTCATCGCAAACCGCTTGCTCCCTGTCTATCGTTCCAGCCTCTCAAAAACGAATAGAGTATATGAAAATCCGGCGCAAGCTCTGGAGACAAAGTAGAAAGGAGCAGAAACTCAAGGATGGAAAAAAAGATGATACCAGTGTTATTGACTTGGTAGGATTCGGATTTCCGACAGCGTCGTAGCCATGTCCGGATTGCGGGGAGAGAGACGCGAGTTGAAGAGAGCAAAATACCCAAAATCGGGACTCTTTTACGGAGGACAATATTGGGAGTTGCAAGGGGGGGAGGTACGCACAACGCCTATGTCTCTCTCCTCCACAAGGCAAATGACAAAGGAGACTAGGAGGATTAATCTTATTATTAGGTTGGAAAGGGTGCATTAGTAGAAAGTTCCAATAATGATGCCGTTGGGCAGCCGAGCGGTGATTGGCTGCGGGACCGGCGCGTGTCGCGTTCAAATTGAGAAAGTCTGCCGCTGCCGGACGCGTTTCCTCCATTTAATTCATAGGTACTGAATGAAGCTCGTCATGTTGTTTAGACATCGCTCTGGACAATGCTAGCAAATTGAACCTCTTTCGAAGCCTTTTCTTTCTTAAACCAAGATCGATCTTCAATATGCGAACCCGCGCTTCTGCTCCTCCCGTGGACCAGACACCCTCGTCCGCTTCCTCCACCCCCCCAGTGAAGCCCTGCAAGACATTCATTCTCCCTTCCTCCGCCGGTCAAGATGCAAGATTCATCCAATTGCCTCACCCGCGAACCGGAGAGGTTACTCGCTATTTCTTCTGCCCTAGGTTAGGATTGTATGAGTTTACCGTCGTCTCATCCTCACCACATGATCCACGAAGTACTCTTTTTACAAATAAGCGCAAAGAACCCGAAGCTGAAACAACCTCTAATGGCGAGAATGAAAAGACGCCCACCGAGGGAACTATATCTAAGTCTGCAGAGTTGCTCATCGCTACCCCAATTGACATCATTTTCTTCCTGATCCCCTTCCTATCCGCAAGCAAAACAAAGACTCTCTTCCAACCACTCGACGACATCATTGACTCGCATGATAACCTACCAAAACATCTCCGTTACGTCCTTTACAATGATACATTTAGAGATACATTAGAGAAGCGCATGAATGCCACCTGTGACTCGGTCGAAGCAGGAGATGAGAAGATGTTCCGATTCAGTGAAGCAAAACTTCTGAATGAATTAGTCGCCAAGGCAGAGCGCATGGCCGCGCTTGGTCTTCCCGCGAGCTTAGAGGAACGCTTCATTAAGCAGGCTCTTGCAAAGCCCTTGATGTCCGTTGCACGGCCAGATGCCAATACCAACACTAGCACTAGCACCGAAAGCAACAGTGCCCCGTCACATCCCGAGGAGAGTGATGAGAGTGCTGAATCCCAATCACAAGACAAGGACAGCCAGATTTCAGCAGCTACCAGTGTTACACCTTCAACATCAGTCTCAACTCCCGCATGTGAATCGCCCGCGACTCCAGCTGAGGAACAGATTCCAGAAGAGTCCGCTACCCCAATCGAGGTGGTCCACCTACGGAGGGTATTTATTGCGTTATCTTTTATGAAAGAATCCTATATCTCCCCGGATTTTTGTGGAATGCTTGACGCAAAGTTAGCTACACCGGAGAGCCCTATTGATTTCAAACCACTACATGATCACCTCAAGCACCTAACCCAGCTACGCGCGGAAGCACAGGCTTCCCGATCTTTTGGGGACATGAGCCGTAAGCGCACTGCAGAAGATGAGGATGCTGCGGAGACCCGCGCAGAAAAGAAACGCCGTAAGGAAGAAGAGGAGAAGAAGAAGAAGGCTGGCGAGTCTCGTGGGGTCAGGGACCTCAAAAAGGTCAATACAAGCGGGATGAAGAAAATGAGTGACTTTTTTGGTAAAGCTGCCCCCAAGAAAAAGTCTTGAATCTTGAAGTTCGATTAATTTATCCTGCAAAAACGATATATATTGGGATATTTTTGTATATTTGGATACGAAAACTCCCCAATGGCGGTGATAATTTTCATAGGGATCCATTAAAGTGAGGGGATGTCGTTGCATTGTGCCCATCGAAGGATCATACATGAATAGAGCTCCCTCTAAAGCAGGCCCTGAGCGTGAGGGCTCAAATCTACCTACCTAGAACCCTAGGATCAGCAACGCGCTTGCAAACATATCCACCGTCTCTGCGCTCCTCTCTTTTGTGCTATCCTGCACTGCACATATGTGGTTGCCCGATTTGCACATATATCTACAGAGTACACCACGTCTAATACTCTACACTCGTGTGTCCTTGAAACATCTAAAGGAGGGGGACAAATTAGATACTCGAGGGAAAAAAATGGCAACATGGACATCTTGTTCACGGCCCGGTCCACAGATGAGTATAAAATATCATATTAAATCATCATCACGCTACACCACACTATCTATTTAATACATCAAGCCAAAGAATTTTTTGCGGGGTTCTTTTCACAATATGATTCATTTAGTCGTCATTTTCTGCTCTTCTTAAACTTGAACCTGAGAAATGGCGGCGCCAGTAACCCTATTATAGAAATTAGTAATTTATCTTGAAAGTTGCACTGGGTTTCAGGAGGGGTGTATCATACATAAAAGATCCATTAGACGGCTTGCTAATAACCATAGCCTGTGCCAACTTCTCCTCACTAATGTCTGGGAAGTGTTTCAAGTAGTACTCCTCCTTGAGAGCCTTAGTGACAGCCTCAACCTTAGACTGAGGTAGCATGTGAACGGTACAACCACCCCATCCGGCACCGGTGAGACGACTTCCCCAGGTTCCAGCCCGGCGGGCAATCGTGCAAATCTCATCGACCTGCGGTGCGCTACAGTCATATGCTTCACGGCAGGATGTCTGTGACTCGTTGAGCAGCTGGCCCAGATAGTGGATTCGCCTTTCATCGAGTGTTGTAGCTTTAGCAAGACAGGCCTTGAAGTCAAGGACTCGACGAGCCTCGGTGAAGCAGTGCAACGCGCGCTGGCGAAGCAGGAAGCGCTCGGCCTGGACAGGGAAGGTGGAGAGGTATGTGGATTCGAGCTCGGGGACGGTGGTGTTAAGGAGCTGGGCAATCTCTTCGCGGGTGTAGCCTTCCTCCTGGGTAAGGATATCTAGAGTAGCTTGGATGACGGAATCGATCTGGTACTCGAGGGGGTCACCGAGACGACCTTCCTTACGCATGAGTTCGTTGTGGAAGCTGCGGAGACTGTAGCCGAGCGAGCTATTATCCTTAGGGAGGGTGATTCCATTGCGGGTGGCTAGGACAACAGAGGCGAGGGTACATTCGGCAACGCGAAGGTTGTAGTGGCGAGGAGCGGTCTCGGCTTTGTTGGAGGTGACGAAGCTTTGGGCCATAAGGAAGGTGATCTCCTCATCAGCCTTGGGGATGGGGACGTGCTGGACCTCGAAGTTCGGGAAGAACTGAGTGTAGAGGAGGTATCCACGACGGGAGAAAATGGACGCCGCTTGGTCCATGCTGTGATATGGTTAGATACGGGGCTACACAAGTAGATAGTAGATGTATCAAGTGAATCAGAAACGCCTACCCTCCGGAGTACACGCCAACAGCGCGCTCTGATACAACAGCTAGATCAAGCAAGTCCTGCTTCGAGACATTGTGGTTGTTTGCTTTCATGACAGCCAAGGCAGTGGCGCACACAAAGGCCGCACTGCTGGAAATACCACCACCAGGGGGCACATTTCCATCCACCAAAACTTCCATACTAGCAGGCACGAAGGAGCCATCTGCGTTGCTCTTGCGCAAAAACTTGAGCGCGCCGAGAAGTCCGGCCTTGAAGTAGTTCACCCACTCGTGCTTCTTGGGATCGATCTCAATGTCAGAATCTTTGGGAATAGTGAACTCCCGGGTAGGAAACTTCTCCGGTTGGACATTGGAGATCTTCACAAGTGATTCCGAGCCAGCAGAAGGGATGATCTTAACAGCGATAATGACGTCGACGCTAACGGCGGTTGGGAGGACATCGTAGAGGTTGTAGTCGATATGCTCTCCAATAATGTTCACACGACCGGGACTACGAGCCACAAAATCCGGTCGATGACTGTATAGCTTGGTAAACTGGGAAACCAGCCCATTGAAACGTGCTTGATGCTCGGGGGCGACAGTGGTTGCGGAGACATCGTCAGTCGCATAGACTTCAGCGAGGTTTTCCGTTTGGGGAACAAGCTCCTGCGGGGTCGTCATGGTGGGGCAGTTTGTAGGTGGGAAAAGAGATTAAAAGAGAAAAAAGAAGCAAGAAAGCCCGCTCGATGTATATTATTGAGATAAGAGGGAAGTAAAAAGAAGAGTATTGAAGAGAGAAAGAGAAAAGAAAAAAAGAAAAAAAAACTGGGGGGTGATATGTTCCTGGCAGTGACTACCGCTGATCGGGTAACCCAAGGTCTGGAAAATCCGCACCAATAGACGAAAGGATCTTATAGGAGGGGAATTTTCCCTGGAGTTTAATATGGAAAATTGCTACGGATTGCGGAGTTCAACCAGAAACAGTCAATTTTGGCAGGACGATTGCACCGTGATAATTTGTCCTCAGAGCGTCCTTTGGTGGGGAAGCCGGAAATGATGAAATCCCCGCCGAGTTCCGTGTCTCCAGTTTTTCTGAGATCATAGAATCATTAATGCCTTTCCGGTCACAATTTGTTCACCGGCAGTCCGACTTTTCAACCGATTCCTGTTCGGCTTCTTCTCCTGTTCGGCTTAATTCCATCAATCCCAATTGTCCCGATGATCTCTAGTTTAGTACACCCTCCCTACCCATGTACCATTAGTTAGTCGGTCTTCGCGGCCTTCAATTCTCGTCCTGTCCTCCTTCCAATTACTTCCTTATTGGAAACTTAGATAGACTCACTGGTGTTTAGTTCCATTCCCAAAAACCAGTGGCTAGAATACTATTGTTAAATGTTCGGTGTGAATTTACCCGACAAGGGTGCTTGTTCTTTTGTGCAGTTCTTTGCGGGTTCTCTCTAGCGACTCGTCGGTTCCTATTAGCAATACCAAGACATCACTCTTGACGACGCCACCAGCCAAGATAACTACCGTAGTTGATGGCTTGGGAGTTGGGACGTTCCGGGTCCAAGGTTCAGGTTTCAATTGTGATGGTTGCTGATCAGACCTCTTTTAGAGATACTTTGACGGTTTTTATTACCTTTTACCTCACAATAGTTAGTTAATCAAGTGACGGGTTCTCTGATATAATTAATCTTCTTCACCTTTAACATGATGACCCATCGATGTTAACTACATAATATTACTTACCTATATAAGATTTCTCAAATTAATCGAAGTGAATTGAGTCCTAGATTGTCTTTGCAGGAAGCGAAAATAAAACCACCTTAAATATGCCCGACACCTTACTCATTTAATAATTGGCCCATCAATCTCTCTCCCCCTCATTTAAATAAAAACAATAGCTACGCCACTATAGCTTAATATATCGAAACGTTACCTCTTCTTTACTTGAAGTCATCCTGGGAGGAGGGACTTGTGCACATCTCTTATTCTCCTACAACTCTAGATAGAGAATACTAATGGCTCTCTATAGACTCGACACTATTCCTATTGGGTTTAACTCTAGGTACCTACCTATCTGATGCAGGCAAGTTCTACCCCGTAGATTAATTGTTTTTTCTACGTTTTTTCGATCATGTGGCTCGGCTTTTCTTCCGAGAAAATTTCTTTTTCTTTTTCTTTTCTCAGACTTTGATGTTTAGTGTGCTAACTTGGAGCCTAGCCAGCCAAGCCCCAGGATTTATTTACTTTATTTTATTTATATTTATTTATTTAGTTTGTTTTTTTAGATTAGGGCTTTTAAAAAAGGTCCCGAGTCCAGACCATTTAATCCGATGTGTGACTTCCTCAACGATGTCTAGCGTTCAAATACACGTTTTCAGATATTTTTTCAGTCCATTGCAAATTCCTGCTTGAAATGTGCGTGGAATTCCCCACACTAGCTACCATCTGACAAAGCGTTGGATTGCTCCGGAATCGGCTGAGTGTCAGCCACCTAGGGATCTACCTATCTTACGGAAGGAAGGTTGAATTTATGGTGAATCTACAGTATATAAATATTCTTGATATTTAATGTACATAATATCCTGTCTATACCCTATATTCATGCCCGAGCGGTGAACGAACTCGTCGGCGAGATTGTTTTAGGCTATCGTGATCAATGGAAGAAGGATGTATGAAACTAGGCATGTTCCAGGAATTGCAGTCTGGGGTAGATCCGCGCTTTAACCTTCTTCCTGGTCGCACCAGTAGCTTTTAGCTCAATTCATGTGTCGAACCCATAGGTATCACGCTTTGGTCGTGTATCTTGAGTTCATGAGCCATAGAGGCTCCGAGCCTCCCAGGTTCGTTGATGCATATTTCATTGCTCCAGCCGGCCGCTGCATATTTGCGAGTATGCTTCCCCCCCCCTCCTCAATTATTCACTGCATTGACTGGAGAAAGCATTGACCTGTATGCTATTGCCCATGCTATCCTATACCAGAGCTTTCTCAATATCTCCAATGAACTGATTCTGCTCCTCATGTTTCATTCAGGGCATCCACACGAGATTAACGCCCTGTGCCGCACGACCTCCATTTACCATTGAGCTGATATCCCCAACATCCTCATCAGGTACAGGCGCTAATGGTAGGCTCAGAAAGCAATAATCACTCCTTAAGCTTTTCAATCATAACTTAAAAGAGATATGGCTTGCCTTCTGGAAAAGAAGTAAGGCGCATGGACTTACTAACAAGATAAAGGATTAAGGTTTGTATACGATCAGAACCCCCGAAAGATATTAAACTTAAACTGGATTTCTTATAACCACCCTAATTAGATTAAATACCTTATTTAGTTTGGAATAATAAACCATCCGCCGCGTAAAATATGCAATTTCTAGTGCATCATCTTTCATACTTTGGGTCACAATATTTTACTAGTTGTCAGGCAGACAAACCCATTGACTAGGGAAGGAATTGGGATGCGAACTACAGAGGCGCTAGCATGAATTCGGAAGGAGAAGGTGTTCTGGACTCTTGCGAAAATGAAATAATTAGTTGGGTGTCTAGAATTCAAAATTGATTCCTGAAAGAATCGGAAAAGCCATAGAGGCGGACAGAGCCTTGCTATATGTCTTTGCTTTCCATCTTCCATCTTCCATTTGTGACGTCTTCGGTGTTGTCGTGGGTGTCTTCCAATGATGGTAGTTGTAAGCTTTAAACTACAGGTGTATTTTAGGAATTTGAAATTATAAAAGTTTGAATTGATATTAATATGGCATAAATAAATGCTTGAGCGAAGATATTATGTCCTGTATAACCTTTCTGGGAATCTAACTTGACAAAATTGGTGTTTCTACAATAATGGAACCACCCACCAAAACTTCAACCCTCCCGTAATGTTAGTACACAGTCGGTAAACACTGCATGTGCTGCAAAGGTACTACCTAGGTAGTACCTAGTAGTCCCCTGCGACCACACCCGGCTTTATTGGTCAATGGCCTCTAACCCTGCTCGATTTGATACTTATCCGGGGATATTAAGACCAATAATACGAAACACTGTTGGGCATATTATCTGGGATATTTTGCCATTTCTTCTCTTTGATTTCATCATGATTGAGGGGTAATTATGAAATTTGCCGCCGAGGATGAATACAGCTAAAAATATGCATTCTTCCCTGCCTAGGTAGGGTATTCAATAGGTAGCTGGACACGGAACGCTTGAGACAATCGGCAAATATCGGTAGATGTGTTTGGATATTATTGCTTATCATTTTAAACTCCCTCGTCTTCAGATATTCCCCGGAATATTAAAGAGGTGCGTAATTTCAAAGGGAAGCTGTGAAGTTGACATCTGCAGGGGGCAAAAGAAGAATAAATGGGGAAGCGAGGAGCTATTCGATTTAGGTAATTTTAGTAAAGATCTAACTGTGCGGGAACAAAAAAAAAAAAAGTCAATAATGAATTTCTCAGTCTTCGACCGTGGACTTAGACAACTTTGACTCGACAAATCTATTGTGATACTATAAAACAGGGAGACATGGGAAAAACTTTAAAACACGAAAAAATAAATCACGATGCGACCGAGGATGTACATACAACGTAAAGTGGTGTGTGGTTTGATTTCAAGGTTCCCACTACAGCCACCGGACCAGACCAATTAGCAACCGTTTTAGAAAATGGCGGCCGATGATCGGAGCGGTTGATGGCTGGGAGCCAATCAAAGGCTACAGATTATTCGAACGACGATACGCCAATCCTTTCTCGGCTAGGCCACTAGAGGTCGTCTTCCCCGGTCTGAGTCTTCCTCCTCTGGCCTTAAGGGACCTGTTGTTACTCACACCTCCATTAGACTCTTTTTTTTCTCTTTATTTGACCTCAAAAAATCCTCCTCTCCTGGCCTGGCAATCATCCCCGCAAAGATGATGCCTCTAAGACCATCAAAAAGTGCCCTGCGCGCCCTCCAGTACCAGAGGTTTATTGCCTCTGGGAGAAGATCTTTCACTTCCTCACCAGTGGCTGCGATTACTACGCCCCACCGCTTTTCAACTCAGAAACGCCTCCATAGCACCGCGACTGCAACCGCTTCGTGAGTTCTAATATCCCACCAGCTTCCCTACCACGCCATCTAGCATAGTCGTGATGAAGAATCGTGTTAACATTGGTTTTCTTCGTTTCCCAGACGACCTAACCCTAGCCCTGCCTTTAATCAAGAACCTGAACGCAATGAGGCCTCGCCACTCCACAATCGACAGGTACCTGAGTTGGATGACTCGTATGTAAACCCGTCTAGTGATTGTCCCGGATGTGCACGGGAATTGGGCTAACTTCATTAATTGAATAGCTTCGTTGGACTCAGCGGTGGTGAAATTTTCCATGAGATGATGCTGCGCCTTGGCGTAAAGCACATCTGTGAGTCATTCCATTTTCCCTTCTTTCCTTGGTCACCTAAGCGAAACTCATATTGACCCTCTATGAATAGTCGGATACCCTGGTGGTGCTATCCTTCCTGTTTTCGATGCTATTTACAACTCTAAACATTTCGACTTCATCCTACCCCGACATGAGCAGGGTGCCGGTCACATGGCAGAGGGTTATGCCCGGGCTTCCGGAAAGCCTGGTGTCGTTCTTGTCACCTCCGGCCCTGGCGCCACCAATGTTGTTACCCCCATGCAGGATGCCCTTCTAGACGGTACCCCAATGGTGGTTTTCTGTGGTCAGGTCCCAACTACCTCTATCGGAACCGACGCCTTCCAAGAGGCCGATGTGATTGGTATCTCCAGAGCTTGCACCAAATGGAATGTGATGGTCAAATCCGTCGCTGAGCTCCCTCGCCGTATCCAGGAGGCCTTTGAAATCGCCACCAGCGGTCGTCCCGGTCCCGTCCTCGTTGATCTTCCGAAAGATATCACCGCTGGCATTCTCCGAAAACCCATCCCCATGAACAGCACTCTCCCATCCCTTCCCAGTGCTGCTACTATTGCCGCCCGGGAATTGAGCATGAAGCAGCTTCAGAGCACCATTAGCCGTGTTGCTAACCTTGTGAACGTCGCCAAGAAACCCGTTCTTTACGTTGGTCAGGGTATTCTCGCCACCCCTGAGGGCCCTCAGCTCCTCAAGGAGCTGTCTGACAAGGCCTGCATTCCTGTTACCACTACTCTACAGGGTCTGGGTGGATTTGATGAGCTTGACCCTAAGGCGTTGCACATGCTTGGAATGCACGGGTCTGCTTATGCCAACATGGCCATGCAGGAGGCTGATTTGATCATGGCCATTGGTGCCCGCTTCGATGATCGCGTCATCGGCAACGTTTCTAAGTTTGCTCCCCAGGCTAAACTTGCTGCCTCCGAAGGCCGTGGCGGTATCGTCCATTTCGAGATTATGCCCAAGAACATCAACAAGGTGGTTGAGGCTGATGCCGCCGTGGAGGGTGACTGTGCCGAGAACATTCGCCTTCTTCTGCCTCATATCGAGCCTGTCGCCTCCCGACCAGAATGGTTCGAGCAGATCAATTACTGGAAGAAGCAGTTCCCCTTCTCTCTCTACGAGCAGCAGACTCCTGAGGGTCCCATCAAGCCCCAAACGCTGATTGAGAAACTCAGCGACCTAACTGCACACATGAAGGACCGCACCATTATCACAACTGGCGTTGGTCAGCATCAGATGTGGGCCGCTCAGCACTTCCGCTGGCGCCGACCTCGTTCCATGATTACCTCCGGTGGTCTCGGTACGATGGGATACGGTCTTCCTGCCGCCATTGGAGCCAAGGTTGCCCGCCCTGACTGCCTTGTCATCGACATTGATGGCGATGCCTCCTTCAACATGACCCTCACCGAACTCTCCACTGCTGCCCAGTTCAACATTGGCGTCAAGGTCCTCTTGCTGAATAACGAGGAGCAGGGTATGGTGACCCAATGGCAGAACCTCTTCTACGAGGATCGCTACTCGCATACACACCAGAAGAACCCCGACTTCGTTCCTCTGGCCCAGTCGATGGGTGTTGCTGCTGATCGCTGCACTGACCCCGCTGATATGGAGGCCAAGCTGAAATGGCTGATTGAAAGTGAGGGCCCTGCCCTCTTGGAAGTGTTCACTGACCGCAAGGTGCCTGTGCTACCTATGGTTCCTGGCGGTAGTGCTCTACATGAATTCCTTGTCTTTGACGCAGGTATGCTATCTATCCTCATCTCTAATCATTTAATTTCTCCCAAGGAATAGTTACTAATAGTATTCTTTGCAATAGCCAAGGACCGCGAAAGAAAGGCTCTGTTGAAGAAGAGAAATCCCCATTTCAAATAGGCATACAAAGACAGTAACGAGGTTCTAAGTCGATGATTGAGTAGCTACAAAAGTGCCCACTGAGCTTTTTCTCTGTTGATATCCACGGCGTTTCTGGCGGGTTCTAAAAACGCTAGCGGGGGTCTTAGATGCACCCACAAGGAATATCACGCAATCTCAACACTATTTAGAGGGAAATCGGTGCTCAAATGATACAAAAAGGGGGCAAACCCCCAATCTGAGACTTTTCCACTTAAGAGTATGAGCAAAGCGTGGTTCTTGTTGTCTTCATCCGCTTCCATTCGATCTCCCCGCAGATTTTACCTTATTCCCTATCTCTTTATTCACGCCTGTTCTTTCCTTCTCTTTTTTGGCCTGTTTAATCTTTCTATTTTTGATTTGCCAAAAAAGTCTTTTTTTTCCCTCCGTCGGTTCTTTGCATGAGCTCTGCCTTGTATATAATCCATTGTTTTTTTTTTTTTCCTTTTCTTTCATATGAGTGAGTGAGTGATTGAGTGAAGGTGGGAATGGGTGTTGCAATAGTTGGAAAGTCCTGTAGGCATGTAATAAGAACAAAAATATGCTTTATTTTTTACAAGAATATAGACTTTGAGTCACTCAAGATACCTAGGTAGTTTGGCCTCGGCACATGATGATTAATACGAGGGTACGCATCATCACCATAATCAAATACGCCATGTCTCACGTGATAGCGGCAGATGCAGAGGGTTTACTATTGACTAGTCCTCTAAAGCCGCCGTGGGCATCCGAAGGGTGCGATTAAAAAACTGCATACTAGTAGCTTAGTTCCTGCTGGGTCGCAGTGGTCTAAGGTCTAAGAGTTTTCTAAGGGCTTCCCTTCGTGTCATCTAAGTGGTAGGAGCTCCAACGGAACCGATTTCTTCCACCCCCCCCTCTTTGCCTCCGGGAATCTTTATCCTCTCTTCACCCATTTTCATCTTTAAGTACATGCTCCTCCCCTACCAATAGGGTCTTATTTCATCATCCGACAACAGGATGCTGTACACTTTCCATCCCCTCTAATTAGTGCTATTCATTTTGGGGATATCTACTTGATCTTCTACGGTCATGGCGTCTCTTCCGAGTTACTCGGCCTCGGGCAGAACCCATAATTCTCCGCCCACCGCCCGAGAAGAGAGTGTGTCGCTGGAGCCTAACCATGCTAATAATACGACCGATGCTTCGACCGCATCGATGGAGGACAATGAAACAGTCTTTTTGAATAAACCTACCGTTGATGAGGGCGACATGCCCCATCGAAAATCCCCAATCCACGCAGTGGAAGCCGTCGGCTCGCCAGCTCGTCCTCCTTCCATCACTGAAGAGCCCCGTAAGTGCTGGATCTGTTACACCGACGAGACTGAAGATACCCCGTTAAATTCGGAATGGCGGTCGCCTTGTCCTTGCGCCTTGACGGCTCACGAAGCTTGTCTACTCGACTGGCTGGCTGATCTCGAAAACCCTCGTTCCCGCAAACGCAATGGTCACAATGCGAAGATGTTATGCCCGCAGTGCAAGACAGAGATTGTGGTCACTCGTCCGCGCAGCTACATTGTGGATATTGTCAAGGTGTTTGAGCGGATTGCTGGCCGATTAGTGCTACCGGGTATGGTCTTTACGCTGGCCGGCACGGTCTGGGCTGGATGTTGTGCTCACGGAGTGTATTCGATGTATTTTGTCTTTGGGACGGAGGAGGCTAGACAGATCCTCGAGGAAGCATCGGATGGCTCCTGGAATTCAGGTCTTAATCTGGGGCTGCCGCTCATTCCATTGGTCCTGATCTTCTCCCGCACCCGCTATGCTGAGGGCCTTCTCCCCGCCATCCCCGTCCTCTTCTTCGCCACACACAACCCCACCCACGAGCCCGACCTTGACCTTTGGCCACCTAGTGCTGCAGTGACATTCGCAGCTCTCCCTTACGTGAAGAGTTTCTATGGCGCCCTCTATGATCGTTTGTTTGGTAAGCTGGAGAGGAAGTGGATTGCGGAGGTCCAACCACGCCAGGCAGATATTAATGAATTCGACGACAATGCGCCACCAAATCATCCGGAGCCGGAGCCGGAACCCTTAGATGCAGCAAACGGACAGATTTTGATGGAATTTGATTTAGAATTGCAAGTCGGTATGGGGAACGATGATCTCGAAGGGGCGCAGGAAGCTCTTGGTTTAGGTGGCGTAAATGGACAGCAAGATCAACAACAGCAAGGAGGACAAAACCAGGCAGGTGGATTGAACGGTCAGCTCGGGCTCGGCCAACGCGACAACCTCATCCATGAAACAAGCAGCCTTGCCGATATCATTCTAGGGGCACTCGCGTTCCCAGCGGTATCGGCCACCGTGGGTGGACTCCTCAAGTACGTTCTTCCGAAATCATGGACAACGGCATCGGCTCTCGAACGAGGAAGACCGGGGCTATTGCAAACTCGATGGGGTCGAAGCGTGATTGGAGGATGTGTCTTTGTGTTGTTGAAGGATGCTTTGGTGTTGTACTGTCGGTGGAAGCTGGCTCAAACACATAGACGACGCAAGGTATTAAACTATGATCGAGCGAAGAAACAGGCTGGGAAGAGGTAGATTCATTTTGCGTCTCCTTGACTCAAGTCTAATGGCGACTCAACACTTTACTTGATGATAATCTGTGTCATGATGCATTCTAAAGGCGTTCTTTCTGGCTATACCGGGTGATACACTCATTCATATTCTCTGTGTTTATTTTTCATCCTCCCTCCCTACTTACGACTGTTTATTAACCTGCACCTACCACCCCTGGACCAGGCTTTGTTTTGAGACTGTACACAAAATTAAGTCATTTTAGTGAATATGGCACAATAACCAAACAATCAAGTACTTGAATACTGAAATGAAATATATGCATCATAAATCAAAGACGCTGGCATTTTGCAGGCATGCAGTATCTATCGCGCAGACACTCGGATGCTCGTTACAGTAAAGAAAGCAACATTAAAATGGTATCATATGAAAAAAGATAAAACAAAAATAAAACTATAGCAAGAAAGAAGCTAAAAATAACTCTCAATGGATGAAGAAAAAGTGAGCATTGATAATGTAAGAACAAAGAAAAGAGTATAAAATAAATAATACATCGTTAAATTTCAATACGGACCCCAAATGGCGCGCTTGTACCAAACCAGCAGAAATTACTTAGCGCGCGTCTAGTAGTTCCTAAAGTTTCATCCAACAATCGTCCCCGAAAAAAAGAACATCTCCGGAAGGAAACACCCTCACCCACACCAATTCTATCCTCCAATTCTTCCTCCCCTACCGAATCAAGGATAAATAGGTATCTACTAGTTACCTAGGACAAGATGCGCTCCCTATCCCCCGTCCTCACATCATTGGCGAATGTCTTTCGAATCCCTCTCTCCCAGACAACCGTCCGACCGGCGGCCATGACCACTCCTACCCTCCTCAGTCACAATACACAACAGCAACAACAATTATCATCACCACCGGTCCCAGCTACCACAAGGCAATTTTCTACTACAAATGCCCTTTTCAAAAGAAACCGCAATGCCCCCCGCATAGACCGTCGAATTAGTTAGTTCCCTTCATGACCGTTCTGTTATCTCATTCTCATCATCCCATCACCGCATCAAAAAACAACCCCCAACCCAGCCCAGCCCAACCAGATCAGGATCCCTTCCCTGGATTTATAAGAAAAACAAAAATTAAGAGAATAAATACTGATCAAGATATCTTATATAATAATAACAGCATTAATCCGTTACTTCCTTTCCCACCCAATCACTCCCCGCCCCCTTCGATTCTCCCGGACCCGCTTCCTCCGCCACTGGACCATCCATCGTGCCTGGCAACTCTACCAGGCGCAGCAGCGACGATCGCAGCAACTTGAGCTCCAGCGCCAGTGGCAGGCTATGTCAGCGGCGTGTGAGGAACTCCGCACGGGCGCCGGCGACGGTGGTAGATTGTTCCGCAAGAGTATGATCAAGACTCGAGTGTTCCAGGATATGTTCCCTATTGAGTATGGACGGTTACAAACGGAGAGTCCTTCCGGTGATGGGTGGAATTATGAGTGGAAGAAGGTGGAGAAGAAGTAGAAGTAGGGGAATCTTCCTTTCATCTCTCCCTCTTCACCATCATCTTCTTCTTCTTCTTCTTCGTCGTCAAATATCCTTCTCCTTTGCATGCAAATCGGGAGGAGGAATAGGGGAGGGTCTGTCTGGTCTATTTACCTTGTATCAACCTAGGTATGAGGTACTGGAGCTATCTCTAACAAGCTACCTTTTTACCAATTACTGACCGGCTTACCTGCCCTAGGTTTGGGGACTTACCCATCCGTCTTTTTTTTTGTATAGTATATCAGGACTCCATTGATTTTGTGACTTTTATTTCGATTCGCCTCATTATATGATGGTAATTTGTACAATACATACGTGCATACCTACCAATACTACCGCTGGACCTACCCAGGTAGGCCTAGTAAATGTCTCCGAGCCTCCTTACCACAGTAAATCCAACTCTTCATGATCATAATTTTTGATTGCTCAAGTAATGAATACTTAATCATGGGGAGGAAAAAAAAAAAAAAAAAAAGAAAAGGAAAGAAAGAAAAGAAAAGAAAAACATGGCTACACACTCGGAGTATATAAAATTGCAAAAGGGAAGAAACGAAAAGAGAGAAAATCCGGAGTATAAGGAGTTACTTAAGAAAAGTTGTACGTACGTGTCGCAATTGAGATCAGGGAAGAAGACAGTAAATGAAGGGGAAAAAAAAGGTTAATAATATCAGTCAAGAAGAATATGGAGAAAAAAAAGACCACCAGCGCCAATAAATGCAAGATATCAACCAACGTCATCCACGCTCCTCCTTTTTTTTTAGATCCAATCTAACCAAAACCCACGGCAAACGTATGGAATCGATGTGTGTGTGTCAAGTGTACCGAAGTAATCCATCACAGAAAAAAAAAAAGAAAACCGGAGTAAAAACCGCTCATAAAAGAAAAATGTTTGGGAGGTCTTTTTTGGCCTTTTTTCCTTTATCATTTTCATTTTTCTTTTCTTTTCTTTTCTTTTTTTTTTTTTTGCGATAAATCAAATTTAAGTCGTGTTCTCATAGCACAATACAGCATGATGTTTTCCGCTGGTCGAATGTAAGAAGCGCGGCGCGCGTCGCTGCTTCGAATACGTCGTCAACGCCTTCACCGGTCAAAGAGGAGCACTCTAGGTATTTTCTCGCTTTGATTTGCGTCGCTGTTTCGCTCCCTTCCTTAGATGTTACGAACCGTAGCGATTTCTTTCGCATCTCCTCGATCGCGACGGGGTCCTCGCGTAGATCTTTCTTCAACCCGACTAAGATAATGGGCACGCCGGGACATCGTTCGTTGGCCTCTTCGATCCACTGCGAAATTGTAATTAGATCATACTTTCATGACTGAAAGGGTACCGCCAAGAGGTGGAGGAAATGAAACAGGAGGCTAAATTTCTAAATACCTTGTGCTTCACATTCTCTAGCGAATCTGGTGTATCCACGGCAAATCCAATCAGAATAACATGTGCTTTCGAGTAGGCCAATGGCCGTAGTCGCTCATAATCCTCTTGACCTGCTGTATCCCATAATGCCAATTGTACTGATCTTCCATCCACTCTGCAATCCGTCACGTAGCTCTCGAATACCGTAGGAACCTGCAAAGCGATAGTTAGACGTTATCTCTCGTCGATACTACTGTTTTCTCCCCGGGGGAGATAGGATTGGAGAGAAGGTCGAAGGGAGGGCCACGAACATAATGCTAGTAGTGTCCAATATATTGATCAGCAACGAATTTTCCACAAGATTGTCTTGATTGGAGACGGACCAAACGTCATAACTCACCGTCGGAAAATATCCCAGCGTAAACACACTGAGAAGACTTGTTTTCCCACACGCACCATCGCCGATAATCACCAACTTTCTAAAACAAAGAAGATAACATAAAAATTAGTCATTCATCGATCAGTCTATGGTTTCTTTTGCCAGATCTAGGACGCCCGTTGTGGGGGGGAGGGGAAGAGCAGAGGAGGCGGTAACAAAGTACGATGTCCTCGTCCCTCGCCTCTAGTCCTCCGTGCCGTTCAAGATTTAGAAAATATCAAGGACGAGGAGGAATATACCTTCGCATTACATTGTCGTCTTGTTGTTGGGCCATTTTCCACAAGCGGGTTGGAACCACGAAACCCCCTTTGGAGATAACACGGAACGGAAAAGGTAATGCAGGGCGGATGTCAGGTTCTGGGACGGATAGGGAGTTGGTAATAGGATAGGAAAGGTAAGAGGAGGAGGTAACCACTATCGAGCAGCAGTAGTAGCAATAGTGGTACTAGTAATAATAATAGTAATAGTAGTAGTAGTAATAGTAACAGTAATAGTAATAGTAGGTAGTAAATAGTAGTCGTTAGTAGTGGCCCTGGCGGGAAATCCGAGACAACGACGCAAGCTCGTTTGAGATTCAGTCCGCCGCTGCTGAAACGCTCTCTCTGCCCGTCTCTCTTGGTGGCTTCTAAAAATTTCTCCCCTTCGAAGAAGGACCCTTCATTCAGAGATGAAGTAGAAAGAGGGGGAGCGAAATATATATGTAAAAATAAATAAATAAATAAATAACAATAAAAATAAAAGCCAGTCCCCTCCCCCTAACTGCTTTGATCACTGAGGATTGTCTTTGGGGGGGGCGTTCTGGAAGGCGGTCGAGAGGAGCAAGGCTGACTTGGTAGCGTATGTATGGATGTATGGTAGCGTATTGCAATTACCAATGACATGCAATAAATAGTAGTCGTAGCGTTGGCGGATGAGTAGCTACCTACCTAAGTATTATTGTATGAAGATCAGGATATTCGATTGGATCGGTTATTACTGTCTTTTGAAGAAGAAACTGAGAGAGAGAGAGAGAGAAAGAGAGAGAGAGAGATAGAGAAGAGCGGGGGAAGTGAGAGAGAGATGATGGATTAGATTCTACATAAATATCTGATTGATAAAAAAAATCAATAATCGTTTACTCCAAATAGCATTATTATCCCTCGGGTCAAGAAGAGGAAACAGAAAGTTATAATTATTAATGATAAACCGTGTTGTTCTAGATCAAAGAAAGGAGATGATCGCCGGATGTACAGAGCTGAACTCTTGCATCCTCGAAGCAGAGGTGCAGAGTACGTACAACCCACATGTTACTCGAGGTAGAAGTCTGTCTCAGACATTATTACGGGGCCCGGCTATGCTCCATTAGTGCATCTCTCTTGTAGGGAATTAATGACAGGGCCTATGATTCATGAGAGGGAGCCGTTGAGGACGGGAGGGGAAAAGCCTGTTCTCTGTTAGTTGACGTTAGTGACCCCTCGAGTGGCCGAAAGCCAAGCACAAGTGCTGGCCTTTAACTGCAATTGGGTAGAGGCGAGTGATGTTCTTGAGGCACTTAGGCCTCCTTCCCCAACCCCAGCTGAAAGGGGAATTTAAAGGAAATCAAGGACTTCGTCAACAGAGGCAAACGTCAGACTCACAACGATGGAAGAGAACGTCGTGGATCTCTATGAATGGGTAAACTTTGCTGACCCGAAACCCGAGACTTGATCTCCACTACTGTCTGACTTGTACTCCATAACTAACTACCTCCCTTAAGGTACCTACCTAACTCTACCTAGTTATGGGAAGCTAAAAGAGCCCCTCCCTTTCATGTAACTACTTGATTGTTTGATTTATTATTTTATTGGACTTTGAAGTTTTCAAGTTCCTAACGTTTTTTTTTTTTGGCAATCCCCTTTCCCCACGATAGAAGGTCGTTGACTGGAATGAATACTTGATAAGCCCTGTGGTGTAAGAAATTTATTCTTATGACTCTGTGGAATCTATATCTGCATCGAGAGGAGAGGTAATGACTATGAGAAACTATTTACGATTTCTCAAGTCGTGGTGGATAAACGGGCGGATTATGCCTTTGGCGGCCCTGTCCCGCTCTTATACGAACACACCCTCAACCTTCACTCCTGCTTGAAAAGACAGAGAAAAAACAAAAAAAAAAACCATCCCTTCCCTGTTGCTTAACCTAAGGGCATTGACGCACAGTAATAGCCATCTGTGTGTCAGTCCTTGCGCCCTGTCACGGTTCTTGTTCTCGCCAAGACCACAGTCACTCACTGCTATAATGTCGTTCAATATCAGTCTTACGCAATACGCAAACTGCCTATAGACGTCAAGGGGTAGGAATGAGCTGACCTAAATAGAATTGGATCAATTGGATTCGGTATCCGCTCGTGATTCCCTACATACATATTTCATTGAACGAAAAAAGAGGGGAGAGGAAAAGCTCCCCATTTCGATACCTCGGCTTCTCTCTAACAAGCGACTTGACAAGTACTACTAGGTAGAAAGGTATTTTATATGTTCAGGAACACCTATAGCCCTAACAGGTAAAATAGTGGTAATCTCTAACCGAGTACTAGAGTCTCATTCTTTGGAATAATTATTTGCCCACAAGCGCCAGAGTAGTTGGTCTTTTAACCATGTTGGAGGTACCAAGTTAATTGCAAGCGATGGGCTAGTAATCACTTGAAATTAAAGACGTATCATGAATCGATTGCGATGCCCCTCCATCTTGCATAAGATATTAGACAAAACTTGGACATCAGGGTTAAATTTTGTAGGCCTAATGAAGACAGATCCTTGCATCAATCCTCGTCGAAAGGAATATAGTCGTGGGGGTTTCGTATACGAACAAGACTTTTATTGAATAGTTCAAGAGACTTTTTGCGGTACACAAAAGCATGTTTTGGTAACGTAGCGAAAGAAAGAATCGAATAATCATAGAGTTAGTTCTCTTTCAACGTCCAAATCTCCTAATCGTGGTCGACGAGGACTGCATCTTGTTGTTGCTTCTACTTCCTTTGAGACGAGTCCAAGCGCAGGAGAACAAGGAATCATGTTTCTTCCAGGTATTAACGTTCGTTCCGTTGCTGTGGCTTGAAACTCGAAAGGTAATTTTCCACCCATACCATTCAAGTACCTGGCGTATGGTATGGTATGTAATGTATTATCTCCTCAGGCATCGATCTCGCTTGCGGCGGCTATCCTATTGCGGCCAGCGGCACGGCAACCATCCAGAGCCCAACGCCCGGCGTCAAGGTTCACCATCCAAACCCATCCTCTCCAGCCCTTTGATCATCTCACTAGGGTTGCGCATGTTCGGCGACACTTGTCTTGATACTAACTCCTTTCCCCTTTCGTTTCCTTCTAGTTCGTCCCCTAGCGTGGCCTCAATCCCCTTGGGAGCCTTAGCCCTTTTCGTCGTGCCGCCCGGTCAATTTCCACCCCTCTCCGCCCTCATTCCCCATTTGTCGACCTAGCATTGTACCTTGGCTCTCCACCAGCCACTTGTGGGCGCTTTTCTTTCAGTTGTTGGATAAAGACTTCGGACTAACATAGCTTTCATTCACACCCTCCTGGACCGTAATATTTGTCTTTCCTGAGAGTGTGTTGGTGAGTTATCTTATTCCCATACCATTCTCGCTCTCCCTCCCTCTCTCTTTTTTTTTTTTTTCTTCCCTCCTCTCTGCGCTCCTCGCGTTCCCGCTTTCATCGCTGTCCTTTCTAACGGCTTTTCCTCCGCGTCCCTCATCAGTGTGTGGAGAGGTTGGGCTGGACGAACTTTGGGAATAGCAGCCCTTCGCCACTACGCATTTGTATCGATTTCTGCGAATCCAACTATCCTCCCATGTCTCCCCCGCCTAAGTCCGCATCTGTCTCCGCCTCAACAATGTCCAGTCATGTGCCTGTGAAGACCCCTGCCCACTCCACGAATGGCGAGAATTACATCCCGAACGACTCCCGAAATCCTCCTACATCAGATACAATGCCCGTATCGGTGAATCGCAAGAAGCAAAAACGCAGGGAGAAGCAGGCAGCTCGTCTGGCCGCGGAGCGTCAGCTTGGCAACGGACATGTTTCGTCAGAGGCCACAGGTCAGAATGGCTCAAGTTCAACTGGATCACCGAGTCATGGATATGACGATCATTATGTCGAGGAAGCCGATCGAGGTGAGAAGGGAACTGAAGATCATGAATGTGACACTCCAGGGCTACCACACACATCCGAGAACCCTCCGAACGAATCTCACAAAACAGCGAACCGGAAATCAAAGAAAAAGAAAGGGAAGAAAAATCGTAATGGCTCGCAGAATCTGGGAGACGAAAGCTCTACCCCTCTATCGACACCTTCTGTCTCGCTGTCACATCCCCTCCCCCCACCTCTTCCCCCGCACTTCACCTCCCGCACTATCTTGAAATCGACCAAAGACCGCAGCATTTGGAATACCTCAACGCAAGAAGAGCGAGAAAATATCAAAACCTTTTGGCTCGAGTTAGGTGAGGAGGAGCGGCGGCAACTGGTCAAGGTAGAAAAGGATGCCGTCCTTAAAAAGATGAAGGAACAGCAGAAGCATTCTTGTAGTTGTACCGTCTGTGGGAGGAAACGAACCGCTATTGAGGAAGAGCTTGAAGTGCTTTACGACGCCTACTACGAAGAGCTTGAGCAATACGCCAATAACACCCAAGGGACCTTCGATAGGGCATCACCGATCGTACCACCTCCCCGATTATATCAACCCCCACTACGGCCGCCCGGTCAACATACGCGCACACAAGGCCAATTTCATCCCTCACGGGGTCGCATCCACGAGTTACCAGAAGATGACGAAGATTTAGAAGAGGGCTACGACGAGGATGACGAAGATGACGAGCCGTACAGCGACGATGAATTTGACGATGACGACGATGAAACCCGTGCCGCTCGGGCAGATTTTTTTGCGTTTGGTAATAGTTTAACTGTCAAAGGTAGGACCGAGATACCGGTTTTGATTTTCTTGAAACTCCGGCTGATTTTATTTTCTTTTCACTCTCTGTCTTGCTTTTGTCCAATCAGACGGAATTCTTACGGTTGCAGACGATCTATTAAAAAACGATGGGAAACATTTTATCGATATGATGGAGCAATTGGCCGAACGCCGAATGCAACGTGAAGAAGATACTCAATATAACATAGCCGCGGCACACCAAACCCTTCACAGCGGTCATAATCACGGCTCCCTGGATGATGAAGATTATGATGACGAAGAGGATGAAGACTATGACAGCCAGGAGGATGAGGAATACGAGGAAGATGAAATGGTCTGGCCCCGGTCTCCCATGTTGGATATGGTATGTACAAGACACTGACACGTAGTAGGATGCAATGACGGAAGAACAGCGCATGGAGGAAGGCCGACGAATGTTTCAAATATTTGCCGCCAGAATGTTCGAACAACGTGTCCTAACAGCTTATCGAGAGAAGGTTGCCGAGCAACGCCAGCAGAAACTGATCGAGGAGCTTATGGAAGAGGAAACCCGAAACGAGCAACGGAATGCTAAGAAAGCGCGCGAGGCTCAAAAGAGGAAAGATAAAAAGAAAATGCAAAAGCAAGCTAAGGAGGAGGAGAAGGCGAGGCGTGAGGCAGAAAAGGCTGCCGAGGAAGCCGCCGCCAAAGCTGAGCAAGAGAAAAAGCTTGAAGAGCAAAGGCGAAAAAAGGAGGAGCAACGGAAAAAGCGAGAAGCTGAGCGAAAGGCGCAAGAGGAAGACCGTGCTCGAAAGGAGGCCGAAAGGCAACGAAAAATAAGGGAGGATAGAGAACGACAGGCGGAAGTCGAGCGGAAGCAGCGCGAGCAAAAGGAGCAGGAGAAGAAACGGCGCGAAGATGCACGACGAAGGGAACGGGAAGAGCGGGAACTGAAGGAGCAGAAAGCCAAGGAAGAACGAGAGCGCAAAGCTCGAGAGGAGCAAGCAAGGAAAGCCGCTGCAAAAGCTGAGCAAGAAGAGCGAGAGAGGCTAGACCTTCAATCAAAGCGCGCATCACACCAAGGCCCACCAATTCCTATGTCCGCCAATCTGCACCACATCCAAGGACCTCCAGGGCACCACCAATCTCCACTCTACCAAAGTGCAACACCAGTGGTGCCAAAAGCTCCAACTCCAGCTAGAGCACGTCAGCCGTCTCAACAAGGCTCTCACACCTCATCGCCGCGATCCCAACCAGCGAGTACGGAGCCCTCACAAATATCAGTATCCCCGCGATCAGTCCCTTTGTCTCAGTCGTCCGGAGCCTCGAGTGTTGCCTCTAAACAAGGCCATGCGCACCACCCTATGCTTCACCACCCTCAACCTTCTGCACCGTTATCACCAATTGGCAGGTCTCTCCCCCCCGGATTCTCCCCATCCAACCCCCCTGGCTTGTCTGGTATAGTTCCTCGACCTCCGATGGGTCATGAATTACCGACATACCCACCGCATACCGGCCCTCTTATAAACCAACTCCGAGGATTCCCTGCGCCCAATGGAATTCATGCACCCCCAGGCATGAATGGCAGTCGGCCAATGCCTCCAGGACGGGGCTTTCCACTCGAGCCTGGTCCAGGTCTTCCATTTCATGCTCATCAGCCAATCTCTAGTATTCTCTCTTCACCGCAAGGTGGAATGCCCCATGGACACTCAAGACAGCCTTCCAACTCATTCGAACGATCTCCGCTTGAGACCAACGCGCAACCATTCCCAATCACTCGTCCTAGCCCCATAAAACGTCCTCCCAGCACTCAGCAAGATCAGTACCGTGATAATCATCGTGAGGTCGACGATTTAAGTGCACAGCTTGGAAGCAGTGCACTCCTTGATGACACTGATGTTCCTTTCACGTCAAACTTATCCCAGTCACTGCCAGGAGTAGCAGCTGCGGCAGGCTTGCCAGGGCCGGCACGGGCCAGTTTTGCCGCTCCATCGTTATTCCCAGATCCTCTCAGTGGTAAGTCAACTCTACCACCAATCTTTCTATATTCAAATGTATTAACAGTTGTCTAGCGCCCAAACACACCAATTTCCCTGTTAGTCCGGTGATTGGAGGTGGTACCTGGGGTGCGCAGCTACCTTTTGGCGCTTCTCCCTTCCCTAGTGCGCCAACATGGGGAAGCGGACCTGGTAAGTAGTCCAAGTTCTTGGTACTATTGTTAGTATGCAATGTACTAATCAAATTTTTTAGGGAGCGGCTGGTCTAGTAATGCCTTTGGGGCAGGCGTTCATCACCGAGCACATACATCTCGACCTGTTGCGATTCGACTCTTGGTTATCCAAGCGTGTAAACAGCTCAACACGATGAGTCCGTCTAAGGGCGTAGGTGGATATCATGACGTAAAAGCTGTTCTCCGCCAGGTTGATCAGCTACGGCCACCCAATGAGCCATCAATCTCCTTAAAGGAAATGCTCGACATTTGCGATACAGAGGGTAACACACAGAACGGAGGCGGGTCTTTCTCGATCAAGAGCGGCGAGGCAGGCGAGGTTGTCAAGTTTGAGCCAGACACAAATAGTACCACACCGGGTCATAGAGGCAGCATCGCTCCGGGGGAAATTGGGTCTCCCATTCCTAACAGCAGTATGCCAGCATTTGGTGGAATTGGTACAACACACTCAACCTCATCCATCCTACGAGCATTTTCTCCACCCACGGGTTTCTAGGCGTTCCGGAACTGGGTTTATATTATGAATGGGGGAACACTTTTATCTTTTTCGTTTTTTTTTCCTTCTTCTTGCGTTTTGGGAAATGAGAGAAAGCTGCTGCAACGAAAGGTTCATTATGTTCTTGTTCTTCTATTATGTTTAAGCGTCATGTCATGTCCCCACTATCTTCTTCTCCTTCTGCTTGAATTCTACTCCACATTGCATGTCTTTCACCAGCTTCTTTTTTTTTTTTACTTCCTCTCGGGTGCTTTTTACCTAGCATCCTCAAATTCTCTTCATATTTCTTCATATCTCGTCTCAATTCCCTTGTCTTTTATTCTCCATGGGCATTATTCATGTCATGTATCCATTACTTTTGCACACAGCGAATCCCTTTATACTCTTTTTTATTTCTCTGAAGGAGTATACATATCTCCTTCTCAAACAATTGCATGGATGAGTTTAATCTCATGAATAATTGCATCTTTCTCTCTCCATTCTACATCTATCTCCTCATTTTCTAAACGCGTTCCATCTTTTATTTTTCCCTCACATTCCGTATACGGTCCTCCTACGGAAGAATCGTAAGAATTAAAGAATACTAACGGACAAAAAAAAAAAAAAACACTTCATAAATGGATTGACGATTTAAATATCAAGTTAAGTTTAGACTACCCCGCTTCTCGCAACACTTGACCCCCCTTCTCTCTCTTTTACATGTAAATAGAGTACTTCATGATAAGCCCCTGCCTACCTGTGTGAAGGTAGTAAGTGGATCTGATCCTGACAATAGGTAATAGATACTACTGGGTACCTAGTATTGTAAAGGAGACTCGGAAAAGACAAGAAAGAAAGATTTTTACCTCTATTAGAACAATAAAGTATATATATATATACTCTCTCTCGTATCTCTTTCTTGCTCTCACGTTTATTTTCCACATACACTTTGTTTTCTCTAAGGAAGAAGAAGAAGAAGAAGAAGCAGGGTGTGTGGCGATTGGATCATCAATGAATAGAATGAAAATAAAGATGAAACATAGTAAGGTTTGTGTAGGAGGAAAAGTGATGATACACTAAATATTTGGAACATCGCTCCAGTCTCAATCAACTAATGGACTAGAAATAAAGAGTAAGGTAAAAAGAAAGAAAAGAAGAGGGAATCAGATTTCTTGCCTGCATGCTTAAAAATCCACAAAAAGTAAAAAAAAAAAAAAAAAAAAAAAAAAAAAGGGAAAGATGCCAAGGGGGGAAGGGGGAGGAGAAAGACCAAAACTTCTCACGAACAAAATAAGATCACATCTCAGTTCATACAGGTGGGATAAAAATAAAACACATTATTTGTTGTTATTGTCTAGGATCTGTGACAACCCCCTCATAATCCCTAGATCGAATATACTCCAGTGTCCGCTGGAAATGTCTCTTTGGTCCCTCGAGACTCGGGTTGGGCTCATTGTCCTGGTCCGTCTGTAAATTAGAGTGGATGAGCTCGATGAGTCCGTTTAGGTATTTTGTCGTTACTGTTTCATTTTGTTGGTCAAAGTAGTATACGTAGCGGTTTAGAATCTCAACGAAAAGTTCGACAGAGACGGCGGTGTCCATGCAGGCGTCAGCAACGCGAAGAGCTCGTTGGAGACATTCGAGAACACGCTTTCCATCGCGGTAGAGCTATCCATTGTCTATTAGCTTAGCGCTTAAAGGAGAAGGAAAGTTAAAGGCTTTAGGAGGGTACATACGTTTTTCGGATCCTCTTCGCCTCGTTGTGGGTTCTCGATTACCCACCACAGATGACTAGCTAAGTAGACTGCGCGACATTGGTCAGGTTTCTTGAGAAGTTTACTTCCATGGAGAGCCGCTTTAGTAATGAGAGTCTCATAGTTCTCTCTAGAGAAGCCGCGAGTCCCGTGCAGAGCCCCTGCGATGACACAAACGGCTTGGAACTGGGCACGAGAGTCGCTAATCGAATCCTCGTAGATGGTAAAGGCTTGCGCAAAGAACTCATAGCTAAACTCCTCGAACCCCGTTTGGTCGGCAATCTCACCGCACATCACGAATAAACGCAACGATAGATCGGCACAGCCTGGGTTAACACGCTGATAGAGGTTGTTGACACATTGGTGCATGAATCGGTAGAGCGCCGATGACTGAGATTGCCAATTGTCGTCAAAATGCTCGCGCGACTTCAGCTTGCGTGCTAGACGTATTGAGGCACTGACGATAGCGGGAGTGGTGTATCGGATTCTCTCATTACCATCCAGATAAGCTTTGCGAGTAGCTTGGAGAAGCTATGAAAATAAACGATTAGCCAATGGATGGTAAGAGGCAAAGATATTGGGGCTATTACCTTGAGCTGCGTATCATTTTCCGGGGCCTGAATCAGATGAACGATTCTTGCTAACCACCCTTGCTCTTCAATGGTTTCGTCTGTTTCGCCGCGTCTCTGGGTACCAGGGTAGCCTCCGCCTTGCTGAGCTCCTTCTCTAATCAATACCCGTAACGCCTGTAATACACGGTCGAGATTTTCCGTTGTAGCGATAAAAGTCCGGTTTTCGAGAAGATTTCGAGCAATTTCGCCTGCAACAGCTCGTCGCGTCAGATATGATTGCGACGTCAAAAGCGGGATATAATGTGGTAGAGCTAAGGCTGTGAAAATCGATGCATATGAGCGGAGTGGAGCAGTAAGGAGGTGCAGCAGGTTTTGTTGTGTTGGTGCAGAGTGCAAATCAGCATGGTCAGCATGCTCGGCGGTCTCTTTACTGGCAAAATCTAGAACCTGATCAACATATTCCAACCGATCCGGGTAGGTGTTGAGCGCAAGATTGACTAGAGAAACTAGCAGCGCCATAGTATCCTGAATCGGAAGGGCTCTGGCCTTGATCAAGTTGACTACCTGTTCGTAAAATATGTCGTAGAGCTTGACATCGGTGGGGACAGGAGGCTTCTGGCTTTCGTCACTATCTCCATTAGCCTTGGGCTTTTGCTCTTCCTCTTCCCCCTCCTCCTCGGTAGCCTTTGATTCCGGTGTCTCCTTCGGGGTCTCGCTAACACCATTTTCTTGGTCAGCAGGCTTCACGGCATCTTCAGCCGCCTTCTTCGCGGATTCCTCGGAGACCTTGAGGTTTTCAAGTAGCTTTGTGACGGCCTCTTCTTCTTTCTCCTTTCGAGTTTTCGGGTCGGACGCTTCCGCCTCACGGGCTGCATAGGATGACAGGCGGTCCATCAATCCGATCACAATCTTTTTGAGATCCACGTGAGGGTTAAGTCGAGCGATGGCGGAAAGAAGTAGATCAAGTGTATGGAGATGAAACTCATCCGGGAACACCTTGGTAATCACTAGAGCGGACCGGGAAATCGAATTAGCTTTTGCGATCACCATTTATCTCGACATTACACCAGGTTCATACCTTCAAGTAAATACTCCTGCGCCAAGACATCCCGACACTGAACGACCTGTTCCAGAAGCGCCTGCAGAATCCCGGACTTGTACGCCTCTAAATCGACCAATTGACTTAGACGGACAATATTGCTACCCACAAGTAACTCCAGCTCGCGGCGCTCCTGCATTCGCTTTTCCCGTTCCCGAGAGGGACCCTGGTGTTGCAGGCGCACCCAGAGCTTGTTCATTTCCACGAAATTTGTCAAGATAAAATTGATCGAGTCTTGTAAATTGCCTTCAGGTCCATCCCCGCTTCCAGTGGGCAGATAATCCCGCGCCTGGCCGGAGAGATAGTAGCGCAGAAACAAACCCCGAATAGGATGCTGCACACCTCGGCTCATCTCCATCATATCCTTCATAATCTCTTTAACGGGGGCATCCTCCACAGACATGTACACCGTGCCCACAGTGATCATCAAGTAAAGTCGGGGGATGATATTGCCGGCGTATTGAACGAGTTCATAGAGGTCTGCGAGGTGGTTGACAGGATGGTTCTCTTTTAGGTAGACAGAGAGGTGGCGCAGGGCGTCGAACACGGCCATGTACAATTCATAGTATTGCTTGGGACCAAGACTGGGGGTCCGCAGTTCGGAGACAAGAGTCGATCTACAACGAAAGATGAGAGGATAAGATTAGAGAAATATATTTTATTAAATATATCACATGTGCAGAATATCGAGAAACTATTCAAAGCGCAAAGGACCCCAGCGGCAACAGCAGGGGCTAGGGAGGTAGAAGAATAATGATAACTCTCTGCCCGCTCCACTCACTTACTGCTGCTGCCTTGGGGAGAGAGAGGGAAGCTCTAAACTCACCCGCATTTCAGCGCATCCATTAATTTTCCTGGAGTCTCCAGACATTTTCGCATCATGCTCGATTGTTGCCGTACGACCCCCAATGCCTCCTCCAGGAGGCGGCTCTGGTCTTCGGGCACCGCTACCGGGGTGGCCATCGTGGCTGGTCTGATAGGATGCGAAAGAGGGGAGAGTGTCGGCGGGCGCTGAGTAGTTACGTCGGAGTGGCTTGGGGGTTTAGGCGGTAAACAGCTGGGTTTGAGACAAGGGGGTGGAGAAAGTGCACTTCAATGATGACGACAAGGATGGTGAAAGCCAGGATTGGAGAGGACCTGCTTCCATGAAATTCCGGAAAGGAATTGATTAGGATTACTATGAAGATGTTGAAGCAGTTGAGTCAGTGAATAATTGAAGAGTAAGAGTAATACTAATGCAGCATGCGACCAAGAGAAACTCAGGACAGATGCAGGACGTAAGTGTATGTTATGTAAGTTAACCGTCTGCCTGTTCTGACCATACATTACCACTTTTATGGTAATTTTATTCCTGTCCAAGGTTGTTATACACACTTCAACAACAATTCCTGAATTACTATAATTACCAGCATTTTACAACTACTACTCCGTAGACCCAAGCAGCGAAACGCTGTACTCCGTACTCTTAAGGTAGGCATATCAATTCCAAGTTCTGTGTATGTGTGTTTGATACCCTACATCTCTATCGCAAATAACAACTGTCCAGCCATTTCATATAGATTAGAACAAAAATCCAACCGAGAGCCAATGATAGTCTGTGGAAGAAGGAAATCCAAAGAATCCCAGTCTAAAAAGTCAGAGAAAAAACATTTGAAAACAAAAGTAAATGAAAGACAGGCAATGAAAAACGCCAAACATATGCTATGCTATGGTATGTAGTTGTTTCATGATCTCCAACGTGAGACATCAAATCATGAGTTCATCAAATATAGCCCATATCCCCGAAACCATTCAAGGAAAGAGATAAAAAAAAATATAAAAAATAAAAAAAAAAAAAGAGCGAACAAGTAAACTTGCTACCTCCATCCAAAATCTTCTCATAATGCTCGCAAAAAAAAATACTACCGCATCTTATCATCAAGTAAAATCTTCGAAGATCATAGGAGGGGGTAGCTATAGACCTTATAAAAAGTTGGTGACAAAGCGAAGATGAGAGGATGAGGAAGTAGAGAACAGAGCCCTCTTCCCTCACATAGATTTTAGTCCCCTCTTTGGGTCATGCTTCTAGTCTATAGCAATGTGCTATTCGAGCTGTGGGACATAAGCTTTGAGTCTCTTGGGTCAGTGCTGTTGGGCGAGCGACGGGACAAAATTGAAGTAGACTCAGTATTATTTGCACCGCGAGCACGCAAATGAGACATCAAGTTTCCGCGCGCTCGAAATCGAGATGTAGTGGCCGTAGTGTCATTGCCGCGAGAGCGTAGATGCGAATTGGTAGAGTTAGATTGCTCAAGAGATTTCCCAAGCATTTTAGCAATCCGGTCTAAGCCATGAGGGGACCCAGTTTGCACCGGAGGAATAGAAGAACTGCTGTATGGAGTTGAAGTCGGCGAGGAGATTTCAGGGACGTACACCGTCACGGTTTGCTGTGGGGCGCTCGGCTCTGTCACGCTTTCGATAGCTATAGGGACAGTAGGGCTAGGCTCGCCGCCGACATTGACAATTTCATATTCTGCGCCTCTGCGCTCAAGGGAGCTGTTTGACTTGGGATGAATGATGGGAACTGCATGGGCAGTAAGGGCGAGAGCAACCCAGATGAATGCTAAGGCATGCATGATATCAAGAAGTGAGGGAACCCTCTAATAAATAATTTAACAGAAGAAAAAAAAAAAAAAAATCAAGAAACACAAGCCCAGCGACTGACTTGGCTAGGCCAAAGATGTAGCAGGTATATCTGTGGCTCTAGTTTTTAAGTGTCTGAGGTGAAAAAACTATACCTGGTAGACCGGGTGATGATGATGGGACTAGATGAAGCGAGAATTTCCCAGGGAGAGGACAGACATTTATGAGCCGTGATCAGAGACCACACCGACCAAGGCATCCATTTGGAAAAGAAAGGGATTAATATAATTTCATAGAATTGATCCGCTTTGCAGGCCCATATTCCGAGCACCAGGGCGGGCTGACGTACCCATCGTGTTCTAGCAGACTGGTGTTACAGGAGGCTGGGACACACCCATTCGCCACATGGAGATCGCCAGCCACGACTTTTTTTACAAGTAGAGATTCGCATCCACGCAAGCTCTCACTTTTATTCGTTAACCATCCTAAAGAGTAATTACTTGGCGATAATCCGGTTATAGTAGGTAGGATGTAACGATTAGTAGGATCATAAAACTAGTATTTTCTCTGTAGGTTTAGTTCTGCAGATCAGACATCAAACAGAATGTTTACTTTTTCCTTCCCTCGTCTTAAAGATTCTAACGGCATCAGACAGTCCCGTAATTGGTGGCTCCCTGTGGCTGTGGGTCCCTCTCGGGTGTGGCTTAAATGTCACAAAACATCATAACAATAGGATTCATGGGAAAAGGTTAAGAGGCAGTATGCCAAAGGATATAAATAAAATATATATATATATGTGGACCGGATTATACAGCCTTTTCCCCTTTCCCTTTTCTGACCCTGTTCTGGAGTGTCCACAACTAAGGTGCTGAATCTCTATCAAAAACTCAATGTCTGATAGGAGCACAATAATGTCATTTATTAAAATACAGCAACCAGGCCACCGATATATCTCCGATTCTTTGCTATGCCCTGTCAGGCGGTCAGAAACCACATTCTCATAAGAACGTGCATGCAACTGTTTTCAACAGCAGGATATTCCCTCTCCCCCTTCCTTCTTTTTTCTTTTTTTTTTTTTTTGGAGGTCAGAGACGTACACAGCATGCTCCAAGCCTAGTGGTGTATTCCTCCTAGTTAGAGACCCTCGGGATAGCCTCTTCTACTATCCCGACAGCAACTTCTAGTGCTCATAACTAGATCAAAGCCATAGTCACCGCTCGATGTGTATGCCAAGATTTGACTATTTTTAGGCGTGATGCGTACGTCTGGTAGCGACGATCAACTTAAAATTTAGTCCAGTTAATTCAAGGCAGATTCGTAGACGTCGTAGAAAGTGGCTTTGTCTGGACCAAGGAAAGGGAAAACCAAATGATACATATTCTAACCAAAAAAGTGGAGCCTAAACGCACTCGTTGCTTCTTGGATGGTCAGCCAAACAGGAGTTGATTAACCTGCGGGCTATACAGACAGCCATGCAGGGTATGGCAGAGCCTACGTAGCATCTCTGGCGGTCATACTTAATACGCAATGTCGAGGCAAATTCTAGGGCGATTAGTCTCCAGGCCACGCAATTAGATGATGATAATTTACTTGGATTGGTAGATGCTAAGAAAATCGGGAGGCAAAGGCTATGCCGCAACATCCTCTATTCGGACCAAACCACATCCCAATCCAGCACTAGCCCATCCTGCACATGACTGGTTGGGATTCCAGGCCAACGCAGTGACGTGGGTCTCTTCTTCAAATATAGTGATCACCATGGTCCCATTAATTAGCTTACGGTCTCCCAGCATGTTACGCAGAAGACTAATGCTCTCAGCGCGGTATCCGTCGTAAAACCGACTAGTCCCTGAATTGCCGCTGCTATTCGACTTATCCCCTGCAACCCATGTATGCGAAAACCAGGTTTGCTGCCACTGTTTCTCTCTAGAATGCAATAGGCGTCGTAAAGGGTTTGTCGCAACAACCGTCCCTCCGGTGCAGCCGAGTAGTGCGCTCGGATGCCAGGGGCTGGAAGGTGCCAGGGCGGAAATAGTGCTTGGTAGCCTGGCACATGCGGTGGTGGTAAAGAATCGCCGTACAGCGAGAAGGCGCACGAAGTCATTCTCGTCACTTGAAATGAATGACTGTAGCCATGGAGAATAGGAAAGGTGAGGAGAGCCCACTCGCATGCGGTTGGTATCAACTGTGTCTGTTTGAGGATCAATCAGTGACGATAGCCGAGTCTCTCCATCCATGGACGTGGTCGCTACTAGATGGGGATAAGTGGGGTAAGATGATGCAATGTTGAGGATGTATGTTGAATGGATGGGTTCATAAAAATAGGGGATTGTATTTAGATGGGATGTCTGGGCCTGCACTGGTGCCGGCGCAATGCTCCAGACGGCTACGAATCCATTGGCGCAGCCAACAGCAATGTCACTGGGAGAGAGCCATGCTACACATGTACAGACGGTAGAAGGCGGCTTGGCTTGGAAGATGGGAGAGTGTACTTTGTCTAAGGGAAGCAAGTAAGCATAAATGCTTAATTCGTAGAGAGAAAAGAAAAAAAAAACTTACAAAAATCGGTTTTCTTAGGAGATCTGTTAATTTTGACATCAAGAACTCGCACATAGCCATCGCCCCATACGCCAGCAAGAAGTCCGATATTCTTAAGGGCATCTTCTTCATCTTCTTCTCGTTGCTCTCGAGGCATCGGGCACCAGGCCACACGCCTCAGATCACCCCAGTTAGTACATAAAACCACGCGCAATTTTGGCGCAAAGCTCATATCAATGGTCTTAGTAAGTGAGTCACTCCTCTCAGATTTGAGTGCCCAGATTTGTAGAGCACATGGGTAAGGCGCTGACGGCCGGAAAGCCGGAGCAGAATAGTCCTTGAGCTGATCTGGGTAAACCTCTTTTTGTTCTTTTGAAATCGGGCTAACCACAGCCATATATTGGTTGAGACCGCCCTGGTTCGGAGCCCAGGAAACACACTGAACACGGTTCCCTAGATTGAGAATCCATCCCTGTCGTTTCTTTTTCTTTTTGGAATCCGACTTCTCTGCCGTAGGCTGATCTTTTTTCTTAGAGCCGATTTCATTCCACGCTTCACCGAAGTTGAACGACTCGTGTTGGCCCAAAGCAAATACTTTTTGATCATCAGCAGGCCCAACCAGAACTGTATGCTTTCCCTCCTTTGGCTGAGGAAAATACGTTTGCCTCGCCTCCTTTTCATTAATTAGTTCAACGCGCTGTCGTTTACTAACGCGCTCGCCGTCCTCATCAGCGTAGTACCAGTCCCAGCCACGCGTACTTTCATTCTTCACATCCTCCGGTTCAACGCCGAATGTTGAGCCATAGATATAGTCCTGGGTCGTTGATGCCTCGTCCAAGGAAGCACGGGTAGGAAGCCCCGAGTCAACTCCTCGGAACCATCGGTCCCTCGCATAAATAATAGATGCTAGGTCTCTCTCATCTTGGCCAAACGTCACCTGCAAGTGTACCGACTTTCCCACATGATCAAGGGGATTCCAAGTACCCCGCGAATGGGTTTCATCGCCTATGTTACCCTGTTGTTTCGACTTGCTATGACTTGGCCGGGAGAGTTTTGAAGGATTTCGACGACGAACTCTCGTCTCATCATCCCCCGAGAATTCCGCGTCCTCCTCTTTGACATCCTCCTCTTCCGCCTCATCGTCGTCATCGTTATCATCCTCTTCATAATCCCCATCCTCTCCGGGAGCTACCTGGAACTCGTCATCAGATGAATCACCTTGGATATCTGGCTGCTTGCCCCTGCTTCGCGACGACTTTTCGTTTGTATTTTTAACTACGAGCTCTGATTCCTCCTCACTGAGAACGAGGTCCTGGGTGTATTTGGTTTGAACACCAGACAGACGATTGGACCTACGAGCCCGAGGCATTGTCATTCAGCCTATTCCTAGCACAATAATGAGCTGGCTATAGAATGGTAATGGTAAACCCAAGAACACAAGAGTTGCTAGACAGTAGGTTTTGAAGTTGTATGTAGTATTTCTGAAACTAGGCCTGTCTGACCACTCAAGAAGGCTTATGACAATACTGTGAATCGCACGTCTTAGCTCAAATTAACAGACTCATGGCTGCCTACCAATGCGAACAGCAAATTATGTAGACGAAGAAGATAAATGATCCTTTTAGTTGAAAATGAGAGGGAGGGTAAACCAGACGAAGAGCAGGATGAATGAAGGATAAAATGAAGCAGTAGTCGATAGGCCTAATCAGGATTAGTGCCAGCCTTGGCGCCATGTAATACACATACAGTTTCCGTATTGCAGTTCCATCACCTTTCTTGGCTGATATCATTATTGATACCATTTCGTAACTCAGGAATTTAGAGACAATATAAGATGAAAAATAAGAGATCTCATAGAGGGCCCTTTTTCCTTTCTCTTTCTTTAGTTACCTCGAGGATTATACAATTGCCTGTCTAACTATAAGGCGGCGATCCCCTTTAAACAATAAATAAACAAGAGATACCTTGATAGGCGAAATTTCTCAGTGGGGTATAACCAGCAGTATCCACGATAATGAATTACCGTACCTGGAAGATCCCCACGGCGGGCTTTTTGTCTTTGATAATAATAATACCCAAGTTCAATGGTTTCATCCCCTCCCTTTGGTCAACATACTCATTCCATTTCGAACTTATATCAACATAGGGGATTAGTTCTATTCAAGATTATCAGTTGAAAGAGAAACTAAATTTTAACTATCTCCTAAAACACATTATCTGGCTTATTTTTCTAGAGTGAGAACAAGAAAAGCACAAAACACCTCTAAGCCAAGTTACCCGCTACCTACCTACTATATCTATAAACATGGCTCAATCTTATCCAGGAGTCCTCCACAACTACGTAAGGCTTCCCCCCCTCCAAGAGAGAAAAAGAAAAGAAAAGAGATATATAAAATGAAATAAAAGTGAGAAGGAAAAGGAAAAGAAACGGGAAACCTTACCAATTCAAGAGAATAATGAGATAATAGTAAAGGCTAACGCCCACTAAACCTAGGCCCCCGGTCTAACTGCCTTTGAATTTAAGACCTCAAACCAAACCCCGAAACCAAACAGCCTCCTTTTTGTCGGCGGGCTAACTGACGGCTTCTGCACAGTTCCATACGTGGCATCACTAGCCAAAGCCCTCGAATCGACCGATTGGTCAATCTACTCTGTCCTCCTGACCTCCTCCTACTCCGGCTGGGGCACAGGAAGCCTAGACCAAGATGTCGAAGAGATCGGCCAATGCGTGAACTACGTACGGAGTCTCAAGTCCAAGACTACTGCCCCCCATGGCGCCGGAAAGATCGTCATCATGGGGCATTCCACCGGGAGTCAGGATATGCTACATTACCTATATGCTGCAAATCCGGTCGCGACGAAGCCAGCCGTGAATGGAGTGAAGGGCTTGGTACGTCCGGTGGTGGATGGGGCGATCATGCAGGCGCCTGTGTCGGATCGGGAGGCGATTCTAGGTACGATTCGAGAGAGCCCTGAAGGTCGTCAGGCATATGAGACGTTGGTGGAGTTTGCGAGGCAGGAAATTGAGGGAGGCAGGGCGATGTCGATTTGTCCGGTGGAGTTGACGGGGTTGGTTGGTTTGCCGCCTCATACGCCGGTGAGTGCGCGGCGGTTTTGGAGTCTTGCGAGCCCGGAGAGTCCGCTGCAGCCGGCGGAGGATGATTTGTTTAGTTCTGATGCGACAGATGAGAGTTTGGAGGGAACGTTTGGCATGGTTTCAGCGAGGGGCCTGTTGAGAGGACGGTTGGCGGTTATGTACTCGGGAAGCGATGAGTATGCGCCGCAGGGAGTTGATAAGGAGGCATTGTTGTCGAAGTGGCGGAGTGCAATGGATAAGGGGCAGGGCGAGAACAAGTGGGATGAGGCCAGTGGAGTGATTCCTGGGGCAAGTCACAATGTGAAGGATGAGGGACAGGGTTGGTTGCTTGACCATGTTCTTGATTATTTGAAGAGGGTTTAAGAATGTATATAGTTTATTTTCTTTTATTTCTCTCTTTCTTGGGACACGCAAAAAAGAAAACAAGAGGGATTCGCACAACTCTATTGTACAGGACATAGGAAACTCGAGCGCCAGTGGTCATAACAGACGAACAATAATGAGGGTATAGGTAGAGGATGTGAAGGGTAAGGATCCAGGTTCAAGCCCTCCTCTTCCCTCCCCTCCCCTCCCCTGACTAAGGACGGAAGGAAAGAAGGGAGTTCAGAGTAAGTCACGAAATTGGGCCGGCGGGGGGTAGATGGGGGAAGACGAAATTAAAGAGGGAGAATTATATACAGCAAGAAAACAAGACACGAAAAAAAAAAAAAAGATAATAATCAAACCTTCAACCACAATGTGAAGACACCCTTCAAATATTCCACAATCTCATGTCCACCCAACTTACTCTCGCCATACAAGCGATCAACAAAGGTAATGGGACACTCTGCAACCTTGAATCCCATAGCCTTAGCTCTCACCATCATTTCCATCTGGAAACTATATCCCTTGCTTTGGGTGCTATGAATGACTTTTTCCAAAACACTCTTCTTATACAGACGGAAGCTCCCCGTCAGATCACTGACACCAGGCATGAGCATCACGTCAGCGATCAGGTTGGCCGTACGCGACGTAAACTTGCGGAACAGATCCCAGCCATACACGCCCCCATGGATGTTACCACGACTAGCATACCTAGTACCAGTCACGATGTCGGCGTCGGTCTCCTTCTGGATGCGGATCATCTCCGGGATGAACTTGGGATGGTGACTGAAGTCGGCATCCATGATGATCACGTAGTTGCCTGTGGTGTACTGTAAACCGTGTACGTATGCAGTTCCGAGTCCGAGTTTGCCAGCGCGGGGCTTTAGGATAATATGGTCAGCACCCCAGACCTTCTGCAGTTGTTTGGCGATTTCGAGGGTGCCGTCAGGCGATCCATCATCAACGATGATGACTTCCCAGTTTAGCTTACTATCCAGGATAGGTCAAAAAGTTAGCTTGTTTCTAACGCGTTTAATTGCTTGTTTATCTGCGTTTTTCTCTTCTGTTTCATTTAGGAGCCAAAAAGGGGATTGACTGGGGTGGGGGAGTCGATCAATGGAGCTGAACTCACTTCTCTCGAAATGTCCGCTCCAACAACCAGCATATGATAGGGAGGTTCTTCCGCTCGTTGTAGGTCGGGAGAATAACCGAGTACTTGTTGCCTGGTGCGCCCATATTGATTGCGTAGAAAATGAAAACAGAAAGAGGGAGAAAGACGATGCCACAGAGTGCAATTGCAGGATGGGATTGAGGGGGTGAAAGATGGAGGTTGCACTTGCTCCTTAGTAGGTCAAAATACGTATGAGATCCGCCTTTGGTTGGCTCCAAACAATAACGTGGCCAGAATTCGGCTCTGATGGAGCACCCGAACCACAGGAACTACATTTACATTCTTGCTAGCTGCCAGGGGGTATTTTGCTCCCTTAATAACGGTATATAAAATTTTAAATTAAAAAAAAAAAAAAAAAAATTTCAAAGCCAACCAGTCAACTGATTGTTGCCTTGTACCTATGTGTTCGATGGACTTGGACGAACGAATGTGGGCAAAAAATTTTCCCGTTAAAAATTTCCTGAATAAAAAAAAAAGAAAATGATAAAGACCAGGGCTATCATAGAGCAGCCAGAAATATATCAAAAAACAACACTATATGCTCCTCCTTTATATAAGTAAACGAGAGAATCTGTGCCCATAGGGCCCTGTATGCTCCTTATCCTTCCATAAACGCCGTGTTGGTAGTAACCTGAAAAGAGAAAAATAGAGCCAAGAAGGAAGAAAAAAAAAAGGAAAAGAAAATGACCTAAATGTGTGGCCAAATGTTACCATCAAGATATTGGAATCACACAAACTAGGTTTAAGGGGGAAATTAAATTAGGAAATAGCACGCAGACCGGTCACACCAATAGAAGCCATGTAGACCACGCAAGAAAATCATTCATATGCACATGAGTAATAATGGAAGTCGCTTTCATCACATTAAAAATGCCAACGCCGTGGATTTAGACGCCTCGATCAGCACTCCTTGACGGTCGCCGCCGAAGTGATTTCAAACTAATCAGTCAAGGATATGCAATAGCATATATTTTCGTATTGCGCCTTTGCTGTATATGTTTGTGTCATGCTGCCTGACGCTTTCTCAGTTGTCGTTGGTGTCGGCTCATTCACACTAATCCCAATTGTTTGGGGGGATGCTGACACAATAGAACCATCATCCATATACTGCATCAGCTGGCAGTACGGGTCCTGAGCTTGGGCATAATCCCTCTTTTCCTCCATTTTAATCCTGCGAGGATAATTTTGAAGAGAGCTCTCCCGTTTCGAGAGAGAATTTGTTGCAGTTGAAGTCTTTTCAGACGGGCCGGATGTATCAATGGATTGGGAAGTGGGATTTGGATAGTTAAGATATGTCGATGTGGTAGTAGCGCTACTATACCGTGCCGCTTTCGTGGTTTCATTGATGTATAGGAAAAACTCCATCGCAGTGCTATTCCACCAACAAAACCATAGCCGGTCCCCGGCATTTATGCCTGTTCTGCGATGGTGGACATGGGCAAAAATCTCTTCCTCTGAGATTTCTCGTTTAGTAGCCGTGTTGGACGTGAATGTCTCTTCTGGTAAAACGATTAATTTATCAAAAAAAGTGAAGAACGACAGAGCTGGGCCAAGACTGAGATCACTACCATCCACCACATAATTGAGGGGTAGTGAAGGATTAGAAAACACTGGGGGCTGAGCGCCGTAACTGAGGGTCTTCGAAAAAGGATCGTCCTCGAAATCAATCACCCTATTTGTGTCGTTACCACCAATTTTAATAGGGATAGATTTTGAGGTAAGACAGCCCCATGTAGGTGTATAATCCTGATCGATAATGCAAAATTTCGACTGATTCTTAGACACTGCTGGAATTGCAAAATCGCCCGTAGGAAGAGGGAGTAAGTTGGAAGGTATAGAGATTGGAGTTGCATCCATCCGGGGGGTGGCCGTCACAGTCACAATTTTTGGTCGATCATCATGCGAACTAGCCTCCTCTGCAGCCTTTTTCGCCCCCAAGACACCACCAATCGCGCCTCCAATGCTAGCGCCAACAATTATGACCACGATAATCAAGACCAGGGTCCAAATAGGTAGGCCACAACATGCCTTTTTCTTGCCTTTGCTTTTAAGTTTTTCTTCGAAAGCCATGACACCCGTGATTGGTGCTGGTGCTGGGGCGCTCTCCTCGCGCTCGTCGCTGTGGTTCGCAGGTGCTAGTGGCCTTGATGATACCTCTGACATGGGAAGATCTCGACTATCAGTGCTACTAGGCAGCTCCGCAAGGGCGGCAGCACTAGGAAGAGCTTCTTCCGATGTTTCGAGTTTCGGGGAAGCTCCATCTGGATATCGTGAGTAAGGCGGAAGCTGCTCCGTGTGGCCATCTGGACCGATTAAATCTCCTATATCATCATCGGCACGGCCGGGGGGTCTCTGGTAAGCTTCTTGATTATGACCAGGGAAGCCTAGAGGTATTGCGTTATTATCGATGCCTTCCTCTAAAACAACATTCTGTGAGTACATAGCGTATGGATGTTGTGGGGCGTTTGATTCCCCTAACGATCGCTCAACCGGGCGTATAGTTGAAGTGGTTGTCACACTAGGGGAACGACTAACGCCGACCTGCGGGTACATCGCATATGGGTGACTGGGTCCAGTTGCCCCAGTATAAGGACTAAGGGCGCGAGGAGGAATAGAGAAACGCGATGAAGAGCTTTGGCTGCGCTGCGTTACGGAAGCGGTAGTATTGGATGTGATGGAGTGTCGGTAGGATAAATCAACCCCCTTCTGAGGTAGACTTGATCGGTGGAAGGTTTCCTCATCGAAAGATACCCGGGCCTCATCCCCAAATGGATTCTGGAGGAGCTCATCGTCATTCGCTGCGGGTTCAAAAGGCTTCTGCTGATGGGGTAGGGATGATCGGAGGGTGTTGGACGAGGCAATGGAAGAAATAGACAATCTTCGGGGAGTAAGAGTGAGCTGCTCTGAATCGATAGATTCTAGTGAATATTCATCGGAGAAAACATTTGGGTTCGATGAGCGACCGGGCGTTGAAGGACTACGCATTGAATCACGATCGTGGCCTGGACCCGACCGAGATCGAGAGGACTGCGACAACGAGCGAGAAATGTCGGAGGATAAACGCCTAGGCATGGCGTATCACAGCCCCGTCGGGCTTCCTATCTTTGATTCGGTCAGTCTGACTGAGGTTTGGGGGGTTTCAGTCACCTGAGTCGACTGAAAGCTACCTCTAGACAGGTGAAACCGGGCCGAAAGAGTGGACGGAAGATGGGGAGGGGAGGAGAGGGGAGAGGGTGATGGGGGAAGAGAGTGACTAGAGGTGAGGATTATAGAGAGGGTAAAAAGAGAATGAATTAGGAGATGAGAGGCGAGGGAGCGGGAAGGATAGGAGAGGTCGTAAGAGGCTAGGCTGTGTATATGGCTTGTTGTGGTTGTTGCCGGAGGACGAGGAGTAGAGCGTGGATCATGGAAAAGAGGACAAGAGGAGAGAGTAAAAGAGAGGAGGAGGAGGAGTGGGAGCCTGAGGAAGACAGTCTCCCCAGAGGGACTAGTCTATCTGTCTAGCGGTACTGGGCTGTGTGGGCTTTTTGAGGAGGGAACCAACAAATCTTTTCTTTCGGTCACCCAGAGGAAAAAAATAAGTAAAAAAAAAAAAAAAAGAAAAGCCATTCAAGGTAACTCGATCTGGTCTTATTCTAGGCAAGGTTAAATTTTGAGACTAATATACAGTGTTATTATTGTGAACTGATTAATAAGATTCTTGATATACGATCTGGGCTCTCAATGTGCCGCGAGAAATAACTACCTTCCTACCTAGCCGATAAAATTGCCAACCATGTGGCTGCTTGCTTGCTGTGTCTCTGAATATAAAACCGGGGTGTGGATAATCCTCCTCGTAAAAGTTGATGGAATCGCTCAACGATCATTGTGGCTCCTCCCTCATCAAACATATCGTGTTTCCGGAGTATCCTCGGCATTACTAGCCTTGCGGCTGGTACTACGAGGTAGTAGCTGTCCATCCCACTCGAACTGAGCTTGGCCTGAAACATCAGACGGCCTATCATTGTTGACGAAATTATATCGAATCTCCCTTCGATAGATAGGCAGCACCATATAGTGCTTGGCCATCATCTATGGAAAATCTTCCTCAATTACCACTCGGAAACATCCATGTTGGGAGCCACCAAGGTACTGAATCTTAGGCGAGGAAAATAACGGCTAGCTACTTGGAAACTCAAAGAGATCTGCGTTTCCGTTCTTGGTTGTTCTGATAATTTTGACGGACGCTACGGAGTAACTAACTAATAAATTTTCAACCCGAATTCTACTAAACACGAAAGAGCCCTATAAAAACTTGGGTTTGCTGGTGGAACCGCAGGGTCTGTAGGTGATAACCTATCAGACAACTCACTCCGGAGTACAGTAGTGCCTGGGACGAAAAACTCTATCTGGCTGAATCCGGAAAACCCGTAAAGTGCAAGTGAACCCTCGACAGCAAAGTAGTCGGTTCACATTCCAGAGATCATCATCACTGTCGTCATATGGATTGCATTAAAGAAATTTTCCTTATTTATCTCCATAAAAAGGGCATACAACCCTCAGAGCCTATCATTTCCCATTGCATTAGCTTTAAGGGCCTAGCCTTAACCATTTACACCATGCGCCTTATCGTGCAGCTGGTTTAATAGAGTACCAAGGTAGGGTTCTCGATGACGGAGAAAACAGCGAACTTGACCGAAGACGATCACAAACTGGACCATTACCTTACTCCATACTACGGTAGGCAAGGACAAAGGGCCCAATACGGCCCACCGTACTGTGTACCTTGGGAAAAAAATTTTTTTTTTTTTCTTTTCTTGACTCCCTTTTCATTCTTCTCCCCCACCTTTTCTTCTCGTTCAACATAAAATTGAAATATTTCAAAATGTTAGTTAAAAGAGACTGCCGAAACCTTGGTTCAAATCACCCTTCAAACCCACAAGGCTCTAACCCTCCTGCCAATAGGGCAATATTATTTATCATTCGAGATGATACTTCAACTAGATACCTGAGCTTTCGAGAGTTTTTCCCTATCCCTTCTTAGAGATAACCCGTGTGACGTGTATCTCTTTTGAGCTTGAAATCTGAGCTCCAAGCTCAAGAATTTCGTAATAGTGATCTTTTATCTATTGACTGACTGTTAATGGCGGTTCTTTAGTTTGTGGAGGGTAACTTTGTAGTAAATTTTCCCGATGCTAATATCCACGGTCCAGAAAGCAATAGGTACCTACCGTAGAACCCGATAGTAGTTATAGGGCTCAAGTGGGTATTCAAACATCGTTCCTTGGCCCATTTCGTCCAGAAAGTTCAAGAAAAGAATACCATTGTGAATAAAATGGACCCACTTGTCAAGGAATTTTTTCAACCAGATTGTAACTACACAACACACACATGGCCTAGAACTTAATCTCCGCATCCATGCTAGGGCTCATACCCTCAGGTGGAAAATACATCCAGAATGCAATAATCACGGCTGTCGCCTCAAAGCAAGAATGTCCGACAGTTTTACTAGACCTTTTTCTCCCCAGCCCTCGACACCGCTTCGAACATCAGGCCTGACATGAACATACCAAGCCCATGCACGTCTATCAAGATCGTCTTTGTTGAGACTGGAAACCCACGACTGGCAAACTAGGTCAATAGAACGCAGAAGATTTCCCAAGCACCGTTCGCCGTCTACTCTTGCCTGAGCCTGGCCCTTTTTTTGTGGACTATGGAGAACATTATCCTTCGTTTTGACCACTTCTGTAAATGACTTGAGCAGATACGAGCGTGCAGAGTCCGCAGTGAATATCGGGAGGGGTTTATTTGCTTTTGGCCCAGCACCAGAACGATTTGCCTTTCGTAATGCTTCAATATCAATGCCCCAAAGTGGTGGCGCGGAGCCTTGTGCACTTGGGATACATTCTCCGAGCGTATGGCTATGAGCAGCGGTGATTGTGGAGTCTCCTTGCGAATTGGATTGTTGGGAGGGTTCTCCCTCTCTCGGGTCATAATCCCATCTTTTCAGTACTTTGATGTCTCGGCCCAAAATTGTGACAATCGGTTGACCCTCGCCCCAGCCTTCCTGTTCAGCAGATTGCCCACTTTCAATTCCCAGGCTGACTGCCTTAGAGCGACTGTTCGCACTGACAACAGCTTGAGCCAAACTCAGCCTACTGGAAATTGGCTGCTCAGGCATCGTATATCTTAAAACACAAACAGCAAAGGCTAATACTAAAGGTGCTCTATTGGTTTGTAAAACAATTTTTGATAACTCCTCTTCGGTAGCGGATGATTCTGGCAGAGCCAAAGCACATTCAGTCGCGTACGGAGTCGTATCGATCTTTTGTAGAGGGCCCTTAGACCTTTTCTGGGCAGAGCCTTCGGTACTACCCTCTTCTGTACTCCCTGTTGGCGCTGGTCGTTTCTTAGAGACCTTCTTTGCGGCGCTAAGAACTTGCTTTGCGACTTTGTCATTCAGGAAAATTGCTTGTAAGGCTTTGAGTTCGCATTTGGCTATTTTATCGGCTCTATAAGGCCATTAGGAGAGCTTGGTAAATATCGTTATATATAGAATGCTACCATTCATACGTTGTCAGGTCTGCTTTCTGGAGCTCTTTAACCTTGCCCAGTGCAGTTGCTAAGGGCACTTTGGCTTGCTGGGAGAGAAATCGTAGTAATTCCTGCACTTGAGCAGCAGCCATGGCATTTATCTGCAATTTATAGAGTAGAATAAGATATTTTTTTTTAAAAAAAAAAGAAAAAAGAAAAGAAAAAGAAGAAGGAGTCTAAAGACAGGGCGTTGGTAAAGCGTGCAACTCGTCTAACTTCTACGAGTATAGGTAGTGATGTGCTTGAGAATATTGTTGCCTGAGGCAGAGATTGATCTCCACCCAGTAGTAGCTTCAGGCAACTCTTCTTCAACTCAACTAACGAGGCTAACTTCATCCCAACGCGGTGCCCCACGGCGGCCATCTCAAATTAATTGCTGCTCATGCAGCCTCTTCACAATGGCGGACGACTCCAAACCCAAGGCGTTCCCAGATACCTCTTCGAAATTGTCAGCACCAGCCAAGAAGTCTCTCTTTGAACGCCAGAAAGCCGAAGCCGAAGCCAAACGAGCCCGAGAACGAGCTGAAACCGCCGCCGTTTACGAAGACTTTGTAAAGTCATTCGAAGATGATTCTCCCGCCCTAGATAGATCGACAGATGGAAGACCAGGTCGGTTTGGGAATCGTAATGCAGGCTTTGGAGGAGGACCAGCAAAACGACATTTTACAAGCTCTGGGTCCCGCATGAGCGGACCTGGCACCTTAGGCCCGCCTCCTTCATCGCTGTCCCGCAAGCGCACACATGAAGGCTTCCAACCACTACATCGAAACCGAGATTCTGCCCAAGGCGTGCTTGGTTTTGAGAATAACACACCGCTTGGGTCCTCGGCGGCATCAGCTTTTCGCGCCTCAGATGACGAGGACGATGGGGGGGCTGATGCGAAGGAAGCTGAGAGGGCCGCGGCGAAACCAACATTATATCTTGCCTCATTACCGCCAGGGACGTCTCCGTCGGTGATTAAATCTTTAATTCCATCTGTCCTTAGTGTCGACAATGTCAAATTCCTACGTCCCCCCAGCCAGCCGGCCACCGACCGAAAGTCTGTTTCGGCAATTGTGACCCTTGCAAACGAATCCGCTGCCTCCGATATTGACAGCGCTGTCAGTGCTCTTCAAAACAGGTATTTAGGATGGGGATACTATCTTTCGATATCGCGACATCTCTCCTCCGCTGCTATCGGGTCGACAGTGCCCGTGAGCATGGGGCTTTCGTCCACAAGTTCTCTCCCATTTGGTGCTAAGTCGATTGTACCAGAGCTGGGAGGTCGCTTGAACCGTGCGCCGCCTCCTGGCATGCATCGCGGTGGATTTGCGCCTCCAAGCTCGTATGGGCCCACGTATGCGGGAAGCGGCGCCTCTACACAGGTCGAAGTTAAATCGCCATCCGACTTGAAGCAGTTGAAACTGATACACAAGACACTGGAAAATTTACTAAACTACGGACCGGAGTTCGAAGCTCTTCTAATGAGCCGGTCCGAAGTCCAAAGGGAAGAGAAATGGGCTTGGATCTGGGATGCAAGAAGTCCTGGCGGTGTATATTATCGATGGAAGCTGTGGGATGTAATAACAAATGCCCGTTGTCAGGGTTCTCAAAGGGGGAAATCCCAGCACTCATTACCAATATTTGAAGGTGGAGCCGTCTGGGTCCCACCAGAAACAGATTTGAAATTTGAATATACTACACGCTTGGATGAATTTGTCTCAGATGAGGACTACGATTCATCTGATGAAGATATGTCAGACAACGAGGATGAAAGGCGTCACCATGGCGGGGCGCCTCCGGAAGGTTCAGGAGCCAATGAAGGTCTAGGTTACATGAATCCGATAAAAAAAGCTAAATTGGCTCATCTACTTGCGCGGCTCCCCACAACTCATGCTAAGCTACGGAAAGGCGATGTGGCGCGGGTCACTGCATTTGCCATCGAGCATGCTGGGGCGGGAGCAGATGAGGTTGTTGAAATGATTGTCTCAAATATTCTTGAGCCGTATGCTTACACAGGTGCGAACCCCGACCGCGAGTTGGTGAAAGGAATTGCACGCAAAGAGCAAAGCGGCGACGCAAATTTGACAGACGAGACATCGAAAGAAAAACTAGATACTTCATCTGCGAAGCTTGTTGGTCTTTACTTGGTCTCTGATATTCTTTCTTCATCGGCAACCAGTGGTGTACGGCATGCATGGCGATACCGTCAGCTCTTTGAGTCAACCCTAAAAGCCCAACAAGTTTTCGAGCATCTTGGGCGACTCGAAAAGGAGCTCAGCTGGGGGCGATTGAGGGCAGAAAAGTGGAAGCGAAGCATCGGTGCTCTTCTTCATCTGTGGGAGGGATGGTGTGTATTCCCACAGTCGAGCCAGGAGAATTTCCTCCAGGCCTTTGAGAAGCCACCACTCACCGAGGAAGAATTACAAGAAGAAAAAGAAAAGGCCGAGGCTGAACGGGCAGCTGGTGCGGTTATAAAGAACAAGAGCCGCTGGAAGAGCGTGGAAGAGGACTCAACCACTGGGCGATTTGACCCGGGTCGGCCTCCTGAAGCCAAGCGGCCCCGAGTAGACGTCCCTGAGGAGAACTCGGGAGATATGGATTGGGATGGCGAGCCAATGAGTGATATTGATGGAGATCCGATGGAGGACAGTGACTTAGAAGTCCCAGACGGTGAACCTCTCGAGGAGCCCCCTTCCGTGGAAGTGCCAGACAAACAAGAGTCCGAGAAGCCCCTGGAACAAGAACCGAAGGCAACCACCCAGCTAAACCGCAAACCACGACCTAGGGCAGAGGATATGTTTGCAGATTCAGATTCAGAGTAATAAAGGGAGATTGCTGAGATGTTTTAGGGATAAGTCACACAGAGATAACCTAGACCGAACCTTGTAATATTTATTTATTTACTTTTCCTTGCCCAAACATGAACTAGTTACCTGAATATCATGGAGCTCACCTGGGCACGCGCTTCTGGTAAAGTTTGGCGCCTTAAGGCCGCACTAATGTTTGCCCCACAACCATGCCTTCTAAGTGTTGACCGATTTATCCCATCTCCTTCTCTCTTCCCTTTCTCTCCCTCATCACAAAGACATTTCAAGTCACGAAATTCCTTTTCTATCTGATAATATTTTCCATTGTCCCAAAATCTACTCAAAATGGCCGGTGAGAACCAAAAACCCCTCCAACACTTTTTCCAACGCAATGTTTTTTTTTTTTTTTTTGAATCCTCACTACCCCTCCTTGAGGCGCGGACTGCCCCTCTTCTTAAAAGGACCGCCCTTATCCTCTACAATCATCGTGGAAACATTTATAAGCTAATCAGCCCAATATTCCTCTACAGATTTTACAAGCATCGCTCGTACGTGATCCTATTCTTCCTGATTATCCAATACCGCATTTGTTTCCCTCCTCCCTCCTTCTCACAATGCCAAGCCGTTGCCTCCAAACATTTGGGCAAGAATCGCCCTCTTGAGGCTGAAATTGACAAGCGACACGGAAACTAATCACACCAAGCAGAGGAGTTCGTCAAGTTCTACTATCAGACCTTTGATAGCAGTCGTGAGGGTCTCGCTGGGCTCTATGTATGTAACCGCAACATTTAGCCAACAACGGCAAGATCCTACAAAATAAAAATAAAAAGAGAAATCAAAGAAAAGAACTAACCCGTTTTTCGGTATATTTACATATATAGCGCGAAAAATCTATGCTCACATTCGAGACCACCTCAATGATGGGCGTAGGCCCTATTATGGAAAAGCTTATTGTAAGTAAATGGCATCCACGATAACCTTTTGTATCACAAATAGTCATTCACTAACATTGACTTCTTTTCTTCTTATACAGGGTCTCCCCTTCCAAAAGGTTCAGCATCAGATCGCGACCCTAGACGCTCAGCCATCCAACGAATCGGGCGGAATTCTAGTCCTGGTCACTGGCGCTTTAATGGTATGTATAGCAATTCCCGTGTAAAACGATGGACGCACACCTTGGCTGTTTATCTTCTCATGGCTGGCTAACCACCCTTTTTTTTAAACAAAAAATATAGGTCGATGATCAACCGCAGCCTATGAACTACACACAGACCTTCCAGCTTCTCCCCGAGGCTGGTAGCTATTTTGTTTTCAACGACGTTTTCCGTCTAGTTTACAACTCATAATCTTAGACTAACGAGAAAATATCAAAAACCACACAAACGTCAATATACAATATGAAGACATAGCGGGGGATGGAGATGGACGAAGATGTATCAAAGAGAATTATGATTATTACGAATTGGAGAAATGAAATGGTCGGCCTCCTCTTTTCTAATTCTGCGTTCCTTCCCACCTCCCTTTCCTCCTTTTTTTTCCCCTATATCATACCTCCGGTCATCGTGTGCTTGCTATGACTAGATAGGAGATGGGTACAACTGCCACCCTGGTTCTGCCCATATGCTCTTGGTTTTATTTTTGTTCCAAGGTATAATTATTATCGACGTGCAGATATTCGCACCATCTGTATGTGATTTTTCTTAGACACAGGTTTAGATGTACTCGTCATGAATTCGAATGTGGATCTTTTTATGAATCGTCTTACAATAAAAGAAAGGTTCGCTAAGCCCAAGGTGGCCTGATGTCTATTCAATCTCTCCGAAATTGAGGGGGGAGTGAGGAATGCCAGCCAAACAGATATACGATACATGACTCCTTAGGACATCATCTTTTGAAAAATAACCCAGAAACCTCGGCAATTTCCCTCATGAATCGCCTACAAATATATATCAAAGATCCCTATCTTGGAGAAGGGGTGTATCCTCGTATGGACCACAGTCCTGGTCGTCTTGGTACTCATTTCCTTCTCCTGGGTGCACCGCCGCTGTGTCCTTACCATAGTCATGACTATGTCCCTTATTCGGCCCCAGATATTCAAAGAAAACTGACAGGACAAGAAGTGTGCCTTGTAAGCACGCTGTGACGATCAAAACACCCCAGGTGCTCCAGCCCTTCTTGCCCAGACGTGCAGCCAGACTTCCAGCCCAAACAAGACTCCCAGGGGTCTGAATGCACATCATGGGTATGCTTAGGCTGCCTACACAACGCAATCTCAACGTCGTATAGATTTGAGGGAAATATTGAATGGAGGATAGAAGGGCAGCCAAGATACCCGAGAAGTTCGACCAAGCCTGTAGATGGGATGGGAATCTGGAACCAATCACGAGCGTGATAATCAGCATCGCCAGCGCGTGGAAAATACAGATACCAGCCACAGCCAGTGCGGTCCGGTAAGTTGGCCGATCATTCGAGCTCAGGGAAGGTAATGGCGAAGTGTCGCGAGGGAAGAAGGTCACAAAGAGGGCGAGGCTTTTTTTTTATACGGAGGTTAGCTGAGTGCACTCTCTCTAGGATAGCAACGGACTGTGTAAGGAGTGGGTGGTTTTACATTGCAAAAAAGCTCAGCCATTGTGTTCCAACTTGAAGGATACCTAGTAGTCCCCCAAAACAGGACCACCCATCAATAGCCCCACAACAGGCTACATCTTGTAGACTCTGCTGTTGCGATGCTACGTTCGCTAGAGCAGACGAGCTAGACGTCGTCCCCAGAAGGATAAAATACGGCGAGATTCCGAAGGAAGTTTTCAACCGGGCGATACGGATCAGCTGAGGGAGGTAGGAGAATAGGATTCCAAAAACAATGAGACTGTCCCAGTTTAGCGATGAACACAAGCGGAAGGGGAGAAAATCACATCAACAGGGATGCGAGAGCAGAGGTACACACATCGAAAGGACAAAATTTTTGGTATCTGGCGAAACCAGATGGTTACATTGCGAATTCGGTGTATCCATTTCGAGATCGAGATGTGAGCACCAGAGCTAGGTTGCAGTCATAGAGCTCCCGCATATAATATACCACCGTGTCAGAGATATCGGTTCAGACAGGGAAAAGATCTCCAATGAGGGTATTGATCAATCGAAAGCAGCGGAATCTTATTGCGGTGGGGAGGAGGGCGACTCGTTTTTGAGGCGGTTACCAGACCACCAGATAAGGATACTCAACATCAAAACATCGTCCGTCCTGTCCTGTCTCGCAGAAGGAAAGAAGATTATGTTTGTTTTTTGTTTTCTTTTTATTAGTGTGTTTGTTTTTGTTTTTTTTTTTGTTTTTTGTTTGCTCTGGTTGGGAATTTCTTTCTTAGATTAAGGTTCCTGCCTTGATGGTGGATGACTGATCACAACTCCGAGGAGGGAAATGAGGAGCAATAATAGGTAGGTAACAATAGCAGGTGGATAGAGTCTAGGATGGGGGAGGGACGAGGCTACTGACTAGTACTATTTTACCTCCGCATTTCCAAACCAGGACTAGTCTTATCAGGTGCTCCGTAGTCAGCAAAGCTGAAACTGCTCGATATCACCGCCTTCCTGAATCTATCAAGCCTCTGGATCTGAATTTCTACATAGTTCTGAAAATACATCTTAAGTCTAGAGATTCATCCTTTCCTTATCTGCATATTACAACTTCCTAAGAAACAGGATTCTTAAGTTTGCTAGTCAAAATCTCGTAAATACGTTTATCGTCCCGAAGTTGGGCACGAAATGACCGCCTTTAGTGACCAAGACCAGCCTCAACATGACAGTAACAGTCAATCAGCACATATTCTACTTTTACTGTTGTCCCTCTTCCATGGCTCAATCGCTCAATGCTCCAGTTTCCCATCCAAGCAAAGCACAAGAGTAGAAATTCTTATGCATACCCACTGCAAATAGATGCACAGCTTGGTCAATGCTTGGAACAACCAGCAAGGCCAAGCCCCATCGATGACGCCAGTAACCACTGTTGGCCTCTTGCGTCGTCACATACGTCACTCAGCAGTCATATCTGACCAGCACCTTGCTTTTAGCACAGAAACTTGCAGCTCCGTCCATGGTCATCCGTTATCATTCTAAATCGAAATATATATACGTGCGGGCCCTGACATCAATAGAATATCACCTAGTATGTCTACATTTCTACATCTTAATGGGGTCGAAGCATTCTCGGCTAACTGCAAAATTAAAGAGCAACACTCTTTCAGAAAATCAACCGTAAAAAATGAAACTACATCTGGCTTCGTGTTTGGTATTTGCCCTTGCCACTGTTGAGGTAGTCGGGGCATCCAACTGGTTTACCAGAGCTGGTAGGCTTGTTTTCTTACTTCCTGACTGAATGAGCTACTTGGCTGATAATCTCATATAGTATACAACAAGTGGCATGAGACTGAGCTTGAACGCTGGCTCTCTGATCATGGTACTCACTCACCATCTCCAGTTATCTTCAACCTCACTAGAAACTAAAACTCTTTCAGACATCCCATATCCTTCCCCAGCTGATCGTAAAGATCTCGAATCCCTAGTGAAGTCCAATTGGGATGCCAAGGTCCAGAGCCCGATCGGACATATCACAGAACAAGCTTCAGACCAGTTACAGCACACCAGAGATTGGATTTTCGATACGTGAGTTACATGTATTGCCCAGGCTAGATGTATCAAGTAAATGCATGCTAAAGGAACCAGGTGGTCCGACTCTCAGTTGAAGGCATTCCTTGACAGACATGGTATCCCTTGCCCTCAGCCACGGCGACGGGACCTTCTTTTACGAACAGCCCGTGAGAACTATGAAACTATAGCCAAGAAACTTGGTGAAGCCGCTTCGTATCCCGGTAATTGGGTTTATGAGCAATGGACCGAGTCTGACCTCAAGCTATGGCTGGACGAGCGCGGCTGGCCGGTACCACAGCCCAGCACGCGGGATAAGCTTGTAGCGGCTGTACGTCGCAATGCTAAGTTAGCAAGTTTGCAGGCACGCAACATCGCCTCCTCCATCGCTGCATCGGCAGATGCGGCTCAGGCAACACTGAGTGAAGCCTTGTTCAACGCCTGGTCTGATTCCGATTTGAAAAAGTTCTTAGATGAGCACAATATCCATGTGCCACAGGGCTCCCAACGTAATGAGTTAGTTGCACTAGCACGGAAGCACCGTGCATCCCTTGTGAGTGAGGCCTCGGCAGCATCCGATTACATAGGTGCTGCCACCTCCAAGGCCGGCAACGAATATGTTCGGGCGACCGACAACGCGCAGCTTAAGGCTCAGGAGGCCTTTGATACTGTCGTTAACTCGTGGTCTAATTCCCGCCTAAAAGCATTTTTAGATGCTCGATCTATTCCTGTGCCACAGTCTGGCAAACGCGATGAACTGCTCGCGAAGGTAAGGGCAAATCGACATCAGGTCGCTTCGGAGTGGAATGCATGGACATTTGATTCCTGGGACAGCGAACGTTTGAGGTACGTCTGGATTCGTACCTTAGATATACACGTATAGTGTTTTCTAATTCCGGGTGTAGGAACTATCTTTCTTCAATGAAAGCCACGGCCGCACGGCGTGCTGATGCCACTCGCGATGAGCTCTTGCAGGAGGCGCAGGACACATTTTCCAAGGCTTCGAAGGCTGGTGGATCAGAACTCGCTTCTGCAACCTCATTCATAACGGAGGCGACTGCAGCAGTCAAAGATTCCACCTTTGACACCTGGTCATACTCTGACCTTAAGGCATATCTAGATTCCTATGGCATACCAGTTTATCAGGGCTCCGAGCTTAACGAGCTACGCGCCGCAGCTCGGCGGAATGCACAGTACTTTAAATATGGTACAAATAGTCCTCTAGGAGCCTTCTATGCCAGGCTACAGGACGCTAAACAGTGGCTGCTAGACCAATTGAAAATTGGAGCATCTAGTGGAAGAGCCCAGGGTCAGGAGACTGCGGAGAAAGTAAAGGAGAAAGTTGCGAGCGCGACCGAACAAATTAGGTCCGAACTATGAATTAAATCGCGTTAGCTGGAGTCGACTCATGTTTCCCTATTCATGATTTATTCGATTGCCGTGTTTGTATTGTATGTACAATTTTGGAAAAGTTAGTAATGGATAAGTAAACGCCACTGTCAACATCAATAGGTATCAGAAGAAGTTTGTCCAGTAGGAAGTCTGAACGATAGGCAATTTTAGTATCTTGATTCGTTAAAACCATAAAACCATAAATAAAAAGGTGTATCCAATATCTTCGAAAGTGAGTCCGAACGTCCTCCACCCGGGACATGCCCTGTCATATCTCAAACAAAACTATTTCCGGCTCAAATTCTCCTCAAATGAATGAATATCCACTATTTACTACACACCTTATTGATTCTTTTTCGTTTTTTTGCTTTCCAGTTCCATTACCTCCCTTCACTTGCCTTAGTTTGAGAAGCCACTTCCTGGTCACATAATAGATACTCCTTCGTGCTATCAGTAGATTAGGTGTCATCCTTACACATATCCCCTAATGTTATTTTGATTTACTGAGTCTCTTTTGCAAGGGTGTGGAGCCCGGCAAATTGCCCACGCCGCCATAGTGTCAAATTGATACTTAGCAAGTAACTTATGACTTGGGGGCCTCGGGGTCACCCTCAGCAACCAACTTGCCAACGACGAGATATTTCTCGGTGAATCTCTCCTCCCACGACTGGAGATTCTCCAGCTGGTCGGCATTAAGATCCTTAAGATCGTCTAGAGGACCCTTGAGGTCCTCCGTCAGCATCTCCCGATCGAAGCTCTGGTGAGCTAGACCACGGGAGGCATCGCGGCCAGCGAAGTTCTCATATGGGCCACCCTAATCACAAAGAGACAAAATTTAAATAACCCTGGTTAGCCTTCCACATCTAAATAATATCCTGTAGCTTCTTGTTGTTCATTGGAACGGGGTGAGACGTTGACGTACTGGGCCATAAAAGTTCCTTCCGGGCGTAACATCGAAGACGCGACCCCGGACCGCAAGGTACACGGGCTTACCGTCCATCCCGTTGAACTCCAGGAGAGTTGTTGGTGTGAAGGTGCGGAAAACAACTGGCGGGGGACCCTTGGGGAGGCTTGGGGGAGCTTTAGGACGGAATTGCATGTACACCAAGATCGCAAATACGGAGATTAGTATCAAGTTGATGGGGGAGGCAATCGACATGCTAGATAGACCGCGATGGTGGCAAGTCAGATTTTTTTGAATGATTACAGTGCAAGTGTCTCCGGGGGAGCGAGCTTTCATTGCATGAAGAGAGGGGAGAAACTTACACCTCCGGCTGTTGCGGAACAGCTCCGTCTATTGTTGGGGTTCAACTTAGTATGCAGCTTTGATCCACGACAATGTGTGAAGACTGTACCGTACCTGCGGAAGACATGATGATTCGAAGAAATGTGGTTGGTATCCGGATCCTAAATACCAGGTGTATCCTGTCGTTTGAGGAGCAATTATGAGGAGGGGTAAGATGATGACAAGGCGAAAAAGGACAATTAATTATTCCCTTGGGGCTTGGGAGGTCGGTAATCTATGACGGAACGGCATCTGACGGCGGAGCTATTATTGCCACGTGATCTTCTTGTTTGGGGCCAGCGTATTACTAAGGAAACCCGAAAACATTCTGGAAGCTATGCCATTACTCAGCACATACATAACATGGATAGTGCACCCTGCACAGCCGGAAATGACAGGAAAGCACATGCCATGGATGGAATGATCAAGCCCCATCTCATTATTTATTTATTTGCTAATAATAATAATAATAAGTACGCATATGCGAATCAGTAGAAGGGAAGAACGTCAGAAATTTTCATCTGCAAATCGGCTATCTTTATCACTCTCTAGAGGCTAATCCGGCATTATTGACTGAAATCCAAAACCCAGCGTCTGAACTAATCCTCAGATTGATTAAGATCACTGGGCTTGCATAGTCTGAAACAAGGGTCCTTCATCAAACAACCTACCGATTCTTGATTCATATTATTATTAGTCTAACTTATTCTTTCCTTGGCTACCGTGTAAAAGCGAGTATGTGTTGGCTCTGATTTATTTTTCTTCGGCCCCCAGTCGTCTTTTTTATTCCTGTCAGGCAGATCAATTTTTCCATTCATTGAATGAGGGGCTGACGATGGCTGTGTCTGGTTGCTGCTTGCTAATGTTGTCATCTTTGTTTTAGAGTATTTCTCTTTCGTTTCTTTCATTATCCAATTTTCTTCCTTCTCTTGTCTCCCGTTCTCCCGCTTCCTTCTTGTCTGTCTTCAATAAATTTGTCTTTGACGTTAGCACCTTGCGTACAATCTATGCCCAACCAGCTCGCAGAGGTTCCCCCGCTCCCTTGATCGACTATCATTAGATGACATGCAGGCATGTTTTCTGCATGAAATACCCTTCCAACAAGTTGCTTTTTCAACAGTTGTAATTTCCATCATTATTCTGTCATAATACCTCCTTCAAAGGCTCTCCGAGGTCCAAGAATTCAGGTAAACCGCTCCTCCTCCCCGCTCAAATATATATCATAGCTGTTTGTGGCTGATCAGAGCAGTAGCCAAATTTAAAATTCCCAGCAGATTTATTTCATTCCTTGTTATTCAAGATGTGGGGAAAGGTATCTTTCCAAAGATCTCGAAAGCCCTCTGCTACGACAACAGAAGTGCATACCTACCAGTCGTCCTCTCTCTCAGGGCCTCAGCGTAATGACATGTACTCAAAAGCTTTACCTACATTGCCACCGTACGTACGCAATATGCACAAATTGTTGTCTTGCTTTTTAAAAAATCATTAACAAGTATGGTTTTCAGCGATTCGTCCAACCCGGGTTATCTAGAGCCAAACCCACCCAGGATTACATCTTCTATATATTCCCGGGATGACGATACCTTCGATCATCTTCGCCAACGTTCTATTAGTGAGACATATCAGTTCTCTCAGGAACCCGCTTTATTAAGCACCAACCACAACAACACTTACTCAGAGACTAGAAGTGTAGATATCTCCCCTCCCTCCTCACCAATCACTCGTGTCCATAGCCAAAACAGTTCTCGAGTTTCGCCAATAGAGGATGAATCGAGCAAGGTGGCCACTGGTAACGCAAACCTAGGGCAGCCCGACAATAAGTACGCAAGCCACATCCCTATCTTACGAAAGCGCCTTGATTTGGCGCAGCCAGATCGTGCCCAACAGCCGAAGCCGGTAGTCACACCGAATGTGACGAGATGGGATAATTTCTCGGGAGAGCCGACACATAGCAGCTCTGGCAAACTGGGACAAGTTGCACCAGGCAATGTTTCTTTCGAAACACATATATCTGCTAAACCGCCGCCACTTCACGGGTCAAACATCTTTGGCTGGGGCAAGGATCACTTGAACTCAAGAAAGAAAATATCTGAAGTTCGTAGCCGGTTGATGGGAGGCGATGATTCAACTTCCTTTACTCCCCGTGAACCTTGGAAGGGACCCAGCGGTCGATCACCAATGGTAAACCCGATCCAGGAAAGGGCCCGGCCTCCGCCAAGAATGCATTTTTCGAGAAGTAACGACGGCCTAAGAGAAACGTATAGTCCGCCAACTATACCCGGTATGGCTCCAACCACTATCACCACAATAACTGCTGGTGATGCAAACCCGCATGTGCCTTGGGATAAAAACTATGACGCAATAGAGGTTGAGCGGCCAGCCACAAACGCTAGTGTCATTTCTACCCCAACCCCGCCTCGTGTTGATTTATCAGAACCCGATCTCAGTGCCAGATTGGAAGACTTGAGATTCTCTGGGCTTGAACCAGAGGCAGAACCCTCAAGCCGTTTCAGTGTCACCACCTACGATCCAACAGAAGTTGGCAGTGTCCTTGAAAGTCGACGATCTAGTATAGACACACCGTCACAGTCCACTGAAAACCTAAATTCAATCATGTCGAGAACACGCCCTGTTCCAAGTTCAACTGCTCCTGGGAGGAAGCCCGTTAGAAAACCTACCCCTTCTGAGGTGTCTGACTTGAAAGCACCTTCGCAATGCCTCTCTGAGGTGCCGGCGCAAACCCGCATTCAAACGCTGGAGGCCAGGAGAGACGATTTGACAAAACGCAAAGCAAATATCAACACTATGATCTATGAACTGACTCAGGTTATTCAACCAAGTTCTATCGCCTACGATATGGCCGCTCGGGAAGAAGTAAAAAGGACTGTCGCTAGTCTCAATACTGAATTAGCCGAGATTAAGAGAGAGGAGCACGAAATTGGTCTCAAACTCCTTCGAGCGTGGAAGAAGAGTGATAATGAGGACTTTTACGGCCAGAATTCTAGCCTTTGGGTTAAAAGGGTGACAAGCTGAAATACCATTACCTGCCCAGTACCTCCCAAGCCTATTTTATTTGATTTATTGGAATTTTCCCAAATTTAACCGATCTTTTACTGAATGTTTGGATTACTTTTTTGCACAAGGCCTCAACCCTCCCCCACCTCACCTCTTCTCTTTTCAGCCTACGAATACACCAAACAGAGTCAGGCACGGATATCTATGCTTTTCCTAGCAACCCCCTTTTATTTTCGTCATTTTATATTTACTTTCTTTCTTTTTTCTTCTTTTTTTTTTTTTTGCTTATAGCGACAATTTTCGAGAGCCCTGATGCGGCACTGCGCAAAGTGCAAATGATACCCTGTTTTTATTATATTGTCAATCTTATTGATCTCCACTGTAGCTTAAGACGAGAATAAGGCTTCGTCTTTGACTACGGAGCAATTATATACCCCAGTTTATTTGCGCAAAGAATGTGTATTGTTGTAGAGTATGTATCATTGTAAAGTTGCTCAATCAGACTGTAGTGATCGGTGTCACTTTTGGGTATGCTATCCTCCTCGCACTCGTACTTCGTGGCTCGTTTGTATTCGTGAAAGAGACTAAACTTGGCTCGCTTGTGGAGGGCCGATCATTTCTTTCCGGATTTCTTGATACCTTGGGCACCGGTATTCAAAGGACCCTTTCCCTTGGCCTTCTCCATCAAAGCCTTCTTCGCAAGGGCATCTTAAAGGTTCAAAAAAGAGATATTAGCATCTGTAACGATCCCTACAGAATTTGGAGCAAAAAAAAGAAAGAAGAGGGTGAGCCATACCGGCCTTTTGCTTCTCCTTAAAGGCAAGTTCGTCTTCATCCAAGTCCTTCTGCTGCTTCTTAGGCGCCTTGAGGGGCTTAACTTTGCCGCCTACCAGATAAGTGTGGATTTAGCGACTGAAGAAATGCTTTCTTTTTTTTTCTTATTGGTAAGTTATTAAAGCCACAACATACCTTCTCTACTTTGGCCACCCATTTTGAGTTATATGAAATGGATTTAGTGATGGTGAAAAGGATACAGCGGTAGTGATAGTAATAGTAGGAGTGGTGAAGGAAAAAAGCATGAAAGAATCCTTGCGGGGCTAATCGAGTTCCTGATTTGGTTAGGCTTCAAGGTCGGGGAAGTTATCGGACAAAAGCTAGTCCGCTCCAGACCTTATGTTAACTTCCTACCTGTAGTGAAGATACTTGCAATTTATACTTCATCACTTGAGGAGGTATCTACTAATATACTTCTACTTTCTAATATATCCAATGCCAATAAAGTGATGACTGCCCCACATGTAACCTTCTATTTTATTGAGAGAGTAGTTTAACAGGTCCTACCATTCATTCCCTTGGTAGAATGGGGCCCTACAAGGTGAAGACTGACAATCTCCTAGGATAGTAATAAGCAAGGATGAAAAGGAGACCTATCGTTGTTAATATATATGGAGTTTCCTTCTTACCTCCTTCCATGTTAATTTATTCCCTAACATGTATTCTTACAGTAAGATTTTCCGACGCTTTAATCTTACTTAAAGAGTTGTTTAGATTGAACCTCAGAGCCTGAATGCTTGTCTTGTTTTTTTTACCATAATAATCCCCACCACCTAAGCCATTATATTATCACTGTCTCATTTCTATGATGTCGGCACCCACTATTCCAACTAGATCGACTTCCAACGCACACCAATTGGGCCCTAAGGGAAAGCGGCTGTCAGACAAAGATTCACAGCCAAATTAAAACTTGACGCGAAATTTGGTTTTTCCAAAAGCCCATGGTGCTTTTTATCTCAAGCTGAAACCCCTGCTAGTTTGATAGCGGTCCTACTATTGATATCATCATTGACGTTCTCGGGGCACTTATGAAGATGATATCATGGATTGGAAAAATACCTTTCGGTCTAAGTTAAGTTCTTGCGGAATCTGATGATCGAACGCCATACAACCATGTGCCAAGGCGGCTAGACAAGTGATATGCAGGGCCAAACTGGTAGATCAGCTAAAATTTGGTGCTTTCCAAGGCCTATGGTGCTTTTAACTTAGGCAGAACTCCCTGTCAGTTTGGCATACAAAAAGCTTGCGACCCTCGGTCCAGAATGTTACATTGTTATTTGAAAGCCAAACAAAATGACTTATCTGCAATGTCCATATTTCTCCCTAGGTGGATATTTTGTTGCCACTCAAGTTCTCTCAGAGTAAGTATCCTTGCGGCTATGATATCCTTCTTCTTGATTCAATATTTCGGTAGAGACTTATCCCTCTGCATTTGATTGGAATATAGGATGGAGCTACCACCGAGAAGCGCCAGCTAGACTCGTCTGTGGGCGTGTTTTTGACTAACATACCCTCAGATGATGACTAAGACACCTCAAAGGAGCTGTTGAGCGAAATTCTGAAAGACACGATCTGATTCATGTTGACCTTCACCAGAAGCCCAAGAAGGCCCGACTGCAGACGGCCATCCGTAGTAAGCTCCTTGAAATGCCGCAGTCAATCCGTGATGCAGCCAATGCCAATGAGACAACCTTTTTTGACACCCTATCTCCTGGCCATACATATCACGAGCAACCTAGAACGATATATCCCAAAGGAACGGCCGGCAATGGGTCTAGCGTAAAGTGCCCCTATCCTGCCCCCAGCCATTACACCAGGACCGAGTCGCCCAAAATGCTGGGCCCAGGTGCGCAACACAATCAACACAATCCGCTTGTGCAGCTCCTGTTGAGTTCTCTGACCAATGCTCCCGACAACGAAAACGAACGGATGCCGATAGCCGATTTAAAGCATGAGGGAGGCAATATTTAATAAGGCAGACTACATGATGAGCTAGAAGCCTCTAATACTTGCCCACAAGTATTTGAAACTCTTTCGGTAGCCGTGGAGACCAATATATTCACGAGGGATGTAGTGGCTAAGAATAGCGCTAAAACTATACTTGATAAATGGCGTTTTTTAATATAATAACAAAGGGGGTTCTGCCCAAGCTTTTGTTTATATGGGATTGATGTATGACTTGGAATTGAATTGACTCATGGACACGACCTAGGGCATCGTTTCCGGTGGATACTTTCGTGATCCATGGGCTAATTAGAAAAACTCTACATTAGAAAAATTGCCTTTGAAAGTTCTTTATCATTTTATAATTTTGACGTTACTTGTATTTGATAATTTTAACAGAAACCCCCCCCCCACTCCCAACACAGAGTAGATGATTTCACCGCCACTGAGTCTATGATTGTTTGAGATCGTTTCTTTCTGTATGTAGAGATGAACAATTATCAATTCTGAGCTGTCAACTGCTTCACTTGCATGAGACAGGGGGATCATATAGATCCTCATGATTGAATTGGGAGGCAACCCACGCTAGTCCCTATTAAGGTTTAGCCCACCCTACATTATTATCTAATAAATCGACCAACATGTCTGCGGTAACTCACTATTTTCTGCTTACTACCTATCTTCGATTGCCTCACTTGGGTTGTTGGCATTGATTCGACACAAATCCCTTTTCCATCCTTATATTCTCGAGAGCTTTCCACATACTATCCAAGCGATAGTCTGGAAACGCAAACAGAAAGCAAAAACAATAGAAAAATAAAAACCGAAGAAGAACTCGAGAAGCGCCGTGGCGTCTTTACCTTAACCGGTTGGACTTTCTCAATACACTCCCTCCCCCCAAAGCACTTGCCCATCAAAAAGCATCGCGTGCTAACCGAGGATCATTTTCCTTCTGTGAAGCTATTCCGAGGAACGGGTATAGAGGAGCTCCTAAGCCCTTGTGTATATACAAGTGAACGCTCGGGGAGCTATCAGGCACGATGGCATCACACAGGTCGAGGTCTCCGTCGACCCCATCTGAGGGTGAGATCATCGAATCAGGTTCGGAGATGAAGGCAACTACGTCGCAAATTCCTCTTAATGGCAACAGCATTGACCGTCCCACCAGAGCCAGACTATCACCCGCGCCCAGATCTACGGCATCGTTGAGCAAATCACCACGTCACCGGCGGTCTAGGACCAGGTCGAGGTCGCGGTCCCGATCCCGCTCTCCCTATCGAGACTACAGGGGATCGAAGCGTCGGCGGGGTGACGACTACGATTACGAGTATGAAGATAGGCGTCACCGGCACGATTCGTCGCGACGCACGGGCCATCGATACGATGACCGGCCTTATGAAAGGGGACATTACCATCGACCATCCAGATCATATTACGACTATGACCGCGAAGAGAACTTTCATGATGACCTCCGATATGGTGATGATTATAGCCGACGCAGGGATAAGCGCCCACGAACCCGAAGCCGGTCCCCCTACTGTGAAGTCCGGAAGCGCAAACAGTACTCGGGTGATGAGTGGCAACCACAGAGAGAAGAAAGTGTGGCTTCTCGGGATAATAGAAGGTCTTCTACCGAACAGTTAGTGAGCGAACGGGGTAACACCCCAGCTTTCGCTCAAGATTCTAAACAAGATGCTGAAACTCAAAAAAATCAGGTGCCACCAGCTTCTTCAAAATCTACTCCCCACGTTGGCGATAGGTATATCTCCCTCCTCCTTTTCATCCGATATAAATGTGTTTGCTCTCAACTGGCTTTGGAGGCTAATATCTTCATTGCTTGTCTTTTAGTGCGAGTGTGACCGCAAATGGGAGTCATGAGCAGCAACCGATCGAACCAGTTGATGAAGCAGCCCAACTCGAGGCTCGTCGGAAACGACGGGAAGCCATCAAGGCCAAATATCGAGGCCAGGCAACCCCGTTACGATTGCAGGCACTTCATCTCGGGGGTGATAGGGATGCGACCACCCCAAGTAGTGATGCAATCTCTTCAAATAACGCGATGTCGGGTAAGTTCAAGCTCATTTGTTGCATGCCGTTGATATGCTATTTGATGACCTCTTTTTTAATATAACTAAATAGATGCTTCCCAACCATCGCCGGTTCAAACCCCGAATGACAGTACTGGGGAGTCATTTCCCGACTTTAATGTTGGCAAGGATGCTGATTTGGTTAACGACGCTGTCCCTGTAGATAGTGGTTACAAAGATGAACCTTCTGCTGCAGATTACGACCCCACTATAGACATGAAAGCCGAACGGCAGCGACACGACCAAAATTCCAATAGCGAAGTGCCAGCAGCTGCCTATGATGAGACGCAAACCACCAAGCAGGACATTCTCCTCCCTGATGCGCCACAACAGCCCCGGCCCCAGGCAAAAGATCCTTATGATATGTTCGCTGAGGACGACGATGACATGTTTGCTGAAGATACAAATGAAACAGCTCAACCCGCCCATGCATCCGCCACATCCGCGGTACCGCAACCGCAGGAACTTGATGTCGGTATGATGGATAACTGGGATGACCCGGAAGGGTATTACAATGTCCGGCTTGGTGAGTTGATCAACGGGCGCTATCATGTACAGCAGAATCTAGGAAAGGGCATGTTTTCTTCCGTAGTGCGTGCAACAGATTCGAAGACAGGCAATCTTGTCGCAATTAAGATTATCCGACAGAATGACACGATGAAAAAGGCAGGACTAAAAGAGATCGGCATCTTGGAGCAGCTCCATGAAGCTGACCCTGACGACAAAAAGCATATCATCAAGTTTGAACGATCTTTTGAACATAAAGGGCACCTATGTATGGTGTTTGAGAATCTCAGCATGAACCTAAGAGAAGTTCTAAAAAAATTCGGCCGAGATGTTGGTTTGAATTTGCGTGCAATTCGAGCCTACGCTCAGCAAATGTTCCTCGGTCTCAGTTTACTTCGAAAATGCAATATCCTTCACGCCGATCTCAAACCTGACAATCTTCTGGTGAATGAACAACGCAATGTGCTCAAGGTTTGCGATTTAGGCTCCGCATCGCCTGCTTCGGAGAACGAGATCACGCCGTACCTAGTTAGTCGGTTCTACCGGGCACCGGAAATCATTTTAGGGATTCCCTATGATTACGCCATCGATGTTTGGTCAATCGGGTGCACACTCTTCGAACTCTACACGGGCAAGATTTTGTTCACGGGACGGAACAATAACCAAATGCTCCGATCGATAATGGAATGCCGTGGCAAATACCCACCCAAGTTGCTTCGACGCGGCTCCCTGACGCACCTGCACTTCGACGAGATGCTGAACTTCCATAGTACTGAAGAGGATAAGATTACCGGGCGTCTCGCCACCCGGGTTCTTGACTTTAAGAAGCCCACCCGAGATCTCAAGACGAGGCTTATGGGCAAAGGCACACGAGGGATGACGGAAAGTGAGGCAAGGGAACTGACTCATTTTGTGGACCTCTTAGACCGGTGTTTGAATCTGAACCCGGAAAAGCGATGTACCCCGGCGGAGGCATTAAAGCATCCATTCATTGCACGGCCGAAGTTGTAATGAGTGGCGTCGGGCTGGTATAATTGGGTTGTCTATATGAAAATATATAGTACATGATATCACATTAGAGGTTTTATGCAATACAGGAAGCGAAGATTGTTGTTATTATCATTATCATATTCCGATTTTCTCTGGGCTCTTGAACTCGTGAGGGTAGTATAAGATGGATTTTACCCCTTATCTCTACGCCAGCGCTGAAGATGTAATAATCAGTCGACCAGAATCGACGATGAGGGGCAGGTAATTGGTGCAGTTCTCTCCCTATCTCGCCTGCGGATTGAATCCTAGGAATGAGGAGGGGCGAGAAGGATAGGTTTGATATTAGCTGAGCATAGAGGGAGATAATGGTATGTAAGTGGGTGTGTCCATCGTTGCCATGTCACCATTAACAACAATCACTCCAATAATCAGCATCATCATCAGTTCAAATCAAATCTCAATGAGGTCATTCGTGTATGATATTAATATGATACATCATCTATGTAATTCATGTCACAATTCCCCTAGTCACGTAGATCACTTCGGTATTGGATATTGAAACACATATCCTTGTCGGGGTTGAAACGGAAGAGAAGGAAGAAAGGAAAAACAAAACAAGTAACAAAAAAAAAAGGCCGATAATAATGATAATGATGATAGATGGAATTCCATCCGCCACTTGGGGACCAGGAGAGGGGACTCCGGGGGGGGGAGAAAGGATCAAGGATATATCATATCATATCATATCACATCACATCATATGAAAATCATACCTTTCTGAGATGTGACAATGCCAGACTGACTACAGTACAACTAACAAACTGAGCTAACCTATCCCTTTTCTAAAGACGGGGCGGATTGGCCCGAGGGGAAAAAAAAAAAAAAAAAAAGGGGGGGGAAGAGGCGCAAGTTGACTGAATTTTGAGGCAAGAAAATGAATGGAGATCGCCGTCGTCCTCTAAGGTGAGGTGAGGTGAGGCTCCGCGTAGCTAGGCTGGCTAGCTGAGAAGGCCTATTCGGTAGGTAGGTAGGTAGGTAGGGTTGGGAGCTGAACCGAGAAAAAGAAAACATGTACTTACTTACCTATCTACTACCTAGCTAGGTACCTACCTACCTACCTGCCTGCCTACCTGTCTATCTACCTACTGAGATAGGTAGGACCTTGGAAAAACCAGAATCTTTTGCTTGTCTGATTTGGTTATAGCTTCAGGTTTGGGTTTAGTCTAGGTCGGTAGGTACCTACCTGCCTACCTGCCTACCTGCCTACCTACCTTACGAACGGAATAGCTTACAATCTAGGTGGGCAAGCTAAGCAGAGTACGTACGGACCAGTTTCTCAACAAAATTGCCCGAGATTTGCGGTAGATTTCTTTCTATTCTATATATATATATATATACTTTTTTTTTTTGTAAGTAACTAAAAGGGGGGAGGGGGGTTGTATCTCTGCTCTATTGGTTTCTCAATCGAGCTAACGAGGAGGAAGGAAAAGGAGAAATGGGATTGGATTTAGTTGAGACTACTATGAAGTCACGATAATTACTACCGACCATAAATTAAATAGTCTGAGCCTGTCTTGTCTGTTGGTTACATGGCGGTGGTGATGATGATGATGATGATGGTGATAAGGAGGAGGAGGAGGCGATCTGCTGTGCTAGGAGGGGGGCTGAAAGTTTACGGGAAAGACCTTAGTGAAATAAGCGGCGCGTAAAGTATGTACTGAAGATAGTTTCATCAGCTGGTTCTGATTGCTTTTAGTTGAGAAATGTATCCTAGCCCTCGAATCCAAGAAAGGGCTATCTATAATCGGTACTAGGTAGGTGTATAGGTAGGTAGGGAGGTAGGTACCAGGTCGTACTCTATAGTAGTAACCTACCAAGAGAGGTTGGTACGTAGCTCTAAGAGGGTCACTGCCACTATACTAATGGTTGGTTACGGGTGCATTGACGCAGGCAGACAGAAAAACGAAAAAAGAAGTGTCTGGGAGGCCTGAAGGAGGTGGATCCAATCCATCTAGCCATAAATTTCAGGCTGACTTGGTGAATCCCCCACAGACTAGTAATTAATAGTAATTGGTACTACATCGAAACAGGTTAGTGGGGTTTGTGCGCCCCTCCCCCGAACGCTGAACGGGCCAACGTGGCATCCACCCAGCCAATCAAGTCCCACAACGGTTGGGATCGGAGATTCTTGAAGCGGACGAACTGGGGGATCCATTGGTTCGTGACCGTTAGGGCCACTATTTATGATTGCCTCACTTTTTTTTTTTTTTTTATGATTTTTCCATAGTCTAATTTGCCATCCGACAAAATGGAAAGGAGAGAGGGAGGGAGAGGGAGAGAGAGAAATATCTATTGGACTTAAAACCCAACACCAGAAATAAAATTATCATTCTCGTATGGAGAGGAGGCAAAATAAAAAGAATTTAATGAACGTCTCCACCATCAACGTCATATTATTGTGGCTGGATGATGATCTGAGGGCATACTGATGCCAGACGGAAACGGACGAAGCCGTTGATGATAATCTGATGCGATGCGATGCGATCGATGATTATGATGATGATGGTGAGACTACTGAATCAATAACACTTACTAATAATGGAGGAAGAATTTAAAAAGGAAATGCCAGAGCGATCCACATGGGGGGCTGGGTTCTAGACGATTCCCCATCCAACCCAACCACATGGGAGAGAAAATGACAAAGTCCGGGGCGGCGGCGGCGGCGGACGGCGACGACGACGACGATGACAAGATGAGGGTTTTTGGTTTTAGTTAGGTTTTTATTTTTATGATCACTATGATCATTATTACTGGTCGTTCCTCTACTCCAGATTCTGGTAACACTTTCTCCCTCTCCGAATTGGGAGACTTGCTTCTCTTGAAGTTCTGGCCCCCCCCGCCTCTCTCCTCTCTCCACCCTCCCAAAAAAAGAGTTCGAGGTCCCTTCCCCCAAATATTGCTAACCATAACGAGTTTTAACCATGTTTACCTAGGTTGGTAGGATTCGTAATCAACATCATGGCTGGAGCGTTTAAGCCGGTGGTTGAGGGGGGCTAGATTTGGTGTTGACGCTGTGAAGTTTCAACCTCCATGAATTGACACTGTAGTCAGTATTCCATTTAAAGAATTTTTTCATTTATTCATTTATTTTTATTTTTCTCTTTTTTTAAACAGAAAACTCGGAGGATTGGAGTTGACTGATATAGAAAATCAAAACAAAATAAAAAAAAATCCATTCTGGTGTAGCTACTGCTTGCTTGCTGCGTGAATGAGTTGGGCTGCAAAGGTGCCACAAGGAGATCGACCCAAGATGCATCTCCCAGGTTACCTGCCGACCGACCGACCGACCTACTCAAGGATCTGCTGGTTAAAAAATAAAAAATTAAAAAAAATAATCTCTACAAGAATCTACTGATTCGATCTTTGATGAACGTTTCCGGAACATTGTTACCCTACCTAGGAATAGTACCTAAAATCTATACACATCTGTTCTCCTCATCATGGATCCTCATCCGTAACCTCGAAACCGTCAGCGAATATTATTCAGAACAATACTTGATTTGTTCCAAGTCAACCGGAAGACAAAGACCCCTCCTTCTAACCCACCCTACGACCTCTTTTTCTCACCTTTCTGGCCTCCCTTGCTCCCTTCTTGTTGGTTGTCCAAAGTTTGCGCACCTGATAGAGTTCAGGGAGAGAGGGGGGAGGGGACAGGGGGGGAGGGTGTGCAAGGTAAAGAGAAAGAGAGAGAGAGAGAGAGAGAGAGAGAGAAAGGGAAAAAAAGACGGTGTGCATTTCAGATTTCAACACCCTTTCCTACTGGATAGGCCGAGGCACTGTCCTCCCAGTTGATATTCTGGTCTACCCGTTTACGTCCCTGGAGATCAATCTGATTTGATGATTTCTCTCCTGACCACAGGTAGATACTGCCGGTAGTCGGTAGTAGGTCTTCCCTTTTCACTCACGGGGCGGTTAACTGAGTTACCCTTTGGTCCAACCAAAGAACAATAACAATGATGACTATCATCCTGAATGGGAGAGAGATTAATATTATGTTTATTATGATTATTTCCTTCTTCTCTCTCCTCTCTCGTCGTCCTCTCATCCTCTCCTCCCCTCTCTATCCTCGCCCTTTCGAGTAGCACATTTCGTAGTGGAGTCGTGAGTTGGCATCGTTCAGGCAATATCAAACAAACTCTTTTTTTTTCTTTCTTTTCTTTGAAGGAAAGAAAAAGTTTCTTTGGGGTTATCTTACAGAGCACATATTTACACAGCACATGCTTTATAGACTGTTAAACAAGGCTCACTTGAGAAGAGTTTCAAAAAGTTGTTACACGATCATCATGAACGGGCAAGAGTCAAGGTTAATACTTACTTAATTCTTAGTACAGAATCATAAGTAACTTTTTTTAATAAAAAAAAAGGAGAGTCGAAACGAGCTAGCCTCGTTTTGATCTAGTCGGGCAAGGCCACTAAAGTTCATACGGTCGCAATGGGGCGCTGAACAGAAAGCAGGGCAAACCAAGCCCCGCCAAGACCATAAGAAGATGAATTAAGGCGAAACTCAGGCCCTCAAAACCGCAAGTTTGTGTCACGATTTAAATTTAGTTCTCGTTTTGCTCGGGAATAGGGACCAGGGCCCTGTTATTATTAAAATTGATGTTATTATTATATTATTATGATGATGATGATTATTATTATTATTATCATCACCATCATCATCATCATTACGGTTGATACCTCTTCAGAGGCATGATTCGAAATTCCAAGTCTGACAGCGGTAGGTAACAACAGATACCGAGATAATGAGTAGAATGGCGGTGATGAACATTATAATATGAAGATGAACAGAACAATCATAAAAAGACCTCAAGATGCCGCCTGAGAGGGGCAAATACACCAATCAGCAGCAGCACAGCGGATTTATCTTCCATGAGGCGTGCGTCTCGAGTGGATGTTTTGGCCAATGATAATGAGAAGGGAGGGATAAATTCCGGCGTGGTGTGAGTGGAGCCATCTGCACCAGAGAGACCTGTCACACCCACACCGCCTCCAGGCAAAAGGCATCAGGAATCTTTTCAAGGCAGCAAATCAAACTGTAGGCTGAGATCATCGAGGCCGCCCCAGGACAGAGGTAGGTAGGTCTGGAGTCCAGCCACTCGTCATCCAGTGGTACAGTTTGATTGTCACTTTTTGGTTGGCTTTGGATTTGGATGGATATTCATTCCTCCTCTTATTTGTTTTCTCGCCCTTCTCATCTTCTCGGCCTTGTGACCCCTCCGTCTTTATTCCCTCCCCAACGCCTTTCTTTCTAGGTTTTTCATACGCACTCGTGGCTGTTTCGGCTGACTCACACACAGAGTCTTTCCACTTATAATGCGGACGGGGTGTTGCCATCTAACTAATCTATCTTTCCTTACCTCATCGTCATGCTCACTGGTGAGTCTGGTTCGGATGAGGATTAGGTACTTCTCGGAGGAAAAAAAGGGACCCTCCCATGATCATCTCATTCGCCCCTTGGAACATGATGATTATTTGCCTCCACCGATAGCATGTTTTGCTTTTTGTTGGTCTTCTCATTTGAGTGGGGCATTTCCCTTCCCCTCCCCACCCCCAATCCCTCCCCTTCCTATTTGTAGCCGGTCCTTAAACTAGTGTTGTAGGCATCATACATTCTTAGCCTGGTGGGGCCACTCCCTCTTCTCTCTCTCTCACCCACACCTCTTCTTCTCTTGAGCTCAATACACAGTATATATGTAACATGGGTGTCAAATGGGCGGAGGAACATGTATTTTTGAGTATTTCTTTTTCCCTCTCTTTCATTATTATTATTATTATTATTATACTTTCTTGGGGCACCATCCATATCGGTGAGATTGTCCCTGGAAGTTTTTGGTTCGGTTCCGACCGCAGCAGCTTACTACGTCCTGAGGTCAGAACCATGAGAGGAATAGTGCTTTCGGAGGATCTGGTTGTGTATTCTGAGTTAGCGTCTTGGATAGAATAATAATTAATGCCTGGAATTATTTATTAAAGTGTGATTATTATTATTATTATTTTTTATTATTGTTGTCCTCGTCGCCGCCGCCTCTCTTCCTCCATCCTCTTATCGCCCATCACCAGCCGTTGGCTTGGATTATTATTATTTTATTATTATTGTTGTTATTATTATTTTTTTTTTTTTTGGTTTGGATTTTTATTTTCTTTTTATTTTCTTATTTCTTATTACTATTACTTCTTCCGCTCCCTGAGAGTCCATCCTCCCCTTTTCATCATCTCCCTAACCACCACCACCACCTTTTTACTACTTACTCCTCCTCTCCTCCTCCACCCCTCCCTCCATTTTTTCCCTCTCTTTCGATCTATCGTATTTTATTTGCATTTCTTTTTTTCTTTTTCTTTTTTTCCTTTTTTAATTTCTTTCCTTTTTCTTTCCCTATTTCTTATATACGTTGTGCCTATAGCTTGCATCATATATATCATTATTCCTATCCCTTCCTTTTCTTTTATTCCTCCTAATATTTCTTGGCCATACTTGACACATAACAACAATCAATCCTCTCTGGCCCCCAACACAACCCACTTTAACTGGACCGCGTCCCTGGCTTGTGCTACCATCACAACACCATCCAACATATAATCCCCAACTGAATAACTTTGCCACTATAACAACGAGAACAACTACTATCACCACTACTACTACTATTATTACAACAATTTTATCCCCAACCATTGGACATTCCCTGGATTTAATTTGATTGACTTTGGCCGACTCCCATTCTTTCCATGGCTTCATAAAAGGCAGCCCTCATTTTGGTGTTCCCCCGTCTTGAGAGTTGGCCTGGATATTTGAACCGTCCCCCTTTCCCAAATTGGAAATTATTGGATCTCCCAAAGGACTTGATTCTGCAACCATCTGGCTGTCGACTTTCCCGTTCAACTGCCAGAAAAAAAAATATTATTAATTATAAACCACCTTTTCGCTTCCCTTGGCCACTTGGAAACAGGAGGTTCATTCCAGGATAATCCAGCGTTTAAGTGATCCCCCACCTTCCTCCCTCCCTCTTTCTACACATATCCAAATCTATATATCTTCCCATCATGCTTCCCCCATCTCATCCCTTTGGGATATATCCCCATATGCTACCCACTCCACCCCCTTCCCCCCCTATCCCTCGATGTTATGCCCCGGAAGACCGTTTAGGATTTCTCCTTGCCAACCGGCTGGAGTTGACCAGTGTCCTTGGAGTTGGAGCCTATGGAGTTGTCTATACGGCCGTCGATATACATACCGATGCTCTGTATGCTGTCAAGGCTCTAAACAAAACTGGACTTGATCCCCGGCAGCTCAAGTTCCAGCAACGAGAAATCAAACTACATCATCTAGCCAGTCAACATCCCAATGTGGTTTCCCTGGTTCGAATTATGGATTCCATCGACTGCACCTATGTGGTTATAGAATTCTGTCCTGAAGGGGATTTGTTTTCTAGTATCACGGACAAAGGCCTTTTCGTGGGAAACGATCCTTTAGTCAAGCGTGTTTTCCTTCAAATTCTGGATGCCGTTCACTTTTGCCACTCCCTTGGAATCTATCATCGGGATCTAAAACCTGAAAACATCTTGGTCACTGATCATGGTTTGACGGTCAAGCTAGCGGATTTTGGTCTTGCAACAACAGACTACCTCACTTCGGATTTCGGTTGCGGCTCCACATTCTATATGTCTCCAGGTAACGACTTCTCTCCACACCCTCCTAGCTACCGTGCCCTTTTTGAGTTGTCACTTTCTATTTTATTTTTATTTTTTTCTCTCCCCTTTTCTCTCTTAATTTTATCATCTTTTAGCTAACCAAAAACCACCATGTGGAAATCAAGAATGTCAACAACCTAATCCTCGATCCATGCCTTATTACCAATCCGCACCCAATGATGTCTGGAGTCTTGGAGTGATTCTTGTGAACCTTACTTGCGGGCGAAATCCCTGGAAACGTGCGTCTATTGAGGACTCCACGTTTCGGGCTTATCTAAAGGACCCTTACTTTCTCAAATCCATTCTACCTTTGACGGATGAGATGGTTTGCATCTTGAGTCGCATATTTGAATGTGACCCGTCGAAGAGGATCACTATCCCCGAACTCCGTCAGATGATCTTGGATTGCCCGCAATTCACTCTGAATCCTGTGACTCCCTGGGGTTCGACCAATGGACCTCTTCCGGGAAGCTATGTCCATAGCACACAGGCCCCTATTGCGCTCCCTGAGGATGCCCAATCATCTACTTGCTCATCTGACTCCTCTCGATACTCTGATTCGCTGGTCTCGGCCGTATCTGGTGCTTCATCCTTCACAGAGGGCTTTCCAGACATGGAGAGTATGTCTTCTGTAGGATTTGAACCTGATACGCTTTACAAGGATGAGTTCCCACAACCGGATTCCATTGTATGCAGCGATATTCCCGAACCTCTCGTGGTTTGTCACCAACCATTCTCATATCCCATTTCGGTCTGCTGAAAAATCCAGCCGATGTCACTCAACTACATGCTTATACCAGTTACAATAAGCAAACAACGATTTCACAAATAAAAAAAAGAATTAAAAATTAAAAAAAAAATTGGGTTTAACGCAGGTTCATGATCTAACGTCGACTTCCTTCCCTTCGTCATGGTGAGGGATCTGGAACTTTTATTTTACTGGATCTCTCCTTTTCACTACGCATATATTGCGCCAACTGTATTATTTCTTCCATGGAAAACACTTCCTGGATATCGAAATTTTTCTTTTATTCCTTTGGACATACGCCCTTGTTGTTTCTGGTTCCCAAATCTCCCCCCGGACTCGTGGATAATACCTGGATGGAATCACCCACTGGATTTTGGCCACGGGTATGAGAGATTGCCCCTTTAAGGATCCTGGTTTCCGCCACTTTATTTTTCGACCCGTTGGGACCAGTCAGAGTTCGTGGAAATTGTTTTAATAATATGTTGTCATTTGTTTTGGGTGGAAACTTTGCCTCTTTTTTTTTTTTATTACATGTGTTAGGTGTCAAGGTGTTGTTGCTGCTTTTGGTTTTGCTTTGAAGAAAAGAAAATACCCCGGTCAAGATGAAGCATCGCATATACTTGGACTTTATTATTTCCATTACTATTATTACGTCTTTTTTTGGAGTTGGTATGTTGGATCACTCGTTTTGGGATGATACCACGGAGAGCAGGGGGATTATTTGATCGCAATTCATTTTTTTTCTCTGTTAAGATAGTTTGGTTCTTTTTTTTTTATCTGCTTGGGACAGTTGATCCTCGAATTCTTCAGTTATGATTTCGTTGGCACCCAACAATTGGCCTTTGCAGTGAGCGTTGCACTAGCGTCCGCTGGCCTTTCGGAAGTTTTCTTTGGTTGATACCCGCAACAACCACATTAGGTTGAGAATGAGGCTGGGATTACGGCGAGACTGCTCTCTTCAATACGGTGTCTTACAATAGAGTGAAGTCTAGACTATTTACAATTTTTTTTTATTATTATTATTATTCGTTGCCTCTCCTCTTTATATCCACTCCAGCCGAATCAGTTTCTGCCCAATAACTACCTGGACAGCTGTTCCTAGAACGTTGGCCGTCACGCACAGCTCAGTTGCAGAAGTTATGTCCCACGATTGGTCCTGCTCGTTGCTCAGGGTCAGTCATGTATGAAGTCGACGGAGCGTCTAGACTCTTGACTCAATCTCTCGGGTCTGGTACGGCGCTTAAAGACGCCTACTTGTCGGTTCATTTCGCTCAGCCTGTGACACCTTGTCCATACACGCAAGGCGGCCAACCATGAATCTATGCTTTGTTTATGAGCCTCGCTCAGGGCTTTCTCTTGTGCCTTGGCTGATTTATTTGTTGCAATCAGCTCAGCATCCTTGTGGATGGAAGACGCCGCATGATCTGCTGGCATGGTCTTCATCATCATTTTTTATTATTTATTATTTTCTTTGATGACTACTAAGTATGACTGCAGGTGAGTTTTTTTTTTTTTTTTTTTTTTTTTTTATGAAAATGTATGATTATTGTAGACTATGTTAAAAACCTCTTCCTTTGTAACATAATGCAAATCATTGTATTTTTTTTTTAAATCACTAGCTTGCATTCGCTTCACTTCTAAAAAAAAAATATAAAAATAAAAATAATAAGCAGCATAAAAAGATATATGTATAAAGAACTTGCGACAAACCAAAACCGAAACAATAATATTTACATGTTCCTTCCACCAGTCACCCGAATAGTCTCACCGTTCACATAAGAGAACAAGGGACTGGCAACAGCCAAGACGGATCGGGCGGCCTCCTCAGGGCTCGCAGGTCGTCCCAGAGGAATATCAGGATAGGACTTCTTCTCACCACCGACCTTGTTATCGAGCTGCTGTCCGGGTATACCCAGGGCGACCTTGGTTCCGTCAGGGGTGGTGATAAAGGCACCGGCCTCCTTAGCGGCCGTCAAACGGGTCTGAACGAAACCAAAGGCGATGGTATTCGAACGGACACCGAATTGGGGGCCCCATTCTTTCGCGATGGTGCGAGTGAGACCGACGACACCAGCCTTAGCCAGAGCATAATTGGCTTGTCCGCTATTTTTTTTTTTTTTTTATTATCAGTTAGTTTGGTTATATTGACCAAATCCAGCAAAAGGTAAAAGAGAAAGACAAAGAGGGAGAGAGATAGAGAGAGAGGGAGGGAGAGAAACATACGCATTTCCATGGATTCCACTCGTCGAAGAAATATTGATGATCACTCGGGGCTCACCGTCCTTGACACGGAAGTACTTTGAAGCCGCACGGATGAGTTTAAAGGGGGCAGTATTGTGGACGGCAATCATGGTATCCCATTGTTTATCGGTGATCTAGATAGTTATCCACGTTAGTTTTAGTCCATCCATCCATAACATAATAATACTAATATAAATAATATAAATAATAATAATAATTTACTACGGTAGTCAAGGCCTTGCAAGGCCAAGCTAGGTAGAGAGTTTAGGAGGAGGAGGAGAAGGGAGGACGAGGAGGAGTGCCCACCTTATGAATAACTCCATCCCAAGTAAAGCCGGCGTTATTGACAATGATATGAATCTTCCCGTTCCCAAACGCGGCCGCCTTGTCGACGACTTCCTGGAGGTAGGCGTCATTCAGGACGTCTCCGACAACTGCGATGGCACGGTTGGGGGCCGCATCGTTGATGGCTTTGGCGACGGCGTTGGCTTTGGCTGTATTTTTTTGTTTATTGTATATTAATCATCTTGTTATATTTATACATCATATACATATATATCATATTGGGGTTTTATTTAACAAGGGAAAAGCATTTTTAAAAACATACCAGCATCGATATCGGCAACAACGACCTTGGCTCCCTCATTGGCGAATAGCCGGGCGGTTTCGGCTCCAATGCCTTGACCTGCGCCAGTGATGATGGCGACTTGGTCGGCGAGGAGACCGCGGGGGTAGTTGAGGTGGGCGTTGACTTGGGCGAGACGGGAGGCCATTTTTGTTTTGTTGTCTTTCTTTCTTTCTTTCTTTCTTTCTTTCTTTTTTAGAGGTGGAGGGGAGGAAGGAAGTGAAAGGAAAGGATGAAAAGGGAGTCAATAAATAAAGCAAGTAAGTAAGTAAGTAAGTAAGTTAGTTGGTTAGTCGGTGGGAGGAGAAACAAGCTATTATTTATTATTACTATGATCTGAAAAGGTACTTGAGTCCATTCAAAACGGTTCTTGCCGAGGCTCGTAAGGACTGCATTCAACCGAGAGCCGCCGCAGGAGTCGTCCCGGACGGTTAACCTGGTTAACTATGACCTATTATTACCTACCCTTTCTTTCGCTCTGTACGGATTATTGTTATTATGATGATGATGATTATGGGCTTGACTGGAGGTTGTAGATTGGAACTAGTTTCTACTGAGGTTTAACTGAATAAATAAATAAATATATATATTCTTAACGATAGGTGTTGGTTGGCGTCAACCTCAAGTGTATATAATAGGTAGTAGCTCCAACTGATACAGGCTATCAAATCTCCCTCCCACTCTCCCCTCCCCCCACTATTTACTAGGCTATCTGCAAATACACACATCCGAAATGGCCTGGAGAAATGTATCCGTCATCGCCTCGGATCCCCCAATGATCTGCTCGAACCAACGACTGCCACTGCCGCCGCCATTACTACTACTGCTATTGCGACTCCTACGACAGTCAGTCGTGCTACTACAAGTGGTAGGGCTTTGTTGAACTTCCCCTGTCCCCAGCATACCTTCCGCACTCATCTCCGTCGCTACCGCTACCGTTGCCGTTGCCGCTGCCGCCTCCCTCAGCAAGCCCAACGTTTCCTGGCACTGATAGAGTCGACCCCTGATCAAAAAACGGCGCACCCGTCGTGCCTCGTCGAATCCCATGTCGTATTCACCGTATCGGATTGTCGCCGCGTTGGTTGCACCCAGAGTCTCTCGCGTCGACTGCGGCAGCAGCTCGTAAGAGATCCAGTAGTCGAAGATCTGGAGTGCGAGGTCCACCGTCGACATGCAGAGTAGCAGGTTCGCGGGGTCCTTGTGGCCGTTCGGACATTGCAAGAACCCCCGGCACACCGACAGCGCCGTCTGAACACTCTGGAGCATCTGGTCAAACCGGACTTGCGTCGGGTTGGTGACGATGTGTCGCAGACGGTTGAGATAAAAGACCAGAGCTTCGCTGCAATCACAGGTTGGTCGCATCGCGTTCGGTATGTGGACGGCCAGAGGGAAGCTGGTCAACCCTTTGGTGATAAACTCCTTTTGTAGGAATGTCGGTGACATGGACGCGGGCTCGCATGGCGGCGCCGCATCGGCGACAAAGCTCTCCCCGAATCCAACGGGATATTCCAGGTCTGGCTCGGGCAATATCATCGAAGACGAGGAGGCCATGTTGGACTCGAAACTGATCGGGCTGTCTGATGGTCTTGCTGGTTTACTGTCTCGCGGACTCTACGCGGATGGATAAAACAATGAGAAATTTGATTGATTTTTTTTAAAAGAAAAAGGAATGGAGAAGGGAAAAAAAAAAAAAAAAGGGAAAGTGATCATCACCAGTATGATGATACCTATACAGTACCTCAACATTCAGATCGGGATCCGGGGAGGTCAGCCCTAAATCAGGACTCATCATTTGGCTAACGCCTTTTTCGGAATCTGTCCACACCAGTTCATCCGAGTGAGTAGAAAGCTTTTCCTCTTGCAACTTCTCCAGCTTCCTCAATGTGGATCGATTCTTGCTCCCCTTGGGCTTTCCAGATCTATTTGCCATCCGATATCGACAAGCCAACCCATGGCGAAGGCAACGAATACAACTATCCTTCCCGGATAAGTTGCACTTCACCTTCGACTGTCTGCAGTTCTCACAGGCAGTCCGGAGTTTTGGTGTATTCCCGTTGCTACTGGCCCGATTCGATTCTGCAGGCATTGAAGCGTACCAAGGAGGGCGTGTCGATAGAATATGGTAGGAAAAGGGAAATGGAAAAAAAAGAACCGGAAGAACGAAGAGAAACGACTCCTTGAGACTTAACGACGATGATGAAAAAAGGGTATATATATAACTGCCGTAGAAATAAGAATTCAAAAATAAAAACTTCATAACCACGTTCAGCCGCTAAACGCGTGTCTGACATCTATATATATCAATGTGGATATGGATATGTATGTATGCCCCATTTCTACTAAACCATGACACTATCAAGGACCCATTTCATATTGGAATTCACGACCCGACGGAAACCGCAGATGAAGTCAGCCGTTGTGAAACCCCAAGATTGTTGTCTGCATGGGAGTCGGGCCAACAACTGCTTTCCAGAGTCTTGGTTGCAGTCCCTTTTAGCAGTCCAACTGACCCTCAGACCTTTGCATATCCCCAAAAGTAAATGCCAGATTGCTTGGCTATCATCCTAAGCCTCTGATAGGAAGCAAGTATCAATACCCTAGTCTGCTCTCGCCTTGTGGGGACAGGGAAGTTTGGAAGAATAAACTTAGGTGCAACGTCAAAACAAGAACCACCATCGAGAGGAGGAGAGGAAAAGACAGAAGGGGAGGGAGGGGGGGATGTAATGTCAAATAACTCTATTACCTTTGGAATGCACAATGGCAAAGTCAAACCATTGTTCTGGGGTAGCATCCAATAAGAACCAGCATGTTGCATCCCAAGGGAGATGCATATCGGATGCGAGCCAGCACACCATGTGAGCTGTAAAGAAGGTGCGGTAAGGTGTTTCTATTCACCTGCCTGGATTAGGTGAGTCACTGCAGAGGGAGCGGTGAAATTTGCGTCATATCCAAGTAGTTCTTTAAGATCTTGTTATGTAAAAAAGTCATCTCTGAGGAAGAAAGGGGGTTTCTAATTTTTTTTTTTTTTTTTTGGAGAGGAATTCCTGTTCACTTTCTCTCCTCCCCCTATGTTCATTTATCTTTATTTTTTTTTTTTTCTTTCACTTCATTTTTTTCACCACTGTCTCCTTTTTGGTCTCCTCTCTCTCGGATTTCCTCTTCACTGATCTCGTGGAAACTAAAAGTCCGGTTGTACAGGTTATCACGGTAAGCATGAGACATTCCTGGTTAGACATGTCTTGAATAGCGAGCTGTCAGCGTTTTTGTTTTTTGTTTTTTAATAAAAAAAGAAATTAAAAAATTCAGATCGTATATATTACATTAAGTTTGGGCCCATTGCTACCTGTGGTAGGGGGTAGCGAGTCGCTTATACATACTTTTTGTTTGTTCGTGTGATCTGGAAGTATCCTCCATCCCCCTTGTTGGGTCACAGGTCTGGTTCTAAGAGACAACTCCCTGCAATCCCACTGTGCCTATAATCAAATGCTCTAAGCAGCCCTGTCAGATGAGCCAAAGCAGCGCAAACCACTAGCACATGAAAGATCTGATGGGAGCTGCCCCAAAGATCAAACTTTCCTGGTCGCAGCCGCTCCGGAACTCGGGCTGCATAAATTCCAGCCCCTAGAATGTAAAGAAACCCTTGAAGTAAGAGCCAACCGAGTCCAATTTGCTGGGTCATCTGGCCATGTCCATACACTTGTATTCCGTGAAGTACGGGGAAGATGGCTGACAGGCCCATGCCGACAAACATAGCTGCACGAAATGGTCGCCACCTGGGGGTCCGGAAATGAGGGAAGATGGAGACCAGGATGCAGCCAAGCCCAATCGTGCAGATCATAATCCAATACAGCTGCTGCAATTGCGGGACACAGTAAAACCCATAGTAGACGCTAGGAACAAAACTACCCACAATAAGCCCTACAATTCCGATATAATCAAAGGCATTGCCAATGCGTGCGACAATCGGGGAATGGTTCGAAATGGTATGGTAGGTTGCGGACATGCCCAAACAAAAGGCCGCACCGGCAAAGAAACAGCCAAAGACACATATATCTTCGTGAGTCGCCGTCTCATAGCGGGGTTCAAGTTCTCGATAGAGTAGAATTGCGCCCGGGATGGCTAGCAATGATGGCAATAAGTGGGTGTAAATATTGACAGTCTCGTTATGGATATATGTGAGGGAATGAAACGAGCCCAAGAAGGAAAACGAAGCTGGCCGATATCCTGTATGGATATGTTGGTTGTCCCGTTGCCAGTGCGGAAGGTCATCCCAGTGAAGCAGGGACTTGATAGCTCGAGAAGGCTGTTCCAAGGCTACAGTAGCAGCTGGCCTGCAGTCCGAGTCCTTCTGACGCTTTCCGTTGGGACGGCGCTGGTGAGCAGACGACATTCTCGCTGAACTCAACGTTCGATTGACGATCAGGGAAAATTGAAAATGAAAAACAGCGGACAATGCTGTTTGTCCTAGGAGAAGATTATATATTCAGATATTCCCAGAGAGGAGTTTAGATATAGGTCAATGATGGTTGAAAAAGATCCAATAGTTGTTGGGACAAGGGAGACAAACAACACAAACATGCGCTATTCCCAAAATGATGTCGTTATCGTTTCTCCTGCCGATAATTATTCCCCGCACTCATTGTTCCCCTACGAACTACGCCGCCTCAAAAGCTCTCAGATCTACCCATAATGTCTGGCCGGCCACCATCCAGCAAATGGGCCGGAAGTCGATTGAAACCAGTGTCTGACTCGTTAGAAAGCGTCGGGTTTGTCTCCAAGGGAGATCGAAAGTATGTATGACAGTGTCCCTCGTCGCGGCTACGATCTCCGGAGTTGACCTGCCACAGACTGCTAGATCACAAGGCCCAGAAAGAATATTTCGAGAAGATTGTAGCGCGATATATTGAATTCTGTGCGCGTCATGCTAAAGATTTAGACGCAGCATGGGCTTCCCTTCCTAGAAGTGCTTCTGATGATGCGACCAAAAACCCCCCCGCAGCACTTGCGCAATCGACCCGACCAGCAGATCGTCTCACATCCACCGAACTATCTACTCTTCTCCTCTCCCTCCGCAAGCTCCGGGAAGCCGTCCTGGCCACTGTTTCTTCCATTCCTATCACCTTCTCTCAGCGCGTGCACGTATTTTCCATCAAAGTCGCGATCCAAGCCCGGCATCCGCCCTCGTATTTCCCGTCTCTCCGATATCTCCTTGAAAACCTTCATTCTCCATCCAATCCACTGCCGGAATTCGAACTGAAGGATCATATTTCATACCTCATCCTTGATTATGCATGTCGACAAGACAATATGGTAGCCGCTTTCGAGTTGCGCGCACATGCACGAAGACAATACGCTTTCCAGTCGCGTCAAGTTGATCGAATCCTGCACGCTCTCGCGCACGATAACTGGATTGTGTTCTGGGAGGTTCGAAGGGAAGTAGATTCCTCAATGCGCGCGGTCATAAGCTGGGCAGAAGACCGGATCAGAAGACATGCTCTCAAAGCAGTTGGCAAGGCGTATCTCCACACCGATGTCAATTGGATCCTTGAAGGGTGTGCCGGGGATAACACCTGGACCTGGGAGAAACTAGTGGAGACCGAAAAGCTTGGGTGGCAGAGAGATGGAGATAAGATCATCATTAGGAAGCCTAAGCCTAAGCCAAACCCTCAGAATAACCTGGCGCCGATTCGAGAAAGCGTGTGATGATGTCATTTTTTTTTCTTATTTACCCAAGATTCATTGTTATTGTTATTATATTATTGTCACTATTGTGATCATGATTACACATTCAGAGCATTGGAAAAGCAAGGCGTTTCGGTTCACAGGCGGACGAGTGTCATGTAAAAGTCGCATTACGCTGGGTATATTCATAGATTACATATCTTTCAATAGCATAGCATAGCATCATCATATTTCAAGCCCTGAACTAGGTAGCCTAATTCCTTGCATCATAACTTGAAATCTGCGTTAGGTCGGTCCAAGTTTGTTTGCCCAATTATAGGCTGCTTGGCAATCGTTTCTACAAGTCTAGTCTTCAGCTGCACAGACTTGTCTGAGCAAAGTTCATACACCGTTGATAAATTGAACACTAGGCTGGGGAAAGACTGGTTTTCCTGCACCAATGACTCAAGGACTCGGCGTGCCTGTAAGATGTGAGCATTGTGAGCGATAAAAGAATTTTGAGGCGGGGATACTATACCTCGTTGAGCTGACCGGTATATAGCAGGCATACAGCGAGATTTTGTGATATCATGGGCTTATCGAGTCTCTTTCCCTCATTCTCAATCGCCAAAAGATCTCGCCATTCAGATACTGCATCATTATAGCGACCTTCAGCCATGCTGAGGAGTGGTTGGAATAATGCTGCCCCGCTCTGGCTAAAGCTCGCACACATTGTCTTCGCAGCCTCGATGTCTCCGATGGATAGAAGAAGAAGAATAGTTCTCAGTCCAATGGTCTCATTTACTGGTGACTCTTTTGTCAAGCTATCCAGTGATCGCCTGGCCGCGTGTAGATCACCCATTTCGATTAGCGCATTAACACTCCGAATTCCAAGATCGGCTAGTCTCTGTATCCAAATATCTCGTTCGGCAGGACTTATGTCCGGTCGCATGATCTCCCTTCGCGCTTCGAGGCCAATCTCATACAGGCCCCCAATGCCTCTGCGAGAGTCCCCAAATCCAATGCTCTGAAGCCGAATCGCCAGAACACGTAGCGGCCATGGCGCTATATGGCGGGGGTAACTTGATGCCTTGTGGTCGTTAGTGGTATCAGCCGCGTCTAAACTAGAATCAACATAGTAGAATGTAGAGCTTAGATCCTCTAGGGCCTTCGATTCTTGCGCAGCAAGTATTGTGTTTCCAGAAAGCTCCAAGCACGCTAGTCGTGTGTAGACTAGAGCGAAAATCAATTTGATATCAGTCGGCGATATAGAGGAAGACGTTAAGATCGTCCCGCTCAAGTAGGCTGCGAGGAGAAAATGGCCTTCGGCCAGAAGTCTTTCAAGAGTACCCAGTGATGAAGACAAGGGTTCATCCGACGTCGGAGCAATGAACTCAGATCGTAATGCTGGCGGAATATCAATCTGGGAGAGGGAGTGGTAGTTATCATACCGGAGAAGGAACGAGAGGTCTTTCTCCACAGCCGAAGGAAGCTCTTCTGGGGCTAGCGGATCCAGTAAGCTGAAAGTAGCACCAGTATACGCCCCATCACCGGCTGATGTTTGTATAGGGGAAGTTAATGCCTTATTCGCATTGTCTGAGCCTAAAGGACTGGGTGGTTGAGTAGCTATTAGCATCCTCCCTTTACCCGGATGGGATATCACGCCTCTTACTCCTCAGGCTGGTCTAAGGGGCCTTTAGTGGAGCTACGGGGCCGCGAAGCTGCAAGGAATCAGCGCCAAAACAATAACCAAGGGCGGGACAGTAATTATCGAGTGTTAGTCTTACACCTGGAAATATTGCGGCCGTGTTTAGTAGCCGCTGCCTCCATGACTCTCAGGTTTCCACGAGTGGGCCCTGAATCACTCACTGTTTGCGTCTATCCAGTATCAACCAGAAAATGGCTCCCGGAATGTGGGATTAGAATCTAGGCTTTGAAGATGAGAAATAGTACCCACACACGGGCAGGTAACAGGAAACATTCCATCATTTAGATAGACGAGAGTAGACTAGAGTGGGATTCTGCCATAGGCGGTGAGAAGATCGCCGAGATCTGGCAAGTTGGGCCGTTCCGTTGTTTTATTCGTGGCCATGACTAAATCGCGTCTACCTTGACTACCTTCGGAGTTATTGCTAGCCGCAACCTACGTACTTACCTTCAACAACCTCCCAAGTTCCAACTCTTCTATCCCTCTATACCTGTCACTTAAACTCTTACTCGGTGCTACCCCTTGACTTCAGTTATTTGCGAGAGCCAGCTCTTGCCTAGCCTTCCGCCATGACTCTCGCTGAGGAATTTCGCTCGCGAAACTTTAGTATGGAGCTCTCCCCAATGTCCACTAACCTAATAATAGTCAGATGAAGAACAGTGAAAGCTAATTTCTCTTCGCTAAGGTATCTACGGACAATGGTTTGTATTTCTCCTCTCAAAGCCATACTCTTTCGTCTCTATTCCAACACCAGGCTCTCGTCAAAACGAATAGTTGAAATAATGGTTGCCTGAATCTCACCACGGCAACGCTTGGCGCCCTTTGCACCTTGGTTCTTGATCGTCTTCAATCTGGGGTACTGCTCAGAGTGTGATTGATCATTGACAATCTCCCAGATAACTTACACCAATTCGACCGGCGATAATTTGCTGACGAGTTCAAAACTAGGACGGGTGTCATCGCCATTATCCTGTGCCTCGCCGTCGGGATTGCTAATATATTCTCGTTTAACGCCGTTCTGATCATATTCAGCATATTGTGCATGTAAGTCACTAAAAAATAGTTCCATTACCAAAAGAAAAAGGGGAGCGTAATAACTTACGAGTGTAGTGTTTCGGGGTGCATCCTCATCTTTGTTGAAGTGCCTTTTTTGCTGAGAATATGCCCTACTTCTGCCAAATTCGACACCTTTATACGACGGTTCACCACGAATTGGATGCGTGCCGCAATGTATACCATCATGAGTACCCTACAATTTGTCAGCCTTGTCGAGCGCGCCAGTAGCTTGATTGCTGCAGCCGTCGTGCTTCTCATTGCCGGTATCTTCTATGCGCTCGCTGGGATCAAGAGCCAGGAATTTGTCGGCAGCAAGACTCTGGGTGGACAAGGACTTGCGCAAATGATTGTTTAATGGATACAAGCCTGCGGCAGAGCTCTACTGCCCTCTTTTACTAGGGTGGGAGAGCAATAGCGCCTCCTTCTTTCACCCTTTCCAGCAAGAAAACGCTTTGCGAGTCGGGGGCGGTGCTGAGGAAAAGAGATATATTAAAGAAAAAAAATAAAATAAAGATTTGGGGGAGAGTCAGCAGCTAATGAAGGATTATACTCGCGTCCGATGCGCCATGATTACGAATTGACGTTGCTATCCTCGACGCGCCGATTGAACATTTTGTACTTTTATCTCATCTAGTGTGAGAAAAAGCCAAATTTCGTCCGAGACCTAATTTGGGCTTTTTCATTTTTCCTTTTTTTATTATTTTTTTTATTTTTCCTTGTGTGTGTGTGGGGATCGGTGTCCTACTATTTACCCCTTGCTGAATGGACCGTGTCTGTTTTCATTTTCTGGTGTCGTTTATATTAAGATCTTTATAACAGGCATTTGCTTGTTCATTCTGCTGAGACTCCTGTTCATTAAGTCCCCTTGAAACTTTAGTGAAATACCTCTTAATATAACCATCCTGGTGATGAACAGGTTGCAAATTCAATAAATTGCATAGGTCCTCTTCGATGACCTGGGAATGGTTACCTAGAAGGAGATAATTGCGGCGCAATCTAGGCAAGGCAACAAATATCATCGCTTCTAAAGTACATGGTCATACACGCTCTTTTCCCCTCTTTATTGGAGGGGGCCTCTTTAGCCACAATGCAGGTCCTCATGGTTACTCATGCATTCCACTGCATTTATACCCACCCTACTGTACATACATAGTAGGTATCCAGTATGCATGTACCTACCTAGGTACCCACCTGGCGCCCTCAAATGTAAATCTAGGTACCAAGGTCGAAGCGTAGGTAGCATGACAGGTCATTTCCGATGTGCTTATTAGATTCCGTTTGCACATACATTGAATGGGGATTTGCATTGGCGAGTTGATTTAACAAATATAGTGCTCGTTTGCTTGCTGTGTCGATCAATGGGGAGTTAAACGGCCTTTGAGATCATACAAGTAATTAATAAAATATATACGTACCTATATATACAAGCTTAAGTTGCCGACAAGCTCCAGAGTTTATTACTTGGTCGAAGAAAGGCCCAATGATCTTAAAAATTGTGCCTAACATAAGGAGAAAACCATGTTCTTCTAATGTAGGTAGTAATAATATGCATAAAATAGGTATGCTCTACCTATATGTGTAAAGTGTGATCGTGTGAAACGATCCTAAAGCCATTTTTCCATCAAAGAGAACTAAGTTGGTAAGTCAATATCAAATTGATAAGGGTGGGCTAGATCCGCCAAATCAGTCATGTAGGGCAAATAAATACCTGGGTTGATAGGTACTACCTAGGTTCTTCCATTCTACTTGAAACTGCCAGGAAGATGCTTATCGCTATTTCTCCCCTGTATTCCTCATGCAAGCTAGTCAGTGCGTCGATAACTCAGAGCAACAGAACAGTACTGACACTAGGATACCTAGTAGAGTCACCGATCAAGGAAGCTGAACTAAATCTCTCTCTTTTCTTTCCTTTTATTTATTCATTTATTTATTTTGTTTGGGGGCGTTTACTATGTATGATCAAGTGCTCAGAGTCCATTCCTTCCACCTTAAAATACAGAAAGTAGCCCAATCAGACAGGCCAAGTAGAGTTGTGGTAAATGAGTAGGTATCTGGGTATCACTGTTTAACTTTCTTAGAGGTAGGTAGAAAGGTCTGGGAGAAAAAAATCAACATCATTCCACAGCATTGACAAGTAGTTCCAGTAAACCTGACAATGATCAATAATGGTACTTTAAAAAAAAAAAAAGCCTTTAGTAATGTGCATGAGTAATAACACCTCCCCCCCGCCCTTTTCCCCCCAACAATGTACCCCAATTCTCTGGGCAGGAAATCAAAATCGAATCTGTTTTTGCCTCACGTATAATACGTACTAGCATTGAGTGGCTCGGATGATTCCTACGTCATTGCCCAGACCCAGAAAAATATCGCCCCTCGCCTCGTACACCCGGCGGCGATTTACCCCGCATTGTTGAAAATCATTTAGAGGTTCGTGCTAGAGCTGAGTAGATGCCTGAGGTGAGGAAAATCAAAATCATTATTGTTACAAGAATTAGTTGATCTCTATCTGTACCTTACGGTACTTGTTTATTGACACGATTGCTGAAATTATTCCTCCCAAGGTACCAAAGGGGCACCCATGAAGTCATTGGCCAGGAGGTAAAAAAAAAAAAGAAAAAAAGGGTTGAGGGCACGGTCAGGTGGCAGCTGTTTTTTCTCTTTTTTTTTTGGTTGGGGCTTGTGTGGGTGATCCCATTTCCATGGACCCAAAGTCCACGAGTCAATTTTCACCCCGTGTCTTAATGCATATCATTTGCTGTAGGAGTAAGAGTCTAGCCCTTCTATTACCTTTTACCATTGAATGTGACATTATTAAGATTGGATTTAATATTTCATAATTGGAAGGCGAAGACGGTGAAGACCTGTAAGCATAGGGCCGAAAATGACCAGTATTGTAGCTGTTCCCAGTGGTATTTCCACCCGTAAGTTTCTAGTATAGCCGCTGTCTTTGACTACTGTCACATGGCCAACATATTCTGCACCTGCCAAGCAATACCTACCTACCTTAAGGTAGGTAGTTTCCTATTATGGCACCCAGACCTTGAGACTATCACTATAATCTCACTTCTCTCTTTCTTATATCGACTAAGTAACGCGTAAAGTATCATGTCTCTTACTTTTTCCACCAGTGCTCTCTATTGCAGCATTCCATAATATTATTGTAATCATAGTCATAATAAGAGCTGGCAATTATTTGAGGATGGATAGCCACGAATAATTCCAACAAGATGTTTATGTAAGGACAGAATATCAAAGTTTGCAACTAACTACTGTGGATTCCCAACCTGTTATTCATGTTCCCGGAACATCAGCGAGTGGAAAGCGGTCCTGTCCAAACTTCCAAGGGACTATTGTATTGAGAATTATAGAGGTGTGTTTCTTCTCGAGACATGGGGTTCTCATTAGACACGATTCGCTTCGCTCAGAAAGGTAGTATTATGGATATAGCTCGAAGGAAATTTTTGCTCTTAAGACAGTACTTATTGTTGATGGTGTTCAGGCTTCACGCAATGACTTTTAGAATGTTATTATTAGTCAATCTTGTTCATTTTGTGTGTGGTATTCTTGGTTACTGCCCAAAAATAAACCGTTCACCATTAAACCCGTGCAACTAAGTCGAGTTTGGGTGTATTATATGATATGAGGCATAGACATATTGAAATTATCTTTCTGATGATGTAAAGGATGATAATCAATTCTTTGAGTATTATAGAGTCAGGCTGTTTTTCACTTATTACCCTGGAAGATTGATGTGTGGCTATATTAGAGGATAATGTAAGATTTAATTAATCAATCAACCTTTACTTGAATAATGATATAATGATGTGGGTATATAGATATGTTATCAGAGTGGTTGGGTTTACCGGGTATCCGTGGAAGAGATCAACACATATAATGTTGCTATGCTGCAGTTACTCCTACATGAGAAATATGTTCTTGAGTAATAATTTTTGTTAAGATATAGCTCTGTCCCAAATGGCTTGAATATGTCATCTGCCAGGGCACGAGACTTTCACCGGTGAAATTCAGCTGGGAAAAAGTGGACGACTGAGCTGCTTAGGGACTATGATTAGGTCAACAAACATGTCTTTCAAATTCGAAGGAGGGTGGGAAGTACTATTTCCGGTTTGGGATTAGATGATTATGTATCTACTTTATAAAGCGATTTAAATATATCTACTCGTCTTGCTGACAATCGAATAGGATATTCCGAGCAGAGACTCTAGACTATTATATTCTTCAACAATCATTCCAAGTTGATTACCAGAAGAGCTTTTTGGTAGATGCTCGCCTGCGAAACCCAGGATATATCTGTTAACAACCTGTTCGTATTCCGCTTGGTCTTTATCGTGAGACTCGAGGCCAGCACAAGCAAGTCAGAATACAGAGCAACTTAGCCATTAAGAGCCACAAATCTTTAACTGATAGGCCTGTAAAAGTATATAATTGAACTAAGTGAGACTAGGGTTTATTTATTCAATACTGTTTGACCAAGCTGTAACTTGGTAATTTATGAGTCAGGATATTGAGTAGAAGGAGGTTTGTGTGGGGGGGGGGGAGTACATCAGGTTGTCCAGCTCGGAAACGGTAAAACTAGTAGTGACAAAAAGGCCCTCGCATTATATCTCAGGTTGACATGTGTCGTCTTCCTTTCGTTGACCACGTTGTTGTGTCTAATCCTCTCTCCCTCCACCCCTCCCGCTGATACGACTAGCGAAGATGACTCCGAGGGAAGATAACACCTAACGGATGAGATAACGAGATGTCTTGAAAAGTAGGCGGTCTAATGGAGTTCTACATTGGTGGGACGTTGGTGAGGTACTGCTAGCCCCCTATCAAAAGGTCCCGCTTCTGAGAATGGCGGCTAGATAGGTTCTTTTGGAAGTTGAACACTGGTAGGTGTACATTAAAGCCTCATCGAATTAAAAGCGTCTATTTTTGAAAGGGGGAAATTTGAAAGGAATTGAGATTTAAAATCGCTCAATGACGAAAAACCAGTATACTATTTGAGTGGTACGCCCCAGCTGAGCCAGGCTGAGCCACCGGCCCGGGGACTTGTATGCCCCATTACCTGAAATAAATGGATCCACCCCAAGACGGTTAGGCACGGGGTACGGAGTACATCGCCATTACACTTTCTAAATTAGGACCTGCACTACAATCCACTGTAAAAATACTGCACTAACCCGAGAACAGTAGCTGGACCTTTTTTTGGACCCTCCTTGGAATAGCCGCGGATGCTCTGGCCACCTTTTGTCTATTTTCTTACTTCTTTTCCTTTTTTTTTTTTTTGGTCACATTGGCACTAAAAAAGATGAAAAGCTTCAAGCTTCATAAAAGCTGCCCTCGTGCCTCTATACAAACCGAAAAACCCTTCAAGTCATGTGTGATGTCGGCGGATGAAAGGGGTTCTATAGTACGGACTACCAAAAGGAATCAGCAGGTTAATATCTCTCATTGTTTTACCATTCCTGTTGCCGCGTAATTTGCGAAACTTCGAACCAGCACAGCTGCCAACCTCGGTCCCTTCCCGGGCAAAAGAAAAAGTCTGCCGTTGCTTACCTACAACCCCAGGTACCTGCCTCCTGGTACCCCATCGAAGGGAAGCGGCTGCACATTTGGATGGCGAACCAGCCTTACCTTCTCCACGTCAAGAGGGTTAGCGACAAAATTAGACCACGGTTTTCACTCGACCTCATGGATGGACATCCAGGGCCCTTAGTACTATTATTGCCACATTTCAAGAGCAGCAGCTTGAGAGTATTACTTACTTTTCTTAGGACTTACTACTTTCTAGCAAATGCCGATTCAAACATTCGACAGGGTTTTCATCCGAGGCTGGTTTCATCCGTTTTCGCGCGTTATTCGCTCAATCTTCTGGCGAGCTGTCTGCATGACCAGCTCATCGGCCATTACATTGTTCACTGTAGGCAATTTAAAACGACATTGCTTCCCTAAACTATGCTGTCCTTCAGCATTTTATGCCCAAACTTCATATGTATCAGAATGGCTCGATATGAGTATCGGAAAGGCGGCAAATATCTCTCAGATAGTTGCAAAATCAAAGATCAAGTGATGTGCTTCGTAAAATTGATCCTAAACTTGTCAATGGCCCTTAATTCTTCTATATGCATTCTCGGGTATATCCGTCCTCTGCGGTCACAGCCAAACTCTAGCTGCGAACTCCAGGAACCAAGCCGTCTTTACTCTTAGTGGATCGGCCAACTGTCCCGAGTGTTGACGTAAGGTGCAGACCTCTTGTGACGCAACAATTTGTTTTCGAGATGAACGAGGAGTTTTGTTATTCTAGAATACTTGAGATTTATGCATAATTTCACTTAAGTTCTCTTGGGATGCGAACGGAGAACCATTGTTCATAGAAATTTCATAAACTGTAAGGAGCAGGTTTTCCTTTTCTCCTCAGGATTCTACCTACTTATTCAATGATTCTGGTAAGTTTCAGAGCAAGCATTTATACAGGTATAACAACTGTAACGGGTGCCTGAGCTTATTCAATCAATGTCAGGCGAAAAAATAAAAAAGCCCCTCCCTCTGCTCCCCACTGTGATGCACATCATAATCCAGTACCTTGCCATAACTAGTTGTGGATTGTCCAATCAGTCTGGTTATTGATTGCGTGCTTGCAAGATCTCCAGAGATAACGAGTCTAGGTTTCATAGAAATTGGATGTATAACTTCATCTTGATTCCTCTTGGAAGGTTTACCCAATAATTGAGGTGTGTGACTTTTGAATACCTATTTAGAATTCATGTAATTGTTTGTAATGAATGCTGGGTAGAGCTTGATGGTCACTCTCATAGCTTATCATAGTTGAAAGCTAGTCATGATGCTGTTGATAAACATTCTAATAATGATAATTAGTAGCTAGAGTACCTATCAATGATGATCTCGAAACTAAGAGAGAGAGCTATTGATCCCCCACACCTTCCCCCTCTGGAATCCCGATGATCAGAAAGGAAAATGAAAAAGAAAACAATACAAAGTAAAAACAGAAGGGAGGACGTCACTCGACGTAGCAATTTCTCAGAATATGGGGTTGGGGTTGGGGTTGGATTGGCACTGGCACTGGACACGCACTTGACCCAGTTTAGCGCTGAGGGGCGATCTTCAAATGGTGGTGGAAAATGTGGCTCAGGCTATGCAACCTTCTTCCAGCTCACCGCCTCCTCGGCTGATGTGGCCGTACCAACACCTACACCTTACTAGATAGGTAGGTAACTTGCCTTACTGGATCGAAGAGGGGAAGGGGGAGGGGTGTGATGTGGCCAGTCAGATACAACCTGATACAATCAGTCTACAACCAATGGTATGAGTCAGTGCAGGCACATTAATGAAACCTGGGTACGTATGTCCCTACCTTGAGGTAGGTAAGTAGGAAGTGGGAGTGTGCAATATTATAACAATAACAACAATAATAATATTTATCTATAATTCCACAACTAATAATAATGTTGAGAGCAACTAAGTTTGTTTGTTTTTTTTTTCTCTTTGCTTTTCTGTTTAAAAAAAAAAGGAAAAAAAAATATACCTATGTGCCTATCTTTCACCCATACAAAAAAATTTTAATGTCTGTGTAAGGCTGCGAATTAGCACTTCCCCCCAATTATTAGAAAGGTATTTCTTTGTTATTGCTCCACTCTTAACAGGTCTTCAATCAATCCAGACCTGTGATTTGGGCCATGTGCCAAATGAATAGGCAGACTTATTATTTTATTATTTTGCAATCACTTATTTTATTTTACTTTTTTCTTTCCTTTAACAAAATCCTCTCTTCCTTCAAGGGGCAGAATGTTAAAAGGGGGAACCTAAAAAAGGGAAAGTAAAATGAATGAAAAAGAATGTATTGAAATTACTTATCAGGCTGCTACTAGGTCCTAATTCTAATAAACTACTATCTCTCACCAACTGCGGATATTCATGGGGCTATAAATACATACATATTTTTGGACCAAGGTTCTAGCCCACAAGATTTTTCAAACTTCGTATATTATTACTTTTTTGAATGCAGAGATATTTTTTAAAGGAGCTAAAAAGGGAGTGGAGGAGTAAATGATAAAATAAATCAATATTAAATCGATTGTGATATGAGAGACAAAGACAAGAAGAAAAAAAAAATTTTTTTCCTACGAGCTATCACGGGAAACATTATTACATTGACGATATCACTGCAACAACAAAAGTAGGTAATGTTGTAAGAGTCAAGCTATCAAACTGCTGTTCTTAAGGTAAAATGGAAATAAAAAATATGAGTGATTATTTTCCCTGAATTATAATAACAATAATAATAATAATTTAGATCTTGATTCGGCAGTACACTAAAACTCAACCATCACACTAGATGACAACCGGGGTAATGTGCTAGAGTACTACTAAGGTACTCTTAGAGCAGACTACAGCATAGTACAACGGAGTACAAGAGGTTGAACAATCATAATGCATGTCAGGTTTTTTTTATTTTTTTTTAAAAGAAAATGCCTCAGCCAAAAACAGGATTAAAAAAACAAAAGCAATAATAGTAATGAAAAAAGACATTTGCACGATGGGGTTTGATATCCCTTGCCCCATCAAGTTTTCAACTTTCTTATACGAGGTACTGGCAGCTTATCAGAAAAGAATGGCAGCTGTAGATGAGATTTCCCACCCGCTCTAAATGGCAAAACTTTTAAAAATCATTGAGAATATACATCGAAGGAGGCTATTGAAAGGAGATAATGAAATAATAACAATAATGAAAAGTCTGACCAGGACTTGTCCACGACGTAAGAGAGAAGGGAAAAGAACGAGATAGTCCAATGAAAATTACAAGAAAAAAAAAAAAGAACAAAAAGTTAAACCGGACCCTAAACTACTCCTGTATCAGAGACCCTTGTAATTGCAACGAACGATTCTTGTTGGCTCACAGCTTGCATACGGTCACCATACGGTTTTCGTACCGTGGAGGGGGCATTGGAATGGCGTCAGAGCACGTCACGCGATGGGGCGGTGGGCCGTGGCAGGAAGAAAGCGGTTAGGCGGATTTATGACCACATTTTTTTTTACAGGTAAGGCAGGTAATGGATACTGGAAGAACAGTCATACAAAGTCATACATCATCTGCTCTCCAGCTACTTCTTCTGCCCTTTCTCTCAAACTTCTTCTTCCTTTCTCCATCTTTTCCACCTACTCCTCTAGTTGTTGTCAACTCCATCCCTGACTCTTACCCCTCCATTCATTCCCCTCTCTCGCCCAATTCCCCATAGTCAATTCCATCCTACAACCTCGTCGGACTATCAATTGACTCAATTCTGTATCTACTCTACCTATCACCTTGAGAGAGATCTAAGAGGACTAGTCACGCTCATTGTTTGTTGGATAGTGACGCCTCACTGGTAAGCAATCTCTATTCTCGTTATCAACCCCTCCTGAAGCACCAATTTCAGGAGGAATGTTGGTGCCGTCTTCAACAGATCCCATAACTTTCGGGCGGTGAGATCAAGAATGCTATTGGTTCTGTCCTGCATTTATCTGTCTTATCGACCTGCGAGTGAGCTTGGGACGATCTGCCTGGCTGCATTGGTCTCCCCCCCTCCCCGCCCCAATCCTTTTTGCCCACTTCCGGACGTTCCTCTCTGGAATCCATATCCTTTATCTGCAGAGGCAAATGCCCAGATCCAGATTGCACTAGCACCTACTCAGCCGCAACTGGATTTTTGTCTTGCTGGCAACGCAATGCTGCCCTAGCTTCACCCCGCGCCTGACCATTACTTTATTGAGTTATAAAGTTTCATCTGCGCAAGACACTGATTATCCTTCTAGTACTAAAGAAAGAAGAAAAATTTCTATACCTCCACTGAAACAATCACATATCACAATCACCCATCATGACGACACAAACAGGCCCTGTGATCCCCCCGCGGCCGAGTAGGTCCCCCCTCGATAAGGGTACATCTTCAGACATGCCCAGAGTTCCTCCTCGCCCTCGACACATAGAGCGTTCGGTGTCTCCTATGAGCGCCAACTATGCTCCCTCCCCGCTGAACGAACTGCCTAATGGCTCGGGTCTGACCCGTACTATTTCCAATGACTTGCCCCCTCGTCCTCCTAGTGTGACAATACCTTCTCTTGGTGAGGAAGGCATTGAATATGCCGACTTGGATGTGGGTAACTCTTCAGATACTTATCTCCAAGCTCCTACACAGACTCGCAATGTGAGCAGCGATCTTAAGCTCCATGCGCCAAGGCCATCCCTTCCTTCTGTGAGCGCCAAGGCAAAGGTGCGGGCCGTCACACGTACAGATTCCAGCCAGGCCGCCGCTGCAGGCTTCGGAGCCGTAGGGTCTCCTGCCCAAGATGAAACTTCCGAGCGGCCTACTCGTTCCATTTACACAAGCCAAGGTGGCTCCCGAACTGCATCCTCAACTGCTTCCAATGATCGTCGCCGCTCAATGCATGAGGAGGAGCATGGAATTCCTGAGATTGGTCAAAGAGTACCCATGTATCCTAATGCAGGAGATGTCCAAGCTCCTTCCCCAAGTCCATATCTAGAACAACCTACTCAACGCCCGGGGCGCAGTCATAACCGTTCCCGTAGCGGCCGGGAAGCTTCTTTGCCCCCCGGTAGCTACGGCCTTCATGGACACGGCGTGCAATCTACGGACAAGTTCGAGAAGGCTTGGTATGAAAAGCACCCAGATGAATACCAGAAAGAGGAGCAGGGTCACTACGGTCCCGGTGTTGGAACACCCCGACCGGACTGGGCCTTGAGTAGCGATGATCTGAATAAGATTGTTCGTGGTTCTGCTGTGACCGGTTCCGGACTTGGTAAGTATATAAATGATATGGCTCTGTCATGTAACCCATGCTAATCTGGATCTAAGGCACCTCACCTGGCGTGGTAGGAACACCGGAAGAAGAAGTCGGCTACATTGCGTCTGATGAGTATAACCAGCGTCCAGCTGCTGAGTCCTCTCTACGCCATACAGAAAGTGTAGCCGAGCAGGACAAGTCAGCCGAAAACCAGAAGCCTAGCGAGTCCAGAGTGATACATATCGATGAGCCTTATCATCACCTTCATCATCCAGATGGTTTTGCACAAGCTCCAGAGCCTGAGGAGCGAGCTCGTGGAGGAGAGGGCAATGACGACGAAAACGAACCTATTCTGGCCGCTGACGAAGTGCGCCCTGAGTCCGCCTACCAGCACCCTGCTGTTTCCCCAACTTTTAGCCGAAGAAGTAGCGTTGATTATGAAGGCCGTAGCCGCACGCCTAGTGTTAACCATAGCCGTTCAAACAGCAGATCTGCTCAACCCATCCCACCCCCTCTCGCCCGGTTTAATTCTTTTGAAGGACGTCAAGAACCCAACGCTCCTCTCGATGATGTTGAAGAATATGAGCCCCTGTTCCCGGAAGATGACTCCAAGGCAGCCAAGGCAGTCCCAACTTCGGAGCGATTTAGACAGCGCCCCGATCTCAAGCATCGCTTCCCTAGTCAAGATATCTGGGAAGACTCGCCCACCAGCCTTCAGTTGCACACTGTTGTCTCCACACCAGATGTCCCAAAGAGGGAGTTTGAAACGCCCGAGCAAGAAGAACTTCGCAAAAGCCAAACGAGTGGCATTGATGCTCACAAACTTGCCTCGCAGATTTTGACGTCGGAGGAGACCGAGGAGCAGGCTCCTTCGCCTCCTGAAACCACCAAGCAAAGGTTTCCCAGTCGGGATATCTGGGAGGACGCCCCCGAAAGCCAAAATTTAGTAGCAACGATAGGATCAACCGATGAACAAGTACCTTCAAAGCCAGGTATCCCGGCTCGACCTCAAAAGAAGCAGCCACCTCCAGTGGATGCGTCAACGAAACCCTCATCGCCTATTGAGAAGCGACAAGCACCTTTGATTCCTGATCGACCCAAGCCCCAAATTCCCTCCCGGCCAGCCAAGTCCGCTTCACAGGATGCGGCTGCCAAATCAAAGCCAAGTGTACCAGCTCGCCCAGGAGGCAGCAAGATCGCCGCCTTGCGGGCAGGCTTCATGTCTGACTTGAACTCCCGTTTGCAGCTTGGTCCCCAGGCTCCACCTAAGCTACAAGAGAAGGAAGAGTCTCCTCCAGAGAAGGCGCCGCTCAGTGACGCTCGAAAGGGCCGAGCTCGTGGACCCGCGCGACGAAAGCCCGCTGCAGAGACGACCGGCCCAAGGCTACCCACGATTCCCGAGATCAAAATAACTGAAACATGGAATGTTTGGCAAGTTCGCGAGGATGGTAACCTAGTTGTTGGTAATGGGGAGAAAGGCGATCAAGTCAGCACAACTGTGGTCCAAATCACTTCATCATGGGATGACCAACCGGTGGCGCCCCCGCTAGCCAGGAACATATCTGGCGACTCAGTTGATCCCCAAAGATGGCACAAGGAGCCGTCAGAACCTGCAACTGCCGAGGCAGATACAGAGCCACCCAAGCCTGTTGACGCCGCCCCAGAAAAAGTAGAGACTGTTTCAGAGCCTGTAGCTGCTGCTGAATAGCTGTCTCAATTTTGTTTTTGTTTTTGTTCTTTTCATATTTAGCCAGTACCCTTTTTCACTTCCCCTACCCTATTGTGCTTATTGCGCCTATTCACTTAATTTCCCTCCTTTATGATTGCCTTTTTCTCCTTTTATTTATTTGCAACCTTTCATGCCAATGAACACAAACCTTGATTGTCTGCCTACATGTCATAGTTATAGACCTCTGTTGACAAACATACTTGTTGTCCCCATTCCACACTGGCTGGTTTGGGTTTAAAGACAACCTTTAAATGTATGTATGCACATTCACTCATTATATTGTGCAAAGATGCTGTGTCAAGCATTTTTAGTTTTCGCTTTCCTAAGAAATTGAGAACTAAAGTTCTTCTTAAATCTACTCTAAACTAGACATTTCTAATGCATACTACTTATCTAATTTAGTTAATCTTGATTTTGATTGTTTATCAAAAACGCAGAAGAAAATCGGATATTCCAGACTTATAATTAGATAAACCACCAATTTCATCGGGAGACAGGAAATATGAAAAATGAAAATAAAGAGGAAAAGAATAATAAACTAATAGAAACTAGGAATAAAATATTGGCTTGAGAATGGTTTGGCTTTTGTTTTTTCTCTCATTTTTTTTTTCTTTATTAATTTTTTTTTTCGGGGGTTTTTTTTTACCTTTCTTTTTTATAGACAAACTATAGGCAAACTATCAAGATGAAGAAAAATCAAGAACTATTGGGCAAGGCTTTTTGCCCATCTAAGGAAAAATAGAAATAAATAAATACAAAGATAAATCCTATCGAGAAAAGGTACCCACTTTCACCCTTTCCCTAGAGTTTCTCCTCTCCTTCAGCATTTTCTGTTTGGGTATCATGGAATATAAATTCTCCCTCTAATACAGAAAAAAAGAAAAAGCTTTTTTTTCCTTTTATCTTCCCCTCATATCAAAAAAAAAAAAAAAAAAAAAAAAAAAAATTAATCACAGACCTAAAAAGCAACCAAGGTATTATAGGATAATAATGAAAGAGATGATGATGATGATGATGATAATAATAATAATAATAGTGGTATAAAATTTAACTGGCTGGCAGGTTTTGCAAGTCACCTTTGCCATCTTTAATCCATTCAGGGTCAACTAAACGCTCTCGCTCAGCGTAGAGTTGCTTATAAGCTCCACGGATTGTTCCGTCACTGACATGGGCTACCTGAGAAATCTCTTTGGCAGTTTTACCATGTCCCATTAGGAACGAAGCCATGTAGATACATGCTGCAACGATGGACAAGGGAGAACGACCAGCAAGATCACCCATAGTTGTTACACGATCAGAAAGAGCTGATGATACACTGGTGACCTGGTATGGAAGGTCCAGTAGGTTGCAGAAACGATTACAGAGATCGCTGGGTTTTGTGGAAGTGGTTGCGGTGTAGGTGTCGTTGGGATCGGGGACGCCACCGCTCGATACCACCGCGTTGATTCTCTCAAGATTTTGAGCTGTGAAAAATTTCTCTAAAGCCTTGTATATCCGCCCAATTTCTTTCCTTGTCACTTTTGTCACAGCGAAAATTTCCGTGAAGGTACGAGGGACTTTGCACTGTCGGCATGCGATAAAAATACAACCCGCGATAATGACATCCTGAGATTTTCCCTTGAAGGCTTTGGCATCATCTACTATCTTGAAAAGATACTTTGCCGTATCAGCAACGTTCTTCTGGATGTTGAAACCATCGCAAAGAGCACCAATCTCCTTGTAGGCTGCGAGAAGGGACTTGTTGGCTTTCTCGCTCGACTGCTTATTCTGCGCGCGATATAGGTCACGGACCCTGCCAGAGCCCCCACTCGCGATTTGCGTCTCTAATTGGTCGCCGTTGAGCAATGGGTTCATCGCATCTCCAACACGAGAAGGATCGTCATTGTTTTGGTCATCGTTCGAGAAGGTACGCCATTCGGAATGCATGTCAATCTCTCGATCAGCAAGCACCAGTCCGCAAGAGCCGCAAACAGTTTCATGAGACCCGGGAAACTCTAGATTAGGTGGGACTTCCTTGCACTCGGGGCAGATCAGATGGGCAGAAAGGTTCTTCTTCCAGGGCGTCGCCTCTTGCCTGGCTTGGGGAGTAACGGTGGCCATTTTCTTGGTGGATGTTGCAAGTTCAAGACGTCCACGGGATCGTTTAGCTATCTTCGATTTGTTGATTGGGAGCTTGTTTTTGCGAGCACAAAAACGAATGAATAGTGGTGAATACAGGTTGGCGGCTGTATTTCGTCAACACCGGTGGGGGAGTGGGCTCGTTTGTTAACAGTAGAAATAATGAATGAAATGGCAGCAGCGGCGCAAATCGCTAAGACTTATTTTCAAGTCACGTCTCTGCGTCACTGCCATTCATAGTCATGTTAGCCTGAATGCCCTCAAGTGGTATATCAAGGCGGAAGATATTGCTGACGAGGGTGGAACAAAGGCCATGGTATCGAAATCCAGTTTCCACCGACATTATCCTTTCTCAAAGACTTTGAGACAAAGGATGGAAAGGGAAAAGGTAAAAGATGTCATAATCTATGAGTTGATGCTTTACCTTTCCAAATAGGATTCCGATTCTGCGAACCAGAGTAAAGCACCTTCACGCACAGGGAGCGCACAAAAAAAAAATCCACTCCTGGTCCAACTTGCCAAAACCCTCGAAGCCTTGAAACAAGACGTCTCCGACCGCGATGAACCAGTCAAGGTCTCCGTGAACGAACAAAGGTCGGGGTCACGGAAAAGGGTCACAGAATCTGACAAGTAGCTGCTGCGAGCGAGATCTAGCGATCGATACTAGCAGAGCAACGTTGAATGCCGAGTTTCAAGACGGGAAAGGCCGTAAAACGGGAAAGGGCGTATTGGGGGGATGAGAGAAAGAGAGAGAAGAGAGGCGAAGGTCTCTGGGAAGATAAGGTGAAGTGAACTGGGCAGAGCCGCACACTCTGCTGAGTCATCTGCCAAGCCGAAGTCTCCCGAACAAACGTCGAACTTCCAACTTCGGCTTCACGGATGAAAGCATTCTTATTCTTGCAGACTCCTACCCCGATTCCCTCTCATCTACCATCACGCCGCGATGATGTCCCAGACTCTTAGAGCGTCGGTGAGTTTATATTTACTGATTGACCTTGTTTCTAGTCCGCCTATCGCCCCTACTAATTGCCTCCTTTGCAGCGCTCTCTCCTATCCCGCGTCTCTCGGCAACAGGTTTCTTCTCTGTCTCGCCGCACCTTCCTGACCTCCGCTGTCCGCCAGGGTACGTGACTCTCTTTGCTCTTCTTTGGCTTGTCAATTGCGGGAAAGAAAGAAGGGAAAAATTTTTCGGCGGCCACCAGCAGATTTCTAACATCTTATAGCCGACCCTGTCCAGGAACTTTACCTCCGTGAACTCCGCGCCTACAAGCCTGCTCCCATCAAGCCCGGTGACGCTGAAGCTCACGTCCAGAAGTTCGCTGCTCCCGCTGCTCCCCAGTCTCCCGAAGAGGCCAATCTTGCCAGTGAGCTGCAAGCCTACGAAACCCAAGAGGTCGAGGTCGAGGGCCAGGCCGCTGCTGGTGAGGCTGCTCCTGTTGAGGAGAGCTGGTTCGAGGAGGAAGAAGAGGAGGCTCCCGCTGCCCACTAGGTTTATTGTTTTAGATAACAAGGTCTGGGAAAAAGTCGGGACTGATAGACAATGGGTTGGGACTCTGTGATGTCTCCTCTTGTTGAGCCCTGAAGAAACTTTGTAAATTAAACCTACTTGGAGCATATGAAATTTCTTTTTCTTTCGTAAAAACCTGGATTTTTTTTTATTTTTTTATTTTTCTTTTTTTTCCAGAACACCCCACTCGACTGGACTGTAGTCATAGTCGTTGGTTAAAGACGAAGACAACGATGGTAATGGAGCCTGAGGTGTCAAGGGGGAATTTGTGGCGGGAACACGGAATTGATATATCCGACAAGACGAAGAGATAGTGAGATTTTTTTTTGTTTTTTTTCCCTTATGATGACTACTAGTTATTAGATGCCCAACCCTGCAGCAAATCCGCCCGAATATGTTGGAATAACCTGAAAAGGGAGATAAAAAGTGTTCGTGGTAATGATGACTCCAGCTGTGTGTGACCTGTGATGATCACCAACTCATCACCAATTCAATGAGCAAATAATAGGCGGTATGTTGGTATCCGGCAAGGCATATTCTCGTTCTTATTTTTTTGTTCCTTCTCCTTTAATTCGCTAGTTTGGTTACTATTGCCTTCATTCGCAGCAAATCTAGCAAGTAAGTAAAAAAAAGGATTCCTCTCTGCCAGTCCCAGTGCTAACGAAGACACTACGAATTTGGTTTGCAGAAAACATCCTTCAAGTTGACAATGAATGCAGGGGGCCGTGTTACTCCTACCGATGACCAAGTGATATGACAGCTCCAGAGATGTGCTTTCCAGACCGCTAGGACTTTTTCGATTTATTTATTTAATATTTTTGTGTTGTGGCTTTCATATTCCATCATTCTTCGGGGTTCAGGAAGTCATTGTCCCGTAGTGCCCTGCATCTTGAGAATGCCTTCTAGGAACTATCATAGATTCATAATTATGTATACTCAGTTGTGTATTAAAATTTAGCGGGATTGAACTGCGGTGCATCCCGCAGGGTCGATCAGCCAAGGTGGAACTACCTAGGTCCTAGGTAGGTGATACCTAGTGAGGGGTCCCCAAGAATGAATCCAAAACTCAGAGGGAAGAACAAGAGCCAATGGATTCGCATACCGGGTGGAGGGGAGAAAAGGAATCGAGGTTGTTGTCTGGGGATACAAGGACGCTATGCTCTCATCCCGCAACATTCTCGATGGGGATGACCATTTTCGCCACTTAAATTCAATTTTTGGAAGAAGAGCATTATTACTACTTACTTGGGATAAGATTACTCCATGATCAACAAATAAGTCGGAAGTTTCTTTTTCGTGTCCCCATAGGAATTGTTAGGAATTTGAGCAATAATAATGGTCCAATTTAAGATTGAGTCGATACTTTTGTTATACAGGCTGCTAGTTGACCCATCAGAATTGTGTGATCTATAGGGACGGACTGATGGGAAACAAGACAATAATAATAATAGATAGGAAAGAGATGGAAAAGGAATCCCAACAAGGGGGAGGGGGGCTCAGCCTACCTCTCCTTTTGAATGAGCACCTTTCTCTCTCTCTTTGATAATTATTACTAAAATTGTTATATTCCCTTAACTAACTAGGTACTCATCAAGATATTACTCTTCTTTTTCTTGTTTGCTAATGGAGGTGAGGAACCAACAAGATGTGGCACCTAAACTTAAATCCCTAAACTATTTGCAATATTCTTCCGCTTAGCTTTCTAATAATAATAATCATAATAACAATCCTAATAATAATAGCTGACAAAACTCTTTTTATCCAGACATTGCAGAGTGCACTCAACACTGAATAACTAGTCAGATAATGTATAGACAATTGTCAACTTAAAAAAAGTTATAAAATAGCCAACTGGATTGAATCTGCAAGTTGCTGTTGGTCCTGCACGCCATCCTGCAAGACCCATTTTCTATTATCTTAGGTACAATCTTCCCCTCTGGAAGGATAAACTTGTCAGACACTGACGCCACTACTGAGTCTGTAAGGTATCGTCATAGTACGGTCCCGGTACAGGCAATGCAGAGAAGAGATGACCGACCGACCGGCATCCAATAGTTTCAGCGGTACGGGGTGCCGATTTGCCTACTTGACGCCCAGCTTGAGGCTATGATTTGAGGCTATGATTTAGGAGAGGCACTGCAGAGCTATTCTAGGAAACCCGTCCATGGAATGGAATTATTTAGCGCAGCCTTGCATCCTTCCAAGGGTTCTTTGCGAGTCATGGAACAACAAAAGATGGCGCCAAAAATAAAAAACAATAAAGGCCAAGAATCAATAAGGGGAATGGAAAGAAAAAGAGAAATATAGGGGAAGACAGACGGAGAGAGAGAGAGAGAGAGAGAGAATAGAAGAGCAGTAACAACAGGAGCAAGGATAATTATCATATCTACCTATCTCGTAGCCACAGTAATAGTAGGATAGTCTCGCATTCCTTGGGATATGATGAGGTGGTGAATTTTTCGATGTTCCTTCTCGAACCTGTGGTTCGGATCCCCCAAATTCCGACCTGGTATGGTATGGTACAGGTAACATCAGAACTGAATGTATTAGGTATCTTCACTCGCTCTTCAAGTCTGTACAGATGCAGGTCGATCAAAAATTTCATTCACTTACCACTCACTACCTACTCTTGAGTGAATTAATGGGAGAAATTTAATTACAGAGGCAATTTACAGATCCTTAAAGACAAAACTGCATTGAAAAGACTTCATCCAAAGTGGATGAATAGCCTGTCCGGCTTGATTTGGTGGTTCGTTCGGATCTAAAGAATTGGCAGGTAAGAATAGTTACATCACTACCTCCTCCTGCACTTAACTTTGGAACCTAAAGCCGGCCTCTTCCTTTATTATTGTTCCTGAATGCAACCAGGGTTTGATTATTTCTTATTTACTTCTTGACTTCCTCTTGCCTGTCCTCGCTAAACTGACTCTCTGTATCTGCTACCTATCCCCAGGTCTATCCCAGTGGTAAGAAATCAGAATTAATAGTGCAAAGTACCTCGAACCAGGTAAGTAAAGTATTGTATTCATGTTTCATGAATCTCTTACTCTTTTTTTTTTCCCTCTTCACTCTCCCATCTCCTTCTCTCTCTCCCACTTCATTTTTTTTCTTCTTCATTCTAGATTTCATTTGGTTGCTCCTCACTGTTCATTTTCTTTTTTTTTTTTTTTTTTTTTTTTTTCTTTAGAGCTATACAGTTCCTAAATAAAAGGGGAGTGTTGAACAGAATCAAAAGAGTCCTTCGTTCAACTGATTCCCCTCCCCTGCCAATAAAGCTATTACGATCATTTCTCCGCTATTACGGAATTCCTCCCGTCCGTCGATCAACTGCACGCCCTTCTACTCTCGTTTCTAACATTTTTAGCTAGCCAGGCTTCTTTCCTTCGTGGCGCACCTTTTTATCGCTAGAGCTTCCCCTTCCAGTTATCTAAGGAGCCTGCCAGCTCAGACTACTTGTTCGTTGTTGAATACCCACCGTGTTCACTTGACGTGGTCGCTTTCGGGTCCCTGCAACGTACACCACCGCCATACTCTTATTCTGAGAATTACCTCTTCCCCTCTCAACAGTGACCGGGACACTTCAATGATTTTGGCGGAAATTCACTCGCCCATGAATTAATCCCATCCGATCTGGATCCTTTTTACATGGAGGAGCTGGTCTCGTCTACGTCAACAACAGCTACTGTCCACCCCCAACCGGGGGGGGGAAGGTACACTCTACCTACAGCAGCGCTTCTTGTGACGCCATAGTCAGCATTGGCTACCCTCGAATATGTCGTCTCCTGCCCCCGCGGTCGTGAACACCCACCAAGATGAACAAAATACCTTGTTATCCCGAGCTGCAAGCTACAACCATCTTCCGGACTTGACAGGGTCTAGTCAGGGTTCGCCAGGCCTTCGAAGAACTTTTTCAGATCTGGCATTCCAAAAACAATCCGAGTCACCGTCAAAAGAGGATGTAGCGGCTGGGAAGGATATACTCAGGCGAACCTCCCTTCGTTCTAAGGATAAATCAACCATTGCAGTTTCTCGCTTTACCGTCTCCGCCGAAGACCTGGCCGATGTGCCCTCCTCGGACCCGGAGCCTCCCAAGATTCCAGAAACTAGGGCCCCTTCGCCCATTGCCCGTCCATCTAAAGCTCGCTCAATGTCTGGAAGGCTGGTTAGTCTAGCCCGGAAACCTTGGATCTCAAGTTCTCCAAACCGGTCTCCATCTCCTTCGTCGAAAACACCCCGCCTCCGGTCTTTACAGACGGAAGATCTACCGCCCAAGAGTCAAGGGCACGCAGAATCAGGGTCGGACACAGAATCAACTACGCCTTCTCGGAGGCGCACAATACTACACAAGCGCCCTCGACGACCGATGGTGGCGGTGGTAACGCAGAGTCGAGGGACGGAGAGTCCTAGTACTCCGAGTAGTCCATCCCCTCATTCGCTACTAACAACAAAACATTCACTCGAAAGGCTCACTTCTTCCATGAATGTATCCACCCCTGTTCTTCCTCCCGTGCCAAAAACGACTAGCACTGGAAGTTTTTCTGTTGGTTTGGATCCTCCGCGGAAGAAGGACGAACTTTGGGGGGTTTTTCGTGGCCTCGAAGCCGACTTCCAAAAGTATGCGCGCGTTTTGTCGGGAACCCAAACCTTTAAGTACTCTTTTAACTGACCATTCATTTAGATTTCAGTCAAAGTCGAGCGCACTCAAGGCAAATGTCATTCGTTCCGCGCTCCTGCCATTTCTTAACCGCGATTACCAGCCAACATCTCTGAAGACTCTACGGCCCGAGGATTTGGACCGCCGGGTCAATATTCTCAATAAGTGGTGGATCGGGCTGCTAGAAATGCTTAATGGAAAGCACAATCAATCGATATCCGGCACTGATAGGCCGGTATACCTAGAGGCGGTGGTTGGTATTATGACCCGGCCGGAATGGCGGATCCCATTTCCAACTCCCTCGCCCAGTTCCCCACGACCCCTTCAGCACAGCTCGACCTCGATTTCAGAAACTTCAGAAGGCTCCTCAGGCTCGGATTTTCTCGTAGAGTCCATCCACCATAATATTCGCAACATTTTTACCCAGAATTTGCTGTCTCAGATGTCCTTCGTGGTAGAACGAATGTCTATGAGACACGCTCCTGCTAGCCTGGTAGCATTTTGCGGCAAAGCCTGCGCCTTTGCCTTCTTTTTTTGTCCAGGGGTAGCAGACATCCTTGTCCGACTATGGAACCTGTCTTCCAGTGTGTACCGGCGGGTATTTGCGGAGTCGCATGTAGAAAAAAGCGGTAACATGCGTGGTGTGGCTCAAGACCTAGCGCTCAATTTCCCGCCGGCTTTGCGGCCCCTCTCATTCCATGCTCACACTGCCCTGGCCCGGTATCTTCGTCAAAAGCCTGATGTTCCACTGAATACACTGCAGATTCAATGGCAGAGCCCTTGGGTCTCGCGATGGTGTGGACGGGATACCGATCTTTTCTTCGTATTCATCAAATATATTCACCTCTTGTACGCGGATACCATCCCTTCGGACCTTGAGAAAAAGAGACGTATACTATCCCCAGGACTGCTCCCAGTCCATGCACAACTTCTAGTAGTCCTAGAGGACACTCTTTATAAACAATCCGCCCCCCAGGTTATGGAGAATTCCCATACCACTGCGGCCATCACTTTCGATGATTTTATCGAGGGTGCTGATGGGTCAGCCTCGGCTCTTCCACTGGGGGCAGCGAATAGCCATCGCTTGATGGCGGAAAACCGCTTGATCATCCTGCTTCGAGATTTTCTCTCTGAGTCCTCCCTTGAGCCCAACCACGCGCGAATGTTTTACGCTGAATCCTTCTGCATGACCCTGAAGATTGCAGCACAGAGGACGTCACTATTCGACCAGAATGCATGCTTTCTACTTTGCGATTTCGTTGAAGAATTTTTACCTATCATTACACGATATTCGCAATCTGTGGAGATGGATTTGTTTGACTGGAAATTCTGGCTGGGAGTTTGCCGGCAAATGATGCAGAGCCATAATTCCCTGACAGAAGTTCGAGTATTCTCGTTCCTTTACACTGTTTGGGGGACCTGGACGGCCTCTGAAGAGAGAAAAGCGGACCTTTGCCTAGGCTTTCTACTTGATGAGCGCTTGTTTTATCATTATTTTAGCCACTGGAGCCCAATGGTTCGCGCATATTTCCATCGCATATTGTGTTGGAGGCTGGGGAGATTTAATGGGGACCCATCGCCACTCGATTCGTGAGTTAAGACTGAGAGGAAACATGTGTCATTAGGCCCACAATCAATACTAACTACCTCACTAGTATCATATATGAGACCCTATCAAATCGATTGCAGCGTCTTTGGAGGTACTACTTGGCGATGCAAGCTAGAGCAAAAGAAGGACATATGTCTCTCCTGTCATCTGCTCCCTGCACACCTGCTCCAGGACGTAGAATAATTATCATTCGCTGTGATAATCACCTAACTCCGACAAACCTTTTCGTCTCCTTTGACCGCGTCATTCCCCCCGCCCCTTCTGATCAGACAACATCCCCAAATACTAACTCGTTGAAATCTGAAGCTCCCTTACCTGATAGCCAGCCATCCTCTAAGAAGCGGTGGAATTTATTGAAGGTTATGTTTGGTAGTTCTTCTAGCTCTAGGTCTAGTGGGGAGGCTTCTCCCACGAGCAGCTCCGATGACTCCGATACCAATGTGGCTGATCCCACCCTAGGCTCCGACAAGTGTCTGGACTCCCATTGGCGACCTCAAAATAACTCTGGAGAGCTTTGTCGACCAAGGACCGCACACCAGCCCTATTCCTTTAAGTTTTCTTTAGAGTGGATGGATCGACCACAGTGGCCTAGCAAAAACAAACGTCTCTTCCCCCCTGGCCTTCCTGTCGCCGCCCAACTTCACCTTCAGCTGAGGAGAGCCAAGCTTGAATCCGAAGAATGTGATACGACATCGGAGAGCACCTCTGATATCGAGGAGGAGGTCCAGACCCAGGAGTCCTCTGCGTTAAATGAGGGAGATCCGGCCAACAGCGAATGTCAGGAAGCGACGAAAACATCTGAAGAGACGCGTGCAGCAGAAGACAAGACCGTCGCAAGCAAATATGCTGGCCGTGCGCTTGCCGAATGGGCGCAAATTGTTTCCGAGTGTGACAGCTTTTTTGCGCGGAGACGCGATGAAGGCGTGCCATGTGATCGTCTGGTCGAAACTCCAACGCTGGGCGTTGATGGTTTCCGGAAATAACTTTACCCTTCATGTAGACAGGCAAGGGGAAGAGCCGACTAGGGAAGACGGACATGTGGCCTGGTAGCCGCTCTCTTCGACCTCTTTTCAAACCCTTTACCTAACTTATTTCTGCAACATATTTCGACACGCGTCTCGCTAGACGGGGACCAACTCTTTTGTCATTATGCACGGGTGTTGATCTTGTTTATTTCCTTTTTTTTTTTTTTTTTTTACCCTTTAACAGCTTGGGAAAGGGCTTGGGTTCAGGGCAAGGACAAACAAAATAACTGGCATATGTTAATCATTCTCATCTTCAGTGCACTGCACTGCTTTCTTTTTTCTTTTTCTTTTTCCTTCTGTATATAAAATTGGGCTTGATACCTATCACTAGCGTGCCGCATGGTTAAAGCGTTACATTAATATATTTACCTCATGCAATCTACTGAGGTAGGGAGAGTTTTGATTTTCTATAGATAAGACATCTCCGGTGTTTTTTGATTTCCACTTGATGTGTATGTGGCTGGTTGGGAATATTCTACCTGCATATCAAATTATTATTATTATTCTGTTAACTCCTATGGCCCAAATATTAAAAGAAAAATAATAATAGTAATATTAGTCCTCGTCTACCTAGGTGTCTACCTAGTCAACGACCTAGGGAGCTTGCATACCTTCACTTGGTTCAGAGCTAGAGCCAGATCAAATGCTACTTGCTCAACTCATAATCAAGGATAGTAATGGTGGGTGGAACATATACAGATGAAGAGAGAATTTTTAAAAAAAAAAAAAAGATAGGAACTCGATTGAGCATTTTTTCAACCAAGAGAAAAAAGGCGTGAAATATATCAAAGTTGCTTGCTATGGAAGATACACGAAAAGAAATATAAAAAAAAGGATGGGGAAAAAAAAATACATGGTGATGATAGAGAGCCCTCAAGATGGAATAAATAGATAGCATTCCGCTGTGGTCAGGGGAGGTTTCTCAGATGAGATTTACAAGATGATGGTAGGGGAGTGAAATGAGGGTATGTATATACATGCAGGTGGAAATGTACTAGGTTAGGTTCGAAGAAATAGAGTAAGGCGTAGGTAGGTAAAGGGGATTGCGTGATGATGGTTTTGGGATTGGTTCCAAGTTGGGGAAATAAATAGGGGGTAAGGTGTGAAGTATATCTGCTGGCTAGGTGTCTATACAAAAAAAAAATAATAATAATAATAAATAAATAAAAAGGTGAGGCTTAGTTCACTAGTTTGTCGCTTGCATTAAAAATGATCTGAGACACTCGATCGACCCACTCTTGAACGAGAGTCCAGTTCTTTGTATCGATGGAGTCCTGGATGGCTGGGAAAACAGCGGCATCATAACCGGACCAGAGCTGAGGCCCAAAAATGACATGCTTGAATTGGGTGCGGTTTGGTATCTAGTAGGAATAGGAAGAGATAAGCCAATATATACGCCTAGTCTTTTCTTTAGGATGGTACTTACTCCACCGTCCCACCTATCATCAAGAAGATGGGTATCGAAGCTAGCCAACCGAAAATTATGATCCAAGCGCCGCAAGGCAAGATCTGTATTTTCGAAGCCACCGGATCCCCAAACGCTGTCATGCCACACTTGCATCCACTTTTGAAATTCCTCCGCGTCACCCTGAAACTTCTTTGTAGCGTCGTATAAGGGTTTAAAGCTGACGGCCGAAGGTTTCTCCTGCGCAGGGGCTGCTATAGGAACGCCCTTGGACTTCGCATACTTTTCAAGATCTGCGATGTAGCCAACAATATGATTTGCATACACTTCTAGGTCAAAGGGTAAGAATGGGCTATCAGCAAGCTGAATGATTAACAAAATCCAGAACTGCCCCAAGATTTTATGGTACTGAAAGCTGGGGTCGCCGTATTTTGTCATCCAGTCATAGCTCTCGTAGCAGCTATGGTAGGGAAACGGTTCCCCGGTGAATCCAAAGTCTATGCTTGACGTTCCGACAATATCCTGGAAAGGCACATAGTCGCTTCCCGCTCCAAGTGGGCCAAATCTTTTCTTTTTCTTTTCCCAAATATCCTTGAGGGTTTCATTCGTGATAGGATCAGAAATGCGGCCAAGAATTTGCATGACCACACGCTCATAGACTGGGCATCCTGAAGCTTCGAATTCTGTTCCACTAACACCGACATCGACATTGACATATGCATAGGCGTCCTCACGCAGAGATTCAAGTCGATCTTCCACGTGCTCCGTTGAACCAATAAGATTGTATTCTTCTCCGTCCCAGCTCGCAAACTCTATAGTTCGCAGCGGGCGCCAGCCAAACTCGCGCAACTCACCAAGGACACGGGCAACTTCAAGGAAGACCGCAGTGGCACTGCCAGGATCAGCACTTCCCAAACACCACGAATCCCGGTGGTTTCCCACTATGATCTTTTTTGATCCTTCTTCGCGGCCAATAATTCTGCCGAGGACGTTATATATGGGTTGTCTTTCTACTTCGTCCTGAAGGTTCATAAGATTGACTATTGGTGAGGTCTCATCGCCAGTCCACCACTGTTTCACCTTAGGAACACCTCCAACCCACCCAGAGGGCACCTTGGATCCGTGCCCCTGGAGCACCTGTAAGAGTCGCTGGGCATCACGCCATGCGAGAGGAATGCTGGGTATTCCCGGAAGCCCTGTAGTTTGTTCTGGTCGCAGTCTTGTTTTCATATTCGGTGTCGATGCAAAACCGGGGGATAGAACATCTCCGACAACCCACGACATAAAACTTACTCCGCCCCTTTGAATACCATCGGATGGCATGTAACGCCCATCCGGATAGGCTGGACCTTTCACAAACCCGTCCTCGGATGGATCAGAGTAGATGATACAACCCACCGCGCCCGCCAGTTCGGCGGCCTTGATTTTTAAAGCCCGATCTGTTTCTGACCCATAATAACGAACCAGCGCTATAGAACCATCCAAGTTGACGCCATGCTCCTTCAAATACTCGAAGTCTTCCCGAGACCCGTAGTTGGCGTAAACCAGATGACCAGTAACATTTCCTGACTTGGAATGTCCATGGAAAGCAGGTGTCAGGTTAGTCTGATCTTTTAAATAAGCATCTTCCTCCAATATAGCCTCCCACCTTAGATCTGGAGGATCAATGATAGCTACCCTTCGTCCATCGACGGTGGGGTAATTTAAATACACCTGGTATTCTTCCATCTGAACCTCGTCCATATGTGCCTGCTCGAACTCTTGCTCGATCCATTCGGCGAGCACATAGCTTCCTTCGGTACCGGCCATGTGGGAATACTTTGTCAATTTCCTTAAATCCTCCGCAATTCTTGTCTCGTTGATGTGACCTTGAACGTAGTTCTCCACGGACGCCGCACTGTAGGACTGACCCATCATAAATCGTGAATTTAGATTGAAGATATCCGAAACGAAGAAAACATATATAATGGAGACCACCAATAACAGGCCAAATAAGCGCAACATGACCATGCATCCCTGCGTTCTCATGCCGGCGCGGGCTCCGTTGAGGTCGATGGTGAACCTGAAACTAGGTAAAAGGCGACGGAGGGGAAGGTGGAACGAATAGAGGGTCCGAGTTAGGGTGCTGAAGCGTTTTGAGAATTGAGACCGTAACCTGGAGGAGCGCGGCGAAGAGGTTTGGCCACCATCCTCAACATCCATCTGTGCCAGTTCCCGCTGAAGCTCTTCTAACGAGCCCCTTTCCGAGTCAGGTCCGGAAGAGTCAAGGTCATCGATACTATTTCGAGCGGACTCGACTGTGGGAGGTTGATATCCATGCGGTCGGGACTGTGGACCCGCCGAGGCAGGGGTATCATGGTGTTCTTGCAGTAACGCTTGTCCTTCTGGGATGTCGCTGGCCTCTTCAGACTCGAGGTGTGTTCGTGAGGAGCTCGGGCGAGCGGCGATGGCCTCTTCGTAGGAAGGAATTGGGAGGGGTTCATATTCGAATTTATTATCTTTACTCATAGCGGAAGATACGGGGCTCTGGGGAGCCGTGCGATTTGGATAGGGACACAGGTACTAAATGAAACGGGATCATGATCTGGAAGGCAAAAGAGCGACTGGCATAGACATGCTCCCGGATTAGAGGAAAGACGGGATTGGATGATAAAATGATGATATAAAAAGAAAGAGGGCTAAGAGAAGGAGGCAGTTTGAAAAATAGGCAGAGAGAGAGAGTTTTTGGTCGGGTCGCGCCTCTTGATAGTGGACGTATGGACGTACGGGGGATGAGAAGGGGAGAGTTAGTAATAAAAGCACTAGGCAACTAGTACTAACTAGTCCAGTTCCCTGCTGGCGGAGTTTGCTGGCTTCTTCTCCCCCGAGAAGAGGCCTTGGATCGTGGCGCAGTCACCCAAGAACAGACCCACGCTCAACGCACTGACTGGCAGCAGAGATCTGTCAGTACCAAGCAAAGCAGTTTAATTGCATAAGGTATCACCACTCAAATAAAGATAGAACAACAACACAGTTTCAGTGTCTGACCAAGTATAGGGATGGAAGGAGTGGTAAGGGATCCAGTTACAAAGCTATTGTAGGTCCCTATATATTTGTCTGTCAGGACCAGTCGTGATTAAGTGTGTAGAGTATCTACCACACTGTATGCTTCAACGCCCTTTTGATTCCATTCGCTGCCTCAGGTCTAGACGCTGACTCATCAATGTGCGGCTAGTCACTTTGATCACATGATTAATAGTTAATGCCAATTAATTTTTCTTTTCATAACTATTGCATAAATATATAATGCACTTTTTTTGTTGAGCAATTCACCTAATCCACTGAGAGTATTCTTTAATTACTCGAAAAACGCTTTAGATAATTTTCGATTTTTCGTCAAGAGGAAGTGCAACCTGACTTGCTCGGCATCAGTAATTCCTACAATGCGTCTCAGTCGCTGCGCAGATGACACTAAATGCTTGAGGGAGCTAGATATATATATGCCTTAGCCATGCTCAACACCATGCGTAGAAAAAAAAAAAAAAAAAGAGATTCATACCACGAATGAACAATTGCCATTATCAGAAGTTTATCTAAGCATGGCATTAAGGTGGCCCTCACAGGGATGAGCAAGGCTTTTAGCATTAGATTATAATACACCAACTATTGTTTAATATGCTAAAAATTGATACTTGGGGGTTCGAGTAAACGTCGCCTAGACGTCGCCTTCGAATAGAGAGATTCTCTAAAGGAACTAAGTCTTTTTGCGAAATGAGAACTAGGTGGCTAATGTATTATTCAATGAAGATGCCTATATTAGAAGCAGATATTTTGGATTAAGAATGTTCTTGAAGAATGAAGAAGTGGTGATTGCTATGAAAGCGACAGATAGGACTACGGTTCCTTATAGTAGGAAGTGTGACTTAAACTGCACCTAATGCCTAGGTACCTAGGAGGTTAATTACACTGATCAAGGTAGCTCAAAGGTCATATTAGCTTCTCCCATGCATATGTTGTTCGTGCCACTTTCTATAGGTGCAACTAATCGCAAGTAGAAGGATCTACAGGACTTAGCGATGAATTGATTCTGATAAAAATAGCATGGTTCATGTCACGAAAATGACCGAATGTTAAAGTTTGGGAGAATTGGATTTGGGGGGTCATTGGGTATCTTAAACCATCTTAGCAAGAGGGAATAGTGAATGTCAAATGGACCCAGCTCCTTCATCTCAACCGCGTGGTTCCGACGAAACGTAGATAGTGGATCCTAGTAAAGGAGGCCGAGAAATGGCCGGATCCCACTTGAAGGCGGCAAGAGAAAATAAAATAGTCCAAAATATTAAATTCACTTTCCAGTCATCCCTTGATCGTATTTACAAGGTCGGCTAGGACCTGCTTTGAGGCCCCGAATCACTCTGACATCTCAGATGCACGATGCATGCTTCCCTCTCTTGCAGGCAAGTCTTCACAGCACATGCTAGTTACCGAGTACCGACCTTAGTGGAGACTTGATTTTATTTGGGCGCAGTCTGTGATTCTAGGGAATTTGGGGTCTTCTATACTGAATTGGTGGGATCGACCCACAAGATAAGATTGATTATTTTTCTAGGGTTGTTCCATCGTGGGTCTCGAATTGGTTGCGGAACTTGCAATTAATTAATAAAATTTTACACAGTCGTTAGTAGTAAATCCTTCTTTTCTTAAAAAAAAAATTCCCTCATTCTTGCTGATGAAGAGCCTTAAAGGGGGAAGAGGAGGGCCGATGTCGGTATTTGTTTATTTCTTCATGTGTGTTTTAGCGTTGATCGGAGCCGGCATCTCTATGATCGAACTTCGTATTCCGAAGTAAACATGCAGTAGACTGGATAAGACCCCTGTAGTAGTAGTCGAATTGGTGAATTGCAATAGGTACCTATTTTCATGAAGCTACCTACTAATAGGCAATTCCGGGTTTGCAGCGGTGGTGAGGACATTGCTCTCCGAAGAATCCAATCTGATTTCCTTTTCCTTATCTGCCGATATCTAGGCAACTTAGAACGGACGAGCCGTGAATCCTTATTATTGCGGCTCACTGGATCGAGGTAGTTGTTATTGCTTTTTCACTATCGGAGATTTGGCCCGGACATAAGTCGTAGCATTTTGCTGCTAGGAAGATGCGTGGGTGTTTCGTTTCTTTCCTTTTTTTTACTTTTAAACTTCTCGGGTATAGTTTTCGTTTACTCTTTCGAACACCGTAGAAAAGTGACTGCTTAACAAAACTTCGGGGAGCGAGCGAAGTGAGAGTTGAAGAAAAAAGGAGGTGAAAAGAAAAAGAAAAAGGAAACAAGCGTTGCTGATTGCTATTCTTACCAGATATGGAGAAACCCAGATAATAATTGTTGTTCCTATGCATTCGGTAGATTACTAGATTTGGTTGTGGGCGAGACTGAGATGAGATCTACACGGTACTCTCCATCACTGTTGTGAGGCGGGCGAACGGAGAAGTGGGAAACCCACAAATTTGAATCCTCCTAAGGCAAGCCGATTGAACTGTCACCATGCATGCTGTAAGTAACGCCCAATTATGAGATATCGTCATCTGCATGCGGAACTCGAGAATGCTGACCAAATCCTTGTGGTCAGGGTAGCTAGGTGGTGCTGCAAGTTACATTATCGCTATGCGCTAGGCGATGAGTGACTAACCGAGTCAGAGTTACTCCGGAGTACTTGGGTATTTTTGTAGGACATATTATTATTGGAATTATTATTAGTTGGGCATGATTGAAACCTGGGGTTGATTCTCGTAACCTCGTTTTTTCTTTCTTTTTTCCCCTCTTGGTGGATAGACTGTAGTCACTGTACAGTTGCAGTACAGATTCCCCAGGAATAAGTATTCTTCAATGAAGACCTACCTAGGTAGAAAGCTATTAATAATTTCCTTGGGACCAGTCAAGAGATAGAAGGATCAAGAGTCGGTGTGAATTGTCAAGGAAAGACGCAGAGAGAGAAAGGGGCTAGGAGGGGTAAGAATAAGTACGAAGATAGCTGTAGTAGTAGTAGTAGGGCCTAATATAAAGAAAAAACAATAATAATAAAATCTTATTAAAACTATAATAAAATAATAATAATATTACTGAAAATAATAATACTAATTAGGAGATGCCATTCTAAGCTGATGGTGGAAAAATACCTACCCAGTGCGTGTCTTTCTTGGTTCAAGTCATTTCCCTTCCATATTGGGACAGGATGAAGAGTACGCCGTATACCAGATCCTGGACACCGTCGAGATCTTTTACTCAACTCAAGTGGAAATTAGCGGGTTGATCGTTCTGAAGAATCCCCGAGAGAATCTCCTCACAAGCCTCCTGTTTATACAAAAAAATCGCAAGAAATGAGAGCGCAATGGGCGTGTGTAGAAAGTACAAGCGATAGAGAGATCAAGAGATCGTTATCAGAAATGGAGGGGTTGATTAACCTCTAGCCACCTGTGACAGCCTCAGGCACTATGTTTGCCCCTCGGGACAGAAAAAGCAAAACGCAGTGCCCCACCAACGGAGCACTAAACTGTCCACTAGCCGATCTGGAATGGTGACCCAATTTTATTTGATTGTTTTATTTTTTGGGTGTCTATCTTTTCTTGTGCTTCCGCACAGCTTGTTGGAGGGGAGGTGGGTATGTGAAGAGGAGTCTTCCGTCCGGGAATTGATCTGAATGGTCGCCTATTCTTCTTCTTTTTTTATTTTTTTTTTTTCTCTGGTACCTAACGACCCTAAGTACCGACGGAGGTACAGTTGGTCTCCTTTGACCTGTGCTCCTCCTACTTATATCTCGCGATTCCTCGCCGCATTGCTGCCCTCTCCATCCCATCTCTACATTTTTTCCATCCCCTTTCTCACTTCAATCTTCTTCTCCTCGACTTGTCTTCCTCTTTACACTTCTTTGTTTCTCAATCTCGTTTCATTCTTCTTACTTTATTTATTCCTCTTTTCCTTCGCAAGCTTCCTCCTCACTCCCCATCTACCCACTTCCCACCTTTTTTTTTTTTTTTCACAGATTGCCACTATGTCTGCCCGTCCCCAAAACATTGGTATCAAGGCCATTGAGGTCTATTTCCCCAGTCAGGTAGGTAACTGGTTACTTCTCTTCCCACCGTCATACGCATCTCTTCAATATTCACCCTATCTGTTCCCCCGAGACAAAACTAATTTTTCACCCCCTTTCAGTGCCTGGACCAAGTTGATTTGGAGAAGCATGATGGTGTCGGTGAGGGTAAATACACAATCGGTCTGGGACAGACCAAGATGAGCTTCTGTGATGATCGTGAGGGTATGTGACCCTTTCTATTCGTTTCCCCTCTACCAACCCCCCTAATACTAACTTTGGCATTTAGACATCTATTCTGTTGCTTTGACCACCCTCTCCTCCATGATGAAAAAGTACGACATCGATCCCAACTCCATTGGCCGTCTTGAAGTTGGCACAGAGACTCTCTTGGACAAGTCCAAGTCCGTCAAATCGGTCCTGATGCAACTTTTCGCTCCTCACGGAAATACCAACATTGAGGGTATCGATACTGTCAACGCTTGCTATGGAGGTACCAATGCTGTCTTCAACAGCCTGAACTGGGTGGAATCATCTGCTTGGGATGGCAGGGATGCTATTGTTGTCTGTGGCGATATTGCCCTTTACGCCAAGGGTGCTGCTCGCCCCACTGGTGGTGCTGGATGTGTGGCCATGCTGATTGGCCCTGACGCTCCTATCGTGTTCGAGCCTGGCCTTCGTGCCTCCTACGTCACTCATGCTTATGATTTCTATAAGCCTGATCTCACTAGTGAATATCCTGTTGTTGATGGACATTTCTCTCTCCGTTGCTACACCGAAGCTGTTGATGCCTGCTACAAGGCCTACGCTGCTCGGGAGAAGACCTTGAAGGAGAAGACTCAGAACGGCACCAATGGTGTTCACCACGATGAGACCAAGAGTGCCTTGGACCGCTTCGACTACATCCTCTTCCATGCTCCTACTTGCAAGCTGGTTCAGAAGTCCTATGCCCGTATGCTCTACAATGACTTCCTTGTGAACCCCACCCACCCCGCATTCACCGAAGTTGCCCCCGAGCTGCGTGACCTGGAATATCAAGTTTCTCTTACCGACAAGAACGTCGAGAAGACCTTTATGGCTCTGACCAAGAAGCGTTTCGCCGAGCGTGTGCGCCCTGGCCTTGATGTTGCTACTCTCTGTGGTAACATGTACACCGCCACCGTTTACGCTGGCCTCGCTAGTCTGCTCAGCAACGTTACTTTTGATCCTAGCCAGCCCAAGCGAATTGCCCTCTTCTCCTACGGCAGTGGCCTTGCTAGCTCCATGTTCAGCGCTAAGATCGTTGGCGATGTGTCGTATATGGTTGAGAAGCTGGATCTCCACAACCGACTCAACTCGCGTACCGTGCTCACCCCCACGGACTACGAAGCGGTACGAACCCTCCCCTCCCTTTGCTCTTGGCGTTATGCATATACATATACATCTGATTTGATAAATTTACTAATTTTTTACTCTAGATGTGTGAGCTTCGTGAGCATGCTCACCTGAAGAAGAACTTCACGCCTGTTGGCAACACCGAGACTCTGTTCCCTGGTACCTACTACCTGACTGAGATCGATGACATGTTCCGACGAAAGTATGAAGTTAAGGCGTAAATAACGGCTATTATGTGAAGCGCACTTTTCGATGGCACTGGTTTGGCAATAGTCATTGCCCAGACGGTTTTTTTATGTTCATTTCTTTTCCCATTTATTTAGATTCCCTACAGCGTGATGATGCTTTGATTACCTGCATTGATAGAGTCCAGGGCTAGCTGCGGATGCTTATTGACTCTTGTTGTTTTCTCTTATGCTTATACTTTTTACACTTTTTTGGGTTGAAATCTTGATCTCGTTGGGAGATGGGATGCTCTTTTAGATCAGGTGGCGCTGGAATGCTTCTGATTTCCATGGTAGAGCTCATTTGAGATTCTCGGATATTAATACTGCTAATAAAAATCTATATGAAGTTTAGATGGATTCATATCTGAAATATAAATAGACATAACGTAGAAGGAGAAGCTAAGCTTGACGCTCTCCAGATTACTTGAGGCTCGGTGTTTCTTGTGGGTTTAAAAAAAGCAGCAAGAGCGTCCGATTATTGGTTGATCTGAAGCCAAGGGATCGGCTGATAAACATTTTAGACGGGAGATCATTTTTGCTTCTATACTCACTCAACCACTGATTGCTCTTTTTCTTGTAGCCTGAAATTATTTTCATCCAATCCCACCACGAGGAGAGAGATTATTTTCTTCCTCATTTCTGCACTGAATAGCGAGTTTATTCGTTTCAGATACGCCAAGACTGCAGCACATGGATAATAAAGGGGGGCATCAACCACCACTCGCCAGGCCCGGCGCTTAACTGGGCCGTGTCATCGGCGCGTACTGCGACCACCCTAACTCTTCTCCCAGGTAATGTATTATTCTTAGAACAGCGATGGCTCTAGAAGCTACCGCACATGCTCAATTCTACTAGAACTGTCCTAGCCTGGAGCTGTTCATGGCGTGGCGTTTGTGCCTCCCCACTGTTGGACCCAGCTTCTACCATATCAACCTCTGGCGCTTCTACACTTCCCGCAAAGAGCCACGCACCAGCACACTTGTTGTGCCGAGTTGGAGTTGGCGCTGGGACTTCTGCTTGCCGCCGACTCATGGTTGTGGACTGAATGTAGGTAAATTTAGCTCTTTTCTGGCACCCAATAATAGACGAAACACCAGCGTTGCCGATTATAGAATCTTTTGTGCATCTGGACAAACCATTCTGCAGAAGGAATGGTGGATGATCTGGATCTGATCTGAAGATTTGAAGAATGTGCAAATTATAGTAACACTTTGACGCGCGACTGCGAGATGAAACACTCGTTCTGGTCGGGGATCGTTTGTTTCGCGGATGATTCCCAGCGGCTTTTGAGGGCTCTACTACCGATCTATGCCATCTCTCTGCTAAAAACAATCTACAAGTGACGTTGCAATGGAACTTTCTCCATGTTTCATGTTGTCCGACCCTGATCTTTGCTTCTCATTCACAATATCATATTTTGGCTCATGAGACCTGGAGCCGTGAAGCATTTAATATCCAACCATTGCCCACCTGCTGGTCTCAGTAAGACTTCATTCCTTCCAACACACGCTATGGTTTGGTTGTAACCTTGTGCATTCTTTTGTCTCTATTATTTTATTTTTTATTTTTCCCAACTCGTTTGCTCCTAGACTTTGCTCTTTGGTACGCTCTCCTGGAAGCTGGTTCTTCCAAAAAAAAAAAAAAAAAAGAAAAGAAGCTATTACCAACAGCCTAATATTTCTCCTATCCATTGGTTTCATCCTGTCCCTGCTCTATCATAATCAACATTCAATATCATGTCTCTCGGGTTCTCCTATTACCGGCCATCAACGCCTCCTGTGATGCATTTCCAGGAGTTGGTTGGTGCATCTCATTGCCGCAGCGTATCGGACTCCTCGCTTTACTCCACTAGCTCTTCACCTTGGTCTGCTGTCACTTCGACAGCAAGTCCAACAACAGAGTCACCTCCCAATTACCATCATGGGCCCGCCCTTCTCCCTAAAATTAGATCCCAGGACGTGGTGATTGAACCCCCGCCAACTGGTGGGCCACAACGCCATCGTCGCGTGCTGTCAAACACACGAAACCCACCTGGCTTTGTGCCATATCCTCCCCGGCGCCCACCCGTAATCCAGCGCAATATGGCTGAAGTCTCAGACCGCTTCGCACCTGAATTATCCGCCTCGACCTCACCAGTCTATGTTTCCCACGCCGGTTCGAGCTTGTCGTCACCTGTTAGTATCACTCCGTCGCACAAGTGCAAGAGTTCCAGCGGACATTCACGGGCAGGCTCTGTGTCAAGTGTTGATGACGAGACATTGAATCGATATGGCTATCCTACCTATCGACAGCTCCCCAAATACACCCCCCAGGCCCAGCTTTCTCCCGCCGCACCCATTACCCCGGTCACTTCAAATATACGAGCCTACCCTACTCACTCGCGTGCTTCGCCCGCCGAACTTGCCCAACCAAAAACAATAGATGGCCCTATTCAGATGCCTCTTGCGCTTCCAGTTTCCCCCTACAGCTCTGCGCATGTTCCAAGCGCCCAGCGCTCTCCAGCTTTTCCACCTGGCATAGCAGGTCCGCAATCGACTACTTTGCTTTCGTACCTGACCAAGCAAACTCAGGCAATTAATCTGGTTCGCAATGTTAGCGTAATTCCTACCCGGGGGTTGCATGATTACTTTTGGTGGGACATTCGGAACTTACGCAGCTGGAGCTCGTTCTCTCTAGATACATTCAACTCCATTGATGGGCTTACCAAACTCCTCAAGACTACCATTTCCTCCCACCTCACACCGCAAGCCATAGTCCCCAACACACGACTGTCACCTGATTCAGAGATGGCGTTGATCACTCTTATCCAGGATATCTATGCTCCTCGGGTGAATGCTGCATTGGCTGTCTCTCAGGGCCCTGACCATTTATCTCTCTACTCTGCTCCTATCCCCCGCTCCTCAAGCAATAAAAATTACGGCGGGCCACACTTCCTCGCCAATTATTCGTCTGATACAGAACAAACAAGCTCCGGCCTGCCCCGTGGGCGATTGGTTGGGATCGCGAAGAGCTTTGACCGCTGGAACACAGGAATGCGCAACGAACCGCCCCATCGGCGCGTGGAGTATCTCAATGGCCTGGCCCACCTTCAACGATGCATGCGTGAACACTCATGTCGCTATGGATTTATCATCACCGAAATTGAGCTGGTATGCGTCCGCGCGGGCTGCGACGAAGGAGATGATGTGCCTTATTTTGGCTTCCTAGAACTTTCCGCACCTATTCCCACCAATATTGCAGCTCCTCCTGTCATTTCTGCTTCTTCGCTACCTTCTTCTCCTCTTCCTCATATGGCTGGACCCGAAGCGTCACCTCCTTCATCAGCTGCACATTATGTTTTCCCCAACTCCCCTACCCCATCCGTTGATAGCTCTCTAGCAAGCCAGTCTCCTCTGCAAGAAAACTACCCAGTTCTTCCTCCTGCATCAGACGGTCTTGACGTACCAATGACGGCTAGTCTAGCTTTGTACTTCCTCCTGATGCTCTCTAAGTCTGTACCTCTGCCCTCGCAGCCCTCGTCACACCTCAACGTTGGCGGACCGGGAACACTTACTCGCCAGCGGGTCCTGGCTGAGGGGAAAGACAAGTGGATTCCCGAGCCCCAGATTGGGGAACGACGAGATGCGAAGCGCGTTCGAGGCTGGGTCTGGCCACACGATGCGTGGCACCGACGTGAAGGTGGGGGAGTGCCTCGTTCCCGGGGTGGAGGCCTCGATTCGCGGCAGAAGAAATGGCATAAATGAAGGTTTTTTTTTGTTATGGTTTAGTTTAGCGAAGTGGGTGGTAATACTTGTCTAGTCTATACAGTCTATATACAGTTAATTATCTTTATATGCTTTTCCTTTTTCTTCCATCCTTCCGTCAATCCAGCCTTGTACAATGACAACGCAATGAAACGATACCCAGTTAATGTAATGTTCTGCAATGAAATCAATAGCTCTTCAAGTTTAAAATAGATACATGACTCGGACATTGGTATTTGGACAAGAGTGACAATTTATTAACTGGATAGAATAATATTATTGTACTTGATTAAGCACCTAGTACCTACCTTTAGGTAAGTTGGTAAGTAGGTAGGTAGGTTTGAAGAAATGGGATGAATGCGGGAGAGGGGACCTTGGGGGAAACGACTCCAGACACAGTTCGTGATAAGTAGGTACCCTGGGGATTAATTCATCATCATTGACATTTATTTACAAACGACAATTATTTTTAAGGAAAATAATTAATATTATCCACTCAATTTCCATCAAGTTCCTCACCTACAGTCTTAAGATGGTGACGATCTTAATAATGATCATGATGGCGGTAGTAGTGGTATAAAAGGAATATGTACACCCCGGTGTCTAACATTTGAATTTGAGTTACTCACCCTCTCTCTCACTTTTTTTCTTTTCTTTTTTTGTTTTTAATTGGAGAGGAATATTATAATACTAATAAATAACGGGCGGTAAAAAAAAATGACATCCTCCAACCCCTCTCTCCTAAATATCATCATCATCGGTGCTGGACCATGCGGTCTCGCAGTCGCTGCACGTCTCAAAGAGCCTACCCCCTCGGCCATGTTCACTGATGAAGAGCACCAACGATATCACTGGATTAATAAACATCGGGGACGGATGAGTCTTGTGCGTGCTCAACAGGGAAGGAAGATTAGTCTTAAGGGGGCAACGGCTCAGGCATATCATTTTTCTCCGTCTCCTTCTTCTTCTCCCTCCTCCTCCACTTCCTCATCAGTGTTTGAAAGGCGTGTGTCTGATAGCTCATCCTCGGGATCGTGGTCCGAATATGGTTCCGTTGGTGACGAAAACGAGGACGACGGGATACTAGTCCTGGATAGCTCCGGAAATACATGGATGGAAAGATGGAACCGGGCATTTCGGACACTGGAAATCAAGCAATTGCGAAGTCCGATGTTTTTCCATGTGGACCCGGGGGATCGGGATGGGATGTTGGCTTATACGGCGGAGATGGGGAGGGAAGAAGATCTCTGGGAGATTTCTGGGTGTGTTGGGAAGGAATTGAGTAAACATCGGAAGAAGATGAAGAGGAGGGCAAAGTTAAGGTTTGTTCCCCCCCCCCTTTAACTTCCTACTGCTTCGTTTGTATATATTTCGTTTATCTCTCCAAGAAGAGGTGAGGTGAGAGTATGCTGTTGTTGTTGACTATTTTATGGTGTATACAGGGCTACTACGGCCGGACATATCGATGAGCGAGATAGAAAAGATTACTTCTCCCCATCAACAGGACTTTTTGCAGATTACTGTGGAAGTATTGCATCGCGATATGGACTTGACATGCCCGGGATGATCCAGAAACGAGAGGTCGTGGATATCCGGTATGATTTTCATTCTGAAATCTCACCCTCACAGAAGATCTTCACGGTAAAGACTGGGGATGGCGCTTGCTTCTATAGCCGAGCTGTAGTCCTAGCAGTCGGGCCTGGAGGACAAAAAATATATCCATTTCCCTTGACCGGGGATGAAGTGCATGGTGCGTGTCATAGTGCCGAAATTAGGTCGTTTCCGAGTGCCAACGTCAAGAGGAAGATCCAACAGCGGCGGGAGACGAACCTCGTGATTGTTGGAGGCGGGCTCTCCTCTGCGCAGATAGTTGACATGGCGCTACGAAAGGGGGTGAGTAGGGTGTTTTTCCTCCTTCGCTCGGATTTCAAGGGTGAGTAAAAGAAACATCACTCTTAGTCATGTCATTAAGTCTTGATATTTCCCCACCTTCTTTCTTTCTTTCTTTCTCTCTCTCTGACTATAGAAATCCCCGTAGTGAAACACTTCGACCTCCCACTTAACTGGATGGGCAAATTCAAAAACTTTGAAAAAGCCGCCTTCTGGTCGGCCGACACCGACGAAGAACGCCTGGAGATGATCAAAGAAGCTCGGAATGGTGGCAGTATCACGCCCCGGTATCAGAAGATCCTGAAGGATCATGTTGCCAATAATCGTCTCTCCATTCACCCACACACATCCATCACCTCCAAAACGTGGTGTAACATCACTCAAACCTGGCGCCTGGTCACTGAACCCCCTATTCCCGACCTCCTCGCCCGGGATATTGACTACATCTACTTTGCGACAGGCATGCACATGGACGTCAACGAGCTCCCCTTTCTCCAATCCATGCACAATGACTACCCCATTGAAACCCGAGGTGGTTTGCCCTGTCTGACAGAAGACTTAACCTGGCACACTGATGTTCCCTTATTCCTGACAGGACGACTCGCAGCCCTTCGGTTGGGGCCTGGGGCGCCAAATCTTGAGGGAGCTAGGCTGGGGGCTGAAAGGATTGCCTGGGCTATGGAAGAAATGGGGATGATTGGTACGGAAAAGGGCGGCAACGGACTCACAGGAGGGCAGAGTAACGGTAGTAGTCATATCAGCAGTACCTTTGATCGGTCAAAAGAATGTTTTTGTGGGCTAGGTAATCGGTTCAGCGGTTTGGGGGTGGCTGATGATGACCCTGAGTAATGGAACTAACGAGTATATTACTAGAGTAGTTACAGTGAGCTACCTTATTTAGGTTCACCGATATAGCAATAACCTTCAAGGGGAATCGAATTCCCCACACCTTAAGCCCCACGCTCACATAGATAACATTTTTTTTATGCATAGATAGTTGGGATTGAAATATGCAATAGTCGTAATAAACACAGCCTAAGGCAGAAACATAATATAGCAGATACCCATCTACTTTAGACAGGTTAGGTAAGGTAGGTAGTTTGCTTCTAGGGTCTCACGGGGGCTTAGACCACGAAATCTCTAAGTATTTAGCCTGAGGCATTTTACAACGCTAAGCAAACCCCCCTCTTACATCATACCTAAGGTACCAAGTACCTAGAATGATAAGCTTACCACTAATGTGTAGGTAGCTACCTAGGTAGGTAGGTAAGCCGTAAGATAGTGAGTGAGGTTAATAAATACCCCGGAAAGCGCCCGGGTCTAGGATCCTAATAGTTAGGTACTCTCGAATAGTACATAAGGCATATATACAACTCCGCCACATTTCTTTTCTTTGAACAAATCGCAGTACTGTATGTATATACATACAAATAATGATGGGTCGCAGACCATCTAAACCCATGCGCCCGCTAATTTGTTAGAGGCAATATATGTCCTATGGAGGCCTACCTAGACCTACCTACCTCCCTAAGGTTGAAGAGGGAGGGGGGGGGTTGTATCAGGTCGAGCGAAAGGCTGGGCGCTTCAAAAGTTGCTCTAGGCGAGACACGATGTCAGCCTGGAAAATGACCAAATATCAACCTACGGCGGAAGTTGATGTCTAGATATCTCTTTTAGCTCAGTGGTTAAGATTACGGTATTTTTCACGGCCAACACACGAGTACCTAGGTAAGGTATGTAAAATACGAGCGGCTTAAAATAAGAATCCAGGGTGAAGGGAGGAGGGTGAAGTCGGTGGAGTTGCCCATTAACCCAGGGTTAAGAGTATATTGTAACCTACCTATACTTTAGAGTTTATGTATTTTAAGCTCTGTTCTTTTCTTTTTCTCTGTTTTGGTGGGGGGGAGGGGGGAGGTTCTTGGTGGCTGGGTTCACTAGGTAGGTAGGTACCTAGACCTAGGTACAGTCGAGATAACTGGTGAGAACAAGGTAAGCAACAAAGGGTGTCCCTACCTAGTTTCATGTCTGGGCACTGTTAGCTCTTAATAATCTTAAATCTTAATTTTGAAAGATCCTCCTTTTTACCTACCTTAGTAGTAATTAGAGTATGGTTCCCGCTTTGTAAGGCATCTTCTTCATTTTGGGCACAAATACACACTCTCTAGGCACGAGATTCATTCCATCAGTGTTGGTTCCATCCTCCAATTCATCCTGTTCCCACTGAACCAAGCACCAATTACTACTAAATAATCTAAGGCTTCGATAGGAGGTTATTATCAGGACAGGTCTGTAGGTACCTTAGGCACCTACTCAGGGGTCGTTCCCAGTACGAGGTCTCTTACAGCCAAAGCAGCCAATCAGATGACGATCACAAGCCCATGAGGTGAGGCTGTCCTCAAGGCTGTCTTGTATACCTACACAGCCTTGTTAGTATCATCCTGCATGGTTAACTAATTTCCTTCACGAAATAGGCAACTTGACCATCACTATCACTATCACATTGTCACACCATCAGCTTCAAATACCAAGTCACATATTTTCATTTCCAACTACTCAAAGAAAGCGCTGTGTGCCTTGAAAAAATAGCATTCATGAAAGAAACGAAGGGGAAGGTACCAGGCAAAATGTAAACATCTGACAGGAAAAGGATCAGCACGCACGATATCTTAGTGAGAAGCTATAGTAGCGACCAATCTCGCTGGCTACCTATCATAGTAGATACTATAGACCTCCGCGCTCGTATTATGGCAACCTGCAGCCCTCTGCTAATCACTTCCTCCCTCTTTGCCCGAATACCAACACTAACATGGATAACAATAGGCTAGATGCTACCATGCGCCTACACCCACAGGATTACAGGATCGCTCAATAAAGTTTCTTCCTCGATATTCTCCGCCTTCTCTAATTCTTTTCCATAATGGCTGCAAAGCGTGCATGACAGGCTTTACACCCAACTCGCCTTGTTGTCCACCGAGTTCACGATCTGATTGCTCCACAAATCAGTCAGTCAGTCAGACAGACAGCTTTTATGCCACGACGGCATATGAATATCCGTGGCCCACTTACATTATAGAGCCTCCCCCCCCCTCCCCCTAATTACCTCTCCACGCCCCCTTCTAAGCCTTCCATAATGCATGTCGAAATATTCCTGAAGAAAGGCTGAATGAGCTAGCTGAACTAGCTGCCAGTTACCTAGGTACTTCGTCTCCATAGCCCTGGTCTTTTTTTTCCCTTGCGGCTTTATTTTTAAGTTGCATGTTGCGTGCTGTTTCTGGGATGTGGTTGCATGTCTGCAGGCGTCCCGGTGATCTGATCTATAATAGGCCTTCTGGGAAATTAGGAGGCGGACTAGGAGCTCCCCATGCTGGCGGGCCTCCTTCTATCAGGTACCAAGATATCAAAACCCTATGTAGTAGATGCAGATGTAGTGACGTAACTCGCGTTCGAAGGGATTATTCGTATGGTATGAATAGTGGAGGTTTTCCTCAATTTGATTGAATAGATATATAGCTTCTTTTGTGCTAGTGGTATTGATTAAATTGAATTGCCCTTAAGGAGTTTAATGATGATGATGTTAAATATACGTGTTGGGCCTCTTTTTTTTTTTTTATATTTATTTCCTTTCCCTTTGCTGCCCTGTTTAATGCTTGGTTCGGTTCTATGAGGCTCGGGTACCACAGTACGCATCGGTATCGTATCTATCGTAGTTATTGATTACTTCTACTTGATTTCAAGGCTACCTATCTACCTTACATACATACCTAGGTAGGCAGGCCAAGTGGTGGTGGTGTAGTGTATACTTAGGCACTTACCTAAAACCTCGCGCGGAACAAGACAAGGATCTTGCTTAAAAATGATATCACAAGCTCTTCTGGTTTTAAACACACACACATATATATATATATATTATTTTTTGATTAATACAAATATCAGTATAGGGTATATAGACATGCGTCCCCCCCCCTGGGTGAACTTGGAATTCTCAGCCTTTGGCGCCAAAACTTTAATAGATCGTCACCCATACACGTTCAAGAGTTTTGTGATGAACTAGAAACATAAAAAGGATTGATGTAATTAGTATAGAAGGAAATATAAAAAAAAAGGAAATATTGATCAATAAATAAATACCAAAAAAAAAAAAAAACGTAAATTCACTCGTTTACTAAAGGGTTCATATTGCCTCACTTATTTCCCTTCCTACCTACCTACCTACCTAGTCTACGTATCTGCTTGATTCAGCATGACTAGAGAGGAATAAGATCTTGTGCCTTGATAGCTACTTACGGGTTTGATTTTTTGTGCTATCTTCTTCCCAAAAAAATAAATGTTGCTACCTAATACACGCTATTGACTCACTCAATCTATCCGCTTCTTTTCATGTCTAGGTGGGTAGGGTCGGGTAGGTAGCGATTCCATTGACCCACGTCGAAGATGCTCCGCCATACCAAGGATCTATACCTGTCGATATAGAGTACACTGAGGAGTAGGCTATGTCAATCCTAATCTTCTTCTCATCCTCGTCCTCATTCTGGGCATGACGTCGACATCACTCTCAATTCATCACCTCCGAAGCAATAGCCCAGGATAAACTTATTCTTATGATCTAGATAGAGCCTGTGAGGTGCATGCATACTACCTGGTGGGAAGCCCATCCAATGGCCAACCTAATTTCTTGAGTTGAGGCTGATCAGGTAGAGTTTAGGTAGGTGGGTACCTTAGTAGCTACCTAGTGCTGAGCACAGCCAGTCTCTTCTGAGAGGCTTGTTTACCTATTCGGGTATACAGAGTGGTGGATGACTTGAATCGATCATGATGGTAAATTAGGTAACTTACTAGAAACTTCTGGAGAGTCGGGGCGTACTAGGGGCCGATGGTACCGGCAGACTACTCCGCCCTGGTACCTAATGTTGGGTTCCTATACGAGCCTTAAAACGTATGAAGGTGCCTGAATACGAAGGTGACGGAAACAAAGGGCGGAGTGTTGAGATTTCGTTCGTAGTCGATCGAAATGAAGGGTTGAGAATTAGATAATAGGGAAGGAAGGGGGCAAATAATGAATGAAAAAAAAAATCGAACCATTTGGTTTTTCTTTCCAGAGAGTCATACACGTAGACACCAACCAGATTATGGCTACCTAGTAGGTAGGTAACTCTATTACTCTAAGATGGGTGCTCTGGCCCGGGGAAAAGCGCTTTCGGTTGGTTGTTAGCTCTATTGGAGTTTCAAATTTTCCAGGCTTTCATTTGGTAGATGAAGTTGTTGACAAAGCAATGGGGCTGTGAAACCTAGGACTTATTTTCCATCCATCAAAATAAGAAGGCGTTACGCAGCAACAAGTTTAAAACCTGATATACTCCGGATCTAACCTATTATCGCCATAAGAGTGCAAGTACTTGTTGTGAGACGGAGCTGGAAGGAGGCGAGAGGTAAGGGAATCTAGGGAAAGGGGAGACGTTGCGAGAGAGTAGTGGTGTTCCTTGTAGTGGAGAATGAAGCTAAATCGCGGGCTCACTCCGCTTCATCATTTATTTTGAGTTGGGTATTGGAAGACACAGGCTACTGAGTAAATAAGAGAACGAGAAGAGGAATCGAAGATTTTGGAGATCAATCGATGAGTGGGTGGTACGAATGCCTACGATCTATCGAGATTTGTCGTATGGGATTGTGTATCAATGTTGATCAGCAATATTAATGACGGGGTGGCAGACATCCTCCAGGGCTAGTGGCAAGAAGTGGCCACGAGGATGATTTATGCAACAAATGCCACGAGCATAAAATCAGCTCACCTTATAGGTATTATCTTGTTTGGTGAAGAAAAAAAATAAAAATAAAATAACCCCCGAGTATTTGAAATAAAGGCGACTACTACCCTGCCATAGGCTTGCTTTTTTTTTCCCCTTGTGATGTTGTAGTGACTCCGTAACGGGCGATGTAAACATGCGTATTCGTATCCTTAGGGCTAAGCAGGAACTTGACACGGCTCCCAGACAGGAATTACGCTCGGCTCCATCTAACACAGCCACATCTATAGACCAAGGTTTGGCAAAGAGTCACAAGTGAGGGCATAAGTGAAAGTGCGTATCATTGACTCATTAAACATGGAGCACGAGCGGGTGGCCATGATCGAGTTCATCCGGCTTCAGCTTTATGTAGAATATAATATACCTTGGTTTAATTCAGCTTCATCGGCGCACCGCCACAGTCCAGAATCATGTGGCGTCAACCTCGAGGCTGGAGGTTGACACCAAATTCGGACTAGTCTTCCAGGACCTTGATGACCTCATACTATGTTGTTACCTGGCTAAGGTAGGTATAGGTATAGTTTACGAGTGACAGTAGACCGTTTCATTTACCGCTCTGCTTTCTATGCAATACCTACCAAACCTACCCATTGGTTGAAGACGGCGCCTAAAGAAAAATGAGAACAAAGAAGTAGAGGTATTAAAAGTATTAACTGCCGCCAGCATTCATCTTGCTATTAAAAACTTAAACAGCGCGTGGGGAGAGGAATAATTGGGGAACTTTGAGCCAAAGGTAGGGGCAATACAAGGCATTTTGGTTGGGCTTATACAAACAAAAGCCAATCAATATTAAGAAACAAGGAAAATAATTAAAAAAAATCAAAAACCAATAAAATAGAATAAATGAAAATGAAAATTATAAAGAAAAGAAACAATAAAATAAGAGAGAAAATTAAATAAAGAAAAATAAACCATGTAATATTATACGAACAAACATAAGAGGCGTTTTTTGACAACACAGCCTCGTTCTCATGGCGGATATTAAAAAGGGTTGCACCTCTCTTCATGTTCCTCTTCATTACCCTTGAAACATTTAATATATTTTTTAATCATTAGCTTAATACTCACGATACATACTCACATATTATGATGGCACTTGAGCCCCCCCAGGACCCTTTTACAGACTCTTCATCTCAGGAGCAACAGCCGCCAGTCCCATCCCACCTACAACCCGGGATACAAACAGCATCTTTGCCACAGCGCAACAATATAATAGAAAATTCGGTTCCCGCGAGAGACCTATTGTCCGTGCAGAGTAATCTGGCACCGTCTTTTAGTTCTCTTGACGGCGAAACCATCCACTCTAGGTCAAATTCCATCATGACGGCCGAAACAGCAGTTACAAACTCCAGTCCCCCTGTGCTGTCTAAAATAGATTATTCTGAAGCGCTGAAGCCTGACCCCCACAATCTCCAAGACTTCAAGGAGAATGACAAATTTCGTGTCTCGCCGGGGCAGCTGAATAAACTGCTCAATCCCAAGTCTCTGGCTGCCTTGGGCGCTCTCGGTGGCCTTGAAGGCTTGGAGCGCGCCCTGCGGACAAACTTGGTATCAGGACTATCCACAGATGAGCGAAGACTAGGGAAAATCACTTACGATAGTGATACGGAATCCTTCGAGACTATTAATCAAGATGGAGGCGGAAACGAGGCCGATAATACCCCGTTCTATGATCGAATAAAGGTCTTTGGCCAGAATCGGCTACCCGCACGAAAGTCAACGAGCTTTCTTAAGCTGCTGTGGAGCGCATATAATGATAAAATTATCATTCTCCTAACCATTGCGGCAATTATCTCTCTCTCATTAGGTATATACCAGACCATTGATGAGGGTCATGGCGTCGATTGGGTGGAAGGGGTTGCCATTTGCGTGGCCATTATAATAGTCACTGTTGTCACGGCTCTAAATGACTGGCAGAAGGAGAGACAGTTCGCAAACCTGAACAAAAGAGTAAGCTATCCTTTTTTTTTTCTTTTTCCTTTTTTTCCTCCATCAATGAGGATAGGCCTAACTTTTCTAGAATAACGACCGTGATGTCAAAGTTGTTCGCTCCGGTGAAGTAAAGATGATTTCAATATTTGATGTAACTGTTGGCGATGTTCTCCATCTCGAGCCGGGCGACTCTGTCCCTGCAGACGGAGTTCTTATATCTGGCCATGGTATCAAATGTGATGAATCCTCTGCCACCGGCGAATCAGACCAAATGAGCAAGACAGACGGTTATGAAGTATCGCAACGGATTAAAGAACAAACTGCCACCGAGAAGCTTGACCCATTCTTGATCTCAGGTAGCAAAGTCCTTGAAGGCATGGGAACATATCTGGTGACTAGTGTTGGGACATATTCAACTTACGGCCGGATCTTGATGTCCCTACAGGAGCCAAATGATCCAACTCCGCTCCAGGTCAAGCTAGGAAGATTTGTCAATTGGATTGGATGGCTAGGCTCAGGGTAAGTCCAAATTATAAATAATGCACGATTTATACAAGTTTCTAATAATGTGGAATTTAGGGCTGCAATTATTCTATTCTTTGCCCTTCTTTTCCGCTTTATCGCGAATCTTCCAGATAACCCCGGTAACAGTGCTGCCAAGGGCAAGGAGTTTGTCGATATCCTTATTATTGCAGTAACTGTCATTGTTGTTGCTATTCCCGAAGGTCTTCCTCTGGCTGTGACTCTCGCGCTTGCATTTGCAACCACTCGGATGGTCAAGGAGAACAACCTAGTCCGAGTTCTCCGGGCATGTGAGACTATGGGAAACGCCACAGTTATTTGTTCTGATAAGACAGGAACCCTAACGCAAAATAAGATGACTGTTGTTGCCGGAACTGTTGGCTCGAAGGCCTTCGATGAAAACTGTGACGGGAGCCTACAAGATTCCTTGCCAGCAATTAAGCTGTTTAAGGGAATCCCTGAAGATATACGACAGCTTCTGCTTAAGAGCATTGCTCTTAACTCAACTGCCTTTGAAGTAGTTAAAGGATCTGGAGAGTTTCTTGGGAGCAAGACAGAAGTGGCTTTGCTCCAGTTGGCGCACGCTTACCTTGGAATGGACCTGGCTACCGAACGTGGATCTATTACCTGTGAGCAGATAATCCCATTTGACTCGTCCAGAAAATGCATGGGAGTGGTTTATTGTGTCTCAAGAGGACACTACCGACTTCTGGTTAAGGGAGCTGCAGAGATCATGGTCGACAAGTGCTCTATAAGAATAGATCAGGATAAGAAGTCTATAATACTCAAAGAAGCGACCCCGACTGACAAACAGGAGATGCTCAACACAGTTACCTCCTTTGCTCAAAGATCGCTCAGAACTATCGGGCTGGTGTACCGAGACTTCTACAGTCCGAATTGGCCTCCAGCTGAGGCCACGCGTATGCAAGATGATGAAAAGATGGCAGACTTTGATAGCATCTTCTGTGATATGACCTGGCTTGGAGTCATGGGAATCCAGGACCCTTTGCGTCCTGAAGTTCCTTCTGCCATTGAAAAATGTCATAACGCTGGTGTGAAGGTGAAAATGGTCACTGGTGATAATATTGCGACGGCTATTGCAATTGCGACATCTTGTGGTATCAAGACTGAAGATGGTATCGCTATGGAAGGGCCCAAGTTTCGCCAACTATCTGAACCAGAGATGGATAAAATTATCCCTGAGCTTCAGGTTCTTGCTCGCTCATCCCCAGAAGATAAACGGATCTTGGTGGCGCGCCTGAAAAAACTGGGAGAGACTGTGGCAGTTACAGGGGATGGTACAAATGATGGACCCGCCCTTAAGACGGCTGATGTAGGGTTCTCCATGGGCATTGCCGGCACAGAGGTCGCTAAAGAGGCCAGCTCAATCATTCTTCTTGACGATAATTTCAAGTCAATTGTGACTGCGATTGCTTGGGGGCGTGCAGTGAATGATGCTGTTGCCAAATTCCTTCAATTCCAGATCACAGTCAATATTACTGCGGTCATCCTTACATTCGTCTCGGCCCTTTACAACAACCAGAGCGTTCTAAGCGCCGTCCAGCTTCTTTGGGTGAATCTGATCATGGATACATTTGCAGCACTCGCGCTAGCAACCGATCCCCCCACTGAAAAGATTCTTCAACGCAAGCCGGTTCCAAAGAGTGCCCCTTTAATAACTCGTATTATGTGGAAAATGATTCTAGGGCAAGCAATTTACCAGCTTGCAATCACATTTATGCTCTATTTTGCTGGAAAGAATCTCCTATTCGATCAACTTTCTTCCAAACCCGATGTTGCCCAGCTTCAGCTCGACACCATTGTGTTCAACACATTTGTGTGGATGCAGATCTTCAATGAGTTCAACAATCGTCGCCTTGATAATAAATTTAACATTTTCGAGAATGTTCACCGCAATTACTGGTTTGTTGGCATCAACTGCGTCATGGTTGGTGGGCAGGTCTTGATTGTCTATGTCGGCGGGACGGCCTTTGGGGTGACTGACCTCAATCCGGCCCAATGGGGTATCTGCATTGTCTGTGCCATTGGATGTATTCCATGGGCTGTGGTCCTACGCAGTATTCCAGATGAGCCTCTTGCAAAAGCTGCGAACTTCTTCATAAAACCTATTGGCCGCGTGGCCTCTCGCCTCTCTAGATGGGTTGGGAAACAGACTAGAAAATTTTCCCGCAAGGACAAGGCCCATGATCGCAATGAGGCTGAATTTACCCATGAGCTTACAACACCGAATGATGAGGAGCGAGCCATCAGCGCGCCTCCTCAAGTTATGGTGACAGGTCCCACAACTTATGCCACATGATTCACTTCATGGCTCGAGTCTACGTAGACTCCCCTCTTTATCATAGACTACATACGATTCATAACGGCATGGCATGGGCGTTGTTTGCTTATTTTGGCAGATATATATACTAGGCGGTTCTTTTGTTTCATTGGGGTGCACATATTAGATGGACTTGATATACCTGATTTTAGCGTTGATTTATCGGGATTTGGATTTAGATTTTATGTGTATAGTGTATAATATGAGATATGTTTGGTTTCATTCTTTTCATTTCTACTTTTCTTTCTTCCTTTTTTACATATCCGTATGTAGGTAATCTTCAGTTCATGGATGTATTTCTAGAGGAGATCAAATAAAATCGAGGAGAAAATCGGGTTTGCTGTTGTTATACCATGCCTGATCAAAGCCTGAGGCTGCCAGCGCCAGCACCAGCACCGCCACATTCTCCCATTAAATTAAATCAACAGCTCATCACCTGTAATTGTATATGCTTTTCATTATGTATCTAAGTTAGATTATATATGTATTCGTTGTCAGGTAATCAAAAATAATTAAACTGAAGAAAAAGATGAAGAAAAAAAAAAGAAAGAGAAATATTAGGTACAGTATACTAAATGTCGCTGCCTTCCCCGCGTCAATACATCAATGATCACAGTTCCAAAGCTCCGTACTCCACCGAGCTAACAACGACAACAATCCTCCAACTCTCTCTCTCTCTCTCTCACACTTTCTCACTTTCTCCCATCTCCAACCAAACCAAATCAGCTACCAATCCATCCCATCAGTTAACTCTACCCACTACAACCTAATTAAACACCCATTCAATCCTTTTCTTATTTATTTCTCATCTTTCATCTCCTAACTTCCGCCTCCCTAAACTCGACCGACTTCCCCCCTCCCCCGCGCCTTACACACACTCTCTCTACTTCTCAATACCAAACCAAAGACAAACCCCTCCAACAAATTTAAACGAAAAAACTTCAAATAGCAAGAAGTAGCGTGAAAAATACCCCCCAAATAGAGAATTAAATAAAACAAACCAACCCAAACCAAGGCAAAATGTCTCAACTCAACTACCGCACAATCAACATCGACGCCCTGGATCCAGAGGCCCCCATAAACTTCCCAATGGAGACACTCCTCCCCGCAACATTGCCAGCCCCCTCCACCTCCAGCGCGGCCGCCAATGTCGCCACGCAAGTCCGCCAGCTCCTCCGCGGCGGCGACTCGGAGGGCGCCCTCCGCTACGTCCTCGACACAGCACCCCTAGCCGGTGACGACCGCGCAAAGGAGGTCCATCTTGCTACCGTCATCGATGTCCTGCAGGGGATTCGTCAGGCTGAGATGTCCCGTGTCTTGGAAGGTGTCTGTACGGGACCTGATGGTGGGGAGAGAGCGGACTGTTTGATGAAGTATTTGTATGTGTTTCTTTTCTTTCCCCCTCTTTTTTTTTTTCTTTTTATTATTATGAGTGTGGTAGTGGTAGGAATGTCGGATAGTTTAGCGTCGTATATAAGAGATTCGCTTTGGTTAAGTTAATGAGTTAAGCTAATGACTGATTGTTTTTTTTTTGGGTCATATAGGTATAAGGGAATGTCGTCCCCCGCTCCTAGTTCGGGTACCCAATCACCAAGGAAATCAGTCTCGCCGCAGAACACGGGATTCTCCCAAATTCATACGAGAAATCTAGGTGAAGGTGGTGGTGGACAGCAGATGAGCGTCTTGTTGAATTGGCATGAGAAGTTGGTCGAGTTGACTGGGACAGGGTCTATTGTGCGGGTTATGACGGATCGCAGGACGGTTTAAAAAAGAAAAAAAAAAAAACTGAATATATAGAAATATTTCTTCTTCTTTCCCCCCTTCTCTTTGTTCTTTCATTGCCTACTCCATTTGAAGTTGATAGCCTAGGTATGTATGTATGTTAGTATGTACTTGTACAGTGCCTAACCTACTCTTTTACAAGATCTTAAAAACCAACTACAAAACATCGCATCGAAGAATAGTGATACCACGGGATATATTACACTAATTATTTCTTATATCTAAACGAAGAAGGCGAGGAGAGGTAATCCTACAAAGATCCACCCCCCAATATATCCTTCAAATTCAGCTCCCCGCTGCCCCTCGGCAACGGTTTCGCCTGCCCCTCCCCCTCCTTCCATCCGATCATATAAATCAATCGAAACGTTGCTGGAATACCTCGCATGCCCTCCTCCATGTGTAATTCCCGATATATAGCCTCATTAGCCAACAGCACCTCACGCGACAGGGGACCGGCCTCCCGATGCAAGATAGCATTACTCTCCCCCATCGCCTGTAGATCCCGCATAAGCGCAAAGGTATCCGGGAACTCGACCACGATATCCTCCACGTCAACGGTGAGCATCTTGAAACCGGCCTTATTGAGTAGGCCGCCGACATCGCGGACGTCAGCGAGCGGGGACACATGCGGCGAGACACCGCCGCGACGTTCTAGGTCGGCGAGCTGAAGGGAAGTGCGCAGTTCGAAGAGGGTGTCACCGCCGAACATGGCCGCGATGAAGGGACTGTCAGGTTTCAGGATCGAGTTGACCTGCGCGAGGAGCGAGGGGAGGTCGTTGATCCAGTGCATGGAGAGGGAGGAGAGGACGGCGTCGAAGGTGTTGGGTTCAAAGGGGAGAGCTTCTAGGTTCGGGACGACCTGCCGTGTGATGCTCATGTTGGGATCATGGTTGAAGGGGAGGTCGGCGTCGCGGTGGAGGAGGGCATGACTGGTGTCGATGCAGGTGAGGTTTGTGATGCGTTCGGAGAGGGGAGGCGATGTTGGGACTTCTGGGTCGGGGTTGGGAGTTGTTAGGGCTTGGGCGATGTTGCAGCTATTGGCGCCGAGATCGAGGACATTGGGGAAATTTCGTTTGATGTCCTATTGGGTGGAAAGGGAGTTGTTAGTTTAATTTGTCTGTGCTATTCCTTTGTTTCCGTTCTATCTCTATCCGCAAGAAAGAATGAATAAGAAGACGATGGAAAGGGTGGTTACCAAGAGTCGTTCACAGAGTCGTGTCGCAACTTCATCCTTGAGGTAATCGACTTTACGACTCTCCTCTACGTTTCGCGCTGCACGGTCCTTTTGGAGGTGTTTTGATTTTCGATTGAAGATCTCCAGCACTGGGTTTCCGACGGTCTGGCTAGCATAGGTGCGGGTCGGAGTGGTGAAAGAGCTTCGGAGGAGGGGGCGGAGTGAACGGAGGGAGGTCATCATGAATATTTTCGATATACAATCGGATTTGGAAAGGTTTGAGGGATGAATTGAGGATAAGATGGACTAATTGGACATTTTATGGGTGTTGGTGGGATGGAACTGAGGAGGAAGAGAAGATGGCTGACGTAGTACAGTTTTTTTTTTGTTTCTTTGTCTACTGTTTTCTTTCCTTAGTTCAGAAAGTAGAGCGAATCTCCGCTTCTCCCACGTCAACCCAACCACATTACCTTCCTCTTCTACTCCGTATCCCACATCCCCAGTAGGTTTTCAACCCCATCTTTCTCTTAAACATCTTGTCTTCATCAAAATTACTAATTAATCTGTAGCCATCATGTCGCGTCCATTCCCGTACGCGTACATCTCCTGTCCATGTGCTAATACCCCCGTGCCCGATCCATCCAGGAAACGCAGGTCGCGAGACTCACCTCAGAAACCCAATCCAGAGCAACCACCCCGTCTAGAATTGGAAGACGAGGATGAACAGACCTTTGACCCGCGCGCTCCACGTTCCAACTTCTCCCTCTACCCCCCGGAACAGCTCCTTTATTGTGAAGACTGCCATCAGATCAAGTGCCCGCGATGTATCACCGAGGAGATCGTGTGTTGGTTCTGTCCCAATTGTCTGTTTGAGACCCCTTGTAGCATGGTCCGAAGTGAAGGAAATCGGTGCGTTTTCTATTTATTTCGGCGTTTGAGTGGATCTGTGGTTTTGTTGGTCCTTTGTACTGACTGTCGTGGTTAGTTGCGCCCGCAACTGCTTCAATTGCCCCTCATGCACGGCACCCTTAGCCGTCACTACAATAGAGGCATCCGCTGAGGGGTCTCAAACTGGCCCCTGGGTGTTAGCTTGTGCTTACTGTCTCTGGACCACTCTAGAGATTGGTATCAAGTTCGACAAGCCCACAAATATCCGTACACAACTCTCCAAAATGACCGCCGATGTTTCCTCCGCACCGGCTTCGCGTGCCCGCCAAATGTCCCGGACTTTTGGAGACCTCAAGTCCCCGCTTTCCACATACTCGACAATTGACGATCAACTACCGTCCCCCAGTGAGGGTGCTCGACCCGAATTGTCCACGCTGGAACAACCAGAAACAAGCCCTACCAACCCCCTCACCCCTGACGCACGATTTGCCGCTTTGAAAGCCTTCTATAAAAACCAGATTTCCTCAACCTCTACCCCGACGGACCCTCTTGGAGCTGATTTTGCCGGAGGATTCTCATCCCCGGGTGCACTCAACCGCATCATGTCTCTCTACGCCTCGTCTTCACGACTAGGCAACCTTTACGGCGGCGCCAACAAGAAACCCAAATCAAAACCCCCAGTAATGCGCGAGGCCCTGACTGCAAGCGAGGGCCTCCGAATTCCTTCCCCCGATGCTGAATATTCCATAATCGAGCGTATGGTTTCCGACGACTGCGGCTGGGATGGCCTTGCGTCCCTGGAACAGCGCACATTCCAATCTCCCGATGTGCGTTTCGTCGAAGACCTCCTCCCACTTCCTGTTCTCTTACGCACGAAACGCTCGAAGCGCTGCAAGTCCTGCAAGCATATCCTTGTGAAACCCGAGTTCAAACCGCAATCGACTCGGTTTCGGATCCGTCTCATCGCTCTTAGCTATATCCCTCTACCAACGCTACGACCACTCGTTCTCCCGACTGCTTCTTCATCTTCTCTATCGTCTTCCTCTCCTCCAAATTTAGACGCCTTATCTCCATTGAAACCTATCCAACTTCTCCTCACCCTTAAAAACCATATGTTTGACCCCGTTCGTGTCACCCTCGCAACTCCCTCCGTCACTCCCGGCCGGGTCGCATCTAAGGTCACAATCTTGTGCCCGCAGTTCGACATCGGCGCAAACAGCGATGTCTGGGATGAGGCCTTGCAGAGCGCTACAGCAACAGACCAACGATCCTCCCGGGCCGGTCCTTATGAGAAAGTCGCTGAAGCAGGCAAAGTCTGGGACAAGGGTCGCAATTGGACCACTGTCGTGCTTGAGGTTGTGCCGGGGGTGTTGCCGGGTGGACAACTTGGGGCAAAAGTCTCGAAAGGCAAGAAAAACGCTGGAGACAACCCTACAAGCGCAAACTACGGGAGCAGTGATGGCCATGATGATGATGGCGACGACAACGACGATGACAACAATAACGATGATGATAGCAGTAATGATGAAATGGAAGCGGCAGCCCTTGACTGGAGTGGGCAGAGTAAGGACCCAGGCCAGCAGATGCAACCGGATGAGGATGTGTTAGAGATTCCAGTGTTTGTGCGCCTGGAATGGGACTCGGATAATCAGATTGAGCAGGAGGGTGTTGCGAGTAGTCGACAGAATGCAGATACGGTGAAAAGAGAGCTAGCGTATTGGATGGTGTTGGGGGTTGGAAGGATCATCTAATAATACTTTGGCCTTTTCTTCTTTGTCTTCATATTTTTATTTTATTTTTTTTTTTTTAGATAATTTATTATATACCCGAGCCTAGAATCTTAGTTGACAATTCAGCCTTCGAGAATTACATGTATCCTTACCTATTCCACAATCTTCAATTGACTGGATACAGTACTTAGTATAAAATGGACTGAATAGTACGAAAATGTATGATAGCTACCCGTAAAAAAAGCTGAGGAAATTTTAGGTAATTTTTTTGTTTTTTCTTTCAACCACGCCGAACAAAAAAAGAATAACAGCCCGGACCTTTTTAAAATAAAAAAAAAAAAAGATCATGATTTACTATAACATCATCTCCATTTTTCTTTCCTTTTTCTTTTTTTAGAGCTCATGTATCCCTTAACCCTTAATTCATATTATTATCTCCTCACCTCCCAATGGTATTTAGAAAAAAGGAAATTTTCGGAGAAAGAAGTAGAGGGATATAAAGAGAGAGAGAGAGAGAAGGCAACACAAGACAACCCGAGTATTTCATTGATTTATTTCATAACAACAAAAAAAAAATATCCTTTTATTTTTTTTTCAAACCCCCGCCTTGTTCCCTTCTTGAACAAGAAGAAACAAGTGTGTCATAAAATTAAACCAATTTAATACTCACCAGCGCCGCTCTGGGGGAACTCGAAAACAACGGCACGGCCTGTCAAACGACGGTAGACCTCACCGTAGGCATCGAGTCTGTGGTCAACACCACCACGCTCCTTCTCATCGAGGATAACCTTGAGGGTCTTGGAACCATCCTCCTTGGTGCGGATGCGCTTTCCGACGATCTCAACGGGGTAGACGAGGTCAGTGAGGATAGCCTCGTGCACGGCAGTGAGAGTGCGGGAACGGGGGCGCTTCTGCTTCTGGTTGGTGCGCGAGTTGACAGAGCGCTTGGGACGGGGCAGGATGCGGCGCTGAGCGACGAAGAGGACGTGACGGTCAGAGAACTTCTTCTCGAGTTCGCGGGTCAGACTGTATTTTTTTCACTCTAATTAGTATTCGGTTTTTCTTTCCTTTTTTTTTTTTCCTTTTCTCGTCCTGATCACCGAGAAATGTAAAAGGGGTGGTCGCATACCGCTGCTGGATCTTGTGGAAGCCCTGGAGGAGAGGGACAGGGACGAAGATGATGACTGCCTTCTTGCCGTGGCCAACCTCGACCTATTTGTATCAAACAGATAAAATTAGAATTCTGCCATTTCGAGTCCAGAAAAATAAAGTTATAAGAATTGGAATGAATATTGGACTGGGGAATAGGATATGGAAAGAAGGAAATGAAATTGTGTCGTGTCGGTTCTGGTTCAATCGATTTCTTTCTGGATCGCTCATCCCCTCAGTCGTTCTATTTCTCGTCTGGTACTTCAAATTCCACTGCCCCCTCACTCATGCGATTGAAGTAGTGGTGGTAATCGCCTTAATTCCATTGGAGGGTATCTCGGCCAATTTTCGCATGCCTCCCTCTCTTCATCTCTCTTCAATATTATCCAGGTGTAGAATAGCCCCTTCTATCTTCTCGAAGATTGGGTAGATTCTCATCGCGAATCGCAGTAGATAGAGATCGTATCGAAACCAGAACCGACTTGACTTGACTCCATTTCCAATTTCCTCGATACTCCAGATAACAATCCAAAATATGTATTAGAGAAAAAGTTTCATCATTCTTACCTCACGAGCAGACACGAACTGCAAAGGCCGGAGGGTGGCCTTCAGGTCCTGTGTGTTGCTCTCGAGATCATAGAGAGCGCCGGCGATCGCGGTCTCCAGCTCGGAGGGATTCTGCCTCGACGGCGAGTTGTGGGCGATCTTGTTGATAGCAGCCATGATTGTTGCAGACAGAGTCGACGGACGAAGGAGACACGTCTGGCTGTGGTGCTGCTTTTTTTTTTTTTTGTTGTTGGCGGGTTGGACACAGGAGTAAAACAAAAATGGCGGAGTTTGGCACACAGTTCAGTTTGGGCTGTGGGATCGGAGGCTCGGCAACTCGCTTAGCTGTGTCTGCATGGGGCTTAGTGTATTCCTGTTTAGGGGAAGGCGCATCCCGTGACCCGGCTCGCCCTCTTACTATCATTTACAAGATTCTTCATAATAATTCCAATAGCAGGGAAAGTTAAATTGCCTTAAATAATGTACCTGCACTTCCTACAGCAGGTAGGTAGTTACTCTGGAGACAGTAATAACTGCTCTCATCGGCACCTTTTAGCTGTACCCTTTACAGTAATTCTCTCTCTCTTATTAACTGATGGTCACGTGATTGATATCATCTGTATCCGCCGGGGGATAAAGAACATAGGAGAAAGTTGGGAAGCTTTTAGTATAAGAGAGATCTATGTTGTTTTTCTTCTTCATTTACTTCCTTTCCTTTTATTTTTTTTTTTTTTTAAAAAAAAATATACATATTCGACGATCAAGTTCATCCAAATAGCGTACGTATTTATTTGGTCTAAACGGCAACCAGTATTGACGGAATATCAACTGCTTTACACAAGAAAGCACATCCATCTATATAATTCCCAAGCCTACTCTCTCCTAATCTATCAATCCATGATTCAGGTGAACCACGCTAGCTATTATTTGCCGGACCAACTTCCCAACTCTAACTTAGAGAGGTGGCAGCCATGACAAATGCAGACGCTGCAAGGGATACACCCTCCACTCTGATAGGATAGGAAGGACTATGTATGTCATGGATAATGGACATGCCTAATCGATCTCATGTTCGTTATAATAAAAAGCCAATGACAATTATCAACTAATCAAACTCTACTTACAAACCAAACCTACTTGGGTAGGTAGGCATGAAGTGGCCATCTCCCACAGATATTTCACGCAACTCAATTCAAAAAATAAAAAAAAAATAAAAAATAAATAATAAATTAATTAATATATGAATGAAAATCAGAAATCAAGGAAAAGGCAAATATAGAGTTTCCAGGTACTTCAAATAACATCCATAAAAACCTCTTTCAATCCAATATGGGAAGAGAAACAGAGTTAGCGCCATCTCGACCAGTAGTAGAGTACAATGTAGGTGCCTAAAATATTAACCTACAGGTACCTACCTACCTGCCTCCTAAGTGTCTACCTAAATACCAAATACCTACTAATTTTACCTAATAATTGAAACTGCCAAAAAGCCATCATGTGCTGTGACTGGTTCTCGTCACACAATCACGTCACCGTCGATCATAGTTTACATAGTGGTATTCACTCTGGAGATCCTCATCCACTGAAAGACCAGTCATCATCATGAAACCCGCTAGGTGCCACCATTTTATGACGCAATGTTTTTATTTACTCTTTTTCTTTGTTTCTTCAAAGTCCAATGGGAGGAGGCCTTGAAGGGGGCGCGATGTTTCAAAGGAAAGGGGAGGAGCGGGCTAGATCTCTTCCCTTATGGAGAGACTGGGCGCGTGCTATAATAATGATAGTCACGCAGCTTTCCGTATTGCTCATTAAATGACGAAAAAGAGGAGGCTCGTGGACAAATAAATAAAAGGGCCAATTGGTTGGACCTGGAGTTTCAGGCTCTCAAGAAATGAGCGCCCTTGGACCCGGTTTCTGGGTTGAGACAGACAGTAAGGGTGGTTGGAATTGGCAAAATGCTTATGATAGGGCTCGCTCTGCTTGGTCTCTGACATGCTCTGATATGCATGAGTAACCTAATTCAGAGAAAGAAAAGTAAGAACTTAGTGAAGATTCTATGACAAGAGGTGCCTATTTCAGGATGCCTCAAGAGCTGACAAAATAGAATGAGTGTATCTGCAAGTGATATGATAGACCAAGTAAATTTAGAGTATTGGAAGCAAAATCTTTAGGAGAAAAGAACGTAAACAAAGAATGAGACATTTTTATAATAGAAATGGAGATCAGACATAGTAATATGCAGAATGATATTATGCAGGAACAAAACTTGATAGAAGATGGAATTTACATTTCCTTTTTCTCTCTCTTTTTTTCCAGTAATGCTTATTTCTATCCATAATGTTTCCATACCATTCTTCCTTGTGAAGCCTGAGTATCAAGTATCAAGAACAAGTAAACGTCAAAGAATTTGAATATTGTACCAAGTATAAAAAACTCAAAGGAGCTATTATGTTACGCTGTCAAACGCCGCAGCCAGTAAAACAGAAAAGAAATGGGGGGGGGGATGAGAGAGATAGGCTCATTACTCTGTAATAAACCTCCGCAAAACAAACAATAACTGTATCTGGGAGCGGGAGGAGAGAAAGAGGAAAAATAACGAAGGTCAGCCCAATTTACAAATTAACATGCACCGTATTAGCATGCACAACCCTCCTTTGCTGTTGCTGCTCCCCGATCTCCAAGATTCACTCGGGAATCTTCGGTCGAACGCCCGCTTCCTAGGCTTGTCTGGCCGGTACCAGCGCCAGCTCCGCGACCACTTTTCAAACTGCTTTCCGGAATAGCATTGGCAATTGCAGTAAAAACCTCCACCACATTCACTCCGGTCTTTGCGCTAGTCTCAAAGAATAGCAGACCTTCCTCTTCCGCATATGAACTAGCCTCTCGCGTTGATATCTTGCGCGCATCCCCGAGGGTGACATCCTGTTCCTCGGAATTCTCGACGGTAGTATCTTCATCTTCGCCCTCGCTAGCACCTGAAGCTGGTGACTCGCGTTCACTGTCAGCGGCAACTCCCTGTGGCTCGCCACCATCCATTCCGTCGTTCGTCAGATCAAGTTTATTGCCAACCAGAGCGATCACAATTCCGGGACTAGCCTGTCGTTGGAGTTCTGCCACCCAATGCTTGGCTTTGGTAAGAGAGGACGGTTTAGTGATGTCGTAGACTACTAGCGCCGCCTGGGCGTTTCGGTAGTACATAGGAGCAAGTGAAGCAAAGCGCTCCTGGCCGGCAGTATCCCATATTTCAAACTTAATGGTGCGAGTCGGAAGCGAGCATTTTTGGGTCAGGAAGGCGGCTAAAAGAGACGAAGATAAACATCAGCATCTACCGCTTTTCATCGAAATAGAGAGGGGAAAGAGGCAGCAGTGCCTGCTTCCCTCACGCTCCCAAAATATCAGAAACTTACCCCCAATCGTCGGTTCTTTGTTCTCTTGAAAGTCATCGTTAACAAATCGTAGGACCAGCGACGACTATTTGAGTTAAACCGTCCATTCGGTCAATATTAGTCTCTTGGGTTACCTGTGTACAACAAGGGATATGAGAGCCGAGGAACAATGCCACCCTCCCGATGAATACAAAAGTTGAGGAAATGAGGAAAGGCTAGCAGAAAGCAAAAATAAAAATAAAAATAAAAATAAATAAAAAAAAAAAGGAACAAACCAAATAATAACAATAATTTAGCAAGAAATAGGTTTTGAAAATAAAAAATAATAATGATAATAATAATAATCAGAAGAATAAGAAATCAAAAATGAAAAATATGACGTACCTTGCCTACAGCCGCTTCTCCCAAAAGTACCAATTTCACACTACTACTCGGCTTTGGAGTACTTGTAGAGGTTGACTCAGACATGGCTGAATGAAGCCCAACGGGATGATGGCTATACAGAATCTGGGTAGATCAGGTCGTCTTGCAGGAAACCCCAACGACTAAAGCCGGTTTATCAATCTAAAAGATGATTTCAAATCGCGAGGGGCGGGTAGGTAGAGTACTCAGGGTAGCCTGATGAGGGACCAAAACGTCAGCCAGAAAGGAACACGAGGAGAAAGCAGGAGGCCTGTGTGAGTTTCAAGCAGGGGTTGTTTGATGAGCGAGCAGGCAGACAAATGGGAAGACGCACCAGTACCGAGAGAAATGGCGGTGGGAGTACCTGGACAGGCTTTTTGATAATACCTAGCTAGGTACCTTGCTACCTAGTCCTGAAGGGAAAAACAACTAGCAATTACTCTTTATCAGTTAGATAGTTTCGTCAGAGATAGGTCGGCAAGACACCAGGCACTTTACCAGTAGCATCCGGCGCACTGAAGCGGAGAGGTGGGCAAATGACGGAGCGATACTCTGTTAGGTTAGCGTGCTCAGGCAGTCACGGGAGGTTTAGGAATTACTGTAGTTACAACTAGCTCCACAAATCATAGGATTCAAAACATCTGACACTAAGAATTATTTGTATTGCGGTTTTTGGTTTTTTAAGGGTTTTTTTTTTCTTGTCTGTGTGTGGTGTATGCGGCGATAATGGGCGGAGAGGGGAACAAAAAAAACTTGACAGCAACAACAACAGCAACAGCATGAGATATGGCCTTCTAGTTAACTGGATCATTATCTATGGGTTGCTTGGGAAGTTCTCTCGCTGGCAAAATGCGGCATATGTAGTCTTCTCTAACTCTACAATTCCAGCACATCACATAGCCAGGTCAACCCCATAATCACACGATTGTGGCTGACGAACAAAATCATAGTTTATGTATCAGTTCATGGAAGAATGCAAGACGGGTATCAAGATGTGAGAGAGAACAAGAGGGACAGCTTTAGGCCTCATTTGTGATCTGAGATGAGACAGATCAATTCCTAAGAGAAAGGCATGAGCTAATTTGACCAAAATCTAAATCTATCCTAATTGGCCGGATCAGTTCCATTTGGCCAACACTTTTTGGGTACTTACCTACCCCAGTCATACCCTTGTAGCGTCTCCCCAGTTATCTGTAGTACGGGTTGGTGGATGGATGGATGTACATTCGCATGTATGATATACGGTGTGGGTTATAGAACAACAAAGACACACAACATCCATGCATTCGAGCATGACGTGCCAGAGGGGATGATCGCCAAAACAGTTGGATCCCCTTCTTTTGGGACCCAGTCAGGTTACATGCCCAGGGTACGTAGTACGGCAGGAATTTGCAGACCCGGTAGCTGCCCAAAAAAGAAGCACATGCAAGACGTCCGAACACTTTGATTCGGATTCTCGACCAGGGTCTCCCAGATAATGTTAAGTTGGTTCAACGTCCACCAAATCAGATTCCCATTCCCACCTGTGACATCCCGTCAACCAACGTTGCGAACAGCCAGGAAACTGTGAAGATGCTAGTCATGGTGACTCGCTCGGACTACAAGCCAAGCAAGGCAAAAAATAAAAAGTGTTTGTCAAAACTGTAGACTCAAAGCACATCTGCTTTTCATTCTCAAAACTTAATCTCTGTATAATACAAACGCATAAACACACATAAATAAAATAGTAAAAATAAACAAAATAAAATGGAGTACTAAACAAAGGAAACTCAGAAAAGGAAAAAGGAGAAGATAAAAATGAAATAAAAAAAAAAGGCCATAAAATCAAGCAAAAAATCTTGGACCGCCGCGAGGCCGAAACTTCTAGTGTGTGTTGGTATCAACCCATGCATCCCAAAGTTAAAAAAAAAAAAAAAATAAGAAAGCCTTCCATCTATACCAAACGCCGAGAGAGAAATCACCAGAAGCAAAAACATAAATATTCAAAAAGCCACAAAACCAAATTAAGTAAAGCACTTTTTGTTCCAAAATTTATCATAGGCCTGAACTAGTTCGTGTCGAATTATGGGTGTGAATAAAAAGAGTAATTCGGAAGAAAGTTTGGTCGAAAAGGAAAGTGGCATAGTCATGTCGATCGAGTGTTGAATGCTGGACCTCCACGTAGGGAAAGGACGTAATTAAAAATTCTATAAAGCCCGAAACTGATGAACGGCCAATGATGAACCTAGTGTTACAAGAAACTGCAAAGCCAAGTTAGCAATGAAACAAAAAGCACCGGCGCGGAAATTGAAGAGCCACTTACAGGAAAGCTCGACTTCATAGCAGACACGTCAAACTCCAGGGGCCATGGCGCCATTGAAAAGAACCACAAAAGAATTTTCGCTCAATAAAAACTAGGGCATCATGTGGTTGGCAGGCGACTTCAAGATCTCATCGGGTCGTCGGTGGTGGTGGTGGTGCACCCGGCTTTTTCACGCCTGTAGTATCGTAGGCTCCTCTTCCCATGTTGAAAGCTGAGAGATCCCTGAGAATCATATTGGACTCTGCGCAGACAGCCATGGTCAGATATCAAAAAAAAGAAAAAAAATTTTTTTTTTGTGGAAGGTAAATTGGAAGAAATATGATGGGATAAGATAGGCAATAGCTTTTAACTTTTATAGTTTGGGGGGCTTTTTTGCTTTATCTTTTTGGAGGATAAGATCCAACATAACGGGGGAAGAACTCACTTCTTAAATAATGACAGGGAAATGCTCCCAAAGATTAAATATGATAAAAATTAAATAAATAAAAAAATGAAAATGAATAAAAAAAATGTTTATAAAAAAAATCGAGAAAAATCCACCAGATTGTTATTATTAGTGTGCGTTCGATGATAGCGTATGTACCGAACTAGCGAGGTACCCAAAGGTAGATGCAGGTAAGATCTGATTCCTAGTAGTATTTAATCCTCACAACCCCAAATCTAAGGCAGGGTGACGCAGTGACGACGCAGAACAAATCGGTAGGGCAGGAATGCAACACCAGAAGTACCAAGAAATTGGACAGGCGGAGGAATGAATGGTGGAGTTCCAGAATCAGTCGACAGGTCTCGTTCTTACTAAATAGAACTTTGTATTGTTATACGTTGGTTGTCCCGGCGTTTGTTGATGGTGACGATCCCATGTATTTATGCTGCTTTGTTTTTCTATTTTCTTGGATCTCGAGCGCTCGATTGTAGCCAGTGCCAAAGGACGCAGGGGCGTGCAGATATGCTATTCGAGAAAAGATGCGATCGAAAACCGACAATCAAAAAAGACAGTGGCCTAATGCAGCAAGGAGTATGATCCTGGAAGGGAGGTGGTCCGTCTGGTCCGGTAAAAAAAGAAAATAAACTTGGTGTATTGCACCTGGCAAGGGAGGTAACGTAACCAAAGCAAAAGGAGGAAAAAGGACGAAGGAGGTCACGGAGGAAGGAGGAGGAAGGAGGACAGGGCGAGGTTATTTTGCTTCTAGGAATGGGTGAATGAAGAATTTAGATTCAAGTTAGAAGGGGGATAATAGCATAGATATATAGGTAGCTTCTTGGGTTAGGTCTGCGATTTTTCTCATTTTTATTTATTTTTCAGGATCAGACTAAATAATAAACGAAGAGTGCAAATAATAATAATAATAAAATAACTAATACGGAAGTGAAATTATTTTTCAAAATTAAAAAGAAGTAAAAAAAAAAAAAGGAAATAAAAAAGAAAATAAAAAGAAAGAAACAAAAAAAATAAAATAAAAAATAAGAATAAATTGAAAAATAGAATAGAAAAATGACGGAAAAAGAAAAAAACAAAAAAGTAAAAAGAATTGGCTCTATTTTGGAGCTATACCTAATAATAATAATTTAGTTCCTCTCTGTACAAACTGTAAGGGAATACCAAATTTTGGATGAAATAAATAAACAATAATAATCATAACTAACTCCAGAAAAACTGCGGCTCTCCCGTCCCGATGCTAAGGTACGCGAATGCAAACATGGATCATTTCCCCCTTTCTTTTTTTTTTTTAAGAATTTTTATTTTTCCAATTTACAATTAATTTTGATTTTATTTTAATTTTTTTTCAGCTTAGGGGGTGTTCTTTTTTACCTCCCCCAAACCCTCCCCCAATGTGTAATGAGTGTCCCTTTGTAACTACTAATTTCAGGTATTATTTCCCACCCCCTTCGCCCCCTCCTTCTTTGTCTCTCTAGGCTTAGCTTATCTTGTTCCAAATTTCTCCGTCACTTGTCAGAAAATTGGCTGAGTATCAAGTGTTCCAAATTGCTAGCCAATAGCTGTTCTGACAGGGCTGTGATTAATTACAGTACATGAGTAAGTGTCTGAAAGGTACAGCGAGTAAGATAACGGAGGTACCTCGGAGTACTTTGATTGCTTGCCTCCAAAATGTATGAGGAATACCCGAGAACCAACAAGATACCATACCTGGCGTCAAAGGTTAGCCACCATCGTTGAAACTGATCTGGAAAGGTAGAAGGAAATTATTGGATCTCTCCACTCTGTAAATCAGGTAACTCAGTGCTAGGTACCGCCTTCTCGGTCCACGGCCACCAGTCTGATGCAGCAAAGATGGGTGGAGAAACGTAGCCGCTACAGAACCGCGGATTGATCCGAATCCAATACCCATCCTACAAATGGATCCCACTAGGGTTTTTTTGGATTCCTTTTTCTCGCGTGGTGCTTTAGGAACAGGAGACGGCGTTGAGTCAGGGGCGCTTAGCTGGCTCTACACCTCCTGAAGTTCAAAGACCTTTGCCCACATCACCATCTCAAGCACGTTATCTAAATAAAAATGGTCTTTTTGAATTTTTGGTACAGAATATATTATTTATGGCGGGTTGCTAATGGAGATTTTTAAACAAAAAGTGTGAGAGAAAAAAAATAAATAAATAAAATAAGGCATCAGATGCAGTGCGATTCCTGGTAACCTACCTAATTTAGTTCCAAGAAAAATAGGGTAATCCTAGACAAATCCAACATCTTCCCCGAAGCACATGTGAGTCCTCACCTTAGCTCTCTTCGGTACATGACTTCCAGAATACGATTTGTACATGACCTAAACCCCACGACAGCTCTGACGATGTTTGATGGGTAGGTAGTGTACGTAAGGCAGACACGCCGTACATGAACTTGGCATCTTCTAACTGGCAGATTGAGTAGAAGAACCATACCTGAAGATGTCAAGCTATGAGCCAATCCGATTCTTTTACGTGCAGTACCTGCGGGAGCTTGAAGGTACTTTCTATAACCAAGGAGAAGATAGCGAGCCAGATCACCTTTTTTTTGTTTTTTGCCTCAATATCATAGCTTTTCCCTCCAATCTCCTAGTTGATTCATGTCAGACGAGCACATTTGTGTCATGTCTCATTTTCTATTGGTCATTTTCGATGAAATCTGGTACATCCAAAAAGAAAAGGGATCAGGAGAAGAAGTACTGAAGTAAAAAAAGAAAAGAGAATCATATCAGAGATAAGAGCCTCTATGGTATTTTTTTTCCTCCTCCTTTTGACTTTTTTGCGTGACCTTTTTTTCTTTTTCTTTCCACCTTTTTTTCTTTCCTTTTCTAGGTCACTGAGGTACACCCTTGTGATGGTCGCCGGGGAAATCGGCCTTTCTAAAAGGGGCCGGTGGGTCACAAATGATCCGGCAAATCCACTTTCTACCCGCGCCCACCCGTTACGTATTGTGTACAACCACAAATTCTTCTTCGCTGCTTCTAGCGCCTTGCCCTGCTTGCTACCTCTCCACACTAGGCTTCAGGTTCGAGTTGCGATTTGGCAGGCTTCGTTTCCGTTGGTCCCACGTCCTTTCAGTGTGGGATCCATGATGGAGAACTTCTGGACCTTCTATGTTCTACTATGAGGTAAATATTGTTTTCTCTGGATCCGTCTCCAAACTAGACCCATCGTGAATTTTTGTACCTGGGGTGACATTTCCGAATGGATTCTAGCCCAGGTATTCCTTTCGTATAAAATGAAACTATTAGTTAAACGTACGGAGGCAATCGGTATTAATACAACTCCATACACCCACCCACCAGCTTCCTTCTTTTCACAAAGCTCGGCCAAATGTTGTAATATCTCTTTAGGGCAGTGAAAAGCATGCGAAGGAGGACGGAGAAGGATCAGATCCCAGTTCGATTGGATTTGATCCTAGCGATCCAGCCACGCGATGCGCATGTTTTCCCTGTCTTGCGTATCTGCCGGCTAATGAAGCACATGTTTTGACAAGGGTTTCGGTGTCAGAAATATGCATCTAGTACTTTTTGCTTACTTTTTTTTATTTCTCTCACACGTATATTACCACTCTTTCTCCCCGTCTTGCTATTGATACCTATTTCTACATTACTGCGGAAGGGACATGGAATACCCAGTTTGAATGCACGTAAGCGCGTTTCGTCCACCTACTGAGTCAGTAGGTGCATTTAGCCAAGCTTAGGCTAATCAACATGCTTGATCTTCGGGTTATGATAATGATAATCTGTCGGTACTTTGAATTGAGGGTTAGTTTATGTACTACCCTGTGCTAGTCCATCAAAACAAAATCCTGATCCGTTGAGGGCAAGCAAACGGTTGGGTTTTGAAACGGGCGTATAACGTTGGGAGAGACAAGCGCGACGCTACAATCGAGCCCAGCGTCTCAGAGGGACCTAGCCGTTCATTGATTGGGCAACAAATGGGAGAAAAGAAATAACCTCTTCAGCTCCTTGTTCAAATCCTTGCACATTGTATGCATTATAGGTAGATAGATTACTTTCCAAGTAGCTAAACAGATAAATCATAGTTATAAACACTATCGTCCGTCTGTTTACCTGTGGCACGTAGGCTAATACGGGATTTTACGTGGCTAAGCTATCCCACTGAAGCGACTGCCAGGTACCCGAAGTTCCTGCATGGTTTATGCATATTGAGTCGATTTAGTTGCAGTAAGCCGGTGCCTAGTTAGGCACTTGCCCAGTCGATCCTGCAGTGTAGTGGGTATCCAGCTTTCCAAAATGATTCTAGAAAATCCCATCCGGGCGGTACTGAGTCCTCTGTACCACGGTTCACCGTGGGTCAGGCTATCTGGAGATTTTCAGTGATCCTATTTGCTTCCCGAACTCTTGCTCAAATTAAATGTATACTGTAGCTTCTCTTAAAGCCGACCCACTCCTTTTTTTCTCGTTCCTAAGAGAAAAAAAAAAAAATAAATCAAAAATAATCAATAATTCATATATATTACAAACCATATGTATCCATCCAAACATGATTTAGGATTCTACGGTGTTCTAGGTATTTACCTCTATTTTCATTATTTCACACACCCACCTAACTGAAAAATTTCTCCGCAGCTCTAGTAGATCTATTACTAAAATTACCTGCTACCTCTTATCGAATAATTAGTCACAATGTTAAAAGAAGAGGAGAAAAGGGGGGGAGGGGGGATACAATAAACTAGAGCTCAATAATGCATTTTAAATATGTTAATAATTCTGACACTGCCTACCCTCCATGGCTGATTCAAGGAATAACAGGGTAAGGGGAAATAATAATAACCAAGAATATTTATTAGGATAATAGGTAATAATTACACGACTTCCTTTTTAAAAAACATTTCTTGCTAACGGAGTACCTCCGTTTACCAAATACAGCTAGAACCGCACTAGAAACTTGGATAATGTACTCCGTACCTACCTAGGTGGTTCAGGAACCGTTGGAAAAATATTCTTAGATTTAGGGGGTGGGGGGACTGAGGAGACTGAGGAGGGGGAAAGGAGGGGAGGCAAAAGAAGGTTGGCAGGGTGAGGATTCCGCCTTCCGCCCATCACACGCTATTCCAAAACTAGAAATCTATGAAGGCGTTACCTTACAAACTGTACACAACTCGACGGGGCGATCATCATTGTTCTTCTTGCTAGGTTTGTTTTATTCTTACTTTCGGTTTTCTTACGCGTATTATTACCCAAGCTATAAATGGGAATAGATATTCAACTTACTAAGACTTTGATTACCTTAGGAAAGTAACTTGCTTACCGCTGCAGTGAGTCCATGCCATCCCCCGTGCCAGGGCTGAACCCTCTGGCAAATACCACTAAGTACTATACAGTAATAAACTAGGTAATCCATCACTGAAAAGAATTCTTCATCACTTGGTTGTAGTGATCTTCATAGATGTCTTTTTTGGGGGGGGGGGGGTTGGATTTCTCCTTCTGAATCATGCAGTCAGATTATAAATAACTACTAGATAGAGGCTTACCTGTAGTCAATCACTTGCAGTTTCCAGATGTCTGGGTGCACTATTATAGAGCTAGAATTGAGAGCCTGGAACTAGACAGAGAATGGTATGGGTTGCGGAAGCTTTTTATTAATTGGGGAAAACTAACGAGTAACTATGGGGGAACTTAAAGAAGCGGGGGGTGGGGGTGCCTAGGTACTAACTCTCTACCTATAGGTATTGTAGCTACAGAATCTGGGCACTCCACTCAATATGTAATAAACCAATATACTATTTGAACTTGTAGAACATATTTTATATATATATATATATCTATCTATTTTTATTTCCTCGCTGCCATTACTTTACATGGAACATATTGGTTTCCACAGAATCCAAAAGAAGAATAAGGAATATGGTACTTTGTTCATGACATATCATTTAATACATATATAGTCAATATATATATTGTCATATCACAGGTATCACCCATCCGGGGCTTTAGAATTGTCCAGATCAAAAAAGAAAATAGACACTAAGAGGGGGAGGGGGAAGCAGAGGAGAAAAAGAAAAGCACACACCACCAAGGACCCTACCTATCTACATAGGTATGAATACGGCTTGGTACAGTAGTATTTGACAGTGGTATACTGAGTCTTAATTACAGAAAAAATGGAATAGAACAAAATCTCCTGATTCAGGTTGTCTTAGTCTCAATTAACATGATTCATTCATCTCAAGCCCTTCAATGCATTGAGCCGCCGTAGAGACAGGGATTAAGAGAAGGAAGGGGGATTTGTTTCCACCATTAATTAACAATCAAACATTCAACACTTCCTTTAATGAAGGAGAAAGGTAAGAGTAAATTTTTAACCAGAAATAAAATTCTTTTCGTTTTCTCTATCTTGAAGAAAAGGTAGGGGATGTTGGATTCGCTGAGTCGGTGGTAGGACCAGGAAGGTGTTGGCACTTAGGTACCTACCTACCATGTTAATCGATCGTGGTGGGTAGGCTTAATCTAGACCCTCACATGGCAACGGGGGTCTGTTTCCTGGTACAATTAGTTGAGAGGTACCAGGTAATCTGTGTTCTGCAGAAAGAAGATCATTCCATGACTGTGTCGACTTTCTCGTGTTTTCCTACCTTTGCCCAATGACAGCTACCCCTCATTCTGCGCCGAGAGAGGCGGCTGAGGTGAGGTTCAAAGCTTACAGGTACCAAATAACTACTACTGAAGCCTTGTTAGCCCTAGAGCCCTAGTAGTACCTACCTAGTAGCGAGTTGCTTTCTCGGTAAGGATGGAGTGTATCTGGTACTGTAAACCTGTATTACCTGGAACAGACGTGCATGTCTGGCTGCATGCAGACTGACGGGGGTGGGCGAGAATCATGGTAGATCGGTAGATCTGCTGTGAAACAGGAGGCTGAAGAGGTCTGATCGCGGGTTGATTGGGGACAACCTTGCATGAATTATTGGAATGGATACGCGCGATCGAAGCAGGGAGCGGGAAAGGTGGCTGAAAGTTTAGTAATTTGAGGTGCATGAACCTCTCTGGATTTCTGCACGAAGTAATGATAATGAAAATTAAATTAAATTAAATAAATCAAGAAAATCTGGAGTAAGAAGGTTTCGGTTTTACTCGATTTTGGATAGCTTTGCGGAGAAAGAAGTATATGCCCTACATCTCAAAGGTACCCACCATTCATACCTGGAACTCACTCTCGCCCTCATTTTCTACATAGGGTAAATAAAGCTTCAAATGAGGTTTCCTTTTTGTTTTTTTTTATCTCCCAATATCTCCAGACCTTAAAGGTTGATTTATCACATCAGGTCCCAGGTTCTTTATTCAATATACATCACAATTATCGACGTATACCCCTCATAATTGGCAAGACTACACACGTGCCTTTCAGAAAAGCACCTATCACATTAATGATTATACGCCTTGACGCCACCAGCCGTCACCTTAGAAAGTCAAAAAAAAAGTCCCTAGAAGAAGCAAATAATAACAATAGACAGAAAAAGAAGAAAAAAGAAGAACTTCAAAGTAAGCAAAAAAAAAGGACTCAGCCACATTCACTGAGGGATCGATCTTCTTACTTTGCATCGCGACGTATCCCTAAATCAGTTGAATTATCTGATCATCTCAGAGAAAACTTCCCGATTCTCATGTAAAGTTTTCGATTTACGGAGTAAGCTTCCGTAGGGGAATCCTTGATTTGCAAAAAACGATAGGGTTGGATCCACTGCATCCCGATCGCCAGGGAAGAGGGATTAAATCGCATACAATACTAGGTAGATAATAGGTATCAACCGGGACCCAGCTCGTTCTGTGTACTAAAATGGCCGTAAAACCAGATAGGCATGGAAAATGAAATTATGATGGAGAATCGAATCAGAAAATGGTACACGATAGACACCAGGGAGAGAACTTCCCTCTCTCCCTTCTCCCCAATGAAGCTAGAGCCGCGCGGAACTACGGACAGTGGATTTTTGCAGCAGCTCTAGTCCACGGAAGTGGTAAAGTTTGACTCTTTAGGAAAAAGATCTGTCCCTGAATGATTACCCGTCTAATAGTTTAATCTCCTGTATCAAGAATCAGAAAATAAGGTACCCTCCTGTCTTACCAGTAATTTTCCTTTCGTCTTGTTTGACTGATTTGCTCATTTAGCTATTATCTTACCTATTAATTTACCTATCTGCCTACTTTCGTACCTATTTTGCCCTTGATTTTAGAAATGTCCCAAAATTGAGAGAGGCCAACATCCGAAAAAGCAAAGAGTGATTGCTACTATCTAACGCATCCACCCGACATTCTGGAACCCAATCTTCATCCCCGTTCCGGACCCAAAAGAAAAACAAAACAAAAGCGAAATCTTTCCCTGTTTCTTGCCTCTCTTCCCCCTTCTGGCACGTAATATTAAGTTTTCAATTGCTGACCTTATTTTTTTTTTTATCTTCTTTCGATCCAATGTAAAATATTTATAATAAGCTCAGAAAGAAAAAGGACCATCGACGGAGTAAGACTGCTGCACCACAGCCGCGGGCTCCTGATCTCCCATAACAATTACGCCACATCCTCCCTCCTTTTTTTTTTTTTAGCCTTTCTCCTCCACCCACCCCCACTATCCATTTGCCCCCCGTTGTTTTTAGCTTCGGTCCACCAGCATCTTTCCTAGTCAAGCAATTAAAGGGGGGCATATCTATGATCATCCGTCCCATGGTACGGACTTGAGCGGACATGTCATTGTTGTCAATCTTGTCAACTTTGTCAACCTTGTCAATTGACAAAAGCAAATATGTATATATGTATACATGTATCCCATATACAAGTAGTGTATAGTTACAAATCTAGTTGGAGTGTTTATGGTCTAGTCAACGGACGACCCCGGGAGCCCACTTAAGTGCATGACTGACTGCGGGGGAGGAGGTACTTTTGGTGACCTTCTTATGAAATGAGGGGACGGATCATCGATAGGATCTGGGATAGGTGTATCTTAACCTTCACAGCTGAGATAAACAGATTCTGTTGATATTTTTTTTGTATACCATTGAACATTTGGAGTTTCTGTGATTTTTTTTTTTTTTCCAAAAAAAATACCGCACAAAAGGCTTGCGTCACATCCAACTCGCCTCACCTGGGCGTATATATATAAAGATATTTCTAAATTATCGCCCACTTAATCCGATTAGCACGTAGATAGTTAGTACTACAGTTCATAGTCCATAACCCACACACCAAAGTAATCTATGTATTTAACCCCCACCAGCCCTGAATATCCTCCTCCAGTATGGAGAACAAGAGGAGTTGTCAGATGGTGTCTGACATTGTAGTGGGAGGGATTTTGGAAGGAAGTGTATCCTATATGGGAATATCAGAATAACTTCTGGGTGCTTTTTCTGATGGGTTCGAGGGCTTAATCGGTGATTTCCAGCAAGATTATTCCAAAGGGTAGGCGATTGACAAACATAATCCGTACCAATCTACCACCTGCCTACCTTGGCTAATCCAAAAGCAAAAAAAATGGAGCAGGTGTCAAAACGCACGCACCAATATACAAACACTCTCAATAACAACAATGCCAAGGACCGAGATAAACAGGGAAAGGGAAAAGATTCGACAAGAAAAGTAAAAAGAAAAAAGAAAGCTCTGAAGATGACTTCGGAGGAATAACTCTACCAGAGTATCGGAGTCCCTAAGAAAAACCTGTCCGGTAACTCAATAACAAGCATCTTCTGTCAGACTAGGTCTAGACCCAGGTGATAGGTAGGTACTAGTTGGTGGTAGTGAGAGGTACTTAGTTACCAACAAAGAAGTGCAGTCATCATTTCCTAAATTCGTTCAAGCTCAATCTATGATTCAGGTCCTGATAATCATCCCCTTTTCTTTTTTTTTTTTTTTTTTTTTTTCCCGCAATTGACAAAGGACGAGGGAGAAAAGAAAAGATAAGACAGCACTCCGTAGATAGCAAACAAAGATAAAAAAAAAAAAAAACATAGAAAATCCAATCCCTAAACTCGACTCATGAATTATTATCGACTCTTTCTATTATTTACTATGTATACCCCTGACAGGTTTCACTTTGATCAGTAACAGCGCCTTCGGTCCCTGTGGCGCGGTCCGGACCAGGGTCAAAACATATCGATCATATATCTCCGCGGGATGATCCTTACTAGGTACTTTCTATCCATAGAAATGGTTTTGATTTATTTATATAGGGAGAACAATGTATATCTGTGAATGGTTCACTCCTTTCTCCAATTGGGGAAAGATAAAGCAAAAGGGAGGAGGAGAAGAAGAAGAAGAAGAAGAAGAAGAAGAAGAAGAAGAAGAAGAAGAAGAAGAAGAAGAAAAAAAGGCAATAGAAGAAGACAGTAATTACCTAGGAGATCATCAATACAGCAACAACATAAGTGGAAAGCAATGCGAATTGTTCTCCGTCTTGAAAAAGATAAAAAGAAGGCTTCTAAGTACAATTGGTAGTGGCTAGCGTGTAAAGTAAAAATCAAAGAGGTGGTGGGGGGAGATCACAAACTGCGTAAAGAACGTACCTAGGTCCCTACAAACAAGTCAAGTACTAGGGAGGGCACCTAGAGATTCTGTAACTATGTCAGTCAATATGTATGTACTTTAATTTTCAAAGTACAACAAAGTACCTCTTTTCAGTACATCATGAGTATTACAGCCCAGGTACGATCCTCCCCCCTTCTCCTTCTCTTCACCCCTCTTCTTGCCACAACTGTGGCGCAGGGAAAGCAAAATCGAGGCTAGGGAAGTGACCAATGCTTTTCAGTCGATCATTGGAGAGGGAAAGAGATGCCTTTTTTTTTTTTTTTTTTGGCTCCATCCATCCAGGTTGTCGGGGCTGATGCGTGATGATCTATTCCATAGTGAAAGGTTGATCTGTCAGCTTGTAACTTTGTCAGACACCTCACATGGAAGTCAAAAACAAAAGTACGACGCATTGATGTTTTTTCTTTTCTTCTTTTTTTCTTTCTTTTGATTGTTTCCTTCTTTTTCTAGAATGGTAAAGTAACTACATACAATTGCTGTTTCTAAGGGAAGTAGGTACTTTTGTTGAGATGAGAAGGGGAAATACAGAAAAAGAAATTCCTTATGTTATTTTTTTATTGTTCTATTTTATATGTGTTATTTTTCATTTGCTTAGGACTATTGCTATTATTATTGCGCTGACGAGGTGGAATACATCTTTTTTTATCTTTTTATTTTTATTTAAAAAATTTCAGGAAAAAAAATAAAATAGAGTAGAAAGAAAGAAACAAAGAGAATGGAAAAGAAAAATGTGTAGAGAAGAATTTTAACAATATTGAAATATACCATTTGTGTGCGTGTTCTAACCAATACCGGCAATTGCTCATGGGATCTGATTGGGCCTAGACTCTTTTCCCCCATCTACATTCTCCCCCATGTCTAAGGTATCAAGTGTATATACCTGACCATGCCTCCAGAATTCAAAGAATCGTCCAATCATCAAGAACATAATATAAATATGAGTCAGTTGTATTATTATTTTTAATCCTTTCCTGCTTGAAAAAAAAAAGGCATGAACATTAAAATAAAAATAGCCAAAAGGAAAAGCTAACTTCATTCCATGCTTGCAATTCTTCCCTGCCATACACGTTGACCATGTCGGGACAACTCAACATCATCATGACAAGGGAGTTTCCCATTCTTGCTGCCGTCAGGAAGCAAGAGCCCAACTCAGGTTATCTAGTGTCATGTGCTAAGATGCAGTTATACGCCATCTCGAACTATAGGACAGGAAATCCACGTTCCCCCCCAGTTAGCAGGTTGACCTCCAATGAAAAAGAACAATGTCACCCTCACCTGCTCGTCAGTCTGACAAATTATCACTCGCTTTGCATCTCTTGAGCCATTGGTGATGTCCATGACTATCTGATCATCGTCTGGCCCCTTGTTGTTGGCTGCCGTGTCAATGGCAAATCCCAGACTTTGACACTTCTCGACCAGCGTTCCCCGCAGTAGTGCACTCTTCTCGCCAATCCCCCCAGCAAAGACCATCGCATCAACTTGGCCATCTAACTTAAGGTAGTAATTGCCAATATATCCCAGGATACGATCCACGAAGATATCAAATGCAAGCCGATGGTGTGCAGTTGGTGGGTTCTCCACAGCGATTTGTGAGAAATCGGTGGTACCAGTAAGAGCTTTCCAGCCCGACTCCTTATTTAGTATTTCTTCGGCCTAAATTCAGTTTTTTTTTTGGGTTTCCCACAAGATGTCACCCCACCTTGTTAGATTTTGATGATTATACCCGTGCAGATGCCACCTTGAAACTTACCGTGCTGATGTGCATTTCCTTCGTACTTGCAGGGCTCAGTTTTCCTGCTTTGTTGGTATAATGAAACACGAGCCTAACCATAGCCTGAGATTAGCCTCACTTCCGTCCCGCAAGGGGTTCGTTGGGCTGAAAGGGGCAATAGTAACCAGGGGAAAAAATAGATCCAGAAAGAGGGGATACATACGATGGATCAATATCGCCACTGCGCGTGGCACCCGGTAACCCTGCCAGGGGAGTCAACCCCATCCTAAGTGTAACCAAGCATGTCGATATTTAGTCTCCTAAACCTTTTTTCAAGGGAAAAAAAAAAAAAAAAAAGAAAAGGTGAGATACGTAAGGGGATATGTACGTGGTATCGATAGATTGCCCCTCCTTGATTGCACACATTGAAGCACCACTTCCAAGATGCATGGCGATCAGATTAGTTTGTTCCACTGGTTTGCCCAGATACCCCGCTACCGAACGCACGATGAAGGAGTAGCTGGTTCCATGAAATCCATATTTCCTCAGCCCATTCTTCTTGGCAATGTTCTGGTCAATTGGGTACGTTGTCACATATGGCGGCATCGTCTGATGAAACGCGGAGTCAAAGAATGTAACACTCTCTACAGAGGGAAGCTCTTTTCGGCAATAACGGATGATCTCCAAGGCAGAGAAGTTATGTCTATTCTCTCTCGTTAGAATGATGGCCAATGTTATGTTTTGTGTGAGAAAGAGAGAGAAAAAGAGAAAGAAACTTCTATTCACTTACAATGGCGCTAAGTCTTCTAGTTTTTCTAGATGGTGATAAGATTCCTCCGTGATCGTTACCGAAGTCTTGTAATCGCCCCCGTGAACGACTCGATGGCAGATATACACCAAGTCCTCGCTGCTCGCGACTTCGGATAGCCCAGGATCCGCGAAACATCGCCGGAGAAGAAATTTGAATCCATCCTGTGGGGTGTTGATATTTTCGTCCACGGGCTCTTTGATATGCTTTTTGCCTTGGGTGAACTTGAACGATGGTGGCGGGGAGGTGATGCCAGAAATTTGGGCGTTTGCAATAACCTTGGGGGGTTGTTCAAATGTGTAAAAGGTGATCTTGACCGAGGATGATCCGGCGTTGACTGAGAGGATCGATTTGCGCGTCATTTTGGAGTCGAAGATATCCAGTTATCCTATATGGAACCAGAGGTATCTAGTGATAACCCAACAAATTTTTTCCCTTCCTTTTGTTTTACTTTTGAATTAAATGGCTTTAACTTAGCATTTTTCCCCTTTAATTATTTTATGCAAGGCTTCTAACTGCTCCCTCTGCTACTTGGCGGGAAGAGGGTTAGTGATGTCAAGTGACTCCATAGTGACGTCGTGCAAAGCGGGCGATGAAACTGTCGTTTCGTCGGAGGTTATATCCATGGCGATATCTCAGGGAAATATACAGAAATCAGAAAGAAAGGAAGGAAAAGGAAGATGGAAGAGGAAAAAAAGGTAGGTATTTTGTCCCCTATGATGTGTATTGATCGATTCAAATGAAAAAGTCATGGTTTGAGCGGGCGATTTTAATCCAAAAAAGAAGTATCTGACCCCAAAATGAATGGATACACCGCGGCTTTAGTTAAGGATTCAGGGGAACTACTTAACCTATTGTACGTGCAAATGATTATAGGCATTATTGTAGTCGACTTTGCAATTCGTGGTCAACAACTTGGTCAAAGCTTGCCTCAGGCTGCGGGGAACTTGCATGATGTCATCAACGCCTTGTTGGTAGGTACTTTTTAGGTATGTCATCTTGGTGCCAAGTCCATATTGAATTAAACAACAACACCAAGCAGAGCCTATATACCTACCTTATTACTTGCTAGATACTGTTATTGCTGTTGTTATAATTGTTGCACTAATGGCGAGGTGGTCAATCTTGTTTATATGTCCCTAAATGACGTACATGAAGCTTTTCATCTCTCAGACTCTTATAACCTGTAAAATGGCTTGGAAACGGATCATTGGCTTCATAAGAAGCATACACATATATCTGTATAACGATATAATTTCATAGATGGAGAAATAACTTTATATATAGCATCCTTTTAGCTGCCCTATGCTCACAAAGTCACGCCTACATGGAGGCAATCTCTATATATATTTTGGTAATGTCAACATCTAACGATCTGCGGAATAGCCGGGATGGATAAATCTTTCATCCGTAGGCAAATAGTGTGAGCAGGTAGGATATCAAACAATACCTATAAGTATCTATCGACAAAGAATGGGAAAATATTCTAGATAGAATAGATGATGTATTTAGGCATAGCTTTACTAGATAGATTTCTTCTTCCCCAAGCATCTCTCAATCAATTCGTTCTGTATCAAATCCTCTGTTTTGCCGACGGGTACCTGAGTATTCATTTTACAAGCAAAAATTATATTAGTGTAAGCCTTATCTTCTTAGAACTTGGGTAAGGCTGAATAGGTCCTGATTCGCTACCACAGCCAAGATACACCGTTAAACTAAGGTACGTCTACTGTGAGATTAGAAGGTATTCAGTTCTTGTGATTTTATTCTGGTGGTTTGATAGTAGTCTGATTCATAACTGTCGAAAAACTGTCACACAGTCCGAGAACTGCAAAATTAGACGAGAGTCTCTGGGTCATCCGTTTTTATCCTAGCCTTATAACACGCCACTACCTATCTAGGAATTAACACGCCCAAATGGAGTGGAGCATTTAGCGAGGAGATGGTGAAGCTGAGCCACGCTATCTTCCTCTAAGGATGTCCTGGAAATGATTCTGTTAAGGAATCATAGCAAACATTCCACCTGCACTAAATAATATTGGATTCCTAGAGAGGCATCAAACATCGAGGCGGAGAAGGAGCTAGAACAACAGCTTTGAACATCTCTGAACTAAGACTGGAAATAAGTATATCGAGGGCAATTCCATTAACAGCACTCTTAGATCTGAATTACATGATGTCATACACGAGAAAACCAATGAGGATGAAGTAGTTATCTTTAGAAGAAGTTAAATAGAATTATCTCTCAAATTTCCCCCTATGCCACTTCGTGGAGGCGTTTAATTTGAGTCAAGAGGTTGGATTTAGTGTTGCCTAAATTCTCAGGTCTCTCAGGCCTCTTGCGAGGCTGTCTCGGCGCTGACAATACTAGTGCCCAGAGGGGGGAAAAAAAAGAAAAAAGAAAAGCAAAAGGTGTAAGAGAGGCTTTGGAAGAAAGTCAATCTTATCCATCGACTCCATCCTCTATTTATATAACTCGAAAAGACGGCCGTCACCGTCATCATCAGGAATGCCAAGGCTCGTGTTTTATGAAGGGTTATGACCAATAAATGGGAAGTCGAGCCTTGATGTGTTGAATTTTCGTGTTTTGACATGGAACATGTTCCTGGTGGCCCTGGTCGAGGTCCAGTAAGACCTCCCTTGCTGGTCCTAGATGGTAAACTAGTTTCGGTCTTACTCCGGAGGCAGTGCTTAGCTGCAAACGTTACTGGAGTCATCGAAGCTCTCTGTGACGCAGAATGAGCTTTCATTAAATGAAAGAGACATCGTGAGCCTAGCTATGCTACTACTCCATACCATTTCCTAAAGCCACCATGATTGTTGTTGTCTCCAAGCTCTCACTAGCTGGGAGCCGGACGTCTTCGGATTGTCTGCGACAAGTATCTAAACCCAATTCGGGAAAACCTTGCGACTTTCCGACTCACTATTTATGAACTGCCGAATGAGATGCGGCCCGACCGAGGAACGGTAGAAGAGGCTGATCAATCAGAGTTCACATCGCGTGGGGGGGGATCCGCCAAATGAAAGGGAATCATCCACTATGCAAGTAGCGGCGGTGCCCTGATCTATCCGTTTGCCGATTGGGCACGATGGACCGTTGCTTGGTTGCGATTTGAAGATTCTGAAGGGCGAGAGCATGGCACTGCCATTCTGATTCATCCCCAGTTTCAGGCTTACCTGCCTCACACCCTCATTCCTTGAAGATTGTATTATATCACTCGCTATTATTGGGTTGCTGCAACCCGGCCACTCTTTAGACTTCAAGAATTGGTCCGCAGTTTTTCTTGGTCTGCAGATAGGAATATTCTTCTGCCTACTGGAGAAAACAGCAGTCCGGCGGTTCTTTCGTTAATATCAGTATATATATTCTTGGTAGAAAACCCTGCCTTTTCTTCCTTCTTTTCCCGTGTCTTTCCCTCATACGCCTCATTTACTGAGGGTATATACACTGCACATTCGCTACCCTGTTATTTGGTATAAAATTCGCCCAAAATGTCAGAAGGAAATGCTACTTTTGTACCGTACGAGGTTAGAGAGCAGCTTCGTACCGGCTGCCACAGCCCTATTGCGGGATTCGACAGTGCATACGGCTATCATCCCTCTCTGGCAGCCGGAATAGTATTTCTGGTACTCTTCGGACTCTCTCTGATCGCCCACACCGTGCAATTAATATGGAAAAGAACTTGGTGGTGTGCTGTCTTCAGCGTTGGCTGTCTATGTATGTGACGCAATCCCTATCTCCGTTGCATAAACTAATTCGAGATTGAACTCTATAGGTGAAATCCTAGGATGGGCAGCACGAACATGGTCTGCAAGGTGTCTTTACAACTCCACAGCGTTCTTAATGCAGATTTCCACCCTCATTATAGGTATGCCGTTGCCTCCCACCTTCTCCCCTCCTTCGACAACCCACATCACACTAACCAGCAACAGCCCCGACATTCTTCACTGCAGGAATCTATGTCCTCCTCGGCCGTTTCATTCAAATAATTGGACGCGAGTCCTCCGTTTTAAGTCCACGCCTCTATCTCTGGATCTTTGTCACTTGCGACGTCCTCTCACTCGTCATCCAAGCCATTGGTGGTGGTATGGCCTCCGCAGCAGCAGACAGCGTAGATGGCAATACCGCCCCCGGCACCAATACAATGGTAGCCGGTATTATCTTCCAGCTGGCCTCGATTACAATTTTCGTCTTTTGCGCCATCGACTTTCTCCGCCGCTGCATCCGTCGCCGCCTTCTCCAGAATACCACCGGTAGCATCATCCCCCTCCTCGCAGCCATGGTTTTCTCCGTCCTCTGTATCTACGTGCGGAGTATCTACCGTACCATCGAACTCCTGGAGGGCTGGTCCGGCTATCTAATCACCACCGAACGCTTCTTCATCGCCCTTGACGGTGCCATGATGGTTCTCGCCGTTGGTGTCTTCAACGTCCTTCACCCTGGCTGGCTCCTACCGAAGAAGAGAGTGGACGGGTTCAACCGAAAGCTTGGATCGGAGGATGATGGGCCGCGGGGTTTGACTGTTGATACCGAGCTTGCATCGAGATAGATTTTCGGGGAATTTCTTCTTATCTTTCTTCACCCCCATGATATAGTAGTACTTGACCTGTCTTTCTTTCCCTATTTTATCATCTTTTCCCCTCCCTCCTGCCTTTTTCCCTCTAGTAATTAAAACATATATGGTACCTATTAACGAATTTCTTTCTCTATTTCCCAGATCAATGTCTTGTTTATGGCAGTTGAAGGTCCAGTAGATCCGAATATTCTAGATACATTTTTGAGTATCTAATAGAATGGTGTGTGTTATATTTTTCTAACCACCTGTTTCTTCATGAGTATTGAATTATTCCACGTATTTATTATTGATCATACATATAAGTTGAATTTTATTTATTTGATATATATACATATATATTTTAATCAAGAGAAAGAGGAGGAAGGGTTGGCAACACATTAAAGTTACCTAGGTAGGTAGGCTAACAATCTTGAATTTTGACATAATTCACCAGCGAACTCTATAACGCCTGTACATGTTGGGTACCGTTAGCTTTGAATGCTCTCCTTGGTATTATATATTGGAATACCATGGATATAATTATATTCTGTACTAGGTAATTATTGTTATGTACTAGGTACCACTCAAGTCCTTTCGTAACCGCGCATCAATCATCCAATGGACACGATCATTAACAGAATGTAATCCATACTCAGCAAGCAGATTGCTAAGTTCTTGATTATAGAATGCGAGAGTCATGGTGATAACTAGAAAAGAGAAAAAAAAAATGGAATGAATATGCCTGAAAAGAGACGAAGCAGACGCGTATCAATCATCTTTTTTTATGAACTTGCGATGGGTGAAAAAAATGCGTAGTGTTAGTGGCAGCAATAATAATAATAATAATAATAAATGTAAAAGCCCTTATGTAACGAAGCGAGCTGGCGAACTCTGGGAGATCCTAGCTGTATTTTGTCTCTCTCTTTCTCCCAGAGAGGGCTGTTAACTAGGGGCGTCGGTGTAGTAAGTGTTGTGGATTACTTGATTGCGGAGTGAATTGATAAATTCTTTGCCATTCGGAGTCAGTGGGCATGGCACTTTATGATTGGTTTACCGAGGAAGGGCAATGATACAGGCACCAGGCTATGTACTGTGCGTACCTTTTGAGACCCGATTGTCAGCTGTCCAAACATTTCGTGACTCGTTAAAAGAGCAGGCGCTTGATTGTCGCCTTCTGTAGGTAGTTTAAAACACCGAGGTATAGAGGGTGATCATAGCAAGAAACACTTGCATATTCCCCTTTGTACTTTGACATGACCATTATTTGTATCCGTATCTGTCCTCTGTCCTCTGCACTGTTGTGTTATGTACCTTCATGAAGTGGATTTGTATATTTGTATGTCGATCGGAGTAGGAGCTTTTGGAAAATCTATCTCTGTCGTTCTATGGCACGTCTTACTACCCCTCCATCTTGGCGTTTCATCACGGAAAGTTAAATATGTATGTAGCCAGGTTAATCTAGGATTCCTGAATGTGTGCATTAGACAAAATTGGAGTATTCTGGAGGGTGGAGGACGTGACTTGTAATAAGCGAGCTTGTGATTAGCTATGGAAGAAGGAATTATCTCTGAAATATCCAACTCCATCTGATTGTCTCATTCTCCAACTGGTGCATATCGAGCACATCTGAAGTGGAGAGCTTGATAACAAGGTGAATCTTAAAGAGGAGACAGACGCCGCTTTCTATAAGGATGGGGTCGACATAGATGTTTTAAAGAGAATTCTTGAGTAGAAAATTGATATATAATTATGGATAAATAGGTAGGAGAGTAAAAAGTCTTTCTTCTGCTATATTAATTATCTTTAGAAATAAATAGGGTGGTGAGTTAACAAATCTAGGAAATAGGGAGAGGTAGGTAGGGCTTGTCCATTTTATAGTAGTTATTTTTAGAGGTATTGAGTGAATTATTTCCTTATTTTAATTATTAAATTCAGAGAGAATCTTAAGGAATATTCTATTCACATGTACTATTTTGCAAATACTTACATTCACACTCATCAATTGCAGGTTATATTTAGTCAAAAGTCTTTCTTTTGAAGACAAAGAGATATTGAATATGAACTACTGAAGTAAAGAAAAGTAAAAAATTAAATTGGATTGTAATTGATAGCCCTAAAATTTTAATAGTAATAATACAGCAGTTAGCTAACTAACTATACAAGTTTTTAGCACTGTCACAGCCTTGTGCAATGCAAATATTCCCAAATGTTTTGGGAGGCAAGGATAATACAGAAAACTAATACAAACAAAAGCACAGAAAACTATTAAAGAAAAACAAAAAGGCAGATCGCCTATTCATAGCGCTTTTCGCCAAATTCAAGAATATGGAGGGAAATATGATAAAGTGGACACACTAAACTCCATCAACTGCTTCAATCCAGCAATACGTCAATCCCACAATTACATTTGCAGCGGCCCATGTAGATCCCCAAAGCGCTGCTCCCGCGACATCTGCCCCCTTAACCGTGGTCACGAGCTGAACAGTAGTGTTGGCTACAATCATGACAGAAAGAACTAGCATTCGAGAAAGAAGAATCTTCGTCTTGGTTGACAGCGTTCCCCAGGTCTTGCGAAAGACTGTACAGGCCAGATACTCGCCCTCTTTGGGACTGGATGATTCGGGCTTTACATGCTTGGAGGATGATCCAGTCGAGCTAACAAAAAGAAAATCTCTCGAAGCTACACCGGTAGGTAGCAATGAGGCAAAGACAACTGGTAGACCTGCCGGACCTTGGTGGATTTTGGTCATGTCACGGATTCCCTCAAAATGAACAACCAGCTTTGCCGGCAGCCAAGTTTCAGCGCTGATATACAGGACAACGGTGTAAATAGCTGTAGCAACTGCAATTGTGTAGATTGTGATCCCGATGTCTTGTAAAATAGCTCGATTGTATACGGCTGGTGGATTTGTGCGGAACAGGCTCCGGATGGATGTTGGCCTCCGAAGGCACGAGAAAGGGAGAGTTGTGGAAAAAAGGACAATGAAACAAGAAACAAGAATAGTAGTAGGTCGGAGAAAGTAGAAAGCTGAGAGAAAGAGGAAGGTAGGATAATGTATAAGCCAGACGTAGTCCGACACGTCGTTGGCTGTGCGCAGAGAGTGATCAGTCCCGTTGTACCGCAATCCTATCTTGAGATTTACTTACAATCATAGCCAAGTATCCAAGGCACTCCAACCTCCACGGCCTTCCACGCTAAGAGTCCGCCTACGTCCCCGGCCTCCAAATCTTTACTCACACCTTTAAGCCCGTCTAATGTGATCCCAGAGGTAAGAGCAAAAAGGGCAGAGCTGGTACCGATGCTGATCAAAACAGTGAGGAGAAACCGTCCTACTGGACGAACCAAGCCCCCCCAAGACTTCCTCTGGTGAAGTTGATCCATCACCTCTCTTACTGATTCAGCGTGAGGCTTGCCAGTGCTGGCAGTCGAGGATTGGGCGTCATCCTTTTTGCGCGAAGACATATTTTGGAAGTGTAACAAGATAGTAACTGGAAGTTAGAAATTATGGCGATAGAGAACACTAATTAAGTAACCTGCAAGGGATCCTAAGTAGATGAAAGAAACTTGACTTGGGGGAAGGCGATATACAGCTGAAATGGCTTTCGCAGAGCAGGACAGGGCGGTGAGGATGTGATGATGTCACCCTAGACACTACGTCACCCAGTGTTAGGTCGGTTCCCTATCCCTGGTTTTTCTTATTCTTCTATAGTTGTGTTTTCCGACACAGGTTATTTGGTAGAGATCGAGAAAGATTTGTAAGTAATATGCCATTATTACAGGTATCATAGGTTGGAAAACACACATAATACATATATACCTAAACAGCTCAGTCAAAAAATGCCACCAATGTTAGTATTCTTGGACAATCGTAGCATGCCAAAGAATGGCTGGCATGTATGACAGACTAGGAACGAGGAACACATTAGGATTTCTTCTTCCAAAGAAAGACCACCACCCCATCTTCATATCATTATCTTCAATCATCATCTTCTTTTTCAGAAGCTAGCACAGAAAAGTCAAAAGTGCCACTCTCACGTCCTTTGTGATCCCGCATGACAATTTGATATTTGCCTTGGTCCCAAAGGTCCTTGATCGTCAGCTCACGGGTTCGGCCCAAGCTCTCAATGTCTGAAATGCGTTCCAGGGTGTCTTCTAGATGTTGATCAAACCCAGGCTGAGAACAAATTTCCCTGAAGGCGTTTTGCATCGGTACTGAATCTGCGCGCACCATTGCCCGGGAATCAATAGTGAAAATATTATCATGGTCATAGCTTTGAATAAAATCAGCTCTTGTCATAATTTCCCGTGCCTCGTGAAGTGGGATTTCTGGTAAAATGTGACCACGCTCTGGATCGTAGGTGGTTTCCATTTCTTTCTCTTTTTCCACAAGTGCCTTAGCTAGGACCATTGCAGCAGACTAATATTTGGTTAGAAAAATTCACCTAGCAATTTGTTTTATTGTCATTTTCAATACTTACGGCGTACTTTTGCTGGTCCATGACGTCGTCATCCATTTCGGTTCCAAGGATCCAACATTTGTTAAGAAACCATGTTTTTTCGCCCGTGCGAATGCTATCGCAGAGCTTCATGATATCCCGACTCTTAGCAACTCGGCTCAAGAAGGAAAGCCGTCCCCCTACTGCATTGTACACATCCTCAAGGGTTTGTTCAGACAGTTCTTCACCAAAATAATCCTTTCGATAATTTTTCAGAGCAGAGATTGCCTGGTCCTTGCGCAGGTCTACAATAGGGACAACTTCCATTCTAGTTGCATATCTTTTTAACCGCTCATAAACCCAATAATCGTCACTGTTCAGGACTTTAATTTTTTCACCCGAAATTAGCACCATTTTTGACCTGATAGGGAGTTGATGGGGTACATACCTGTCGTCACTAGATTACTGGCTGCCCACTGTTCTGCTCGTTGCTGAATCATTTCAAGAAGGTCCTGACCGTCATGGTCATCTCTGACCAAGTGTGTGCTATTAATGATCAATACAAGAGGCGGCTTTCCTGAGCGCCTTCTGGTCATTGCAACCTTCTCCAATTTGTTGAAAGCACGCTCGATGTCCAAAAGAGCCGTGGTATCCCTGGGACCCTTTATGCTGAACAGACTTCCGATGTAGCTACGGCATATCGGTTAGTGTTTGGACTAAATTGTTACTTAGTGAAGAAGAAATGATGGAACCCCTTACTCTTCGTGGAACTCGAAATCCAACGCCTTTCCAAGTCGCATCCGAAATATTTCGAGGTCGCCGTGGGCTTCAAACAAAGAACAACCATCTCCATCGATCTTGCGCATTCCCTCCAAGAGCATAGACGTTTTCCCAGTACCCTTCTCACCAATAATTAGGAAGTAACGGCCAGGCACCTCGCCTTTTATAATTTGGTCAATCTTGGGTTGTTCATCACGGATGAACCAGTGCTCGTCGTGATGATATTGACGTTTTCCTGTCTCAACGCCCGCGACCTCTAAGGCTGGGTCACCCGGTTGAAAGGCATTTTCCATCTTTTGAAGGACGAGATACTTGTAATAACGGTGATACGAGTATCCAGCAAGGCTAAAATGCTTCGTTAGTCAAGAGCAAGAGAATCTGGATTGTTCTTCTGCAGTCGTACCCAAGAACTACAATCGAAGCAAACGTCGTTGCTGCTGTTTCAAGCACTTTGAGAATAGTTGATCTCATAGTTGGATCCTGGTTATCGCTACGTCTGTCTTCATCTTGATTCGCTTGGTTAAGAGGATCGGGGCCAGACACAATGAAGCTCTGCGAAAAATTCCGACCCGAAAAACCTGGGACCAACAAGCTGCCTGCTCGAGGAGTCCATAGTCTAGCCCGAAATGGGGTCACAACAAGTAACCGGTGCATACTTCGAGGTAACATTATGGAGATACTGATAAAAGAACAAATAAGTCCCCACGCTGATACAATTGATCCGCAAAAATAGAAAAAGAAAAAAAAAAAATTTCAATTGAAGTTAAAGAGTGTAAGAATAATAATAGAAGACCGAGTGGAGGCCTCGAACCGGTGGGTCATGTAATTGCTTCGGCTAGAATGGAGGCGCAGGTGGTTGATACATGAAAAGGGGAAGGCGGTTGAACGACATCAATCAACCTTATCTTGATGGGTGGCTGAAGATAATCCACTGAAAAGAGCGTCAAAGGTGAGAAGTGGAGAGGTAAAAAGAGAGGAAGAGACAGGGTTAAAATAAAAAAAAGAAGAAGAAGAAAAATATTGCTGAAAAGAAGGTGAGGGTAGGTTTGGATCAGCTTGATGAAATCTAACAACACGTTGGGTCCTGAAGTGCCGCGCCTCCGATCGGATGGAGAAAAGTGCAGATCTGGTGGGCTTGGCAACCAACTAGAGTGACCTTGGGCTTGGAAGCTGTAATTATTAAATTAATCACAATTAACTAGTTCAGTCAAAGATCTTCCGGTAACGAAGATTAATGCTAATCTCTCTCTTCTTCTTTCTCTCTTTGAAAGGGATGACGATTAATTTCTGGAGTTGAGTGGTGATGAGTTGGCATCATCCCCTGGGTCGGCGAGAATTATAGTACCTAAAGCTGCAAGCAGTCTTGGTATTCAATAGCCCAATCTGACAACGCCGGAAATAACAAACACGTGCCAGATCCTACAAGAAGAGTGTTCAAGTAAGGATATTGGGTCATCCTTACCATTTGAATGTCTTGCGCGAGATCAACCACGAGAAAATAGTTTGTCACCCCAAGGGTGAAGAATTATACAGCCCTTGACCACTTATATTTGTACATACAAGTATATAGGAAGTTTATCTAAATAATTGAAAAAAAAAGTTACAACTAGTAGCTACCGAAATAATCGCCATTAATTGATAATTAACTTAAATACTATATCTGTTTTGTTGTTTAACGTTCGTTCTTTTCTTGTTATTTGGGGAGGAGGTTGTTTCAAGCAAGGCTGATCGAATCTATAGTGCGCTTGGGGGAGGTATCTATCTCTACCTATGTATTTATGCATGAGTATCGTTCATTTTGCTCCGTTTACTTCTAACCGCAAACCAAGAGAGGGCCACACAGTCTCTCAAGCAACACTACCCTCCGCATCCTTACCTATACCTCCTGTTCCTCTCTAATTTTCAATATCTCTCGGTACTTATCAACTTATCAAGATGGCCATCTCGTGGACCGCGGAAACAGAGGCCAAGGTATGCAATACTCCACAACTGACTTGAGCTTGTCTGGATCTAACACTCTTCCTGAAGCTCCTGCTTGGTATCCTTGCCCAGTTGAAGGTCACTGGCTATAAGCTCAATTATAATCAACTCGCTGCTTACGTAGGCCCAGGTATATACATTTATAAAGATACTCTCTTCAATGACTTTATGTGGGAAAAGACATGAGTTTGGTAATCGCACAGGCATCACCAGGTTGCACCGTCCCCGCCGTCCAACAACATATCCATAAGCTTCGTCGTGAAGTCGGCCGTCCTGGGGATCTCTCTAGCACCCCATCTACTCCCACTAGTACCCCGCAAAAATCTAAGAAAACTCGAGTTCCAGAGACGCCTCTCAAGAGAGCAAAGGGCACGCATTACTACCAGGATGACGATGATGACGACGATAGTGAGGCAGAAGACTTCAAGGATACCAAAACCTTGATCAAGAATGAGGACGAGAAAAAGAAGAAGATTTCCGTTGTTGACCTTGTTGACCTTGTTGACTAAGAGATAATGGGAGAATGGGAACTCACCTCCATCACAGAGAGGAAGAAGTGGCACCTTCATTTTTTTTATACTGGATTTTGTATTACTGGTGTACTGAATGAGGCTGTTAGGGAATCTGCTACAGGTTCCTTAACAATATCTGTAGATCGACCCATGGCTCAGTCTATCAATTGCCATTTGAATGTATGCACATATTAATCCTTATCTTAAATTATTTTGTGGGAGATGAATCTATGAACTGCCTTATATAATCTTGTAGAATTGAATGAGATGTGGATGTAGGTATACCCTAGACCCATATAATGATAGAGTTTCGCCATATGTATAGATTTAAACAGGATGAGCAATACAAATAATAAGATTTATATTTAGACTAACTAATATTTAGTACCTAAATGTGTAAAGGTATCCTCTCAATTGGAACCTTTTATAGATGCACGGAAGAGAACCACAATTTTACTGAGAATGAACCAGATAGGGGATCTCCAGATTATCAATAATAGACTTCGGGAATTTCCTTGACCCGTTAATAATGGGAAATGAAGTCCATTAAAAAGTCAACAGGTTCCTTGTACCGTAAAAAAAAAAAAAAAAATCGTTGCTGGGGTCGTATTGTGGGGGTGTCGACCTTTCTTTTTCTTTCTTTTCTTTTTTTTTTATTTTACCCTTTTTCCATTCCCACCGCCCCGAGCACTTCCGAGGGTATGCCGCATCCGCGAAATTTTCACTCCACCCGCTCAGCTTCACGATCCATCCTGACTTTGTCTTGTCAATTTTTTTTCTTTTTTGTTCATCCCGGGGTTTGATTTATTTTTCATTATTTGGATATTGGGTTCGTTTGTTTACCCTTATCCTTGTACAATATACCTTTTTTTCTTTCAATCCCTCTCTTTTTGCTCTCCCTTCCTATCATACTTCCCAAAAACTTTTTTCTACGGCCGCTACCTTCCTTTTTCCATTTCCCGCAACCCTAGAGACGCTGTTCCTTGACAGTTTTGGTTATTGTTTTTACTCCTTTGTCTCAATTTACGGCTTATCGATCTTGTAAAATGGCGCAAACCAATGGTGAAATTGAGCACTCGAAAGGTTTGCGCTCTCCGGTCATCCTAGGATTTCCCGATAATCTAATCTCACCATCGTCGCAGAGTCTCCGGAACAAATCACCAACGGAACCAACCCCGAAGTAGCTCAGGAAGAGGATAACACTGGCGGTATGAATTGTCATTAAGTTTTTGCTTGAAGTAACAAGGAATCTAGCCTAACAATTCGGCGAATTAGGCTTGTTTCAGATCTCCGTGAAGCTTCCTCATGAGCCCTACAAGATCCAGGTGATGGTGAGTTTTGACAATTAGTGGCATTCAAGGCGTACATAGTATCGGAGATTTCTAATTGAATTTCCTACCCCAGGTGTCGAGCCAAGAGCAAGTCCAGGATGTCCGCCAATCTATCGTCGAGCTTCCCAGCACATTTCAGTACACCTGCTTCCATCTCGAGTTTAACGGCAACCGCATCAATGATTTCGTTGAGTTGTCCGAGGTTGAGGGCCTCCAACCTGACTCGGAGATAGTTCTGGTGGAGGATCCATACACTGAGAAGGATGCCCGTCTCCACGTTGTCCGGATGCGCGAGCTCCTTGGTGCCGCAGGAGACAGAGTCGATAACCTCCACGGTATTAGCGCTGGCTTGTCGCTACACGACTCAATTGCTGCCGAAGCGGCGGATGAGGAGAAAGAGCACTCTTTGTCCAAGTATGAAATTTCTGGCTCTTCTTCGCTGAAGACCATTCTTCCAGTGGCAGAAACTCCCCTTCCTAAGACTGTCAAATCTATTTCTCTGTCTCCATGGAACCCTCCTCCTTACCACCTCCGCCAGAAAGGCCATCTGCTTTATCTCCAGATCACTACAAATGAAGGAGAGCAGTTTCAGATTACCGCCCACGTTTCAGGGTTCTTTGTGAACAAGTGTTCGAACGCCAAGTTCGATCCTTTCCCTAAGACTATCCCGAAGAAGGGCAGTTCGCATTCACTTCTCAACTTGATCTCTCAGCTTTCCACCTCTTTCGATTCCTCCTTTGAGGCATTACAGGAGGCCAACAACAAGAAGGACCTTCTTACTACCTTCCCCTTCCAAAATTCTATCCCCAACAGCCCGTGGCTTGTCCCCCCTCCATCGTCCAGCGTCAACGCTCACCAGCCGGATATCACTCGTTCTCAGGAGAATTATTTGATTTCTGGTGTGGATAATGCGGAAACCTTGCGTGACTGGAACGAAGAATTCCAAACTACCAAGGAACTTCCTCGTGAGACCGTCCAGGACCGAGTTTTCCGAGAGCGTCTCACTTCCAAGCTGTTTGCTGATTATAATGAAGCTGCTGCTCGCGGGGCTGTCTTGGTTGCTAGGGGAGAAGTCGCTCCGCTGAACCCTACGGAAGGTCTGGATGCGCAAATTTTTGTTTATAACAACATTTTCTACTCCTTCGGTGCGGACGGCGTTGGAACATTTGCGTCTGAGGGTGGCGATGAAGCTGCGCGTGTTGCTGTTGGAAAGGATGTGCTAGGTATCAAGGCCGTCAACCAGCTTGACATCAATGGCCTTTTCACCCCGGGAACTGTCGTTGTTGACTACCTGGGTAAACGTATCGTTGGACAAAGCATCGTTCCTGGTATCTTCAAACAACGGGAGCCAGGAGAGCACCAGATCGATTATGGTGGTGTCGAAGGAAAAGACGTCGTTGCAACCCACCCCGATTTCGTTCCTGTCTTTGAAAAACTTTCCAAAGCACTTCGAATTAAGAAGCATGCCGTGTGGGACAAGGATGGCAAGCGCCATGACCTTGAGGGAAGTGTGGAGACCAAGGGTCTTCTGGGAACTGATGGAAGGAAGTACGTCCTCGATCTCTACCGTGTGACTCCCCTCGATGTCATGTGGCAAGAAGAAGAGGGCAACGAGACCTACCCCCACCGTATGTCAGTCATGAGACTGGAGTTGGTTGAATCGTACTGGAGACACAAGATGAGTGCCTATGTGAAGGCTGAAGTTGAGAGCCGCCGCGCTGCTAAGGCTCAAGAGGCTGCTGAGAAAGAGAAGTCCTCGGAAGCTACTGAATCGAATGAACAAGGTTCTGAGGAGAAGGCTGAAGAGACTGCGGATCAGGAACGGGTTGATATCTCTGGGTTCACGCTCGCTCTCAACCCCGATGTCTGCAGCGGCCAGGTCCCCCAAACCGACGAGGAGAAAGATCAGTGGGCTAATGACGAGAAGGAGGTTCGCGATGCTTGCGACTACCTGCGCTCCAAGGTCATGCCTGAATTAATCCAGGATTTGCATGATGGCGATGTCGGTTTCCCTATGGATGGACAATCTCTTAGCCAACTCCTGCATAAGCGTGGTATCAACATCCGTTACCTCGGAAAGCTCGCGAAACTATCTCAGGAGAAGGGCTCCCGTCTCGATGCCCTTTCGACTCTGTTGGTCCAGGAAATGATTGCCCGTGCTTTCAAACACATTGCAAACCAATATTTGCGCAATGTGCCCTCTCCCTTTGCTGCGTCCTGTATTGCTCACCTGCTGAACTGCTTGCTTGGAACTGATGTCAACTCTGCCCCCCGCGCTGATATTGATGCATCTTTGCGTGAGATCTATCCTGAGGGAGACTTTTCCTTTGAGAAGACTACCCCTGCCTCCCTCCGTGCGGAGATCGAGAAGCAGGTTGCTATCCGATACCGTTTCACACTGAATGCGGAATGGTTTAATTCTTTGCGACACCTCCAGCTTCTACGTGATATTGCGATTAAGATTGGTCTGCAACTTGGTGCCCGTGATTTCGCTTTCACCAAAGCAGAGGCTCTCAGCAAAGCAGTGCCCACTACTAATGGCGCTAGTGGTGCCGGAAATGATGAAGGCAAGAAGAATAAGAAAAAGAAGAACGGTGACTCCAGCTCTCCGGCTCGTGCTGCCGCGGAAGAGAAGGCGCTTGTCTCGATTGTCCCTGATGACATCGTTAACATTGTGCCTTTGGTCAAGGACGCCTCTCCTAGGAGCTCCCTTGCGGAAGAGGCTTTGGAAGCTGGGCGCATTTCTCTTATGCAGAACCAGAAGCAGCTCGGCCAAGAGCTCATCTTGGAATCTCTGTCCCTGCACGAGCAGATTTATGGCATTCTCCACCCTGAGGTTGCAAAACTTTACCACCAACTGTCCATGCTTTATTACCAGCAAGATGAGAAAGATGCTGCCGTTGAGTTGGCTAGAAAGGCCGTTATCGTCACTGAGCGCACGCTGGGCGTTGACTCTGCCGACACTATCCTGAGCTACCTTAACCTTAGTCTGTTTGAACACGCCTCTGGAAATACTAAGACTGCTTTGGTCTATATTAAGCATGCCATGGATCTCTGGAAGATTATTTACGGATCTAACCATCCTGATTCTATCACTACCATGAACAATGCCGCTGTGATGCTCCAGCATCTGAAGCAGTATTCTGACTCTCGGAAGTGGTTTGAGGCGTCCCTCACTGTGTGCGAGTCGCTGTTTGGCAAGCAATCCATCAACACTGCAACGATCTTGTTCCAGCTGGCGCAAGCACTCGCTCTAGACCAGGATTCTAAGGGTGCTGTTGCGAAGATGCGTGATGCCTACAACATCTTCCTTAACCAGCTAGGCCCCAACGACCGGAATACTAAGGAAGCTGAGACCTGGCTGGAGCAGCTTACTCAAAATGCTGTTTCTATTGCCAAGCACGCAAAGGACATTCAAGCCCGCCGTCTTCGCCGTATCAACATGAACACCCGTTCTTTAGGCACCAAGGTCCAACCCCAAGTTGGTCAGCCTGCGCCCGAGGTTGCTGCCCCCACTGCTGGAGCCAACAGCTCCCTAGACTCGAGAAGCATTGATGAGCTATTGAAATTTATTGAAGGTGGTGACACCAGCTCCTCACGGTCCAAGCAAAAGAAGCGTGCGGCTGCTAGCAACCCAAAGCTTCGTGGCTCTAAGAAGTCCTCAGCTTAAAGCTGTATTGGTTCCTCTCTTTTTCTTTTTTTAAGTGCTCCATAGGTGAAACAAAAACAGTCGGGTTGCTTTCTCTTGGCCTAGTCATGTTTTAACAATTGGATATTTTATCATAAAGCCGTCGTATTTAAGTGGCTTGTTAACGTTGGATGAGCGGAATGTCTAGTTTTTTTTTTTTTTCTCTGGTTGAACTCTCTCTACTCTTGATTGCTATTGGCTGTTTTCTTTTTCTTTTCTCTTTTCTTTTTGGCATGGATTTTTCATCGCGGGCAGTGCATAGCAGGCAAGGTCGGGTGATTTGCATGCTCTATTGAGGTATGTTATTGTATATTATATATATGACGGAGAACCATTTAAACATGCATCTGAAATGATACAATTTATCATATAAAGTCAATTTTGTCTTGGAGCTAGACCTGTTTGGTAGGGAGCGAGGTACCGATGATTGTCTTGTGGCTTGTGACTGCTGAGTCAGCGAGTCCAGACGGAATGTTTACATTTTTAAGTTGTTCTTTGTCTGGCGCTTCATCTTTTCTTCTCCAGCGTTTCCGTATCTTACGCATCCATTGATTTGGGTACATTGTATCAAGAGCAGTGTTTATTTTGGCTTTTTGTTTTCTGTTTATTACTGCATCTTAGCCCTTTATTTTGTTTGGTTTAAAGCTGTAGCAGTTGGAATATCCGTGAAAACAGGGAAACAGTCGCTGGATGAAGATGGATTTCCGATCAAGTCCAGCAAAGTAGGATTAGGTACGGCAGGTTGCGCGCCTTTGCTACTTGAATATGATGACCTAGTGTGAAACTAATTACATATTCTTCTCCAAGCAGGCTGTAAATGTATTTGCGCAGTATGGAGGATATTCGCCCGACCGCAAAATGGGCAAATCGCATGTTACGTCCTTTAGCCTCCATCTATCACCGGTTAGAGAAACATCACGAAATCATAAGCAGTATATCAATTCCGAGACTGAAGGAAACGTCCGATGATAAGCACAGTGTCGAAGACACGCGCGTGCCGTCTTCGAGAAGGGGGGCGATCAGCACAGAGGGCTGCAGCTACCCAGAAGATGAGGAACCGAATGATCCTGCCTGGGTTCCTGGGAAGACAGTGAAGCGTCGACTACGGCATAGCTATTCCAGCCGAGGAAAACAAAATGGGACACGGAAACGAAGTCGACTGTCGATTCTCAGTCCCGAGACGCAAAAAACTCTCCCCGGCGCCATCGAGATTGCAACACCGCTAATCACAGGGAAGGCTAGGTCAAATGCAAATATAATGCCACAATCGGCGTTATCTTTCAGAACACAGCTGTTCCAGAATATGGTGCCCAGTGTGGACAAGCCGGGGAAGAGTGATCAGCGGCGGCAAACTAGGACAAATAATAGCAGTTTTCCAGCTTACCAGGGGTCATGGAAGGAGGTTTTAGATAAATCGGGGGATCCTAGTTTTGTGGACATTGCACTTCTACTAGATCGTGTATTTCTTAACTTTCTCAAGAGTACCCGAGTTAATCGCTCTCCTCCCAACCCCCTCCAACGAGACAACAACCAAGGCGCACGATCATTATTGTCAATGGCCACGCGGCGACTACCAGATTTTATTGCCGAGGAGCAAGATATTCAGGATGAACTAGAAGAGGGCAGAGACGTGGATATGTGTGATGCATATTTCACTGAATTGGAGGCCTCCTATGCGCCAACAGGCAATGGGTGGCTGCCACTTCGGGAGGCAGCTCGCGCTCAAGGGATCTATATGGTCTCTGAGATGGCACAAAGGGGCTGGATTACCAACCTGGCAGCCTGCAGACTTGTGGAAGAGTGTCTATTCCAGGAAGAATTTGACGCGTTTGAGTCTCTTTTATCGAGCCATCTCGCAAGAGTTGAAACTTATCGTTACCCAACCGCTTTTGATCCGCCAAGACCCTCGAATCATTGCGACGACCCCGTTCATATCCTTGGCGTCTACTATTCTCGTTCATGCGGGCGAAATTCTTATATATTCCAAGAGATCACTAAACTTCTGCTCCGTAGAGTATTACCTCCCGAGTGGATGGTAACCACCTTATGGAAGAGGTGCGTGGATGGAGCTATTCAATCACTATCGGGCAGTGATAGTCACTCGGCTTCTGCGAGAAAATTGATAGAAGCAGTGATTCTTTCATCGGCCAATGTTTACTCATCTCCACTCACAACGAAAGCCCAAATAAATGGAATTATTCAGCCACTGCATGCTTCAGGCACCAGAAATATCCGTGCCCTAAAATGTCACACATCCGATCTCTCTAAGGACCAGTCATTGTGCCCCATTCCAATCCAAGACGCTCTTACCAACCTTACCTCAAGTCTGATAACAGCCCTTTGTGGGATGTGCGTCGCGCGCCTACGCGCGGCCGGGATGGAGGAGAGATTGGCAGGGGCGAGACTTCGAGAAATGATTAGTTACTTGTCATTTACTATTCAGCGAGCTATTGGGTTTGACATGCAACCTTTACGGTTTGATGGACAGAAATATTACCCTCTACGACGCGGATACGTCCTGTTAGCGGAATATGTGCTACTGTGCGGTGAAACGACAAGGGCTACGAACATCCATGACTGTGAATCTGTCTCACAACGGGCCATTGCTTCTTTTTTTGGTATACTGGCCTCTCGGCAGGATATAATCAAAGATTTGGCGGGCTTGGCCGTGCAGGTGTTTCACTACTCAAGTCGCGCGCACAGCAGCAGCAGCCTTGTCCGAACGCCCCAGGAAATTCGTACTAAGGTTTCTCACCTAGCTCGATTATCAAGCAGCGCAGGGATTTCTTCGGTCCTTACTAGAATTGCCGCAGAAGCAGCCATGGTCCTTGCAGAGAAGAGCCTTGACCCTGATGACCATGCGTGGGCCATTGAGATCCAGAGAAAGGCTGTCTCATGCCAAACAGACCAACCGCCAAAGCTCTCCCCTTCGGCCTCTGGAGGGCGTTTGAATGACAACACCGGACTATACCGGTGGGAAGATAGCATTGGTGAGTGGGTGGCAAGTACCCCGGTCTCTCGACCTAAGGCTTTGCACTTAAATATAGCTGCACGGCAAAATACTGTCAGGCCGGCGAGACCGCGTTTCACCACATACTCGACAAGTAGCTCGTCCCCTAACTCGAGTGACTCCGAGAAGACCATCTCAAGTGTGACATCATCTGCACCATCTGATTCGAGGAAAAGAGCAGACTCATGCGGCCATTATTCTTGCCCCCAGCCATGCAAAAAATTATTTCGTGCACGATCAAGAGCATCTTCTGTGGAGAAAGCAAGGGGCTCATCCATTTTATCTGGACAGCACCCCTCTAGATCTTCGTTTGAATCAGTTTCCGCGCCGGTAGCCGCCCGGACTAGGACCGCCATAAGAAGCCTGTTACAAGCAAATGATATGACGGGCCACCGAAACACTAGCCTCACAAATCCCACAGGGTCAGCCTCAAAGATTGAAGTTGTGATCATCAACAAAAAGGACCTTCCAGTCAGCGCCTCGAGTCAGAATTCTTATCTAGAACCTGTTAGTAGTCGCACCCGTCGCTCGTCGCTCCCCTCAAAGATGGATAATAAGCTTTATCGGAAACCGCCATCGATTCCTTTTGCTACTCGTGTTGAGCGGAGGCGGACGGTAATCCCATGTTCCCAAGATGAGGATAGCGATGATGAGCTTAGTTTTTTCTAATTCTAGAGATATCCAGCCCCTCAATTCTCCCTTGAACAGTGGGGTCTTGAGCTTATCATTGGGTTTATTTTTGTGTTTCATCAGGCCCACATGTTTTGAATTTTTGGTTTTTAGGATGGAGGAGTTTTGGGAAGGGGCTTTCTTTTTTGTTCTTTTCCCCCTTTCTTTTTACTTTTTCTTTAATGGTTTTGGCACCCAGCTCAGCATGATACCCAGGTGTATGCGTTATCGATCTGATGAGTATTTTATTTGGCTTACATTAGTCTCTCGAAAAAAATTAGAAGGAGTTGTTTACTTTGCCCACAGGTCCTAGGCAAGATGATATTCAGCTTAGAGTACTTCTTTTCCCTCGCTACTTTTCCCCACCTTTTCACTACTTTATTATTACCTTTTTCTTCTTTCATATTCCCTTCTTCCTGTAATTTCCATAATCTGTTTGTTTGAAAGCTGGAGACGAGGGCTAGACCCGCCTAATTTATCGGGTTCATAGATATGACGAGTCTCGTGCATTTCTAGTGTGAGAGTGGGTATCAGAGAAACAAAGGATTTTTGGAAAGTCGAGCCAGTCAACAAATCGAACAATCGACTCACGGGATGGCGAGATGGTCAAACCGCCACTTTCTGCGGTATCCCGTCGAGACGACGGAGAGGGGTCCTCTCTCGGATAGTCGAGTTCGAATCTTCGGCGGTGTCGTCAGTAAATGAAAGGGCATAAATGGTTGACTCAACCTTGTTTTATGGTGAATCGACTTAATCACTTAAAAATCACTTAAATCGGAGTAGTGAAGGATGATGGATCTCCCTATCTGGCTATTCTCCCCTCTCGTTTAGTGTGTTTCGGTCTTGTCCCTTCTCACGCGACTTTCTGGATCCGCCAAGCGCTTAACTTGACATCCGTCGTTTTCCAATAATTAATTCAGTATCATTCTCTTTACTCCCAAGGTCTTGGTTCATTTTACTTTTTTTTCCATCTCTCTAATCTCGTTTACCATCATCCCCATGATAATTGTCTTTCTTTTGCTTCCTGATGTATGGAATGCGCCACGATGACAACTCTCTCATAAATCATGATGGATCAACAAACATAAACCCGGTAAATTAGCCAACGCTGATCTGTCGCCCAAATTTTCGTTCTGGAAACCCACTTATCCTCCATGTCGAGAGTTTGCTTTCTCAGCAAATCTGATCAAGCTACGTCTCAGGTTAGTCCTCTTGGCGGGTTAGCTCCTCCTCACTAGTCCACCTCAGCGAGTGAATGAGATGCCCTTGCATTAGTCTACTCCGCTGAAGTGTTTCATACTCCAGTACTCCAGCCACTCATCACTCGCATCCGCTCTTTTCGCCTTGCCGCCCAGAAGACGGTCCAATCCAAGTAGGAAAAATGAAATGAATCCGCTCTTCATCTGTAGTGGATGTCCTCTCCTGCTAGCTGACCATATTGCCAAGTTACGGAGGTGTGCAGCCTAGCAATTTATATCATTATTATTATCATTATTTTATTATTATTATTATTATTATTATTTATTAGTTTTTTTTTTTTTTTTTTTTTTTTTCCTCTCCCTGCGCCGCTGGATCGATTAGGGAGGGGGCAACCTGTTTCTACTAGGTAGTTCCTAAACCCGCCTCGCTTCTCGTTCTCTCTGTGGACATATCATAGGCTGGTCCTGACTCTTGACCCAGTAACACGATAAAATTCACCAAAGATGCCCAGAAGCGGGGGCTCCGGTAATCTTCGGGCTCTTTATATGATTCTCCCTCTTCCCCTTTCCCTTCTTGGCAATCACCTTCTTCATTTCTTGAGCTGTTGACAGCTGAGAGAGTGACTGGGTCACCTTAACTCACATTCTTTTCGTTGCCCGCCAACCTTCTCGATCGCTACCCCTTCCAACTAAAAACGAAAAGGAATAAAAGAAAAAAAAAAAAAGTTAGAAGAGGGAAAAAACGAAAATTCAATCCTAAAGCATCTATCATTACTCTCGTTAAGGATAATATCAGCAATCGACCGTGTCCTGATACGCCTTTCATGGATGGAGCTTTAATTTCGCTCATTGTATTCTACGACTGAAAGAAAGGAGGACAAACCCTTGCTGAGACAAAACAACGACATTGTCTGTGACTCTCGACCCTCCCCAACCTGGCACAGCAGCTGTCGTTTTCATCATCATATCCCGGCTTCCTTCTTTTACTTCCAGAGACTTGATTGGGTCCTTGGACAAGGTGACGGCGAATATATCCATTTGGTGATTTTACTACCTGAGCTGGTCTCATTCCAATATCTTACTATTTACTATCGTTCCCTGTGTTGGTTTACTTGTAGATTTTTTTCTTTTTTACTTCTTTGAGTTATACTCAGATTCTAAGCTATGGCTTTTTATCTCTCGACTCTGTCCCTGGTTGGACTTGGATTTGCATCGGAGGTCGAGAAGCGTCACGGTGATGATGATGATGATGGAACCTCATTTTATGAGGCCCTCCAAGATGACCTTGCCTACTACTCTTTGCTGGCTTTGGGATGCTTTGCGGTTCTCATTTATATCTACAAAATGTGGCATCGTCTCTCCAGCCACATGAGACGGTTGGCAAGCTTCAACAATGACCGCCAACGATATTTCGTGCCTGCGGATTCCACCGTCGCGAGAATCAAGAACCATATCATCTATGCCCCATTGTTTCGTAACCGCCACAACAGAGAATTTCAGCTGTCTCGCGCAGTTAACATGGGTACCTTGCCTAGCCGCTTCCATACACTCATTCTAGCCGGTATCATTGCGATGAATGTTACCTTGTGCGTTGTCACTGTGCCATATAAAACGGACATCGATGAGGTCGCAGACATCATTCGTAACCGGACAGGCACAATGGCCACGGTCAATTTAATCCCTCTTGTGCTCCTGGCTGGCAGAAACAACCCCTTGATCCAAATCCTTCAAGTGCCATACGACACATTCAACTTGATCCATCGCTGGCTTGCTCGCATTGTTGTTTGCGAATCGCTTGCCCATGTGTTTGCTTGGGCTATCCCCAAGGCCCAGGAAGGTAAGCTACCATGTGTTCGAACCTTCCCGAGATGCCAGAAGTCAATGCTGACTATTCAAAAGCTGGTTGGAATATTGTTGGGCTAGCTATTAGTTCAAGCAGCTTCCTTCTGACTGGTCTGATTGTAAGTACCCTATCATCATACCACTTGATAAAGGCTCCAATTGACTGGGTTATCAGGCCGCCTGTGCTTTCACTGCGTTAATGGTGCACTCCTTCTCCGCCCTACGCCATGCGTTCTATGAGACGTTCCTCCACCTTCACATTGCGCTAGCCATCATGGGATTCGCTGGCCTATGGATTCATTTGGACGGACGCATCTCTCAAACATACATGCTCGGTGCGATTATCTTATGGGCTCTCGAGGTATACTCTCTTTCATACCGACAAGGTCTGCATAAGGATGATGGCTAATAGTTTGAGACAGAGAGCTGCGCGTTTGGTAATCATCGTATACCGCAATATCGGGGGGGAATCTACCACCGCACTAGTTGAGGCCCTTCCAGGCGATGCAATGAGAATCACCCTCAAACTAGCACGGCCATGGACCTTCCGACCCGGCCAGCACATGTATCTGTATATTCCCGGCGTCAGCTTGTGGATGTCACACCCTTTCTCTGTTGGTTGGAGCGAATTAGAGGATACGAGGACCGACGAGAAGGGTCTCCCCATGACACACCAAGATATGTTTGGCCCCCAAAAGACAACCATCTCCTTGCTAGTTCGTCGTCGTACTGGCTTCACCGACAAGCTTTTCCAGAAAGCTGTGAAGGCTGTCGATTGCAAGCTCACTTTGCGGGCTATTGCTGAAGGCCCGTACGGCAGCATCCATTCCATGGATTCGTATGGAAGTGTGCTCCTCTTTGCTGGGGGTGTCGGCATCACTCACCAAGTGCCATTTGTTCGCCATCTCGTCCAGGGTCATGCTGATGGCACTGTTGCCGCCCGCCGCGTCACTCTTGTATGGATCATTCAATCCCCCGAGCATCTTGAATGGATTCGTCCTTGGATGACGAGCATTTTGGCTATGGAACGGCGTAGGGAGGTGTTGCGCATCATGTTGTTTATCACGCGCCCACGGAACACCAAAGAGATCCAAAGCCCAAGCGCCACGGTACAGATGTTCCCTGGTCGACCAAACATTGACACCTTAGTAGGAATGGAGGTGGAGAATCAAGTTGGGGCCATGGGCGTGCTTGTCTGTGGAAATGGAAGTTTGAGCGACGACGTCCGACGTGTTTGCCGGAAACGACAAAATCGAACTCAAATTGACTTTATCGAGGAGAGTTTCACCTGGTAGATTTGAGCGAGCGGGATACGAAGGGTGGATTTCGGTTCTTGAATGTTTGAAAGATAGAGACTTTCTTTTTTGCCCCCATGTTTGTTCTTGCTTTGCCGGTCTAGCTTAGCTTTCTTGAGATAAGCTCATTTATTTTGCTAGAATTAGGAGCTTGTATTTGTTGGGCGTTGGCTACTTCATCTTTCTTAATGTGGCGCTCTGAACGTTGACAAGTTGTCTGCTTTGGGAGATCTCAAGAACACATAGGGTACCTACTAATGTAGAGGACTATCTGACGCATAATACTTTTCGTTCATTAAACTGTGGCCGAAATCATACCCCTATTATTAACCCAGACGGGTATATTAGATGTTTATATTCTTCTCTCCTTATATTTGCTTAAGAGAGGACAACCCCAAAGCCAAGCTAGTTACCTCCGTAGCAAGGTACCACTAGTCGGATGGTTAGCAGGCAAGCATCCATCAAAGCACTCTCAAGAGGCATCATCTTCCTATAAAGAAATCATAAAGATAATTCGATAGCGTTAAAATCAATACCGTCGGCCGACTCCCTCCTGGACGATGATGTATGTCTATCTCACATGTTGACGATCGTCATCGTCATCGACACCGTTATCTCCCTTATCGCCTGTGGCTGCTTCTTTTGCCTTCCATGCATCTTATTCTACCCTACATACCTAGGTATGGATCTCGTTGGAGAAACTTACATTGATTGACGAGCCAGTTAAGTGCGTATAGAGTACTACCTAGTTAGTGAGTTAGTAATTTGGTTGGCCAAAAGCTTAGAAATCAGCCTCGAAAACTGGTAACGAATACATGTGTAATAAATGTGGGGTTGGTTCGAGTTCGGACGTCCTTGTTCGATGGCATCATCTTTCCGCTCAACTCCAGGATTAATTAATAATTGATCATCATTGAGTGGGGTTGTAAGCATCGTTTTCTTTAAGGGGTATCTACCGATTCTTGTTAAAAAGGTATTAGGTATAAAAAAGGCTGTTTTCCTCTAGTTCTTCCCCCCACTTCCTTCTCTGTCTTCTCTCTCTCTTTCTCGTTGCTATTCTTAATTTCGCTTTTTAACGGAAATTATCTCCAGGTATCTCACCTACCTAGGTAATTGTTTCGCAATAGCATTCTCACCATGAGTCGTCCAAGTATTACTCTATATACCGCCCAGACTCCCAATGGGATCAAGATCTCCATTGCCTTGGAGGAATTAGGGTATGTTACCATCTATTTATTGAATTTTACCCCTCATGCGTAAAATGCGGGGGGAAAGGTTCGGACCGAGTCAGTACTGATGCTCTCCATAGACTCCCTTACAAAGTCGAAAATATCGATATTAGCAAAAACACCCAGAAAGAACCGTACTACTCCCTTTACCCCGCTCTCTTTACCCTCAAATCAGTCTACCCAGACTAACAGAGTATACCCATTATTACAAACAAAATGCAGCTGGTTCCTCGAAATCAACCCCAATGGCCGTATCCCCGCCCTCACTGACACCTTTGCTGACGGCGAAAAGATCCGTCTTTTCGAATCTGGCAGCATCCTCACTTACCTCGCAGATCAATATGACAAGGACTACAAGATCTCCTACCCACGCGGTACGCGCGAGTGGTACGAGATGAACAACTGGCTATATTTCCAAAACGCGGGCGTAGGGCCGATGCAGGGCCAGGCGAACCATTTCGTGCGGTATGCGCCGGAGCGCATCCAGTACGGCATGAACCGATACGTGAACGAGACAAAGCGACTATACGGTGTGCTTGACGCCCATCTCGCCAAGTCGCAGTCTGGGTATCTGGTTGGAGACCATGTTACCATTGCGGATATTTCTCATTGGGGGTGGGTGGCTTGCGCGGGGTGGTCGGGGGTTGATATCGATGAGTTCCCGAATCTGAAGGCTTGGGAGGAGAGAATGGCAGCTAGGGAGGGTGTCGAGAAGGGAAGACATGTGCCGTCGCCCCATACGATTAAGGAGCTATTGAAGGATAAGAAGGCGATGGAGGAGCATGCGGCCAAGGCGAGACAGTGGATTGTTGGTGATGCAAAGAAATGAGTTCTCATCCCCCGGGTTAGGTTGAAGATGGATGAAAGGGAATGGTTTTTCTTCTGCCATCCAAATTTGTCAAATTTTAAAATAATCTAATACAGTTTATTTTTATTTTTTCTTTTTTTTCCTTCAATCCTCCACCGTTGAGATTTGACTAGTTTCTGTTGATATTAGGTACTTTGTTGGTGAATAACACTCATATGTAGATACGTACCTATAGTACCGGAATAACTGTGTGACGACCACCAGAAGGACTAGACAAGCATGGATGAAGGATTACTGGATATCATACAGCTATCTCATCTACTTTATTCCTAAAACAAAATGAAAGTAAGCATGTGAAGTACCATTAATGCTGTTTGTATATACCTAGTTTACAAATGTATCAAGCATCTCTGTGGTTGGGAAGGCACCGCCTGGAAACTCTCATGGACAAAAAGTTGGTTTATATAAGAATTTGCCAAATACTTAGTATAGGAATCAATTAAACGAGGTTTCGTTCAAGCGGACTAGGGAGGCATAGACTGATGATATACTAAATGTTTTCACGACACGCTCTACATGAATTTAGATGATTTCATTACTTGCATTGATGTCACGAAAGACAGATCCAGCATCTTAACTAACTAGAAGTAGGTAGGTTAAAAATTTAAAGAATATCAATGCTCCTACATTATTCTTTCTTTTTTGAAGATGTTGTCAATATATTACTTACAACTGACTGATTAGAAACCAAACTTCAGCCTAATTAGGTACAATCTGAAGGATACACATGGGTTAACTAACATTCAATTTACAAAAGACTAAAAATGTGATGCCTACATATAGTCCACCAGTTTTTATCTATTCGAGTATAAGAATGGAAAAGCAGGATTTTGCTCCCTTGATCTGAGCAGTCACAATTTTCCCTGGATTGGTTTCCAGGCATCATATGCACCACCAGGGTTCGGTCAAAATCTCATCTTACGTTGCCAGGACTCGTTTCAGTCTGTTCTCGTCTTTCTGGAAAGGATCATTTGCTTCTTCTTCTCGAGCCAGGTCATTTATTTAGCTTCCGTTGGGTTGAATGGTCCCAGGCCTTGGATGGGTTGGATGCCAGGGATAGCCAAGACAAGATATTAACCCACCGTGTTGACTTCATCGCTGACACTCTTCTCCGCGCAGCGGCTCAAATGCTCATATACCTCGGGAATCTGTTGAAGGTTCAAATAGGTGCCTCGCGACTGCATCAGTGTCGCCCACCTCCACCAGGAACCCATAAAATGTTGTATTGAATGTAATGCCGCCAGCTCGGGTTGCGATTACAGGTTTGCCGGCAGTTCAGATTTTGAGGCTGGTTCCTTGACATTATTATTCATTTTTCTTGAAAAGTGGTTCATGTTGTGGAGGGGTGTCCTGGGCTTGGCCTCTGCCGCCATCATTCTTCTTAGCTCTAATCAGTCCGGTTAATCGATAGAGAGTTATACACTCTTTCTTATCTTTATCAGACACTTAAAAAAAAAAAAAGAAAAAAGATAGACGAGATCAAGATTCATTATGTTAAAGACAAAAATAAAAATAATGATAGAGCCAATATAGTACGTATTATATCAAACTTTCCTAAAATATTGAATATAACTCTCAAATATAAAAAATTCTATTATTGGCTAATATGTAAGTAATAACACTGCTTAGTCATTTCCACGTGATACAAAAGCTCGCCACATTTGCAAAGAGCTTCGGGATACTGGTAGGCTCGCCTTCGCGATTGCTATTTCTTCCTTTCAACCTCACCTGTGTGGTGGCTATTCGATTATAATATTTTACTTACCTGACAGGATATAAGAATAAAAGAAGAGAAATGGCCTGGCGAAATCAAGGTATCACAGGCTCTAACAATATCCCTCTGGGCCGCAGACGGTTCGCAGGTGATAACCCAGAAGGGGATGAGTCTCGCACTGCAACACCTTCGTCCACCGCAGGGGATAAGCGTGGTAGAAGTCCTGTTCGAGGTATGTTTCCTTTATCCTTATGTCCTTCAGCACACACAACAGCATCGTTTGCAGACGATGAGACTAACATAGGTTCAACAGCTGATCCTCCCGCCGATGGCGTCAAGAAACGCAAGAAGCGGAATCGTTGGGGCGATGCTCAGGAGAACAAGGCGGCCGGTCTCATGGGTTTGCCCACGATGATCATGGCCAACTTCACCAACGAACAACTTGAGGCTTATACCCTTCATTTGCGTATAGAGGAGATTAGCCAAAAGCTTCGTATTAATGATGTAGTCCCCGCGGATGGCGATAGGTGCGTCTTTTCTTTCTTGCCCTTTTTTTTTTTTTCCCTCCCCCCTCTCTCTCCGGGTGCTTTAGCCCATGCTAGCTTGCTTTTCCAGAATAAAATAAATAACTAATATTCCGTGCGATAATAGGTCCCCATCTCCCCCGCCACAATACGATAACTTTGGAAGACGTGTTAACACTAGAGAATATCGCTATCGGAAGCGCCTCGAGGATGAGCGTCATAAACTCGTCGAGAAGGCGATGAAAACTATTCCTAACTACCACCCGCCTTCTGATTACAGGCGTCCTACTAAGACCCAGGAGAAGGTCTATGTGCCCGTGAATGACTATCCAGAGATTAACTTCAGTATGATAACTAACCCTCTAACTCCTAACCGTTCTTGTATTATGTCTTCCTTGGCTCTCCGCTCGAGTCGGGCTTACGATCAAGACATCGCTCCGCGATGCTTTTTCGGCTCGCTTCTTGCTAACCCTCTCTCTATCTCTCTCTCTCTCTTTTTTTTTTTTTTTTTTGCTCTTTCTGCTATTATCTATGCCATTGTGAAAAGAATCCTCAAAAGGGTAAACAAAACAGCTTGAACTAACACTTAGCTTCTTCTGCTACCTTCTTAAAGTTGGCTTACTCATAGGACCCCGTGGAAACACTTTGAAAAAGATGGAGACCGAGTCCGGTGCTAAGATTGCTATCCGTGGCAAAGGCTCCGTCAAGGAAGGAAAAGGTCGATCTGATGCCGCTCATGCTAGCAACCAGGAAGAAGATCTGCATTGTTTGATCATGGCAGACACTGAAGAAAAGGTCAACAAAGCTAAGAAGCTCGTGCATAATGTTATTGAAACGGTGAGTTTTGATTTCCAGCGTCATCAATATCCATTTACTAACGAGCAACAACAGGCTGCCTCGATTCCAGAAGGACAGAACGAGCTCAAGCGAAACCAGCTTCGTGAACTAGCTGCCCTTAACGGTACTCTTCGTGATGACGAGAACCAAGCTTGTCAGAACTGTAAGTCCCTTTCACTTACTTTGATTCGTGCGAATCAGCTACTCATGTGTCTATCTTCCAGGTGGCCAAATCGGACATCGCAAATACGATTGCCCTGAGCAACGTAACTTCACCGCCAACATCATCTGTCGTGTCTGCGGTAACGCTGGTCATATGGCTCGCGATTGTCCAGATCGCCAAAGGGGTAGTGATTGGCGCAATAATGCCTTCAACGGCCGGAGGGCTCTCCCTGGAGGTGGTGATGCCGTCGACCGCGAGATGGAGGTAAGATTCCTCCCGCTTTTTTTTTTTTTTTTGGCACTTCTAGAAATTGTTCACGAAGTTGTTTGCTAACAAAATTCCAGCAACTTATGCAAGAATTGTCGGGTGGTGCTCCTGGAGAAGATGGACAGCCTCCTCGCCGTATTGAAGCTGGTCCTGAACAGAGCTACGAAGATCGCGACGCGAAGCCGTGGCAGCAACGTCCTCCCCCTCAGAGTGATGCAGCTCCATGGCAGCATCGCAGCCGTGAAAATCGCCGTGACGACTATGGATCCCGCGACCACAGTGGCCCCGCTCCGTGGGCTGCACAAAATCGTGGCGGCAACGACAATTATGGATATGGCTCACAAGGTGGCTACGGTGCTGCTCCTGGCGCTGCACCTTGGCATCAGGCGCAGCAGCAACAGCAAGCGCCTCCGCCACCCCCCGGAGGACAGGCGCCCTATGGTTATGGTGCCTACCCTTCATATCCACCACCCGCGCCTGGCATGGGAGCTCCAGGAGCTCCTCCTGGCATGGCTGCGCCTCCTCCTCCTCCAGGAATGCCGCAAATGTATTACGGCTCTGGTGGAAGCCCACCACCTCCCCCACCTGGCGAGGGACCACCACCTCCGGTACGTTACCATCAGCCTTTGACATTTTGAAAAGACTAAAGCTAATACTTATAATGATTTTAGCCCCCTAGCGAGCAACCTCCACCTCCCCCACCTGCTTAAATCATCTGTTTCCCGGCATTATTACCAAGTCCAGAGTTTGATGCTGGAAAAAAGCAGGACTCTACAAAAGTCAGCATTGAATTTGACGGAGATGTGAATCGTAAAATTGTTGCTGGATTCTGGGACAACATTTTTCTCGCTTACTTACTGCTGTGTTTAATTAGTTCACTTCTACATTTCCTTTTTTTCTTACTCATAGTTTCTTGTTATTCTTTCTCCCCCTCCCCTTGCTTTGGCTTCGGTACTAACTCTCTCTATCGGCTGAACGGACCTAAAACTGAACTGATTGAATACTAAGAAATCCAGGATCAAATTAAATTATCTCGAATTAATCATGTTGCCCAATCTTCTTACATAGGTGCACGAAGGAGCAGAGAAGTTTCTAGGCACGGTTCTAACCCTTTTCTATTACAAAAAGAACAAACAAACTACCGAAAATTCTGAATCCCATGTAGAGGAATTATCTTTTTGGAGGGGAGGAAGAAAAGTAAAAAATTATTCATCAGTAATGAGAGTCCAACTTGTTTGTCATATACCAGAATCTCGAAGTGCCTCTTACTTGGATTGGCAGCACTGAGGTAGGGGCAGAAAATAATACATAATAATAATAATATAGGGAAATAAATGCAGCCGAAGAACCAACCTGAAGGTGAAAAAACCAGAAACTGCCCTGAGCGATCTTATTGGCCCTTGGCTAGAATTCAAATGCAACCATGCTACTCCTAAAGCACGTTCTGCATTCATTTTGTATCAATGAAAAAAAATGATACATCTACGGAGTATTTCCAAGGTGCCAATTCAGGACCTTTTCCTATCTAAAAACTGTATGTGCCTAACAGGTAAGTACTTCATTATCACAACACTCCCAGCCCCCTCTCTCTCTCTCTGTGTGTGTGCCAGATACCCTTCATCTCAAAGAGTATGGGCGCATAAAAAAATCAGTAATAGGTAGCCCTAGGTAGGTATGTAGTTGTGGATGGTGGATGTTATTGACCTACCTGACACATTAGTTGAGATTGAAATGATAGACTCAACTCTGATTTGTTGTGCCCTGTTGCAACATGATACTTAATATGGCTACTATATGCGAAAAGTCCAACTCGGCGCTGCACTCACTGACAAACTACCTAGTAGGTACTTGACTAAATCTGGATAAAAGTAGAGAGGGCCCGTGGACTCGGGAGTTGGGGACAAAACATACCTTAGTTAGGTATGTGACGGAGAAGAAGTGCAGATGCAGACTCATGGAGGTGTGGGTGTATTTGGGTAGGAACTACCTAGATGAATCGTTTTAAGTACTAGATAGGTAGGTAGGAGGTAGGAGGTAGGAGGTATGAGGTTTTCATTGACTTGAGTTTGTTGGTGAGGTAATTATGTAGATACAGGTAAGTGCCTAGGCACCTACTACCTACTACCTTCTCTGCTCTAGTTTATTTTGATTGGTTTTTATTTATTTTTCCCATTCAGTTTTTTTTTTTTTTTTTTTTCTTTTTCTTTTTTGGAATGCTCGTAAGGAAACTAAGACTTGTTAATGACTTTGATATGATCCGACTAACTACACCTTCTTCTATACATACTATAATTACATACTCTTATTCTTATGCAGTAGGTGGGAATATTTTCCGCCCTAGTAGACACTTTCCCTACCTTCTCTACCTAACTACTTTAATTACATACATACATCCTTAGTATACTCTCTCTCCCCACTTCTCCCCCTCTTTTATATCTCATGAATATTAATTCCAACTGACCGTCCTATTGATCAAACGCACGTCTAAAGGTAGCGACTACTGCGCGGAGCGGAGAGAATTAATTCTTGAGGTACCGGCCGCCATAGTACAGTACATATGAACTATACAAAACCCAACTAAGCACTCACCTCTTTTTTTACGTTTTTCGACCTTCCAATCATCCCATGAACAAAACTCGCCATCCTCTCATATCCCTTCATCCTAGTCATTAAATTATTGTAATATTTATCCATATATCAATTATTAAACTATTTAGTTAAGTCGAATAGATCAGTCATCAGAAGACGCCTCGTGCTACTCTAGCCCTAGCGTATTGGTGGCTAGTACGGGTTCCCTGCTACGTAGTAATAGTAGTAGGTACTATTCCCTAGATAAGTAGGTGTACTTTGTCCCCAGAAGAGAAGAAGAAGAAGAAGAAGGGAGGGAGGGAGAGGAGAAATAGTAAGGTAAGTAGTGGTAGAGACCCTAAAAACTTGACATCATCAGCGCTAAGTCGGTTAAGTACTGACTAGCGGTAGTAACATCCTAGAAAATAACGCATTTACTTATTCTCTGCATATCGTTTTGTTTTTTTTTTTTTTTTTTTTTTTGCCCTAGCCCTGCCTTTCACCCGCTCTTTTAATAGGTTTTCATGATGTTCTTCGTTCTCATTCTTGTCCCCCCGCTCCCCCCCTTTTTTTTTGGTTATTTTTTGCTTCTAAATATATATAGAGAAATGAAGAATTAAAGGATCTGCAATTAAAGCATTGAAAAGAGGAATATATATATATATATATATTTTTGAAAATTAGTATATGCTCTTGTGTTGTGTGAAGGAAGTATGTATGTATTATGTGGCTAGGGAAAAATTATGCATAAAGTTTCGTAATTAATTTTTCTTTCCTTTTTTCAACGTCAGCATAAATAGATGGATTAAATTTAACTTCACATATCCCTAGAGAAAAGCAAAACGAAGGGAAAAAGTAAAAAAAAAAAAAAAAAGAAAGGGACAAACTTTTTCAATTGGTACATGTGCATTTTTTTCCTTTTTTTTTTTTTTTTTTGTGTCCTTAACATTATGAGAGATCCCGCGGTCAAAGCTCAAGATTGAATATTGAGGTGTTGCTGTAGCAGAGGTCGTAATTAGATCTATAGATTTCAGCCAGATTCATTATCATTGGAATGGTAAAAAAAAAAATCCTTCTTAGATCTTTAGGTGGAACTGCACCATCCATCAAGAAGACTGCAGGCGACGGTAAAAATGATACCACTGTTGGAGTTGGGGAGAGGGGGCAAATGTAGCAAGATGATTGGCTTGAGGCGTTTTAGACAATAAATATTAACACAAGACAGACAGTGGAAATGCCTCTTTTTTTCACCCAGTTTGCCGCTTCTTTTTTTTTTTTTTTTTTTTTCCTTCCTTCCGGCTCTAATGCAGCCTTCTTTTCCTTTCCCCTTGTTCTCTTTCTTTCCCAGTGACGTAGCTCTGTCAATATTTTTCCCCTCTGATTCTTCCTGTTCGCAGTTTTCGACACTGTCCATAAATAATTTATTAATATCAGATGGAGAGTGGAGACTCCTCTTCTTCTCCTCCTTTTAACTCAAGCCTTTCTGTAGTGGAGTCCTCCCCCCTCCATATTTATTAAGCTAAACAAAATCTCCTCGGTTATTAATCATTTAAACTTCTCTCCACGGCGACGCTTGAGTTGTGAACCCGGTTTCTGGTTTCATTGCGAGAGTTCACCAACATGAGCAACCCCAGTCGGACTTCATCCCACGGGTCTCTGTCCATAACTTCTGGCCCCAATTTCCACTCCACTGCCAATGATCCGAACCTCTCCCCACCAGTGTCGTCCCACTCTCAGCGGAGATCTTGGCAATCTCCCTCGAAGCTCTTTCCCTCTCTGCGCCCCTCTGCGGCTTCCGCTAAAAGGGCTTCCGCAGACGTCCCGCCAGTGAGCCGGAGAGAGCTACCCAACCAGACCGCAGGTGGTGACTCCAATGCAAAATGGTGGAAGACCCAGCTTTTCCGTGGCATGATTGATGATGTCAAGCGAAGAGCCCCGTACTATTGGAGTGATTGGGCCGATGCTTGGGATTATCGCGTTGTCCCCGCTACTATCTATATGTATTTCGCAAAGTATGTTGTTCGTTTTCTGTCTTCTGCTAAGCTCTTTCGTCACTCTTCTGGCTTTGCAAAATATGTGTCTTCTGAGCTTACCAGGCTCTGGTAACAGCATTCTGCCTGCGTTGGCATTTTCTCTCGACATGTTCGAGAAGACCCATCAGAGCTATGGTGTCAATGAGGTTCTTCTGGCCTCTGTGTTGGGGGCAGTTGTCTTCTCCCTATTCGCTGCACAGCCTTTGGTCATCGTCGGTGTCACCGGTGAGTTTGTCAACATGCCTTTGTTTCTGAACCAAAGAAAATGGAAAAAAAGACCTAACCACTTATTGAGAGCTTCCCCTGTCTTATAGGCCCCATCACCGTTTTCAACTATACTGTCTATGACATAATCGCGCATCGTGGAACACCTTATCTTGCCTTCATGTGTTGGATTGGGATGTAAGTTCTCCATTTTTCTCCAAGATATGGCCACCATATGCTAACCTCCTCTCAAGCTGGTCATTGATTATGCATTGGCTGCTAGCAATCACAAATGCATGCAACGCTTTGACATACGTGACCCGCTTTTCCTGCGACATCTTCGGGTTCTACGTTGCCTTCATCTACCTCCAAAAAGGTATCCAGGTCTTGACTAGGCAGTGGGGATTTGTTGGAGAGACGTCCGCCTATCTGAGCATCACGGTGGCTCTACTCGTCCTCATGAGTGCTTGGATCTGTGGTGAACTAGGTAACAGTAGCCTATTCCAGAGATATGTCCGCAAATTTTTGGAGGACTATGGCACTCCATTGACCATCATTTTTTTCACTGGGTTCGTTCATATTGGCCACATGAAGGAAGTTGAGGTGGCCACCTTACCTACCAGCAAGGCCTTCTTCCCCACCACGGATCGTGGATGGCTCGTGCACTTTTGGGACCTTGAGGTGGGAGATATCTTCCTCGCAATGCCTTTTGCCCTGCTTCTCACCATCCTATTTTATTTTGACCACAATGGTAAGCTTTCAGCTCCCAGAGCCCGATAATCCCCTTGACTATTTCGCCTGCTCTAGCTTTAAACTAACCACCAAAAAGTGTCATCTCTCATTGCCCAAGGAACCGAGTTTCCCCTTCGAAAACCCGCTGGCTTTCATTGGGATATATGGTTGTTGGGCCTGACCACATTTATTGCGGGAATTCTGGGGATTCCATTCCCCAACGGACTTATTCCCCAAGCACCTTTCCATACTACCGCTCTTTGCGTCACTAGAGATGTTCCAGATGAAGATGATGTTAACAAAGGCAAGACTGTCCGTGTCACTGATCATGTGGTTGAACAACGAGTCAGCAACCTTGCTCAAGGTCTTTTGACACTGGGAACCATGTCTGGTCCCCTTTTGATTGTCTTGCACTTAATCCCCCAAGGCGTCATGGCAGGCCTGTTCTTTGTCATGGGTGTCCAGGCTCTGCAAGGAAATGGGATCACGCAAAAACTCATCTTCCTAGCCCAAGATCGTCATCTCACTTCTCCTTCAACCCCACTCAAACGACTCGAACGCCGGGGAGCCATATGGGCCTTTGTCATTCTGGAGCTAGTTGGATTCGGGGGTACTTTCGCCATCACCCAGACGATTGCTGCCATCGGATTCCCTGTCATTATCTTGTTCCTAATCCCCGTACGATCTTTCCTTCTGCCGCGCTGGTTTACCGAAGAAGAGCTTTCTGTATTGGATGGACCAACAGCCAGTCCTTTCACTATGGAGAGTGTAGGTGGCGTTTACGGTGCGACAACTAGATCTGATAACGATAACCAGCAATCAGCCTCCAGCAACAACAACGGGATCATGACTGCCGTTGATCCCGGTTCTTCTTCGGATACACCAATGGAAGGCGACATTGAAATGGGAGATGTCTACGAAAAGCAGGCGCGATGGAGACGAAATGGTGCAAGCCAACAGTAAATCTCAGGCATAAATATTGTTTCATGATATATGAAGAGTATATTTTGGAAGATTATTTGAATAATCTTACCTTACAAAAGTATTTGATTTGGCGAATTATTTCTTTAGATACCTAGACGCTGTTGATAATGAGATTTCTTCTGCAACTACTCTCCTTGATTCCTCCTTTTTCCCCTCCCTTGAAAGAAGGTTGCACAACTCACAAGGCATCGATAGCGAGACGATAATTCACATCACGTGTAGATTAGATGCTGTTACACCGCCTTGGCGCGGTCAACTTTTTCTGCTAGAAGAATTTTAGGTTAAAAAATAAAATTATTAAAAAAAGAAAAGAAAAAAAAAATTATCCATTTTGAACAATCAACCCAAGCACCAAGCTATGACACCCTCTTCTCCCCCAGATCCCCAGTCAAGGGAGTCATCCGTATCTTCAGACATCTCGGACAAGGGCACCGACATTGAACAACCCGAACTTCAAGCACGCACGCCAAAGCGAAGACGCTTATCGGAGTCTTCAGACGATTCTTATATTGCAGCACCCACACCACTTCCCACCCTCTCCCGAATCAAGAAAAAGACAGAAAAAGAGACAAGTGCGCCATCGGAAACCAACAACCCTGTACTTATCAAAGATGCCCTAGAAATTGGACTCCAGGATGCGGAGTCCTCCTTTAAAGCACTCAATGTCGCTCCATGGTTGATCGGATCGTTGACGACCATGGCGGTCCGCAAGCCGACGGCTATTCAGCAAGCTTGTATTCCGGAGATTCTAAAGGGCAGAGACTGCATTGGAGGTAGCAGGACAGGTTCCGGAAAGACCATTGCGTTTGCAGTTCCTATGTTGCAGAAATGGGCAGATGATCCGTTTGGAATTTTTGGTGTTGTGCTGACGCCGACCCGGTATATACCCACTGAGTGCACTTCTTCATGATGTTTGATTGTTTGATTTAATGTACTAACTCTCTCTCTCTTTTTTTTTTTTTTTTTCTACTTTTATAGAGAGCTTGCGCTGCAAATTTTTGAACAGATTAAGGCAATCTCCGCTCCCCAGAGTATGAAACCGATCCTCATCACCGGTGGAACCGACATGCGGTCCCAGGCACTCGAGCTGTCCCGGAGACCACACGTCGTGGTCGCAACTCCTGGTCGACTGGCAGATCACATCAAAAGCTCTGGAGCGGACACCATTGCGGGGTTGAAACGAGTGCGCATGGTCGTCCTCGATGAAGCAGACCGGCTCCTCTCTCCGGGACCAGGAAGCATGCTCCCGGACGTTGAAACGTGCCTCTCTACTCTTCCACCCTCCAGCGAACGCCAGACGCTCCTCTTCACCGCTACCTTAACTCCCGAAGTTCGCGCATTGAAATCCATGCCCCGATCCGCCAACAAACCGCCGATATTCGTTACCGAAATCTCCACGGAGAACAACAGCAGTATCCCGCCCACCCTAAAGCAAACGTATCTCCAAGTGCCTCTCACCCACCGCGAAGCCTTCCTGCACGTCCTCCTCTCCACAGAAGGCAACGCCTCCAAACCCGCCATCATCTTCTGCAACCACACCAAAACCGCCGATCTCCTCGAGCGCATGCTTCGTGGACTCTCCCACCGCGTCACCTCCCTCCACAGTCTACTCCCGCAATCGGAACGTAACAGCAATCTCGCGCGCTTCCGCGCCTCAGCCGCCCGCCTCCTCGTCGCCACGGATGTCGCCTCCCGTGGTCTCGACATCCCCTCTGTCAGCCTAGTAATCAACTTCGACGTGCCCCGCAACCCAGACGACTATGTCCACCGTGTTGGTCGTACTGCGCGTGCGGGCAGACACGGTGAGGCCGTGACACTCGTCGGACAGAGAGATGTCCAACTCGTGCTCGCGATCGAGGAGCGTGTTGGCCGCAAAATGGAAGAGTGGAGTGAAGAGGGCGTCAGTATTGAGAGTCGGGTGGTCCGTGGCTCCCTGCTTAAAGAAGTCGGAGCTGCGAAGCGAGAGGCCATGGGCGAGATTGACGAAGGGAGGGATATTTTGGGACGAAAGCGGAATAAATTAAAGAAGGTGAGGTAGGTAGTTACTACTCTGCTACTACTACTACTATTACCACCAAGACTTAAGTAGTGAGTCCCCATCACCTTTCATATCTTCTTAAAGGTAGTATAGTGATTTCTTTTTTCTCTGTTTTGGGTTGGCTCCTAAGGGTAAATTATATTAAGGTGTATAGACCGTACCGACTTTTCTACATAGAGAAATTTGATATCAGTAATTTTTAGGTACTGGTTGAATATATTATATCCAATATGTCCATATTCTTTTTTTTTTTTTTTTTTTTCAGGATGATAATAATAGTTTCATCAATTCCTAGTATAGAGAGGTATATGTACACATTGCATTATACAAGATATCTCATATCACGTTGTATTGCAGTTGCCCTATATGCAAGTATGCATATAGATGCAAATGCTTGTCTTCTTTATTTCTTTTTCTCCCCCGAAGGCTGTAATCTATAAATACAAGCCTATATCCCTTCCAACCTTATTTCCAAACCCAACCCCAATCAACATCCAAATCCGTCATGACAGTTAAAAAAAAAAAAACTCCAATTGAAGGAAATCGGAAATAGTTTAAAAACAAATGCACACCAGCAAATAAATCAAATCAAACCAAAAAAGGAATATATGAACTAAAGAAAGAAAGAGAGGGGGAGGGGAAATGTCATCCCGTGCGCATATCCGAATTCTCTCCTGTATTCATCAATTTCAACAACCCGTCAACTGCATCCCCTTGTTGAGAGGGTGGCATGTGCTGCGATGTTTCAGTTGGTGTAGATGTTTGATTCGTGCTGCTACTGTCTCCCTCTTGCTCTACCGTTTGCCCGCTGTTCTCATCTTGTTGTTCCTGTGGCTCATCGAGGGTGCTTATGTGTTCCGTTGGAGGGGGAGAGCTTAGTTGCATCGGAGACCCTGGTCTGGACACCGCAACCGACTCAGAGGTGTTTGTTCGGGTGTGGCAACTTTGTAACTGGCTTTGTGTGTGGGATTTTTGTGTTGGTGTTTTCATCGGGTCATCATCCTCGTTGTGGATATACGCATCATGTTCTGCTGACTGTGTCGTTGGTGCTGCTGCCCGGGGGGTGACGAAGGCGCTGCTTTCTCCTACTTCTTCCTGTTCTAGTTGTTGTTCTCCTTCTTGTTGCTGCTGTTGTTTTTGTTGTTCGTCCCTGTTCATGTGGTCACGGGGATAAGTATTTGATAATGACAGGCGCGGGTACTTTCGACTATGGGCCTCGAGTTCTGAAAGCCGACGGTCGAATTGGGGATCTTGAACGTGGCGCATGGCATTTTGGAGCCGGTTTCGGAGTAGTGTAGCTTTCTACATTTGATTTTATTAGTTCAAGTTACTCTTCTTGCGGCTGTCATTGTTATGATTTTTTTTTTCTGATGGTTTGTGGGGGTGGGAAGGGGGTTTAAGTACTTGTTGGATAAATAGTTTACGCGACTCTGGATCTGAGGGTATATCTGTTGTTCTAGCTTGTTTTTGGTTTGAGGGTGTTTGATGTGAGGGGCTTAAGTTACGTGGGCGTTGATGTTCAAGCTGATATTCCGAGTCCATCGCGTCGTGTGCCTAAATTTGGGGCGTTAGTCTCGGATTTACAAACACAGACAAAAAAAAAAATAAAAAAAAAAAAAGAAAAGAAAGAAGATGAATTATATATAATGAATTACTTATTAGATCCATTCACTTACCGGCGTATGTTCCATTGCCGTTGTAGGAGCCGCATCATGCAAAGATAAATCGGTCGTTATCTCGGTCTGAGAATCAACAGGGTGGGCATGCAGAGGGCCGCTATTCTCCTGAGCCCTGTCGTCCAATTGATTGATGGAGCGCTTCTGGGCGACGAATGAGGGTGAGGGAAGTAGTTGTTTCCTTGGAGAAAAGGATTTGCCGACGAGAGAGCGTTTGACGGGGGATGTGGTGGATGCAGGTGAGCGACACGCGTTGGTGCTCTTTTCACTGAGAATTCGCCGGCCATCTTTGATGGGGCTGGAGTGAAAAGCAGTGGTGGTCATGAGGGGTGTGGATTAAGCGTTCACCAGGGATATTGGGTATTTGGGTCAAGAAGTTTAGAATAATCTGGGGGGAGGGGAACAAGAAGGAGCAGAGAGAAAGAGAATAGGTCGGTGGTTAGGATGAGGGCTGATCAAAGATGGTGGAGAAGTGTAGCGTGCCTAGTCAAACACCATTCAGTAATCTCTTAGGAGCCGAAGCGGACAGAGGGAGAAAAGAGAGAGAGAGGGAGAGACAGAGAAAACGAGCAGTGGTGGTGGTGGTTGACGCGTGTGGGTGAAATGGACTTTTCTGAGGATATACTTTTAATCTGAGGCGGAAGTGGGTATCCTCCATATGATAGCGTGTTGTACCACGCGTCAACCCTCCCTCCCCAGCTTCCCCATTCTCGTGGTCAACTCCCCTCCCAAACAGATGTGTTCCATCCATCAAGGGGGATTTGACCCTGGAACCTTAACTGATAGCAAATTCTACGCGACTGTTGTTCTTTTCAGCTCTTCAAACTATTCCCGCGTGACTTGGGCTTGCTTTTCCCCGACGCGTCTCTTCCAAATTCAACACTACGCCAGACTTGATGTAGAATCTACTTATTTATATCACTTTCACGAAGGAGAATCGCAGGTGGTCCAGACTCCATACGTTGGATCAATTCTGACTCTTCTGGAAATGTTCCCGGTTGTCAAGCGTGCGTGTGCTCCGTCAAGACCGGTTTATCTTATCCGCATGACATCATCTGGTAAGCATAAATGAGACAGGAAGAATGTTCCCTCCCACTTGCACTGTATGAACTCCCCCTTGATTGTCCAATTCCAAATAATAAGAAGTAATCACAAAAAAGAATAATCATCGTAGTAATATTCATCTCTGTACCTGAGTTTAAAAGAAGTCTTGACAGGGGTGGATGCACTGATTATCTCAGCCCTGGCATTCCCCCCAAAAAGGCAACCAAAGAAGCTTTCCCCGCATTCATTCATTCATCCATCAATTATGCGTCTTTCTTCTCTCGGTCCATCTCTCAGCGCCTGTGGACTGATCCTGTAGATCTTGGCTTATCCCTGATTAGTGTGATCACATCATCATACACAGGGGATGACGAAAACCCTCTGCACCACACACACTGAATACACCTCAATACCGACACTACGACGACTTCTTCCGAAAGATCTCTTTCCCCCTTCCTTCGCTCCCTACATATTTCCGGCTTTGCTTCCTTGCTAGCCGGCTGTCATCACACCCGTCATGCGACCGTCTCTCACAGTGCTTGTAGCCGCCCTCTTCCAGGCGATTCTCAGTGCTGCATCCATCCTCACCCCGCCAGTATTGCCCTTGATCGTACGGAATCCCTACCTCAGCACGTGGCTCGGAAATGCTCGCGATGTTCCGTGGTCGAAATGGCCCATATTCTACACAGGCGAGGAGGTTGGCCTCTCCTTGATGGCGCAAATTCCAAGCACTGGGATTGTGTATCCGTTACTGGGAAAGCCCCATGATTCCCTAACAGAGTATGTTTGGTCCCGCCTTTGGGGGCATTGCCGTCCCATCGCAGTCTAACAAGAAACTCCCAGATCGCACCAGGTTGAGTATCCTACTTACCTGGGCGCCCAGTACGATGCGTCAACCACAAATCTAACCTACCACATCAGCCCTTCCCAATCGTCAGCTCCATTGGAGATCACCGTCTCTTTTCTTTCCCCCATTACCCCAACCTCGACTCTGCGGCAGTCGATCCCAGCTTCTTATGTATCCATCTACTTCTCTGGCGATGTAGCAATCAATGTCTACATGGATATTAATGGACGCTGGCTGAGCGGGGACTCAGCCAGCCAGATTACCTGGGAATATGACTCCAAACTTCCCGGCAGTGATGGGGAACGTCCCCTTCAAAAATGGCAACTCCAGCGGCGCAACGAAATGTTGTTGTCAGAGATACGGGACCGTGCGGAATGGGGTTCAATACACTTCACTGGGCCTGCGGTTCGTGCCTTTCCCTCCATTAGCAAAAACTTGCTTCTAATTGATCCAAATAGGGTGTTCAGTATCAATCAGGCCCAGCGCCAATTGTGAGGCGTACGTTTGGTGCAAAAGGGACACTGGAAAATGTGAACGATATTACCTTCCGCGCAATACATGATCGAGAGCCCGTGTTTGCCTTCTCGAAATCATTTGGCCCTTCTCAAAAATCTAGTCTAGCCAGCGAGAGTGTCACGTTCACGATTGCTCTCATTCAGGATCCAGTCGTCCAGTATGCCTCAGCCCGTGGCTTGACCATGATGCGACCTCTGTGGATGTCTTGGTTTAAGGACATCGAATCCCTTCTGAGTTTCCATTACAGAGACTTTGCGCACGCTGCGGCCTTGGCCACTAATTATTCGACTCAGTTAGCCAAGGATGCTTTTCAATCCGGCGCACAGGATTATGTAGATATCGTTGCGCTCTCTGCGCGGCAAGTTATGGGTGCAACGACGTTCTCGGGCACTCCAGACAACCCCATTCTATTCCTCAAGGAGATCTCGTCCAACGGGAATTTCCAGACTATCGATGTCATTTTCCCTTCATTCCCGTTCTTCTTATATACGAACCCACGCTGGCTGGCGTATCTCCTGGAGCCTCTAATTGAGCATATGCTGAGCGGCCAGTATCCTAATACGTACGCCATGCACGATCTAGGTTCCCATTTTCCCAATGCCACCGGCCATCCGGACGGCAAGGACGAGTACATGCCGGTCGAAGAATGTGGTAATATTCTCATCATGGGCCTTGCCGTTGTTAACTCTCTCCTTTACGAGGATGAGTCCAGTGCGTCGTCAATCTGGTCAACACAGGGTGAGGCACCTGCCCAGGCATCCGCCGCAGCCGGAGGTTTATTCCCCCTAGGGGAGCTTCAGGTCCTATCCGGGATCGACAAGCAGGATGGTAAATGGGGTGGTGGTGTCTTGGGCCAGAAACTTGCCAGGCGTTGGGTTCAGCGTAGCTATAAGCTCTGGACCCAATGGACTGGTTATCTGATAGAGTTTTCCTTGGAGCCCGCTAACCAACGTAAGATGCTTGACGCCCCAGCCTACGTACGTACCCAATTAACCTTAATTTTAGTATCCACGGACGATTTTGCCGGCTGGCTTGCGCTTCAAACGAACCTAGCCCTAAAAGGTATCATCGGCATCAATGCCATGAGCAAATTGGCTGAAGTCGCGGGCAATGATAAGGAGGTCCCATACTACAAGGTCAGTTTGGGCTCCAATCGTTAACTACTAGCGAATTTTGACATCCGTGTGTTAAACTAACACATTGTTAGAACATTTCGACTACCTACATCGCCAAATGGGAAGAATTTGGTATGTCGCGAGATAAAACACACGCCAAACTTGCCTACAACTGGTTTGGATCCTGGACAACGATTTACAACCTCTATGCCGACGCCCAGCTTTGTTTCCACCTTGAGGGCACTGAGCTCCAGCCGCATTCGACAATTCACCTCTCTGGTCACCAAGACCAGGAGCCCCTCAAACCCCCCACCCATCCTAACAAACCCAAACCTGGCTTCGTGCCTCGCCATATCTACAGCAGGCAATCCAACTGGTATCACAACGTTCGCCAGAAATACGGTTTGCCCCTGGATAGTCGTCACCTGTACACCAAAACAGACTGGGAGTTCTTCGCGGTTGCTGTGGCCTCTGAGACCGTCCGCGCCGAGATCCTTGAGTCCGTAGCGAAATGGGTCAATGAAACTGCCACGAACCTACCCTTCACAGACCTCCACAACACCGAGGGTAACGGTGGATACCCTGGGCCGCGTTTCTATGCCCGCCCCGTAATTGGCGGTCATTTCGCCTTCCTAGCGCTCCAGAGAGCATGTGGAGGAAACGCGATGGAGGGGCTAAAGTTCCTTGATGACAGTGGGGGCTTTTCCTTCGATGCCGATGCAGATCTGGATCTGCATCTGGAGAGAGGAGAATTGTAGAGAGAAACTATTAAAGTCTAAGCAACTCTATGTCTGAGCCGGTTACCTTAGTAGGTAACATGTCAAGTGTAACCGTGAATAACTACCTTTGATGGTTTTTGACAAGATATATAATATTCCATCCGTAAAGGTTGTAGTCTCGTAAAAAATAAAATAGTATTCAGTAATCACCATGAGCCCGATATATATTATTAACCAAAACTAGAAGGGGTCGATATCCCATAATAAGAATAATAATAGTAATATATAATTATCAGCCTTTGAATCTACCACTTGCAACTTTGATCAATGTAGTTATTTTATTTTATTATATGAGGTACCTGCGGAAGCCGATCAACTATGCATGTTAATAGTAATATCTGGACTTGGAATGCTATATTATATACATAGTGTATAGGTAGGTACCTCTACGCAGCGAATATATCTTTCACAACGTAACTGCCTAGCTAGAGGTACTCCCATCATCATCATCATCATCATCATCATATTCTTCTTCTTCTTCGACTCTACCCCTAGGTAGCTAGGTAAGTAAGTACTTACCTACTTACCTACTTACCTAGGTATAGATATGCAGGTTTATCCTTACTTCGTCCTAGTACTATTTTGTAATGAACCAACAATAAGAAACAAGAGTATTCTTACAATGTCTACAATTGATTGACTCGCCCTTTTTTTTTTTTTTAAAATATATATTTTTTGTAAAAATTTCAAACTTTCCTATTTTTTGACATTGAAATCAAATTACACGGGGGGAGCATTGATCTTCCCCTTTTTTTTTTTTTTTTTTTCTTTGGCGTGCGGATTGAATGAATTCGCATCGTTTCAAAGATAATCTCGCCAAATTATTCCACAACCTAATGTATCGTGCCACTTTCTAGGGAGAAGAAGAGGAAAGGGGAATGGGAGGGCAAGGCATACACCAGTCCTGAGGGGGTTTTTTTTTTTTGTATTTTTCGCTTCTTTTTTATTTTTTGGCAGGATTGGATGAATGTACCTAGCCTCACTATCTTTTTTTTTTTCTCCTTTCGTTTTTTTTTTTTTTTTTATTTCCTCATCCTTTTCAGTTGGTTGGTGAGCGGCCAAATCTCCTTCCATTCATTCGATGATTGATTGAAGAGAAAGGGAAAAAAAAAAGGCAAAGAAAAAGAAAATAAAGTTAAAAAAAGTTGAAAAAAAAAGTTTCATTTCTTTTACCTCCCCTTTTACACCCAAGTCCATGAGATTTCAATTAGGTTCCTCTCTCTCTATCTAAAAAAAGACCAGAGAAAGGCGTGGTGGTCAAATAAACAAATGTTTATTTACCGCCAAGGCTGGGAAAGTTCTTCTCGTCAACAGTGACGGAGGGAGCAGCAGCGTTGCGCTCAGCGCGAGGTCCGTTACCACGGCCTCCACGACCAGAGCCACGACCACCGCGGCCACGACCACGAGGACCGCTACCACCGCGGGGGGCCTCAACAAAGCGCATATCAACATCAAGGAAGTTCTTCTCCTTGCGCTGCTTCTCACGCTTAGCCTTGTCGCTCTGGCCCTTGATGTACTCCTCTTCCTCCTCATCACGCTTGAACTCCTTGGCGGCAGCCCACTTCTTGTCGAGCTTGGAGCCCTCGTTGGCAGAACGGACGGGCTTAGCGCTCAGATCCCCTTGGGCAGCCCTCTCAGCGAGATATTCGTTATAAGTCTTGGACTTATCAGCGGGCTCCTTGGGCTCCTCATCGGCAGGGGTCTGGGGCTCGTTCTCGTCAGTCTGAGCAATCTTCTCGCCGGCCTTCTCATCGTCCCAGGTCTTGTCGCCGCTCTGGTTACCCCAGCCCTGGTTCACCTGCTTGCGGGTGTCACTTTAAAAGACAAAGATTGATGTTAGCGAAGAGAACCTTGCGTGGTTAATGAAGGGATCATAAGATTGGAAAACTTACGTCTGGCCGGTGCGGGACTGGCGGTCGTGGCGAGGAGGGCGTCCACCGCGGTCGGATCGTCGCGAGGGTTCCTTGCCTTCCTCAGTGGGCTTATCGCGGTTGTTGCGGCTACCAGCATTGCGGTCACGGAAAGCTAAATAGAACAAGATCGGAATTAGCCGGATGCGGCCTGATTTGTCGGAGAAAAAAATGCAAAATGACATACCGGCCTCGTTGCCAGTGAAACGTCCACCACGGCGAGGAGCAGCTTCAGTGGGACGAGCGGGAGCCTCCTTGGGAGCATCCCGCTTGCCATGTCGAGGAGTTGGCCTATCTACAGCCCTTGTAGGAGGCTCAGGCTCTCTGTTGGGGTCCAATTCAGGATCATTTCCTAGACAGTGAAAAATGCATTAGAATTGACTAGTATAAAGATAGAGATGAATAGGGACAGTAGGAGGGTAGGGCGAGAATCAAAATCAAGCGCAAAGCTCAAAATCGGATCTCAACGGAAGCTCGGGAAGTGTAGGATCGTGGTATTGAAAGGGGATGGGAAATATACCAAGAAGCTCGTAGAGGTTCTATGTTCACACAGTATCGTTAGCCTTTGCTTTTCATCTTCAAAATCAAAAAAATTTAGAATTCCCTCAATCTCTTGTTTCCTCTTCCCCCACCAACGGGCATTATCCAAATGGAGAAAGAGAAAAAGGCAAGAATACAACTCAAGACCCGTCGCTCAATTGATATATTTTCGGGTCAATCCGACCTCCAGAAAAAAGAAATCAAAATGAACCGGTTAGATTTAAACTTGCACCATTCGACGCTTGTCGCGACCAAGGACAATATAAGTTGATTCTTTCTTCCCTCCTTTTTTTTTTTTTGTTTTCTTTTCCATTCTTTCCCCCCCCCTCCTGCCTTTCTAGTCTATCCAATTTCCTTGATGATTTCCTCCTCGTACTCAAAAAATGCAAAAAAAAAAAAGTCTTTCGTTCACATACCTTGGACCGGACGTCCGCCATGACGCCTGGTTTTATGAGGGGCCTTCCGGGGAAGGCTCTCGGATTATCGCAGCAATTCGGATGGGGAGCGCGAGGCCGGAGGCGGGAGACGACGCGGGCAGAAACCTCGACGACGTATAGGTTGTCTGATATCTCTCCTTTTTAGGGATGGGATGGGGATGGGATGGAGGGAAGGGGTTGTGACTGGAGGTTGGAGGAGGTTTGTGGTTGCAATGGACTAATTGGGTAAAGTGCAATTTGGTGTTAAGCGAAACTCGAGAATGTAGCCGTTGATTGGTCCGAAGCTTCTAGGGCTTAGGGTATTGGCGTCACTACTGGGACCTGCAGGCAGGTGGCATCATGGATGGGATAATACCTACGTAGGCACCTTTACGTAGCAAGTTAGTATGTAGAGGAGATTTTTTTTATTTTTACGACGACCATTAATCAATTCGTAAACCTAGCGATCTACCTCCCAACGTCTTACCAGGCGTTATTGGGAAACTTTATGTAGGTCCTACCTAGGTATCAATAGGTAGCTAGCTAGGTAGGTTGTGTGTTATTATTGCTGCTTTCCTTTGCTTCTCTCTGACTTGTTCGAACCATACGTCACTATCGGAGCTTGGACTTTGTTAAATTCTATCTTTGTGTGTCCAGACCTGCTGGAAATAGTTCATATCGTCGTCATCGTGCCTCATACCACACAAAAACTTTTTCTTCCTGGCCATGAAAATTGTAAAAAAAAAAAAAGAAAAAAAGAAAACCATAAGGGTAAAAAGTATGGTAACATGAAAGGAAAAATAAAATAAAATTTAAGCAATATAAACACAAGAAATAGAGATTAAAAAAAAATTGAAACGACCGCCCATATGAAAAGTCCGAAGAGCCAAACAGTAAAGGAGTAATGGATATAATGGTGAATATGTTCAAGGAGTTGAGAGTAATTTGCCCATACTAGCTGCTCGGCAGCCAATTCAGGACTATCTCAAGTATGTTAGCCTGTACACCAGAGGATCTTCAGTTGTATCCTCATGCTTTTCCCTCCACATTCCTTTTCCAACCCCCCATCCCCTAAAAAAAATCGACCCATCCTCATAATGCGCTTTTCCTTATTCGCCCCGCTCTTTTCTTTTCTTTTTTTAAACAGGCAAAATAACAACAAAAAAAAAAAAAAAAAAAAAAACCATGCAAATGAAACAGAACCAAATGGTATCGACCACCACAACGCCAGCTAATGCTCCGGAGATTCAACTTTTGTCTTCAGTCAGAGACATGCCACCCATGAAATGAAATATTCATGGAGAAATATGCGGAAAGGTAATTTTCTTTTTCAATCATATATTATAACTTAAGTTTTTCCTTCAACCTGCTGCAGGTGAGTGGTAGTAACAAGTAAATCAATATTTTTTAAATGTGGGCGAGATCAAGACATGTCAAATTCATCATTGACGAGTATTGTTTTGTTCGTAGCTGAAGGGGGTTTGAAAATGCATGCTTGCGCTAAGGCCAAACGGATCAGCGTCCAGCATCGGTTCATAATTTCCTAAGAGTGGATTCGTATTCGCGTACGCTCCATTGGACCCTTCCGCATGATGTTGGTTGAAAGGGTTCATGCTGTGAGACCCCATAGAATGAGAGCCTCCAGGAACGGAGGCGGTCGTATTGAAGCCCGGAACAAAGGGGGACGCTGCTACTGAAGATTCATGCTCTTCATCGATCATGTCAGCCTGAGCATCGTATTCCTGTTCTGAACGGGTGTTAATCACGGGATTCCTTAACCCCCCCACCATAGACCTGTAGCTGCACCGTCGGACGGAGTTAGCTTACCCAGTTGATCATAATGTTTCTGGAACGGCGATGGATAATACGCAGAAGGGACACGGGGAGCTCGGGGGCCCATACCACCCGATACAGCGGATTTGGGATCGGTCGGCTCGGGATGACCGATGCTCATTGGAGGTGATGCCTGGCTAATATTTCTTGAATGAGAGAGCATTTGCGATCGTGAATGCTGAGCCTGATGATCCACCCCGGCAGGGGAAATAGCGCCTTGGAATCCAAAGCCTGGGGATTTGGCATGGGATGGTGATGAGACATGGGACGGCGGTGTAGCTTGGAACTGGGGTGACGGAATACCAAAGGCGCCGTCCCGAGATTGGGGGAGGCCATACGGTTCCTTAGGAGCTAGACCACTGGGATGTCTTTGGACAGAATTTCGATTGACGGCGGCCCGTTCAAGTGAGGAGGGCTTTGCAGCCATTGGGCCAGGCTTATTGGGTGCGGCATTAGGGCCCCCAGCTTTCAGTCGCAATTCCGCCTGGACGTCGATGCCTATTGTGAATTAGTATTTGAGAGGACATATAGATAAAGATAAGAGTATGATTATATAGGGCATAATAGAAAGAGGATGGGCGGGAAGGAAAGAGGAGTTGAAGATCGACTCACCTTTTTCTAGAAGGATGCGCTCAAGGAGTGAGTTCTTGTAACGCAGCATCAAACATTCATCGGCGGCAGTGCGGTGATTTTGCTGTAACGTTTGCAGGGTTTCTTCATTGCGCTTGATGGTGGATTCGAGTTGACGGATGTACTCTGTACGACGCTCCCGGAAAGCGGCTTGGGCTTGACGATTGCGCTGCTTACGCTCTTCAGAGGTTGCATAGATCTAAAATCCGTTAGTTCGGCCAGGATCAGGGGAGATAAAGCCCCAAGATAAAGATCGAGGATCATGATAAAACCAAAAATAAAATGGAGGGATATGACAGGACGATAAGGATGATCAATAGGGGTGATAAATGATAACAATGCGGGGCCCCGGACTTGAACACAAAAATAAGAAGTTTTTCTTTTCCATCCTTATTAATAAGGACGATAAGGTAAACGAAAAACAAGATTATAAAAAAATAAATAAAAAAAAAAAAAAAAGAAACAAAAGTAAATCCAAGTCAAGAATAAAACAAACGGAAATCGATACCAGAACGTCGTGGGTGGGTTGGATTGATTTTACGTACAGGTTTTCTTCCACCCTTTCGTTTCTGGGTTTGGGTGACGTCTTGTGTTAAGATCTCAGCCTCTGGGTCGGGCGTTGACACTGCTGAACTGATCGAGCCTTCAAGTAAAGGTTCTGATTTAGGGACGACCGGTTCCATGGCCATATCATTTTGATTTGAATGGGAGGTCTCAACCATAGAGACCATTTGAATCTAATAAAAACAATTTAGAGGGGGGATATTTTCCGATGTTCCTGAATGATTGTCCTTGTACCCCCCCTTTGATGATGAGTTGGATCAAATGGCCCCCAGACCTGGCTGGGGTTTAATAACTGAAAGGAAAAGAAAAATAATAAAGAAGAAATAAAATAAATAAAAATAATAATTAATAAAAAAAGGTCAACCGATAGTGTTAATTCAAAGCGCCGACCAAGCGATGGCGGGCTTTTCCTTTTGAGTTGTTCTGGGCGAATAAACGGTATCGAAAAAAAAAAAAAAGGAATTTTCCCCGGCGGGGTTAAATTGATAATTCAGACGCAAGAAACGCGCGGCTGAGCGGCAGGAAGGGGACGTGCGAGCGACAGAAGAGGTAGCAAGAGATCCAACAGACGAGATGGTGACATAAAGGAAACTGATGATGGATAAAGAGATAACCAGTAGGTTGGTTAGTTGGAGAAGAGAGAAAAGGGGAGAAGTGGCAGAGGTGGAAAGTTGTGAGGTAAAATTATTTACTAAGAAGAAAGGAATTTAATAAAGGAAAAAGGGTAAAAAAAAATAAAAATTCGTGGAGAATCCCGAGCTATGCTTTTTTTTTTTTTTTTTTTTCGCCTTTTCCCTTAAAAGTCCTCTCTTTCGGGTCAGGCAGAGGCACTTCAAGAGGACACACCCACTTGGTTCAAAGAGCAGAGGGGTTGGCTGCCCGCTGGCTTGTCTTCCTGGCACTTAATTAAACTGGGATCTGCTTTGGGATCTCTTTTTTATTATTAGTGTTATTATTCTCTTTTCCCTTTCATGTAGTACTATTTATGAGAATAACCGCTGCTGCCCTGATTTCTCTCTTTCTCGGACTTGTTATTTTCTTGTCCTTCAATAATGTTGAACTGCTATTGAGTCTTAAGTTCTTGGTATTCCCCCTCTGTCTAAAGGGAGTCTTGCCGGATGATTATGGAACAATAGAAAGAAAAAAAATCTAGAAGAAAATAAAATGCCGACTTAAAAAAAAAAAAAAGAAATTGTCTCGTGTACGAACCATGTTGCGTGAAAACTCCTCCCACTCACCAGACTCGACTAACGACCATTAATTCTTGACGGACTCTCGGGCACGGCACCAGATCCACACAACGAGGTCAGACCCAGCCGGAGATCCGCCCCAAGTCAAGGGAGGCAAAAGTCATCACTCGCCTGTTGACGACTAGGTGGCCCGTCCGTCGTCTCCGCCGACGCGATGTGTTTCCCTATGCAGGCAACAGGTGGAGAGGCCACCATGGACGTGTGAATCAAATTCTCCTGGAACGTGCCATGAAGAAAGAGGGGTGATGCATGGGTGGAAGGGGCTAGAAAGCATCCGTTTTTCCGGGTTCCCAACAAGCCCCCCCATATTATTATTTGTTTAAGGACAGGTACACACATTGTGAACCAACAGGAGTGCAGGATGCGAGTCCGAGGAGTTCAATATAGGTGCCCCAGCCTCAGTAGAGTTTCATCAGCGGTGGTTCCTCCCATTTTAACGAGAAAAGACCAAGATTGCGCACCGTAGTCGGTGGTACAGTGCGACTTCTACACTACTCCCGTTCATGCCCTTGTGAAATAATGATTTGCCTGACTGAGGTGGACAGTTTGAAGGGAAAGGAGTTGCTAAAAGTACACCCGCGGAGAAGTATTCAGCCTTGCCGAGCTCTGTTTTTTTTTTTTACTTTTTTTAACATTTGTATTATTATGTGTACATTTGTAACTGGCGATACCGGGAGGGGTCCCGTGATATTAAAATTTGATGGCAACATTCCTAATCAGGTAATTTTGTTTCTTTGTGTTCTTTTTTGTACAATAATAATAATGTCCTCCAATTAATATACTTGGAGTACCTCCCCTCATCTCTTAGTATTTAAAAAATAGTTCTTGACGATTGGTCGAAGATAGAGAAGTTTTCTAATTCTAGTATCTCAGACCGAAGAAAAGAAAAGAAAAAAAAAAAAAAATCCCAATAAAAAAAGACAGAAAGAAAAAGGGGTAGGAAGGTGGGGGGAAAATTCCATGCTCAGTGAAGTTGGACTGTTGCAGTAAGTGGAGGGGGGAAAAGTGCTGTAACTTAGAGTACAATAATACAGCTTCCTCGACTAAATTTCCTTCTTGAGTGAAGATCGAAGAGGAATCGGGGTCAAATTCTCATCGATTTATTTCCCTTCCTCTGACGTCGTTCCTCCTTCGCTCCGACAATCGCAGCTTAAAGATCTTCTAAAGGAAGCAAGCCAAAGAACTGAGGAAAAGCAAACATAAAGCAAGAAAAATTAAAAATAAAATGATCAGAATCCTTGTTGGCTGGGCACCTGATATGATCGGCGAGTTCCGTCTGGGGGAGCAAAAAAGGCATCGAGTTTTTCCTTGCTTCAGAAGCTAACTCCGTCTAGAAGTAGTCGCAGGATTGAAAGTACCAGGTTGGACTAGGAAACAATAAAAGGTCTAGGGGACCTCCGATGAAACCGTTCAGATTGACTAACTAACTATCCCTCATCTCTTTCACACCGGGGAAATGAAAAGAGAAAAGCAAAGTGACATCACGCGGACAGCCCCCAAGCATCATCTGAGGATGGTCTGACCTCAAGTCTCCTCGTCTCTTGGCCAGTGGAAGTTCTTATTCGAGCAAATTTCACCCCGTCAGTGGTTGTCCAGTCGGGCGTGGTTGGTTCGACATGTCAATCCCAATCATTACCCCAAATTTCCATACTCAATCACGATGAAGATAGAGATGGAGATGATGACTATTATTGAAACTATTTCTTGACCGGACGGACAGAAAAGTCCTAGAAGACGAACAAAACACCTTTCTTCTTGAGCTAACCACCCACCCCGCGCGTCCAATCCATAACTACTTCCTACCTAGACTAGAACATTTTTTTTATAGAGATTGGGATTATTATTGTTATTATTATGATTATGATTACTTTTTTCTTCCCCTTTTCCTTTTGGGAAGAAAGGGAAGAAAGAGAGAATGAGAGAATGAGAGAAGAAAGAACATGAGTACCCAGAATCATCCAAGTTGATTCTTATTCCCTCAGGAGGGTGCGGGTTATTTCATTCACCATCATCATGGCTATCTTTTCCATTTCATTATCTCTTGTAGGGGACTAGAGCTTCCTCGGAAGAATCACCAAATAGGCTTTCTCATACACCCTCATCTGAGAGAGAAAGGAAGACACATCAACCTCCCTTTAGTTCTGGCATTCCAAGCATAGGATCCAACAGCAGAAAATTCCAAGACATAAACAAAATGAGTCCATACTAACAAACGGACTACATATCTGGCTCTATAGAGTCCATGGTCAAGAAGCTGACTGAGGCTGGTTAATGTTATGCCGCGGCTTTCGGTTCCCCGCCAATCCCAGAGTCTCATGCAGTATGCTTATTCATTCGCCTTTTGATTTGTTTTTGCCTCCGCCTTCACATGAAACGGACACAAGGTGGTTGAGACGGAGTCAACACTTGACTCTCCGTGTTCTACCATCGACTGGATTCTATTATTACATTACTCTACTAATACTGTGACGACTACGATTACTATTCTCACACCCCTTTTGGATTCCGATCGTGCCTCTGCCTTCTGATTTGCGGTTCCTGTTATTGAATTAAGTGTCACCCCTCCATCCCACCTTCCCCTCGGCAATCGGATCATGGCCTCCTCATCTGTATCACCGGTCATCGCTGCAGGCGATTCCCAATGTGACGAATCTACAACAGCACAGCATGCTCAACAGACATCAGCGACAGAGGGGAAGGCGCCTATTTCAACAACAATCACAGAGGTTCCTCCCTCCGCAAGCACACCGCAGCCAACCGTTGATGAAGACGATGATGAGTCTGACTTTGACGAATTGGATGGTGAGTGGATATGTACCCATTTCAAATATTCTCATACAAATACATGCATATTGCATCCGTATTAGATCGCTGCGAAAGAAGTTGGGAGATGTTTGCTAATTGAATTTAAACTTGGAACAATAGAGGCTCTTGACAACTTCAAACCCCAGCCCGCGTCTGATGCCCCACCTACCCTCAAGTCCCCCGCACCAGCGCCCGGTCCTGAAGACTTGGATGAAGCCGCCTTCATGAACCAGCTGGAACAAGACATGGCCCGAATGATGAGCCAAGCAGCCCAACAATCCGGCGCTGCAGACGACGATGGCTTCGAAAGTGCCGTCAATCAAGGCGCTGATGCCTTTACAAAGCAATTGGAAGAGAGTGGGATACCCCCAGGCGACTTTCTCAAACAGCTTCTTGCCGACGTGATGGCTGAGGAAGGATTTGGTGGAGAGAATTCCGCCGTGGGAGAAGCGGCAACAGCAGCAACTTCTGTACCAGGTTTATCAGCATCGGGATCGGCTCCAGCAGGAGCCAGGTCTAGTAATGGAGAATCAGCCCCCGAATCATTTAACGATGCGATCCAACGGACCATCAACCGGATGAAGGAGTCCGGGGATAAGGCGACCGCTGCAGCGGAAGAGGATAATACAGATGATCTTGTCGCGCAGTTACTTAAGGCTATTGAGGCTGGCACTGACGGTGCAGGTGACGATGCTGACCTCACTAAAATGTTTATGGGAATGATGGAGCAACTGTCGAATAAAGATATGTTGTATGAGCCAATGAAAGAACTTGACACGAAGTTCGGTCCATGGCTCAAGAAGAACAGGGGTGACGGGAAGGTCTCCCAACAGGATATGGCAAGATATGAGAAGCAAGCCTCTCTTGTCTCTCAGATTGTCACTAAATTTGAGGAGCCAACATACACAGATGAGGATCCAAAGTGCCGGGAGTATGTCTGGGAAAGGATGCAAGAGGTATTTTTTAACACCCTACTATCTGTTCCTCTTTCCCTTTCCTCCGCCATCAGAAAAATTTACCTAAGTGTCGCTCTATGGAATATGCATTTTATAAATCCACAAACTTACAATGTCATGCAGATGCAAGCAGCCGGAAATCCACCGGACGAACTCGTTGCCAACCCCTGGATGGACGATCTCAAGGGTGCCGGACCACCAGGCGCTGGCATGCCCGATTGTCCTCAACAGTAAGATGACTAAAACGCTATGTTGTGAATTTTTCATACTTGATCTCTGGAATTCCTTATTTCATTTTACTTCGACTACATGTAAACTGCTTCTAGTGAAGGAGAAAAAGAGGAATAAAACGAGCCATTCCTTACCTTTCCTTCCTAGTTTCTTCCATTTGCCACCTTTTTTTTTGGCGAAAGACTTGAAGAATTTATTATTTCCCTAACCTGTCCGCCGTTCTATATTATTGGTTTGGCAAACTCCCTGTACATATATACATGTCGATACCCTTATTTGCTACCCGAAATGATTGTTGGATGTCCCTTCTCCTTACGTGTATGCAAGCAGCCACACGACAAAAAAGTCCCCCATATGACCCGTCATGTATGAGAATCACTCGCCTGATCGCCCGCGATCAAACGCCTCCGAAACGCCATAAACTAACCAAGATTATCTATTATCCAATGCCTCCAGGTTCTCTAAGAGAGAAAGACAGAGAGAATAGAAAGTCACCTAAACAATAGAAAGATCCTACTCAAGACATCTCGACATCCTGACTTGGATCTGATGTAGGATTAGGCTCAGCTAGATCCATAAAAATATCATCATACTCTTCGTCGCTAAACGAAGCACCATCTCTCCTATTTTGCTGATGCTGATCGGATGGTGCTATTTGTGTATTCATATAGCCCAACAGTTCTGTCTCTAACTCCTGCTCTTGTTTAAGATATTCATCTAGCGCTTGTAACTCTTCTTCATCTATGCGACCCATAGAAAATAAAAATTAGCCAAAATACAATGAAGAATTAATAAATCACTCGTGGTATAATTAATTAAATTAACAAAACCACTTTAGTGATACCTCACCACAATGGCGAGACGGAGATAAAATTTGGAGGCAAAAATATCAACTTACCATATTGATATTCATCGCCCATCTCTTCCATTTGAGAAGCAATTTCCTCTGCACGCTTCCTCATAATATCTCCCCACATTTTCTGTTCCGCCACATTCTCTAGGAACATCAATTGCTCACCCCGATTCTCGAATCGTCCGTCATCGCGATTCTGCTTGATGCGATTTAAGAAGACATTTCGGCGAACAGCGCGCGCAGATGGAGATGATGAAGTGGTATAGGAGCGCGGAGAGGATCTTTGACCGAGAGGATTGGAGATTTGCGTTGTGTAGCGGTTGGCGTAAGTGGAGGATGTGCGCGAGCGGGAGGATATGGTATTTGTGTTTCTGGGGAGCGGGGTTGGGGAGGTAAGGACCGAGTTGGCTGTGTTTACGTTCATGGTGTTGTTGGTGGAATTGGGAGAGGGGGAGAATGCGAATATCGAGGCATTCTTGCTAGAACTCCGATCGTTCATCTCGGGGGTAGTAGTGGCGGTGGTGGATGTGAAGGAGGAGGACGCAGTTGGTGGTGTTCGGCGCGGGGACAGTGGGGAGGAACGTGCAGGAGTCCAGGGCAGAGGGGCGGGGGGAAATTGTTGTATTGAAGGGAGCGAAGCAAACATGATGGCGGGTAGATTTTTTTTTTGTTTCTTTTCTTGTCCACTATTAAAAAAAAGAGGATCCAGTTCTTTGGTTTGGTGTGGAGTTTCTGGGGTAGTAAGGTGCGGTTGTATTCCACACTACGGACGGAAGCGGTGGCGGCAACGCGTCAGGGCTCTTGTTTCACGGGAGCACAGTGCTTGATGAATTGAATGAGAATGAGATTCAGATCATGAGAGTGACACCGCAAGTCTATTTAAACAGATATAAAGAAAGTGCGATTATGTTAGATAGAGAGGAGGGGGAAATGATAGATTGATAGGTGGCTGGGAATTCTCGATGGTGTTCAAATCGCGTTCGCGTCAAGATACACGGGGTCACGCGTGCCCTAGACTATATTCGGAAATATTACGTTCCTTAGGCTGCAAGCTTTCACTGATCTTGGTGCTGGGCTGCATTATAAACTAAATACATGATCATGATCCCTATGAGGATATTATGGAAGGATAGAATTCGTTTTCTGCTAATATCTCGTATGTTCGTAGGAGCTTGTCTGGATATAATACAAAATAATTGATTTCCAGACCTTGTCCGAAATCAAAGCTCACAGATCACATCATATTCACTATCGTACACCATTGTCGTATACGCTATAGGAGCTGAATTTGTGGTTTCAGAGCCCTGTACTGCTGCCACTGTAGTAGTAGTTGTTGTTGTAGTCGTGGTTGTTGGAATGAACTGGTCACTATTTGAGAGCTGCGTCAAACAAGCATCTAAGGTTGAAAAATATAATCAGACTCATAGCCAATCATGCAAGTACTTAAGCGGCGCATTTTGAGGGAGAGAAAGTGAAAAAATGGAAATAAAAATAAAAGCAAAAATAAATAAACCAAATCGTGGTCAAAGATGAATCCCATACCCATTTGATCTTGGCAGTCTTGTACAGTGAATTTCCTGTTACCATTGCTGTTGGCTTTCTGGATTGGAGCAATTACGAAACCTGATTAGTTCTCTTGATCATAGTTGACTCTTAGGGTGCTATTACAAATTGACACTTATCAAATTGAATCGAGCAGCTTTCAATTCAAGTTAGCTAGGAAACGACTAAGACAATTGAGATAAGGCCTACCTTCGTTGTACAGCCTCATCATAACTCGTCTGACACCTCCAATTAGTACTGATGCATGACGACACCCCGAATATTCCCGTCACAGGTTGGTTGCGTAATCGAGCGCGGAGTAGCCAAAAGGCTGGAGAGACTTACAAAGGTGTCTCCTTGGACGCCATACGGCCTCTCTGGATCATTGGTATCCTTTATCTAAAGTCACGTATCCATATGTTAGCATTGGAAAAAAAGGACATATTTAGAAACTCTAGAGACTAAGAGAATGACGATGGCCAAAACAAAACCCAAAAGGGAGAGCAAGACACAAAATAGCCTACCACAGGAGCAGAGTCTCCCAGGTTACCATTTGAGGACTAACAGACAAGTGTTAGGCCCAATTCTTTCTCAACCATCGTGATGTAATAGAAGTGTCTATCCAATGGGAACCATGAGAAATACAGGATAATTAGCTACTTTGTTAATCAGGTACCTACCCACTCATCTTGATGATCATCATCATCTCCCCACTTTGGATGATTGAACGCAACAGCCGACAAGATCCAAAGATGTGCAAGGAGAAGCACAAACCAGATAGGAGTGTTTGTCATCGTTCCAGGCTCCCTTGGCTAAGCTGCCGTGCCTCCCAAAAAATAAATAAAAATAAGTTTACTACTGTAGTAACTTAGTAGGTAGGTAGGGCCGTACCCGGGTTAGGAATATCGAAAGTTCGAGATTGATTGGCTGAGCGATAGGACTTGAAAAGAACTTTGAAGATGCTTCGAGGATAGATTAGAGTCTTCTTCAGAACCAAAGTTCTTAGGACGATAGGCAGTTAACTAGTTTCGCACGGTTCGGGTGTTTGTGTTCGTGTCCAGCCCTTTCGTGGTCCCGGGAGCAATAATCCGCCCGTGCCTAACGGAGCGGGGAAAAGGGGAACAGCTGAAACTTATCAGGCCCCTGTTGTTTAACTTTAGGGCTTGACGCTGGTATTGTAATGGGATAATCATCCCCTTTTTTATTGATTAACTACATAGATATATTTTGATATATACTACGAGCAGGAGCGACATTAAGGCTTAATGTTTGTTATGCTGGACTATGTTGTCATGTCATTTGTCCAAGTGGCATTGGTTCATTAACAAGAGAGTTTTATTATTATTGTTTAACTCGCACCCTTCACATATATATTTCGTAGTGTTATCTTAGTGCAATCATGTTCATATTTTCTGTCCCAATTAAATACATACATACAATCAAATTAAAGTAGATGTGCTTTTTCCCAACAAGTGATTGGCAAGCAAACCACAGCTGGCAGCTAGGTAATTCCGTCTGGCAAAGAGAATGAAAGGGACAAGACAGAAAATACAAAGTTCACAATAGAGATTCTCGAATGCATTTTGTTTCGAGTGGGGGGGAATCAAAGACAAGTAACCATAAATGCTTTAACAAAATCGCTGTAAGGGAGTGTGTGTGAAATGATCTTCAAGAAGGAATGATAGTGGTCTATTGTGCCAGGTAGATAACAATGCAGGCGGTAAAACTCGATTAAAACGCAAGCATCCAAAAGAAATAGAGAATAAGGAAAGATAGAAGTAAAATAGATCAAATAGTTCCTCACCCCCCAAAGCGCCGATGATAACTGCGTGATAATCGTACAAACTTTACACTTTCGAAAGCGGTAGTTTTCCGGACTTTTTTTCTTTTCTTTTTCCTTTTTTTTTTTTTTTTTTTTTTTTTTTTCACCCAGCGAGCGATTATGTATCTTTCACTGATCATAGCCCAAATCGAAGGGGATGAATCAGAGCAGATGTCAGTATATAAAAACACCCGGGATCAACTGACGATAGTTCTTGGGTTAACTAGAAGGAACATCTCGAGTTCAATTTAGAAGTTCGAGGCAGCGTTGACGGGTCCGGGGTTATGATACTGATCAAGAGTGCTCTTGAATGGTGTACCACCCGCACCAGGGCTGGGGGCTTTCTCCCGGGCCCCAGCACCAACGGCAGTACCACTCATGAGGTCAGCTACATCATCATTCTCTTGGGCGTTGCGCTTGCGAACATGGAGCCTCCAGGCGACTACTGCAATAGCGCCAATCAAGATAGCACCACCCACACCTACGACGACACCGATAATGATCTTCTTCTCCGAGCTAGAGAGACCAGAGTCGCCAGAGCTTCCAGAGCCTCCACTCAGACCAGGAGATTCAGTCGCTCCGCTGGCGTCAGCACTGGTGGTGAAAGTGGTTGGAACAGGGGTGCCACTAATAATAACGGTGCTTGTGATAGTAGTCGCAGTTTGGGTTGTGGATTGAGTGGATTCTGAGGTGCTGGTATCCGAGGAAGACGCTGACGTTGTGGTTGGCCGTCTAGTTGTGGATGTGGTTGTGCTGGTAGGCTCCTCTTCAGTGGCAGTGGTCGTGGTGGTTGTGCTAGGCTCAGCAGTAGTGGTAGTAGCAGTTGTTGTTGGCTCAGTGGTGGTAGAGGAGGAAGTTGTGGTAGTAGTTTCTGGCTCCGTGGATGTGGAAACGGCGGTGGTAGTCGTGGTGGTGGTGGTAGGCTCTGTGACCGCTGTACTGCCTTGACCTGCGGCGATGGCCACAAGTGACAGCGAATACAACACAAGCGAAAGACGCATGGTGGGCTCAAAAAACAGGAAAGTAAAAGGAAATCAAACAAGAAATAAGTGGTGATTGCAAGTCCGGATGTAGAGAAATCGAGGCTTCAAGAGCCGATGAAGCAGAGGTGTTAAGGCAAATCAAGTCTCGCGTAAACCCGACGCTGACCAAAACAATACAATAGAAATCCAGATGGTGTCAGGGGGAGGAAATGGTGGTGAGAATCTCAAAGACGGTAATGCTGACTTAGTTGGGAGATTGAAGGAGGGGTTAACGAGTGACTACCTGATGAAAATCGGGAGTGCAAGATTGTCGAGAAAGAACCGTAAGGAGGGAGTGATAGGAATGAAAAAGGACTGGCAATGATGGATGACTGGGAGAAAATGCGACTGGTTACTCCGGACGGAACACTGCGCACGATCGGGAGCGAGGGGCGCTAGATTCTTGGGGGTTGTGTGTCTTTTTTCTTTCTCCTTTTTTCCCTTTATTTGCGCTTAATCCTTTTTTTTTTTTTTTTTTTCCCTCTTAATTTGCTCTTCCATCCTTACTAACGTCTTTTATTAATTTTATTATTATTATTATTATTTCTTTTTTCTTTCTTTTCCCTCTTGACTGGACTGTAAGTTATTTTGCCCTTGTACCCGACTCGTCTGGGAACACTTCTTGTTCGAGGCGAGACCGACCACCCAATAACCACCAGCGGCGGATCCATTGGTGGGCTCTCTCTAGCGTGGGCACTAGGGGGATGAACCATCCAGTGAGGATACAGCCGGTGAGACACTGTGACCAAAGACCTCCCACCGTCAAAATCCTGACTTGGGCAGTGCCTGTCTGACTCCCTGACCTTTCAGGAGTCACCTACCTGGTACCTCCTTGAATTAATAACCTAGTAGTTACGAAGTAGGTACTCTGTGAGTACACTAGATTAATCAATAGCAACGAGTGATTTGGAACCACATACGTAGCACTACTGCGTTTTCCATCCTAGATAGGTAGTAACAAACCGGACTCCTTTCGGTCCGCCGCCCGAAAAGGTTACTGCCTGATACCTCGGCCTATAGTGGAAGATCTTAACTGAGGATCTGAGAATTTTTGGAACACTTAATCAATTCTGGTACTATTTTAAGGACTGTACCATGGAAGCCGTTGACTGACCCATGCAAATGGCAGCGAAATCACAAACATTTCATCAGGCACTCCAATTATTTTTCAGTATTTGCCTGATGACCCAGTACGATGCTGACTGCTTTATGAATGTGAGGATCCAACCAACATGCGGGTCAGGTACCTGAAGTGGCTTGCCTTAGTCAGATTTTGCTCGCGTGTGTCTCGCTTCAGTTCCGTGTCCTCCGTGTAAAAATTAAAAAAAAAAAAGATCTTGTGAAACAAAGAGCTTCATGGTCGTATATGTTTGCCAGGAGAAAGGAATGGAAGAAATGATGGGTGGATACCCACCACCAAGTGCCACTACCAACCACCACCTGCTTCCGAACTTTCCTGCCAGTTTGGTTCTTTCCACAATTACCCTAACTTTGGGAAGGCGCGCCTCGTAGAAACTACTACGTATGTGTTTGATATATGTATATCCCAATCCATTATTATTGATTGTTTATGAAGGCGAATAAGAGATTATTGATTTCTTACTACTGCCAAACTTAATTCCCTCACTCCATGCCTGCCTAGACTTGGTGGCCATGGTGGTCTAGTATGCTCCTCTTCGACTTGTAGGTAGTTAGTTAACTAGAGGGCTTAGACATATTCTCGAATTGATCGGAAACCCCGGCGATGGATCCGCTGAATGATTGAATTTTTACTGTACTGAGAAGCCTGTCCGTGATCGGCAATTGACAGTTGCGGTCTAGATCTTTCTCAAATTGACGAGCATTTAAAACGTTTCTATGTATCATTTTCTTCAGATGTGCATAAGCATAATGTACTCTGTAGGAACTCTGCATGTTCAACATTTAAAATGTAAAGAGAGGTCCCCCCCCTCTTTCTGCCCACCAATGTCAACAAGTAGGTAGGTACTATTGTGTCACTGTGTTTCATTTTTTGCATCACTAGGCTCGGGCGTATGGGAAGACCATGGAAACCTCTAATCATTTCGCGTGGCATTGTTTCCACTGCCTGTCGGAAATAAAGAAGCGGCGTTATTCAAGTCTAGTTTTTAAGAATAATCTACGTCTAGGTGTCATTTGATTAAAGATTGGGATAGCTCTGAGACACCCATTTCATTTCTATTGATGGTGGCAATGCTTGTCATTTTTAAGTTTGTATTCAGTAAGATTGCGTGTGCTTGCTTGCTTGGCTTGCTGTATGAAAAAAAAAGAAAAAAAATATCATTCAAATACATGATGAATCACACCACGTACTATATACCTACATAGGTAGTTATCAAACATACCCGACCATACCTATGTACATGGTAGAGGTACTTATGATACACCGCTCTGCACGATCTTTTAACCTACCCGGCCTACGTCTGAAGCTAATCCCAAGATCGGGCAGTGAATCAACGTAGCGAGAGGCGGCAGAAGAGTTTTGCAGCACAGACTGCGAGGTGGGTAATCTCCAAATCTAATCTTCTTGGTGGCCAGATAAACATCAATGGCATGGGCTCAACGCAACATATATCGCATAGCCAGCTCCAAAGTAGATGGCTTCTCTTGGTTGTCCGTTTGCATTTAATGCAGAAGGGTGGGATGTAAATTGGGTCACGCGAAAGTGAAAGGGCATTATATTGTCATGAAGTTCCAACTATTGTGTGGTATTACTGGGTTCGAGGACAGTTGCTATGATATTTGCAGCAGCGATCAGAGCTTATTTGGCGGCTTTCCTTTGAACTGATCTTTAACCTCTTCCTTGAAGTATTCAAAAAACTGTTTAACACGGGTGCCTATTAAGATTTAATTATATAATTAGCTCTGTGCCTCACTATGATTATCAGTTCAGATGGATAACAATACTATTGTTATTAATCCTAGTACCGCCCATTTCTTCAGGAGGTAACCCATGTCTGATATGTTGAACTTTCTGATGGACTCGCCCAACCATCCTGTGAAATGTTGGACTTGCTAAAAGCTGTACATGAGGAGATCAGTATTTGAGTATTAACTGAGACGGTGATGCGCGTACCCGAGCTGTTAGCCAAACCTAAATATGGACAGGTAGCTTGTTAGCTAAAGCATGGTCTAGTTAACAAGCATGCGGGGGCTCGTGTATCTTAACATACCTCGAAGGCTCGCAGACCCAAGAACCGGAAAACCATCCTCAAGGCGAAATCAAGAGGTGGCGCAGGTTATTCACGACATAGAAAGTTGCTCAGCGACCAGTCGAAACGGTCGCACGGGCAGGAGAGGTTTCAAAAGCGTTCGTCTGCCCGAATTTCCTCAACGTGGTTTAAAAGGAACACAGGCACTGAAGTTTTTGTCTGTCAAGCATTGAGGAGGTTCGGAACGTGACACGGCGTCAAATCTGCCCAATCACAGACAGAGATACTAACGACTGCCCACCTGCTCGGCATGTCAGTTTGATTATAAGGTTCTGTGGACAGAGCCATTATTATTAATTATCTATTAACTACCGAACTATTTTGAGGTACACATGGTGGTTCATTCTTGTCCTCTACCTGTCTAGGCAGTAAGCCATGGACCAGAAAGTTTGGATTTTTACTCTGGATGCTTTCGGGCTCTCTACTATGGTCATGTGTTAAATTCTTGGGGATCACAATTCCTGCTGATTTGGGACTATTCTCCCTTTAATTACAGATGGTTGCGATTACATCACTGCCCTCCTTTTTGGCTAACTAACCACCCCGATATCTGGCTCGCGATAATCATAATCCCATTATTATCCATTCTTAGCGTGCGGATTTTTGCGGCTTTGATTCATTCCTTTCACCTGGCAACTTCTCTTACTTTGCCCTTGTCTAGAGCCTCGCACCTTCACTACTCCTTTATTTATTCCTTACTCATCTCTGAGGTAGGCTTCTGGTTGATTCTACATCTTACCGTCGTATTTTTTACCATCCTTCATTTCCTCAAAATTCCAGCTTGCTGGCCAACGTGGGGGAATTACATCTACCAGGACTGTCATGTGCTTGAAATAATAAGAATAACTTCCTCCGTAGTAATTTTCTCATCGCTTTGCTCATTTTGTCATCCCGCTTGTCCATTTTTTTTTTTCTAACAAGGCTGTTCTGTTATATTAGCAAGAACTATTCAGCAGGTGGCTTTGCTCCCGTGGGATCTAAAAATCTGGCCAAGCAAATTACGCCGAGGAGCAGCTTCCACAGCTGTCTCGATCTATCCACGCTACAGATATCATCCCTGCCACACCCCCCCAACGGCGCCGCTGTCGATCCGTCTGACGGCTCTGACGTCTCTGAGGGGGAGGTAATAAGTGTCCCAACACCCCGCCCTCTCACCCCCGAAACAGCCAGTTTCCGCAGCGTTTCTCATAAACCGCCGTCGAAAAGAAAGCGAGTCTCAAAAAAGGCGCGCGGCGTCCTGGGCAAGGTGCGTGCCCTACAGAGGATCGCTGCCGCTAAGATGGCTCCCACCATAAAAATCAATACCAACGTCGCGCCCAAGCGTACCCATCCGGATGACAACGAGGGAGGGCATGAACTTCTAGAAGGGCCCGATAATGACGACCATCCTAGCCTAGAGTCAGGAAATACTGAAGATGTTCCTGCCTTTCTTTGCCAGCCAATCCTTGGTTGGTTATGCCTGACTGACTTCTCTCACCCCACCCTACAGTATGGCTAATATTTGTCTTCTTCTTAGCGATCCATAAGAAATTCGAAGATCTAGAGTGGATACAACGAAGACGTATCTCAGAGGGTTTAGAAGCGAATGACCCTGCACATCGCTGGGCGTTGGAGGGCGACCCAGAAGTCAAGGCAAGGAACCGATATGCGAACGTACAGGCATGGGCAAACTCCCGTATCCATCTCCGGGTTCCAGAGGGGGAATGTGATTTTATCAACGCATCACCGATCATACTTAAAGACACAGTTTCCCTGCAGGAGCGGAGGTATATCGCAACCCAGGTAAGCAAGCTAACAATACCTTGCTCTATCGCTATCGCTGATGCAAAGTGTAAAAGGGCCCCAAATTGGACAATATCACACACTTCTGGCACATGGTATTTCATGAGAGCGATGATGTAGGGGTCATTGTCATGCTTACACAAACGGTCGAGGCCGGTCGAGAAAAGTGCTGCCAGTACTTCCCTTTCGACTCTGAGAACCCTACCATGATCCTACGACGTGAAGTCAATGACCTGGTTGTGGACGATATTGACGCCGATGAAGATATTGATGATAATATTGTTGGCCAGGTTGAACTTCTAGAAAGTACATGGAATGCGGAGTCTCGTTCTCAAGTCCGAAAACTGCAGCTCACTCTGGGTTCAGAGTCGAAAATCGTCTGGCACTTTCTCTTTGCAGGCTGGGCTGACTACTCCAAGCCAGTTGGCGAAGACCGAGATGCACTGCTTCAGTTGATCAAATTATCAGGTTCAAAGTGTTCTTTGAAAACCCCAAGAATTGTACACTGCAGTGCCGGAGTAGGCCGGACGGGGACATTTATCGCGCTTGACCATCTCTTGCAAGAACTTGAATCGGGTCAGCTATTCAAGGTGACTGACCCGGACACAGATCCAGTATTTCAGACGGTCGACCAAATGCGCGAACAAAGAATGATGATGGTATATAATGAGATGCAACTCATTTTCATATACGAAGTTTTGCGGGAACAGGCGGAACTGAGGCTTGCGAGGGCTTCCGGGGTTGAGAAACGGAAATCAGAACCTAGATCTGCCAAAATCGCCAAGTTATCTAATGAATTTTCCTACCTCCCGGCCTATAAACCAGAGTTGGAGGCAATTGGAGATCGCCCTGATACCGCCCGGAGGAGTCGTTCCGAAACCCTTGAAGTATCGGAAAACGAATAGACTATCTTCTCACCCTTTGATAGCGATCGATGAAACTTTGCTTCACTCATGGATTCACAGCCACATTAGCATAGGATTTCTTATTTCCGCGCATATAAATTTCTTCTTTTAATGTCCTATCGACTGGCCCTGTGCTCCACTTCTTTGAGTACTTTTTTATGACTAACTATGAGTTCTGATTTGCATAACTTTCAAGGTTTTGTGCGTTTTTTGAGTGACCTTGCATATCGTTTGATTATGATTGTACATGACATCCTTGTTGTTTTTCCTATTTCTTTTCTTGCCCTCTGTTGCTCCAGATGTCCTTTTGCGTCCGTTATTCTCTAGTGGCTCGGGCATCTTTTACACTGTGCGCTCTGGATCCTAGATTCTTGTTTCTTACATGTCGTTTCCTTACCTAGTTTTGCCCCTTCTAGCATTAGAACTGGTGTACCATATTTGGCTTCAAATTTGTGGTGGAATAAGCGACATATTCACGCACATATCAGTATAACTGCCCAAACGCACTTTAGACAAGGACAAGGTTAGTTTGAAGCTAAATAGCTCTCTCTCTCTCTCTCCCCCTTAAATCTTGGTGCCTGATTTTGGTCTTGTCCGTCCTGACAAAGGATAAAGGGAGGGAAAAGAGAGAAAAAGAAACTCCTTGATAGACCCTATTTACACCCCAGAAACCAGTTTACATGTAGAATTGACCAGATGCACGCCTTGAAATAAGAAGGAGAATCACCAGAAATTCTGAAAGTAAGACCATTCCATATTAAGACTTTCTCCGTAGAGTGGCCCCCCCTTTTGGTGGAGAGTTGGAAGGGGATTAGAAAATTGGGAAGGAAAAGAATAGAAAAGTAAGGAAATCATCACTTGAACATGTCATGAGAAAAGTCATGGTAACATCAAACTAGCATATCTGATCAACAATCACAGAAGGGTGGCTTCTTCTCTTATTTCAGAACAAACCAGAAAAGAATCAAAACTAGAGAAAGCTTTCTCTTGTCTGTTTTTATGCTTTCGTCCGAGGAAGGAGAGTTCCCAATTTGCTTTTTGTTTCCCCCCAATATGACAATGTGTTATAAGAGTTGGGTCTGAGGAGAGACCCCCCAGGGGGGGGGGAGGCCCCCAGGGGGGGGGGAGGGAGGGAAGGGAAAAAAGTCACAGGAAGGTGGGAGGGAAAGGGGAGGCAAGGAAAAAAAAAGATAAGGGCCAAAAAAAGAAATATATTTAAGTTAATCGCTCCGTTTTCCGCTCTCATACGAACCGCCCTTCTGCTCTTCCCGATTATTAGTGTCTGCAGCGGTTGTTCCGGTAAGGATACTCGGATCGTCACCGTCCTCGGTGTCCCAATTATCAATGGCATTTTCGTCCCAGTTATCGACCTCTTGCTCTAATGTTGTAACACCAGATTCCTGGGGGCCGAGCCCGCCTTCTCCCTCCTCGCTCTCGCGACTACCGGTGCCCATACCCAGCTCGACGTCATCCGGTCCTCCATCACCCAGAGGACCGAAGCGGGCTTTCCGGCGCCGTTCTAGCATCCGTCGGTGATACCAGCTACAAAGGCCGACGGCTCCGAGACTACCGACAATGTTGGCGAGGAGGTCCAAGGGATCGAACGAGCGATCATTCGGCAGGAGGCCTTGGACAATCTCGGACCCGATACCAAGGACGAGGGTGCAGAAAACGAGGGTTAGGTGGAGGGTCCGCCGGCGTGTGGTGTCTGGAATCCAGTAGAAGGCGATGGTGAGGAGGAAGAAGGTGACGACATGGAGGAGCTTGTCACTTTGTTGCAGGTGGACCGATACGGGGGAATCATTGTGAGGGAGGAGACCGATATAGGCGGCTAATAGGAGGAGGAAGACAAAGGCAGCTGTTTAGAAAGATATTTGTTAGTATAGGATTGCAAAAAAAAAAGGAAAGACAAGGTAGCTGGATAGAGCTGGCGCTGCGGCGTGTATAGATTTCAATTGGAAACCCAATCCAAAACAAGAAAAAAGGAAGGCAAGAGAGAGAAAAGAAAAGAAAAAGAAACAAAGAGGACTAGGAAAAGGAAAACTTACCCGCAAAAGGATAGCGGATTCGCATTGTGGAAGACCAACAAGAACTCAGATTATTACTCTCTTGATAGAGGGAGAAAGAAATTTGTTAATGATGGGAGGCTGAGTGTTTTCTCACGTCATGTGAAGGTATAGCCAGTTATAGATACTGCTGTGTTAGTATGTACTGGTACAGGAATAATACTGTATAACTGACAATAGATAGAGAGGGCAATGACAGAGGAGCCAAACAATAGCTATTCATCCTATTAATGGGAAGAGTTAATAATGTTAATTATTATTCTTACTCTTATTATTTAAATATTTCCTCACATTAAAGGAGATAGATATCCTATTTTCTTCTCTCTTCCTGTGTTCCTGGGTTTCATCACAAAACTGCACCATTGGTCTAAAACTGCGGCCACCGAACTCTCGCTCACGCTTGACCTGACTTCACCTCATCCGTCTGCGCAGAGAACCTTGTACAGAGATCGGTTTCTTTGCCATCCGAATCCCCGCCTGGTCCATCACTTTGGGCTCTGGAAACATCGTCTCTCGTTTCCTTGCATGTCCTGCTTTTTCTCTATGTATTTTTTTCCTGTCCAAACCCCCTCGTTGTTCCCTCTCCGAACTCGATCCTAAGCGTGGAGAAACGAGCCCCCTCGCCCGCCCCAGAACCGGGGTTTTGGAGCGAGCATGTCGCTCGGACACCACCACGCCTGGCTCCCTCCAGGCCATCTGCGACCTCCCGACGATCTACTTGATGCGCGGTCTGTCAATGGCTACTCGAAATCATTTTCTGGTCCTAGGACGCCGCAGATGCGCGCTTCGGCCGACGCCGACGGGTCTCACGCGGGCAACTTGATATCGGACGCTGATACCGCCGCTGAGGAGGATCCACGCATTGCCTTGTTTCGGGACCTTTACAACCGCAGTGAGGCGAAAATAAATGGTCTATTTTCGGGGGAAAAAGCGACCGGGAACACTGTCAGGGCCGTGGTCGCGGACTCTAATGAGCCTGAGGCTTCTAAACCTCAGCGCGCCGATGACTCGAGACCTCCCCCGGCGCCCCCCAAGAAACCGGCAAGAAAGCTAGATGACGATGACTATGATGACTACGACGATGACGACGATGACGACGACGCGGATGCCGCGACGCCTCCGAAGTCCAAGGTCCTCGCGCCCTCCCGCCAACCCAGCGGTCTCCCCTCCCCCAGTCATCCTCCTGGCAGCGGGTCGATCTACGGAGTAGCGGAAGCTTCGAAGGAAGTCAAGAAGGAGACGCTTGAGGATATTAGGAAGAAACTGGAGGAAGACAAGAAAGCGACCGAGGAGGCAGCCAAGAGAAGCTTTAATACTCTTTTCTACACATTAGAGAATGACAGAGATGCAATGCTAGACCAGCAACGCCTAGAAGAATCTGAACGACAAGTTGAAGCCGAAATGTCTGGCCAAGCAAATGGTAGCAGCAATCCAACTTCTAGTCCAAATGGCTATGGCTCGCTGAGCAACGCGAACTTGGGCGCGTCAAGCTTGACCTTGAAAAATCTTATCGCAAGAATTGACATGAAGCGCACAATGGTCCAGGCCTCTGATGCGGAGTTGCGGAGCTTGATGAGTGAGGTCCGCAAGAATCGCAGCAAGTGGGCCAGTGAGGATAAGATTGGCCAGGAAGAGCTCTATGAATCGGCAGAGAAGGTTCTTAGTGAACTTAAGGCAATGACAGAACATTCAAGTGCCTTCTTGACCAGAGTCAATAAGCGGGATGCACCCGATTATCATACAAGTGAGTAATGTGCTATCTTTCAAGCAGTTGCTGCAGAGATCCATCTTTGGCGAGCGTACTAATTTTCCGGTAATAGTCATTAGACAGCCCATGGATCTCGGATCGATGACCAAAAAGCTGAAGGCACTTCAGTACAAATCAAAACAAGAGTTTGTCAACGATCTGAATTTGATCTGGGACAATTGCTTTAGATATAATACAAACCCGGACCACTTTCTGCGGAAGCATGCAATGTATATGAAAAAGGAAACCGAAAAGCTTGTTCCACTTATCCCCGACATCGTCATCAGAGATCGCGCGGAGGTTGAGGCAGAAGAACGCAGGCTTCAGCTGGCAGAAATGGATGGCGCGGAGGAGAGCGATGATGAGCCCATTATGTCGTCCAGAGGTAGAAAAGCTCCCGGAAAGTCTTCCAAAAAAGGTGCTGCTCCAGTTCGTAATACGCCCAGTGGATCTGAACCTCCCGCAAGTTCAGCTTCCCAACCGCCTGGGCGCTCTGACTCCGATCTCCCTATGGAAGGTATCCAAAATGGATTCGCAACGCCACCGCCTGGCGGTACACAAACTCCATCCGACCCTGCTGGTGTTGGTGCTGGTGTATCTGGAAGCAATGGCGATTCAATGGAGATTGATGGCCTCGTGCAACCGAACACCGCGCTCAGCGCCCTGGCCGCACCGGGCATAGAACTTGCTGATCCGGAATACAAGGTTTGGAAGCAAGTTACTAAGAAAGATAGAGCTCTTATCGCTGCAGAGCGTCATCGACTGTTCAAAGGAGATAAGCTCAACGCAGATGAACCCGCTTTGCTCAGGACGAAGGCCGGCATGAGGAGATGGCTGCGAAATCAGAAACAGACAAGTACAGAGGGTGAAAAAGTGAATGAATCGAACTCACAATCTATAGGACCCGCTGCTGGGGAGACACTGGCAGAAGGTATTGAGGTTGAGGAGGATAAAGTCATACCTGACTATTACGATGTCATGTCTGGTGTTCCTGATCTTCCCACGCAATTACTTTGGAAAGAAGATTCTGAAGGGAATATCGTGGACCCGTCAGAGGAATTTCTAAGGGTCCTGCCTAAAGGATTATTCACGCAACCAGATAGTAAACTTTCTCGAAAAATGGATGCGAATATGCGGCAGATGCAAGAAACAAGAAAGATTTGCTCAAAAATCGGTATTGTGAAGCAAATGCAGTTACAATCTCAGGTTTGTCCTTTATGACTTACAGATCCATCGGGATAAATGATTGACTTCTTGCAGATGTATCAGAACCAGTTCCAAAAGTATCAGCCCGAACCATTCGTTGAACAAGACATCCAACCCCATGTCATGAATGATGAAGGACCTGTGATTGCCCCTTGGGTTTGCAAGGCCGCATTGCAGCGGTCAGTTGCTAAGATCTTCTATCACACTGGATTCGAGGAATATCAGCCGTCAGCTCTTGATGCCGTTACCGATATGGCCTCCGACTTTTTCCAGAAGATTGGCGAAACTTTGAAGTCCTACATGGAGTCTCCTAAAGTCCCTCATCATGAATTGTCGGAAAACACTCCAGCGCCTCAGTGGAGGCGTGCCTATACTGAACCAGAGATGGTCCTCCATACACTGTCCTCTGTTGGTATTGACGTTGAGTGTCTTGAGTCGTACATCAAAGACGACGTAGACCGACTTCACACAAAGCTTACGACGGCCCATGACCGATTGCGGTCACTACTTTCTGAGCTTTTGCGACCTGCTCTTGCAGACGGGGGTGAAGACGGTTCTAATCATTTCCAAGATGGTAGTGAGCAGTTTATTGGTGGCGACTTTGCAGAAGACATTGACGAAGATTTTTTCGGTTTCAAGGAGCTTGGGCTCGACAGAGAATTTGGTCTGGCTACCCTCAGCGTCCCGCTGCATCTTCTTCAGAACAGGATGTACAACGCCGCACAGGCTCAAAATACAAAGTAGGTCAAATTCTACGTTCGAGCAGAGGATTTTATACTAACCATCCATTGATATACAGTGCCTCGCAAACTCCGACTCTTTTCCCCGTTCCTCCCACATATCCACGCATCACGACCGAGAATGTGGTGTCGCAAATCGGCCTGGTGCAAGGATTTTTCAATTCCAAATTACAAGCACATAATAACGAGCCGCTAGTGGAAGATCTTGAGTTACCGCCAAAGCAGCGACCGATGGCTACTCGACCTCGTCTACCTGCCTCTGGCAAGATTCCACCACCTACAGGCCTTCCAGGGCTGACATCAAGCCCGCAAAAGCGACCCCTACCACCAACAGTCTCCGGATTAAATACTGCCAAGAGCGGGAATACAGAGCCCAGTAAGAAAAAGCTCAAGAAAAACAGTGGAATAGCCGTAGGTGTCGCTGAACCAGCCGGGGAAGATGAAGCTGCTACCGGCGCTGATGGTGCAACGGCGTCAAACCAAGTCTCAGCAAACACGAAAACCAACGCTGGCGATGAGGGTTCTGCTATGTCGACGACCGATTTGAGCAACAGTGGTACTAAAAGTGGGGTAGAGATCTCAGCGGTGTCAGAGGCTCCAGGTGCTGAAAGCAATGTACCCGAGACTACCGACCAAAATAAAGATAACGACAGTACCGTACCTTTGACGAATGGGTCTGTGAAAGATGCGTCATGATGTATGATCACGATGGGCCATCTGGTAGTTGAGATTCTTCAGTCTTGGTTGAGTGGAGACTGATGCTTCATGAATCTCGATACCTTGAAGCTGGCTATTTTCATTTCATTCTATTCTTGTTGGAATTATGCTTTTTCCGCCTTTTCCAGTACGCTTTTCAATTCTCATAAACTGGCCTGGGTATCGATGTCTTTTTATTTTTAAGCTTGTTTTACCTTTCCCTTCTTTTCTCTCACCCCTCCTCTTTCCTTTTTTACCCCTGCAATAGTTTCTTTTCTCAGTTGAAGAATATCATCTTCAAATTTCATTTCCATTTCATTTAACCATATTTTATCTTCCTCTTTTATTGTTTTTTCTTTTTGAAGCAATCTCCCTCTAGACTCGAGCGTGCTACGTACTCCAAATCTTCTGGACAAAAGGGTAAAGGCTGGTTCACCTTTCAAAGTCCGGACTAGCGGATCCAAGCGCCAAGGAGACTTCAAGGGAGATGCCATTAAAAACTGACAGCCCTGGAATTTTTTGTCTTCTTTTTTCTTTTTCTTTTACCACAGTGACTTTGCATTGAAATGATGAGGACTTGGATGAAGGCTTTGTTAAGGTACGGCGGCATTCTATCATATGAGCATCGATTCCTCCTTCCCTTTCTCCTGCTTACGATACATCATCATTATTATGTTCTGTTTACTCTTTTTATCCTTCTATATCTTCTATCTTCCATGCACTCATATTCAGCATCGGAAAGAAGTACAACATAGAAGGAAGTGGCAAAGGTCACAAAGAGGGAAACAGCAACATGGCATGATTTGAGGAGGAGCACTTTTAATTTTCATCATTCTTCTTCTTTTTGTTTTACTTACACCCTTACCCCCATTTCCCTCTCCCATTTAGCTGGTCCTAATCATATCTTCTTTCTTCCCGTTCTTCATCTCTATGATTCATCCACCCAAGACCTGACTACTACCTCGTCAGGGTAACACAAAATAGGAGGGAACCCCCACGCGATTTTCCTCATCTAATATACCTACATCCACCACCCCTTCACCTGCCATCGAGCACCGACTATAGTTTTCCTTGTCTTGTGTTACCTTTATCCGGGCTATTCTATGAGATCACGAGTTTCTTGGTGGAATGACCCGTGCTTAATCCCGCCCTCCTATCCCCATTTAAAGATTTGTTTGTTTCCTTAGATATTGTTTCAAATGAAGGACCCTATCTACGGAGGACGGATTAACCCCTAACTTGTTTCTATTCTATCTATTTTCTTCTGCCCTCACCTTTGTTTTTACACATTCTGTCTGTTTCCATAGGCGCCTCCGCATTGATGTATAATTTCCAAGTGTTTTTTTACCCCCAGAACAGCAAGACAATAATCGTACATAGCGTATCGCTCAAAATGGAGACTCGAAGAGTATTGTTATGCTTGATTAATATGTAAATTGAATATGTGAAGATGCGACATCGGACTTTGATTTAGAAAGATATACGTTAGGCTAATTAGGTATAACTACACATGTCTCTATTTTCAAAGTCATGAAACTTAGGTATTTCATTGAGAAGTGAATCTTAAGATACAAGCTGATATTCTGAATATGTAAGAGCATTGTAACCTTGATCATCCGGTTCCGAAGGACCTTCAGATCAGTTCACATAGCCCATAGTCAATCTGAACAACAAAATGCTCAAAAGAAACATGCTATCCACGACTATTTAGGCCATAGAAGAAATTGAAATGAGTAGCAAAGGGAATACAAGGAGAGAAGAAGTGTTGTGGGCTTCCAGCTGCTGTGTTAGACATAGTTAGGAAGGATAGCCAGGAATCAAAGCTAATGACCCGATGGCATTCGAAGGCATTTAAATATACCACATGCCAAAGGGCAAGCGGTTAGAAGTACCATGAATTGGCAAAAGTCGAGGGTCGACAGGCCTATTCTTAGGTTTGGGGTTCGTAAGTTTTACTTCAGGTCCACTCTGTGGTCCCGAGCTCGCGGGTACGTCCTCATGATGGCGGGCACGATTTGCAATTAAATGCGCGTAATAAACTGCGGGGACTGCATTTTTCTCATATTAGCAAGTGCATCATTGATTAAAGGATATTCACAGTCTTACAGAGAGAAACAGAAGTAGTCGAGCGCATGTATTGGTAACAGTGGTCGTACACCATATTCTCAAGCTCTTGGGGGCGGTGCTTGATTTGGTCCAAAATCACATGGTAATGGACTGGACGAGAAGTTCCCTGGAGGGCAATATGAGAGTAAAGCAGGAAATCCCAGTCATGTGGACTTGTAACATCCTTCTCAATCAGGGTGCCAGGCAATGGGTTACCGTTCTTATCGGCAGAATTGCGGTCACCTGGTTTGGGGAAAGCACGCAAGTGATGTCTCTTGTTGGCGATAACAACAGTAAACTTTCCCTTCCATTGATCCTGGGTAAGTTTCATGAAAATGGACTTCATATCAAAAACCTCTTGCTGGAGGACATGCTCAAATTGTCCAGTTGAAACACCATCACGGAAGTAATACACATGCTCGGGAGCACGGCCTTGTCCCACGGTAGCCATCCACTCGCGAACAAGAGGTGTAAGCATGATCTCAATGTTAGCGCGAGCTATGATCTCTGCACGATCCCCATTGGCTTCGCAAGCTCCCCAATAGCGGCCTCCAAAGGTGTCCATACAAACAGACATAGCAGCCATCGAAGGGGACCAAACTCCCATGGTGGGATGGGTCACGTCGGCTCCAATAACCATAGTGTTCGGTCTGAGAGCTGCTTCGCTCACCTTGGGAACAACGCGGGCGGTCGTGCCTCCAAGTTTTGCGTTGACTTTAATAAGCACATTCGAGATATATTGTGGGTTGGCCTTTACCACATGGGCAGCCTGAAGGCACTGAGAAGGGACGCCCCAACGACAGTCGCACGATTTTTTGATACGACTGTAAGTGAACGAGTTCTTGTCAGGGACAATAACAAGAAGCAGCTGAGGGTCTTTCTGAAATTTCATCCCAGTCGAGTTGTAAAGTCTTTTAATCGCGTCGCCGATATCTTCTTTCAATTCAACGACAAGCGGACGACCAACAATAGTACCTCCATGTCCAGTGTAAGTCTTCATAAACCCGTCAACAAATGCCTCCACTTGGGTTTTGTTGATAACGTTACGCTTTCCAGGGAAATAACCAATTCCCCAGCAGTCAAGCGGTTTCTTGTTAGCTTGGTAAAATTTCTTGCCTCGAAGATCCCAGCGGCCACTTGTGCCTGGGTTATGACGCTGGTTCGCCCCGAACTGCAGGTCAGGAGCTGGAAGAAGGCGAGCCTTAGTCCGAATCATCCTTTGGTCAACCTGGACCCCAAATGTCTGAAGAACAGGATCGCTATCATGATCCAGCATCTTTTTTGAATTCAAGACTGAGTTCAAACGATCCGCCGGTCGTGCTGCGGCATAGCGAATCATTTGCGCAGTCTGGAACTCATTGAGTTTCCAGAGATAACGATGGAGTCCGTGAATGGTCAAGACTTCCATAGGGTACAAGACACCTTTCTTGGTCATCTCAACCATAGGAAGCTCCCAGTAGGTAAGAGTGAGGTTATACTTCTTCTTAAAGTATGCCTCAACACTGATCCTATTCACCTGGCCCGTAGCTTTGTCTTTAATGTCGAGCATATATTTCCTCGCGTTGCAGTTGACGAGGCCCTTGACGATAAAATCGGTACCAAGAACAGGACATCCACGGTAGTGTGGTTGGACCTGAAGCTTCCTCAGGCGGCGATGCACCTCGTAGAAACCATTCGATTCGGTGATACCCCCATGACCATCAGCAATGGGCTTTAGAAGATGCATCAAATGCTGGTGGTCACGACAGTCAAGAACCGCCATCGCGGCACCCACAAATGAAGTACGTGCCCAGAAGCAAGAGTTGGAAACATCTATGTTGACGATAAGTCCACGACTCTGAAAAGTTGGTTAGCATAAGTTAGATAACATCTATGAAGAAAAGGTGCCTCTTACAATAGCTGGTCTAATAGCCTGGTAAACGCCTTTAAAGGCCAAGACACCGTTGCCAAGGTCTTTGTTTTCTCCCTGAGGGTCGAAGAAAGAACGGCGAAGGGCAAGGAATTTCCCGCTGGGGTATTCGCGCAAGACATGGTCCAAGAAATCTATAGTGGTTAAAAATCAAGGCAATGCTTCCAAATTTATCAAGAAAACACTTACTAAGAGCTTCCAAAACAGCCTCCTGCATCGAAGTTTTGCCCTGGAGCCAGGCTTGCAAGACAGAAAGATTGACGACTCGAGTGGGCCGAACAACTAGGCGAAACACGTTAGGCGTTTTGCCAGTAGGACGGCCCTGCTCTTCGTCAAGGTCGACCATAACATTGAGGCCGTTCGGATAGTTCGTCACAGACCTATATTAGGTTAGTGTTGGTGTTCAACATTGATAGGTTGCCAACATACCAAGCAAGCTTTTGTCCATCGAAGATGATCTGACGAAGGGCAGACTTGCGAGCTTTCGAATTCCAAACTTTCTTGATAACGACACTTTTTTCCACGCCATTTCCGATGTTTACCTAGATTGTCATCATTAGATACTCGATAAGAAGATAATAAAGCTATTTAGAATTCGGGGTACTCACATCATATTGGTATACGTTTTTGGTAGGAAATTTGACGATGGGGAAAGCATTCATCTGAACCTCAATTTCTTTGCCTGTAGGATTGAAACCAGGACGAGGAACATTCTCCACTGGCACCGAGTACTTTACCAATTCGTCAGAAGTGCGAACACGAAGGTGGCGGAGCCCACCAGTGAGCTTGTCAATTTGCTCAAGGTTCTCCATGGTAATGAAGATCAAAAGCAAAGGGGGGGTTAAGAAGTGCGAGGTGTTGCTATGTGGAAAGAGAGACACGAAAATTGAGAGTCAAAGGGTATGAGAGGAAAGAGGAAAAAGCAGTGGGGTCAGAGAAGAAACAGGAGTTTATATAGTAAAGGTATTCTTGCAGTCAATAGTATGTTGTGAAGTGTCTTGGACACTTCAAACTGCAGTGAAGTCAAATTCTTAATGTCGGTTGCTTGCATCAATGGTACTTGTGAATATCCAAATCATATGCAATTGCTGTTTGATTAAGCACTAAAGGTGAATGAAGTAAGGCAAGTGAATGGTAATGGGTAGTGAAACACTTGAGAGAATATAGGGAGTTGGAGGGTGGTGGAATATGAGGGGAATACAAAAATATTTAGTGAATAATACAAGTCCTAGGTGAGTAATCAAGAAGTTGAAGAGCTCGAATAGCTAGGCATTATCTTTTGGCATTTTCAGGTAAAAAGAGCAACAAACTCACTAAATGGTTGATTCCAAATGCTCCCAAAGGAAGGTCAATATTCTTGCACATATCAGTTTTAAGCTTGGGGGTATCCAATGCTGGATCCTCAGCTGATCCAGTGCCTGGCCTAGCCATCATGGATATCGGTCTAAGACAAGATTGCAATAAACTTTGACCAAACTGCGAGCGATTAAAAGAGTGGAGGGGGTGGTTATGAAGGATTCAAGGTAAGAAAGGAAGAAGACTCTGCTCGTCGACAGCACAAGGATGAGACTCAGGGAAAGAGATAACAGATAAGGTTTCTTGATGAAGGGAGAGATTACCTAGAAGGATGACAAGGCTTGGGGAGGAAGAGATGGAGGAAGATGAGGGAGGAAGATGAGGGAGGAAGATGAGGGAGGAAGAGAAGAAGAAGAGGAGTCAAAAAGGCTACAGGGTAAGTGCCCTTGCCGGTCCCGGCCCCGGCCCCGTTGTTGTGGTGTCAGGTGTCAAGTAAGGCGAGGTGACAGGACAAGTGAGGTGAGATGAGAGGATAAGTGTGGCAAGGAAGGCCAAAATGAACACCCTGCTTTGGGATATTACCTATGATACCTACAATTGCGGGGATGACGAGGAAGAATATAGAATGAGGGATAGGAAAGCTACATAGGGTAGGAAAGAGAGGGCATAGAGAGAGATTATTTATTGTTTATATCACGACAACGTTACATTTATGGGAAGTATGAGGGCCTGAGAGGCGAAAAACGTATCTTTTAATAGGTTCGAAGCAGCGATATTGACAAAGGTCGACCGATACACAAGTTCAATGGATTGTGTTCCAAAATGATCACATTTTTTTTAATGCTAACTTATCTTGAAATCAATAGGTGTCTTACCTTTTGGCCGGCTTTGCGGCACGTCTCGTACTCAAGAATCTTCATAAACCACATATTCACTGCCTACTTCAAATGGGCGAAACCAGATTTGCGTTTCTTGAACGAGGTACGAAGAAGGTGCAGGGGACACAATGGTTGTCGGGAGCTTCTCCAAGGTTCAGACACAAAGTCAAATACTTGGCTTTTATGTGTATATGTATGCTTCTAATGAATGACCTTCGTTAGCACTCATGCCACATATGAAGTAAGCCTAGAGGCCAAAGGTATGAAACCCCGTATTTCTATTACTCTGGGCGGAGATGGTGCTAGGAAACCGTGCAGTCACTATCGACATCTATATTGAATATCTCAACGGTAAGTGGCAAGCAGGGTTCAAATTCTTCAGGTAAAGCAAAAATCAAGGTAGGTAGAAGCAGATAAGCTAATTATGAGTCCTATCCCTAGTTTTAGTTAATTACTGAAAGCATTATTAATTGCTGAAGTAAATGAAAAAATAAAATAAATAAATAAAGCCTATATACCTAGCCGCAAATTCAGAGAATGTTCTCAGATTATCTTTAATCCTAGTATATTCTTGATCCCAAATTATCAAGGTAATTACGCTCAGGTTGTACAGTACAATAAAGGTTAATTTTGAATGACTTGGCAAATATATGCGTCGCCTTAATTTCAAAACACTTTATAACAATATTGACCTTTAGTTCTTTCCATGTTTTTTGACACATAAAGATCGAGGAAAGGTACATGTACAGTCCACATACTACATCAGTATTAATCATCCCTCTTGATTTATTCTCTAATAAACATTGAAACCAGAGTAGTTTCCTCAGAACAGTTCAAATTGATGGAGATTACTGAAGGCTAAGAGTAAGACTAGAATGGAAAAGAAGAAATCTAAGGAATGTTGCTCTCAGCAAAATATGTAGATAAGAGAGAAAGCTTCTGTTGATCGACTGCGATGCCTATCATTCTCTTCTGGTATCTTAGAGCTCCAGACTGTACAAGCGGCAGATAATATAACCATCCAAAACAAGGCAATAGTGAAACCTGATATCAGACCCCATTCGTAAAAATTGATTTTTTTTTCATAATTGACCTGCCAAAAAAAAAGGTGGAACGCCGGCTCATCGATGCAAGGAACATTGATTAGACTGTACACTCCAAAACCATGCCGGCTTAGTGGGATAGGGCCAATTTATAGCAAAAGAAAACAAGAATGCAATACGTCCGTGATCCAGGGGGATTTTTTTTGGAGCTCCCCTGAAGCAAGTAACAGGAGGAATCTACCCCGGGGTATTTTATGAGCGGTAGACACCTGGTGATAGAATTAAAATGTTAGTCAAACTAGGTATCCCCATCATATCAAGTCAAAATGAATAATGGAAGAATAGAGAAAATTAATAGTCATACCTGAAAAAGATTGTCCGCCTATGGTAGGTTGGCCTGTCCCAAGGCCACGCACTGACTGCGGTAAAGGTATCTGTGAAATCGAAGCTGGCATGTCTATGCGACGAATAAGGTCAACTAATTTCTCTGCAGAAAATCTTCCAGCATTGTATGTTGATGCTGGAGGAATGATACTCAAGAGATAAACAATTTCTCGAGGCAATGGGGCTGGAGAGCCCTGGGGTCGGAATTGGGAGGCCATCTGGCTGGTCGGTGTCTGCTGGGTGCGTTTCTGTTGGTCCAATTGCCGCCTTTGGGTTGTCTTCAGGGGAGATTCTGCCCGGGCTAGTTTGCGTGGGCGTATCGTATCATCATCAAAGTCCTCCAGCGGTCGCTTCGGTGAGTTTGTAACCGAGGGTTCTTGATACCTTGAAGTAGGCGTACCGTGTCGAGACACTACTTGTTCTGCGGTGTATGTTGTTTTCGGCCTGGTCTGCGATGGGGAAATAATTGGCCGGACTGTTGTGGGATCAAAAGCTGGAGTAGAGTATCGGTGGGCGAACTGCTCTAGCGTCGGGTCGTCGGGGAATAACTCGCGCATACGGTTCTCAAGATTTATGACCTGAACGAGATCCCCATACCGTGACTCGTACTCGTGGAGAAACGCAAATATCGGTTTAGTCTTGTGCACATTCTCGGGATTGGAAGCGAGTTTCCGCACTGTCATTTCGAATACTGCGCGCGCATCTAATGGAAACGATTAAAAATTGATTCTCTCTGGCTTTGGGATTTGCGGGATCGGCTTACTCGTGATATCATTTATATCAATCAGGTGCTTCAAATACTCGAGCGCAAAATTCTCGTCATCAGGAAATAGTTTAGCGCCCCGTTCAAAAATCTTTGTCGCTGCAGGGTCTTTATAACAATGATACTCGATTAAAGCACTAGCAATGTAGACATCGCTAGTGATACGACCTCTCTTGCGAGCATCAGCGAAAACCTGCCTCGACCCAGGCATCTCACCCGGTTTACCCTTCCCTTGAATGCGACGCATTGCTCTCATGAGCGCAATCCATGCAAACGAAATAGTTCTAGAGAGGATACCTATTTGAATGGCATGTGCGTTTCGAACAGCTTCGATCTGGGCATTTTTGATTGATTCTCTTGCCTTTGACTCACTTTGATCTTCATCGTCGTCTTCATCCCGTGTTAGTTGTTTGTCAGCATTCATTTTTGCGAATGTTTCTTCGAGACGGGCGACATCCTGGGACTCGCGTAGGCGTGCTTTGGAAATCAAGTCGTAAAGATTATCTAGAAGCTTGTCGTAAGGCTCTCTCACCTTGCTTCCTCGTTTAATAGGGTCTTGTTCAGACTCTGAAGTGATCTCCAACCGATCAGCACGTTTAAAAGAAAGCAAGCAGCTTTCTGGATTAGCATCTATTCCGTTCTTTAAAAATTCATTTCCTTCCGTCTCCATGTCATTTAGGAAGCAAAATTCGGCTGCTTCAAACCAAATTTCTGGGAGGAACCTAAGAGCCATGAGAGCTTGTTTATAAACGTAAACCACACGAGTTTTGAAAGCAGATTGATCTTCTTCCTTGAGAACAAGAGGATCTCCCTTTTCCCATTTAATCCAACGTTTCCAGATCTCAACTTGTTGTAGATACTCAAGATCACCTTCTGAGCCCGGAACAGGTGGCAGCCTAGGCAGCGTTGTCCGACTCAGGTCCCGGGTGATGTTCTGCAATTCTGTAAATGAACTTCGAGCAGTCATATATGCAGGGGATTGTTCTTGAAGGAATTTACGACCCTATAAAGTAGATAAGAATATGATTAATAAGCCGCAGAGCTGAATCCTGGTGGGTAATGTGATTTACCGTTAGTTTGTTTAAACCCATCTCAAACTGATCATACTCCTTCCAGAGAGTATTGACAACCTGCGTTGGAACACAGATAGCTTTTTGGTAAGCTTTCCGCAATAGATCCATCTTTTGCTGGTCCTGCCACCCAGAACCTCCAACATTTCCTGGTCCGGAGCGGATGAACTGGACGTAGTCGGTCCAGATTGGACCAGAATCTTTATCCACGCCAACATATTGAAGCGCAAGGTCATAAGCGGAGGAGATAATCCTCCTTGATTGACCAGTAGTGTCTGTTGTCAATGGATTACGGCGCCGAACGTAGTCAAGGTATACTGTCCAGAGTTGGACAGCAGGTATCGTGAGAAGAGTCCTGTTAAAAATCTGTTCAAGGCGGAACAATTCGTTGATTTCAGACTCCATACTCGCGTATGCCACCCACACTTCAGCCTAAGATTGATGAGTCTATGAAGACTTCACTAGAGGGCAGATGTAGGACACTTACAGAAAAGGGAAACACCTGAAGGAACCTTTCGTATACGTCACGAGCGCTATCGATTCTATTCCGACTCCTGTGTTCATTAATCAATTCGAGCCAAGCGGGAATATCTCCCCGAGGATCTTCCTGGATTCTGTCCTCCAGGATCCCGACTCGATCATGAGGTAAACGACCTTTACCAGTCAATGGAGATTCAGGTGTGGGAGTAGGGGCAGCACTCTCTTGCACACTTTCAGACTGCAAAGTACGTGAGTTGTACAAATTTTGGCCTAAATTCATAGACCCCTCATTTTTAGAAGCAACAGGAACAGAAGGGAGAGAACTATTAGGAATATTCTTCGCGCTGGCAGATTCATGCACAGCTTTTTCCAAAGATACATCAGGGGTAGAAGTAGCTTCAATTGCATTTCCTGGAATAGGTTGCAAAGGTATAGTATTCATGTCATCGACACCTAGTACAGCTGGTGGCTCATAATCCGCATCCCCCGCATCTTCCTCATCCTCATCCTCAACCACAAACCCTCCAATTGTTCTGGCTTTCGGCTGCACAGAGACACCCTGAGGGGGTCCAGATGTCGAAGCCTGAGACTCAGGTCGTGAAGGTGTCTGGGAGGGGTAGGCACTACCAGCCTGCTGACTAGGGTCTGTTTCTGGAGGGGGGGAAGATTGTGCTGGGAGGGGTGCTTCTGAATTAGGGGCATCTGGATAAACATTTTCACTTGGCTTGGAATCTTCTGAAGGAACAGAATACTGGTCTTGCAGTGTTTTTGAAGGATCATAATCATCTGAATCTGAGCTATCTGCACCCTGATTTTCTTCAACACCCTCATAGTCCACAGAATCCGTATTCATTGCCTGGGCCTGGAAAAAGGCCTTCTCGGCATCGTCCTCAGCCATGAGAGAGAGAGCGTGATTTCAATTCGCGGTCAAATAATGGAGGTCAGGCAACCTGTTACGTTGATTAGCGACTTGCGGCGAAATACATGGGGAAGCTAGATTTTTGGAGAGGTCCATACGGAAAACAAGCACAAAAGGATGGAAAGGAAGAATAAAACACCTATTTCAATGACAATACCCTAACTACGGCACTAAAGATGATCCTAGAAAGGACACTCGGCCAAGGGACATATGTCTTTCAGAACAGTTGGATCAGAGACTCCACACTCGGTGGTGTAACCCAGCCGTGGCAGAAGCTGCAGCTAGCACGCTCGCAATTTGTCACATGACTTAGGCGGTGGGCGCGAAGGGGGTGCGTCCACCACACGCGGCGCGTCGTCGATCCTGTCTCTGGGGTTGGCTGTTTAATTACTTTTCATCCCCTCGATGGGAGTCTTTATCCGGTTTCTCCTCTTTAAATATTTTGAAGGTTTCCACAATCCCTTGACTTGATTGCTTCGTTCTGCATATATTTCTGCTTCTACCCTTCCCCAATTTCGCACCATCCCCAACTACCTCGTAGTATACCCACAAATACCGCCACTTCCCTATAACCATGTCGGTTGTTTCTCTTCTCGGGGTTAAAATCCTCAATAACCCCGCTACTTTCCTCACTCCATACCAGTTCGAAATCACATTTGAATGTCTAGAGCAGCTTCAAAAAGGTGGGTTTTGAAAACATGAAAAAATTCCCTCTGGTTGGGTTGCGCCCACTAATATTTGCAGACTTGGAATGGAAACTCACTTATGTCGGCTCTGCCACATCGTAAGTTGTTCGTTAATGGGAGATGATCGTGTCGTTACTGATTTACCTAGCTCCGAGTATGATCAGGAACTCGATTCTTTGCTTGTCGGACCCATCCCGGTCGGTGTCAACAAATTTATATTTGAAGCCGACCCCCCAGACCTTCGACGCATCCCAACCTCCGAAATTCTTGGCGTTACGGTGATTCTGCTCACCTGCAGCTACGATGGTAGGGAGTTTGTTCGTGTAGGATACTACGTCAATAATGAATACGACTCTGAAGAGCTCACTGCTGAGCCTCCTGCGAAACCAATTATTGAGCGAATTCGTCGTAATATTCTAGCTGAAAAGCCTAGAGTGACCCGATTTGCAATCAAGTGGTGGGTTTATTCACTCTTATCTCCACACTAATTGATCACCCATTAATGTTTATCGCTAGGGACACCGAGGAGTCTGCCCCCGCTGAATATCCACCCGAGCAACCAGAGGCCGACACTTTGGACGATGACGGCACTGCCTACGGTGCAGAGGAGAGGGAGCTCGAAGCCGCCCTTGTAAAGGAGTTAGAGGAATCAGAGACACAAGCAGATAAGGGAGAAGATCATGATATGGAAGGCACCGACAATCCGGCCGGTAAGGACGAGGATGAAGAAGATATTTCCGATGCAGAGAGTGAGGATATCGAGGATGAGAGTGACGATGAAGAGGACGACATTGAGGAGGAAGAAGGTGGTGATGCAGATGAGGATGTTGAGATGGGCGACGACTCGGAACCAAAAGACCACTCTGCCCCCCAACATCCCCAGCCAGAGGTTATGGTTCATTAAACAAAATTTTCCCCTCCAGAAGGGACATCTCGACCGATTAATGCCCAACCCACCGCCGTTTTATTTTTGACCTATTTTTTTTCTCTATCTGTTGAATGATTTTATGATTAGGTTCCACGTTTTTTTTTTTTATGATGCCTCGTTGATTCCATTTATTTTCAGATTCGCATCCTCCTATCTTACTATCCCTCTTTTATCTTATTTTTTACGATATAATAGAACGAACATAAATCAAAACAAGGAATGACATATTTTACGCACTTATTTGCCTTAGTACTCGCCCATTACCGTAGAAACTGCGTACTTCCAACGCAAGGACCGAGCCCTAGTATTATAATGTGAACAAATGCGCTTTTTTAGTGGAATAGGTGGTAAGTACGTAGTGAGTAGGTAGGTAAGTAAGTGGGTGAGATAGGCATGTTGTATCCCTAACGTCCCAAATGCTAGGCCAAAGAGCCCAAGTGCCGAATGAATAATTTCAAAGTATTGACCCTGAAACCCCCTCCGACCCCCCAATCTCTTTCTCTCTCTTTTTTCTCCCGTTTGCCCGTGAGCCGTGTGGGAGAAATGAATAAGTCCTTCGTCTTACTATCTGTGGTAAATAGAAAGAATACCATAATTTCCAATCCCAAATTCTACCCTCACATTCTCAAGCACAGCTGCATACCGATCACTACAGTCACTTAATGCGTCATGCATTATATGTACATTATACGTACCTTAAGGGATGGAACCCATCCCTCAAGTGAAACCGCATATCAAGTACAATAATCAACACCACTCAAGTATCCTAACTAAAATTAGCTTGGCCCTCCCACCAACAATTCTAGGTGGATAAATTGAATAACAAGAGGTGTCTCTATTGGCTAGGTACCTACTCACCCAGATATGTACCTAGGAAGCTGGCATTTCAACCGCCAATATCGACCGAATCTGCCTAAGTAGGTACGTACCGACTCGCCGAGTAAAGTTTTTAAATTGGTTTTGGAAAAAAAAAAAAAAAAAATTAAAGAGTTCCAGGAGTTGTATGGTTGGTTGTACCCTTTGTATAAGTGCTTGTCTTAGTCGTATTTATGTTCATAGCATATATTTAATAGGGTTAGGGGGTGGTGTATCAAATGATAGTTATATAATATATGGTTTGATATTGTAAACTCCGCTCGGTCATAGTTTATACTACGGAGATTTAATTTATAATTCAGGATAAAAAGAGAAAAAATAGGTATAATATTATATAACTTTAGGTATGTCATCATCAAGGACGAGAGAAAAAAAAGAGCTTCACAATTCAAGCATTGCAATAAGCTTCATCCAGTACCGACTTTCCTGTGACGTGTCTAAAATCCGAATTTTGATCCAATCGCTATTTAATTAATTAGTATATTAATGTCAACATAATACTGGATGGGTTAGGGTGCAAACCTCCTAAAACAGCCTTTTTCTTTTGGTTCTGAACAAATTTGTTAACATCACGAGCCCAATTGCTGCTGCTTTCTTCTAACCGGTCCAAGTTATCACCGGCCAGATTGAGATTTTGTGTACGCTCCTGCATTTGGCGTGACATGTACGCAAAATATCCCTCATCGCTTCCTTGTGGGGAAGTTGGTGTCTTCCCTTCTCTAGCAAGTCGTCGGCGTTCTTGCTCATCTATCCGCATTTGCTCCAACATTTTCTTTGAAGGTGGTCGGTCAGGACCTCCAACTATACGAGAATACATTAGCAACGTGGCTGTGTGTAGTAATCAAAAGATTTAGATGAACATACTGAGTATATCCATATCAGCTGGCGAAATATACTGAGTCCCGGAAATCCACTGAACGTTAGTAATTGTGGGTCGAGGAGGAACGGGGACTTGGGGGTTGTAGAGTTGGTCTTCCGATGGCCGCCTGCGTAATTATTTTTTCTTAGTGATCTAGATTCTCCAGTTATAAAGCCTGCAAAAGGGATATGCACATACAGTCCAAGTCCGACCCCCCACGCATTAAGTAGTGCTACCTCAGAAGGGCTAGTCCAGGTAAGTACGGTCCCATTAGGAGATATACTACAGGATGAAAGGCGGGCCATATCAGCAATGTGGCTAATTTTGCTGCAGCCAATCTCCTTGAGACCAGGAATGGAGAATGCCCGAGCATTACCATCACCAAAAAGACCAACAAGGCTAATTCCCCGGCCGGGAAGGCTGACCACGGCGGCAGAGTCGCACATATAATCATCCCATGACCGGTGAGCTCCCTTTGAAGTTGCAGGCTTGAATATCCTACAACCAGAGACAGTTACAGCAATGACAACCCCGTAAACCTTTGCTCCGTTTCTCAAGCCAGCAAAGGCTTCCGGAGTGGCTAAAGCCATACTGCCATCTTCTGCATTGAAAGGTAAAATGTTTATAACCTTATCATCTAATTGAGTGGTTCCAACAAAGGACGACGTGTAGGCTCCACCACCCGAGGGTAAAATTTTAAAGGTAGCCAAGTTCCCCTTGTTTGTGCCGACAAAGCAGCATATACTAGAGTAGTCTACCATATATTTGTTAGCTCAAATTTTATCCCCAACACTGCATTAATGCACATTGCCTACCTTCTCCTTCTAATGTTAGGATACCAAATTCGATGCTAGTGGGCCACTCTGGAAGATTATCGCTAGTACCACGAGACTTGAGAAAGCTGCCACGTTTGTTGCCTTTGACTAGCTCTGATAAGTGAGCCGTGTGGATTATTGCAGGTCCGCGTAGGTCAATGATTGCTAAACTGCCGCCTTGGAATCCCGCAGCAACAAATCCTACTGGACTGTGTTTTAAAGCAGTGACTGCCCCTTGCTGCATGTTCATAAGCGTAAGTGGTAGGAAGCCTTGCTTAAGCCCCGGATCAATTCTGTGAGTGATGGCAGTTAGCTCCCCAGGGCCATTGTTGGCGCCAGAAGGCTCTTCACGGCCGATATTTTTATTACCACCCCATCTAAAGATAACAACTTCTCCAGTCTTGAGACCGACAGATAGCTCGCCCGTTGAGCCTCCTAGCGATAGCTCCGTCACTTCGATATTGTCAACACGGCCGACAGCGCGGGCTAGATCAACTTGAATGACCTCCGGGTTTTCTATTTCATCATCGTGGCCAACATCCCAGAGACGAATGGTACCATCCGCATGTACAGTAGTGATGATATTGCGATGATCTAAGCGTTTGAGCACCTTTTTGCTTTCCGCACCACCCATGACAAACTTAGGCCCTTGTGATCTCCGTTCCTTGAGACCTAACCAGGCTCCGCGATCGACTGGAGACAAAGCGATCTTGTTCACAAATGGGTGGAGAAATGAGAGAGAAGGGGGGAGCATGTTGGTTGGGGTAATAGGATGTCCACTTGGGAAGCTCAAGGTAACTAGCTCACTGGATGATAGGAGAGCAATAAGGGCAATAGGATCATGGCCGCCTGCGTAATATGGTGAAGAGCGGGGAATGAGACAGAAATCGACGACGTCCGCACCGGGGGGCATGGGGATATCAACTCGACGCTTTGGGTTTTCGAAATATGCGGAAAGCATGGCCCACGAAGAAGTTTGATAGTTAGGAGTTGAGCCCAGATCCAGAAAGGTTAGGCCTTTGTTATTCTCATCCTTAGGTCGTCCACCGACGATCAATAGACCACTGTCGTCACCATTTCCCTTTACGCAAAATGATACATGGGTAATTGGATCTTTGATACCGACCGTCAATGTTTTATCTAGGACAACACCAGGCTGATCAATGTTTGGCATGTATATAGACCGAGCCATTATTTTGCGACCATCTTTAGTGTCCCAAAGAACTAAGCTATTGTCATCGTGGACAGTTAGTGCGAATATGCCATTCGGATGCCAGGTTGCCTTGACCAATTTTGGTTTGCGCAAGTCTCTAGAAGGGACATCACCGTGCCCTCCCAAAGCTCCCGGGGGGACCTCATATTCAAAGAACTTTTGTGCCACGTTCTGTTTGAATGAGAAAACCACAGCACCCTCTGGATATCCGATCAAAATCTTTCCAATATCGCGGGGCGAAAATTCTAGACTGATGACTGGACAGATTCGTGCTCGAGAATTGCGCTGACTCCACAAGTTGGGAATTTTGAAAGGCGTCATATTTTCGCGGTCAAGATCGTAGGCAATGATTTCTCCTGTTAGATATTGTTAGCAAGAAAAGAAGACATAATCTTGCCTATCCTTCCCTCGGAGAGAAAGAAAGTGATTGTACCATTCTGCAAGCCAATGAATGCATAATCAAGACTGGGGTCCGTGAGCAGTGCGCTGGCATGACTCGGAGGTGCATACGAGACGAGGGTTTGTCTGGTTTCTAGAGAGTAGACGGTAATTTCGCTTTTTGAATCGACACTGACGAGCTTATCTCCACAAAATTGAAGGAATTTGGCGGATGCCTTTCGGGGTAGCGGCAAAGTGACAGAAACCCGTCCCTGACCGAATACATAGATCTGACCATGTCCAAATTGAGATTCACTCGTGCCGATTGCCAGAAGCGACTGGACTGGATCGTATGCTAAGGCACTAATTTGGGAGTTTACACCGCATCTTGCGAACTGAAGAGATGATGTTAATTACAACGATTTCAGGGAAAAGCTGGTGCCTGGCAAGACATACATCATCAATCTCAAAGAGCTCTGGTGCAAGGCCGTCGGAGAAGTCCTTCTGGACGCCGGCTTGCTTTCCTCGGAGGAAATGAGCCATTATCTACGAGGGGCTTCACAACCAAGTAAACCAATAGTGTGGGATGAGGAGATGGAGAAGAATGAACATTCGACCTTGGAGAAAGAAAGAATGACGAAACAATCCAACGGTGCGGAGTGGAGACGGAAGGAGACCCCACTGGGTTCGGTCGGCCACTGGCAGTGGAATGTGGAAAACAGATGGCGCTGCAGTGGTGTTCGTTATTTGTTGATCGCCGGAAGAGACCAGCCCCGCTCTTAGCTCTGTTTGGCCCTGCTTGTGGCTTGGATTACTATTTTGTTAGACATTCCCTGTTCGTTGTTGCAACAACTCGGGTATTGTTGGGGAGAAAGCTCAAGATAGGAGAATGACATAAGGACAAAATGAATTTATCTACTTAATCGTAAGGGTCTATATACCTGATATGTCCATTGTGGTGGGGAGGGGATATTTGGAAGGTGAGGTACAGAGATGAAGCATGTGTTTGTCAGCCAGTGCATAGTTCCGCAACACGACTCAGAATAATCGGGATGCTAAGTAACAATAACAACCATTAAAATGAGCCTCCCAAATCTTTTTTATTTTTATTCCTTTCTCGAGAACAAGAGAAATCTATAGAAAAAACGAACAGCCTAATCTTCATTGACGTTTATATTTATTTGCTCTTGAGAACTTTTCTTTCCCCCCCCCCCCCCTTCTTAGGTCGCTGCCATTTCTCGTAGGGTTTTCATCAGTTGTCTCCTTGCTTCAATTTCGGTGGTCATGTCTCGATCATTTCGATAATATGGCACGACGATTCTGTGGATACAGTGATAGCATGAATACCTATGGATCAGAGTTGTAAATGTGTTAGGAAGACCTGGATATTTTAATACTGATTGGAAGGGTGCACGTACAAAAGTTGCCGGGCTTTCCCCGTCTTATTTTTGGCCCAACTCGACCCGAAACCATCGAGAAGTGCTGGTGACGGGCTTTCAAAAACCTCTGCCATAAACACGTCCCCCCAGATTGCATTCCCAAAGCCTGTAATCCCACACAGCCGCCTGGTCACTGGGTCAACCAAGACCTGAGATGGCTGACCCAGGTCAATCACCAAGAGTTGAGGCAGTCTGATCTCTTCAAGCGTTGATGACAACCGAAGAACTTGATATCGTATTTCAGCATATGGAAGATTGACAAAGACGTCTTCTGAGTCACGAAGAAGGCTTTCTAGAAGCTCAACGAAAGCTTCTTTCCAAGATCGCTTCCCTCTCCCATGACGTACTCGAGAGAGAGGTCCAAATGAATCCGAACAATGTTGCCCGATTCGACTGGCTAGTAGCCCAAGGCTCCTATCAATGCATTTTCTATCCTGAGCGCTGAGATAGGCCTTTATCTCCTCTAGCGTTGACCCTGGAAGGTGGGTCCGAATTAGAAACGAACGACCAAGTATGTCACCTTGGGCATCGTAATGAATAAGTGTCGGAACGTAGGGTATTGCGCTTTTATTTAGGAAAGAAAGAGTCAGAGCTTCTGTCCCCAGTATGATTTGCTCCCTTCGTAGAAGCGGTGTAGTCGGCCTGGGCGAGCACTTTAATAGCAGCTGCGCCCCGTTGGATATTCGGACAAGATAGAGGGAATGCAAATGACCAGATATAGGGTAGACTCTGGTGATGTGAATAGTAGGTGAGAAGTGTTCCTGCAGGACGGCTTCAAGTTTTTCAGGGGCTTCTATTTCAATATCTGGGATGCCGGGGAGTAGAGGAGGCATGATGTGATAGGGAAGTATTCAACAAGGGAACCCTGGCAATATAACTAAGCCTGGGTCACACTGCACCGTGCTGATCGAGGTTGAAGAGGCAGTGGGTAGGGCCATGAAGAACTATAAAATCATATAGAAAAACGAAGTAGGGAGGAATATACATTGGAAGGGTAGGTAATGGTAATAGTAGGCAGTAGGAAGGTAGGAATTGTTGTTACATCAACCCCAATCAAAGTTCACATCGAAGTAAGCGAGCGAGTCCACCGGCCTGCGTTGCATTTCGCCTATTCAGGAGAGAACACAAGGCCAACAGCCAAGCTTGTGGAATGGAAGAGACCTAATTGCTGGAGATATGCCCACTTTCTAATTCGATAGGCAAAGAGTGGAGGATGGTTGGACTATTCGGATGACGGCGTAGTCGTCAAGCCATAAACTCATTTGGAAACTCGCCTAAGTCTCCCAGTCTGAGAAAGGCGCGACGCAAGCGAGAAAATCGGTCCAATCAGAAGTCGTTGTTGCCGAAGTAGAACCTCCCTAGCACCCGTCTGGAATCATGATTATGGATTCTGGATGGATCCGTTCTGGACGCCGAGATACCACCTACCGTACTAAACAACGGAAAGCTCCGTGGCATTATAGTTGTTATTATGTGGTGTTCCGCTGTTGGTGGCAGGGGTTCTAAATAACCGGAAAGGAGTGCAATAAAAACCAAACCGGAGAAATTGTAAAACACTGCGCTTTCTCATCACGATGATCATCGCCTCTAGCTTGTTCGGGCTAGATTATGTTTCGTGTGCCAGCCATTTGGTTCTGAGATGGTCCTAATAGGAATAAGAGATAGATAATTAGAGCCTCGTAGCCCTCCTATAACTCGAAGAAACCTGGTAATTACTTGCTAAATCGCTTAACTCGAAGGGGACTGGGATGCGATACCGACTAAAAAAAAGGCATCATCATGCCTCTTGTATCAAACTACTGGAATGATGTAGGAGTATTCGTAAACTTCCTTTACAAGCCTCCTTCGCCTTTTGGGTTTGACGGGCATGAGTACTATTTCTAGGTCTCTTTCTGATTGAAAGTTATAGTAGTCAATAGCTGCATTTACTTTAGATTGTACAGCAATAGTTTGAATAAGAGTTCTTCTTTATTGTTTTATAGACTATGTTAGGCTACTGTAGCATCTTTATTAAACACTCTCTCCTAACCACTACCTACCCTTAAACCTCTTTCTTACAACTAAAAGAGGCTAAATAGCAAAAATTTATGAATAAGTATTCAACACATCGATCATTTGTTTCCATAATTACTAAATCCAGTGGATTCCCCCTTTATTAAAATTAGAGAATTCACAACCCTACCCAATTTATTTGAATAATTTAAAGTATGTAAATATTTTATACCTTCCTCTCAAGTTACTTACTCTATAGACTTATTTAAGTCATCTTAATTTACTAGGAACCCTCTCACTTAAGCCTACTTTCTCCTTGGGTATCTTTCTATATGGTATTTTGTTTTTTAAAATATCTGCCCTTCTTCAAAATGTACACAACAAAAAGTTCTCTCTGCAATATCTATAGTGTTTTAGGTGTTTTGAGTGTAAGCCTATCTTCATAATTCTTACCTGGTACTCGAAAGAGATAACCAGTTTAATTCCAGCTCCCGAGTCCAGCATCGTTACTGGCGTCCTTGGTTTCTCTGCTCGCACCTTTACGGATTTTACCCAATTGAGACGTGTCATGAGAGATGTCTATTCTGGTAAGTTCATAGAAAAGTGGAGACGGCAACCATTCTGTCAGCATCCGCAGTCTTCTTCGACCCGACTTAATGAGGCTTCTAAGGGATCGAGGTACCTCTGAAGATATTGGCTTCAGATTTATGTTTAAGGCTTACGTTGGCCTTACTAAAGTTGTAACAGGCCCTCATCACAACTGTGTGACTGAGGACTTTATAGTCTTGTTTTACTTAGCCTTAGGCAGCAACGACTACTCATCCTCCTACTAGTTCATGTAGCGGGATACCTTTGATACTTTCTTACTATACTTAGATTACATCCTCCCGACCGATTTTGATGTTTTCTTTATAGTTTGACTGACTCTTTCTATGGCTGAAATTCTTGTATTTGAAAGGAAGAGTGGCTCCTATACTATAAATGACATTTTATAATGTAGCTTCCTCATATATTTAATTTTATGTTTAGTCTCTTCTGGAAATGGGAACTTTGTGAGAGAGCAAACCCAGTATAAGACAACATTCGCTAGAGACTGCCAAGGAAAAAAAAGGGTTCATTCTTCTAATTTTGTAATTATTCAAGATGCTTGACCGTCCCCTGACTTGGACCGTAAAGCTCTGCTAGATTATACTTTTTCAGCATGTCATAATCACTTCCTGCAACGCTCATACCAATTACATTCTGCATCAATGGTTAGCAGCATACTAGGGCTTTCGATGCATACAATTATAATCAAGATGTTCTAATTGAGAAAGGGGAACCGACCTGAACTACATCGACAAGAATTATCAAATCATAAGCTTTAAGATTAACTGGGTGCTCAGGCCCGACGACATCTGCAACCGTTTTTATAATCACATCCCTGTTAAATTTGTTGTTGCCTCTGACCGTAGGCCGGATAGCGTACTAAAAGGGGTTGTTATCAGAACTAGAACCCTGTGGAAACTGAGTTGGGAACGTTGCATACCTTTTTCGGCCCTTCTCCGGAATGGAAATGAGGCTTGAGGATCTCACGAGCAAACGCCTCAAGGTCAACACTGAGAGTTTTTCGTATGGACCGTACAGGTGTAAGCCGTTGGATATAGCGGCTCCGCTTTTTATCTGGATTGGCGTGCGCGTCAAGGCAAAGCTGATGCACTAGTTTTTCTGGATCAATCGATTTATCAAACCGAACAAATGAAACTGTAGCCGCTCAATTAGCCAAAAAAAAAAAAAAAAATAGCTGCATTAAAAATAGTAGGTTTCTACAGACCGCATGGGAGCTCAGTTTTAATGGCTTGGAATTGGCGGGGTTTGGTCGCGCTGGGTTTTAAACCTTCGACCTCCTTTCTGATTTGTGCTTCGATGTCATCTTCTTCGTCTGAACTAGACTCCCCCCCACTGGCGCCCTTACCAGGCGTCTCGACACTCTAGAGGAAAAGTAAATAAGAATTCAGTCGACCCTCCAAAGCTATAGGAGCGAAAGGGACGGGGGATTCTGCGCTCTCCCTCAAATCTATATCACGAACCTGGGAAAAGAGGTCTAGAACTTCGGCTCTGCATTTCGATTCTTTTCCTAAATCGCAAGTTACAAACACACCCCAGTCACCAGTCTCGATAGATGATCGCTGCTGTGTTTTTTGCCATTTGCCGCTGCCTCCCTGTCCCAATTTTAGAAAATTTATTCATCGTAAAGAATTATTGTGGGTGGTAGAAGGTTATATTAAGAGGGTTATTATTTGGGGGGAGGAAAGAGAATGGGGAGGGAAGATATATAATAAATAAATATAAAAAATAAAAAAAAAAGGAAGGCGGGGGGAAGAATAAACCATAATGACAGAAGCAAAAAAAGGAATAAGTACTAACCTTTCTCTTTTTGTGAGACTGGCTGGAGGGGTTTTGAGGCATGGTTCTCTTTGCGGCTCCCGCCATCAACCAACCTTGTTGAGTAGAATGTACTGTACAGTATCAGCGCCTCAAGCGGTTGTGCTTGGCAGTAGAGTTGGTATTATTATTATTATTAGGTATTATTATGTCAAGTACTTTAAGAAGATATGATGGAGCCGGGAAGGAATTCGAGTTTTCTCCAAAAAATTTGGTGAACATAAGCTCCCCTCACATCTAACTGTCACCGGGAATTATTGAGGAGTCCACCAATAACAAAAGTTTCCGGAACAGGGAGGTGGGGTGCTGTTTTGGGGTTAGTGGTGACTGTGGAATCCAGAACCATAAACTTTTGAGGTCGGGGCTCGGGACACTCGGAGCAACGATCGTTGACCACGGATGGGGTGCTTATCTACTACTATCGGACGGTCTGATCGCCTATCATTTCTACCTTCAAGGATTTTATAATTAAGGGCTCGTAATCGAGGAATCGGAGTACACAGCTTTCAAGCATCATGCCATTTCTGCATTTCTGACAGGGATCGAATTGGGCACGGAGCTAGTATAGTAAGCCTGTCCGCCCGCGATCGCCTCTATTGTAGTAAATAATAGCAGTGTTACTTCCTTTCCTGGTAATGACATCACGTCCGCTTCATGACGTACAACATCTGCCCACTAGTTTATGGAACGCATATATAATCCCTCGTTTCCATGTTCTATGATAAGCAGAATTAAATTTATTTTCATCCTGCCCCTGTCGCGCTTCTGACCTGGACCATTTAACACTCATCTCATTGTCTCATCAAGATGGCGACCGATATAGCTACTAGGGAGCTTCATGAGCCTGTCGATGTCGCTGAATACCTGTTTCGACGACTGCACGAGGTTGGAATTCGTTCCGTCCACGGTGTTCCTGGTGAGAAAATTAAAAAAATTTAATAATATTCATAGTTAATTGCTCCATTGGCTAACACTATCCGCTATCGCTTGAACACAGGGGACTATAATCTTGCAGCTCTAGATTATTTGCCCAAGTGTGGCCTCCATTGGGTCGGAAACTGTAATGAACTCAATGCAGGTATGTTTCAGGGATGCATTGACGGATAAACAACGAAATACGAGATGGAAGTTCGCAGCGTCTAACATGTACTTCTAGGATATGCGGCGGATGGCTATGCCCGAGTAAATGGAATGGGTGCTTTGATTACTACCTTCGGAGTAGGGGAACTTTCAGCACTCAACGCTATCGCAGGCTCATTCTCTGAATTTGTGCCAGTCATTCACATTGTCGGTCAGCCACACACGAAATCGCAGAGAGATGGGATGCTTTTACACCATACACTGGGGAATGGAGACTATAACGTGTTTGCAAGAATGAGTGCGGGAATATCAACGGCTATGGGACGATTGAACGAAACTCACGAAGTAGCAACGCTTATTGATAACGCTATTCGAGAATGTTGGATTCGCAGCAGACCTGTTTATATCGCCCTTCCTACCGACTTGGTTACAAAGAAGGTCGAGGGAGCAAGACTCAAAACCCCTATTGACCTTTCCCTTCCCCCGAATGATCCTGAGAAAGAGGATTACGTGGTAGACGTCGTTCTGAAATATTTACACGCTGCACAGAGGCCAGTAATTGTTGTTGATGCTTGCGCGATTCGTCATAGAGTGCTTGATGAAGTTCACGCCTTGATCGAAGCCTCTGGGCTGCCTACGTTTGTTGCCCCAATGGGTAAAGGTGCGGTCAATGAGGCTCATAAGAACTATGGTGGTGTTTACGCTGGAACTGGATCGAACCCTGGTGTCCGCGAACAGGTTGAGTCCTCTGATCTTATCTTGAGTATTGGGGCCATAAAGTCCGACTTCAATACTGCCGGGTTCTCATACCGTATTGGACAATTGAACACGATCGATTTCCATAGCAATTATGTGCGCGTACGCTATTCCGAATATCCTGACATCAATATGAAGGGAGTGCTACAGAAGGTCGTCCAAAAGTTAGGCACTGTCAATGCCACACCAACTCATTACATTTCAAACAAATTGCCAGATAGCGAGCACGACTCCGCTAAACAGGTCATCACACACGCCTGGTTATGGCCGATGGTTGGACAATGGCTCAAAGAAAATGATATTGTCATTACAGAAACCGGCACCGCAAACTTTGGAATTTGGGACACCCGTTTCCCGCCCCATGTCACAGCTATTAGTCAAGTACTCTGGGGTAGCATTGGCTACTCAGTTGGGGCATGCCAAGGCGCTGCCTTGGCAGCGAAGGAACAGAAAAATCGCCGGACGATACTGTTTGTCGGTGATGGAAGTCTCCAACTCACTGTACAGGAGATCAGTACAATGATCAGGAATGAACTCAATCCAATCATGTAAGTGTCGCTGATGGGGGGTGGACTTGCTCGCAGAGGCTGACCCAACTTAGTTTTGTGATTTGCAATCAAGGATATACAATTGAACGATATATTCATGGATGGGATGAGAGTTATAATGACATCCAGCCGTGGGAGGTGAAGGAGCTTCCCGTGGTATTTGGAGCCCAGAACAAGTACAAAGGTTACAGAGTCACAACTAGGGATGAGCTCACAAAGCTCTTTGCAAACGAGGAATTTTCTTCGGCCCCATTTTTGCAGGTTAGTTTTCTTTGCTTGCCTCTTCTTTCTCTCACTCTACAGATTGGACCTGACTAGCGTAGGTGGTCGAACTTCACATGCCTCGTGATGATGCTCCCGCAGCCTTGAAAGAGACGGCTGAAGCGGCGGCTGAGAGAAACAGCAAGGTTTAAAAATCATTTTATCTTGTTATTATTAATATTATCGTCATTTTATCTTTAAAGTGGAAATAATCTCTGGCGGAAGGGGGGTTTTATATTGCAGCCAGCCCTATAAAACGATTAGTTAAATTCCATTCAAGCAATTTATGGGTTATAAATCATCTACAGGTAGCCTGGGGAACAGTCCTGGCTGGGTCTGTTTTGCACGTAGTTAACGCATTCCGGCCAGGTTGTCATGTCAGGGCTAGTTGGTCAACCATGATTAGACAGGAATTCTATCTATCTGAATACCACGTGTGGTATTTTGAATAAACTTGATTTGTCGCCGGCCGTATTTTTAATCTTGTTGGACCAAATTTTCGAGGTATGCAAACCTAGGAGGTACTCTGCGCCTGAGAGGATGGCTTATCTCGGACACACGTGATCATATGGGCGTTCAGGCGCCAAGGCGTCCAGTGGAGTAGCGGAGCTTCTCATGAGACGTTGGGCTGGGCCCTCGACAGGTTGGTGGTTACTTTGAAATTGCCAACAGTCCAAAGGATAAGTTTTATTTGTTTGGGAATTCGCCTAAGCCCTTTCGGCGGCATCAGAGTTTTAAAAAGCCACCATGGTCTAACTTGGCTCTTGTCAAGAGAAGTCATCCAAAGTACGTGCCTGGTAAGTTTGCTTGTCTTGAAGCCCTTCGCAGGCTCTCTCCGATCTTGAAACACCCTCGAGAGTGCTGGCTAGGGGGTTTAGCCGCCCTCATTCCCTAGGGTATTCTTTAAGTCGCTAACTTCCAAAAAAGATTTCCCTAAAGCTGGTACTTCCTCTTCTGAATCGGATGCTTGTCTAAAATTGACGACTTGATCCCGCACTCCTGAGTTTTCTTGCCTGTTTCCTTCCACCAAAACTGATCCGGATATCGATGAATGCGACTGTTTTGGGCGCTTCGATTTGCTCTAGCACCCTTCCCCGGCTCGAGGGGTGATTTAAATGTCGGCTGATACATCCACTGAGAAAGGCGATACTTGATTCTTGTGGGATTTTCGCTTGGTCTTGAATTATTCCTCGAACGTTATTTTGCGCGCCCGTCCCAAAAATAATAGTTCCTACTGACGACCACCGAGAGCAGTGGGAAACAAGGAGGCTCTTTTGTGGTGCCAGCCATGATCTTTCTTGATGTTCGGTAGACTCAGAACTCCATCATTGCCACATTCCTAGCGAGAGTGGCTACGAATCCAAAGACAAGGTCGAAGGAGATCTCAGTGAATTTCAAGTGGACAATTCAATTCAGGCCTCCTTCCTCACTCCGCTGGTGATACACGGGGCCATTACCAATATGGACAGCCAGCGGCAACAGCTCTATGTACCGGGCGCACCCACTGCCCAATCCTCTCAATCACATATTATCTTACCGCCACCCCCTCCTCGTTACCAACCGTCGCAACCTCAAGGGGTTGTACCTCCTCCACCACCCGGTCCACCTCCGGGCGCTGGATATAATGCGAAGCACACCCAGTTACAGCCGCAGAGTGCTATCAGCTACTACCCAGGCCGGAGTATACCTCCTTATCTTCCACCACCCCCGCCCCCTCCCATGTCACATGCCAACCAGCCGACATTTCGCCCACAAGCTCTTCAAAACAACTCTACCACATCTGCCACCTATGTTCCAACGCCAGGAACATTTGGACCGGGAGTTGGGATACCGGGCTTTGACCTTCCTTCGCTCCCTCCATATGAGCCTCCGACGACCCTCGCGAGCAATGAAAGACAACGCCCACCACTCAGCTCATCTTATGGACATTCTGGGGCGGATTCCTCAGTGTATAAGAGGGACGGAAGCATTCCGCCTACACCATCCGGCCGTAATTTCTCCTTGAATGAGAGTACGCATGACTTAGTTTCCTCTAGCGTCCCTATTTCACAGAATGGGGATTTGACAAAATCCTCCAGCCACCGTCACAACACCAGCAATGCGGCTGTTGGTGGCATGTCGGCGAGTGAAGCTGCTGCTCAATGGCCCCTAGAGCGGGTATTGCAATGGCTTGCGAGGAATGGGTTCTCTAATGAATGGCAGCATGCGTTCAAGACATTGGAATTGCAGGGTGCTGACTTCCTTGAACTTGGTCACGGGATAAATGGCCGACCAACTCCAGGGAAACTTCATAATGTCGTCTATCCACAGCTCGCAAAAGAGTGCGAAGCAAGTGGAACATATTGGGATTTAGCACGTGAACGGGAAGAAGGAATACGCATGAGAAAGTTAATTCGGCAAATTCAGGACGATGCAGATCATGAACCTGCAAGACAACGTGAACCTGAGGAATTCTCAGGAAGTGCCCCTGATGAGGGATCAGAGCCATCTCCCAATTTCACACATGCTCCCAGTTCTCCTAACCTGAACCTCGGGAACATTGCCAGCAGCCCTAACCTTAGAGCTCCAAAGGTTGCTTACAATAACAGAAATAGCATACAACTTCGCTCTTTCACGACACCGATTCCATCTAGTCATGATAATACATCGTCCGAGTTTGCCACGAATGATGCTAGCGTCGCTGTGCCCCGGTCGAATGTTACACGAGATGTTCTGAGTGGTATCGGTGGTGAGCATCAAAGGAAGAGCCCCTCTATTTCGAGTGATAACGGAATTTTCGCAATTCCACCTCTTCGACCATTTGAAGGCAGTCCTAAGAGTGGTAGTCCAGCTACTCAATATGCCACTATGGCACACTCAGGTCCGTCCTCGTCTACAAATGATCTAATTAGATCTGGACACTCCCGTGGCAATAGCGCCGAGTCAACCCGTCGATACTATGAATCGTTTAAACAAAGCTATTCGCCACAAGATATGTCTCATCGTCAGGCTAGCACAGAGAATCCATCGTCCTACCCTCGAGAACACCGCATGGGGATATTTCCTTTCCACATTTTCAAGAAAAAGAGGACGGAAAACCCATCTCCTGAGGATCAATTTCCTGAATCTCCCATTTACGATAGGCAGCATTTTAATAACAGCGATCTTTCTGTAAATGAGCGGCCTTCCTCTACCTATTTGCCAGAGTATGAACGTTATGCTGGTGGGAGAGGAAAATCTTCACGGGCAGGGAAAAAGTTCATATTTGTTACTCTGGATGGTTGGAATTACCGCTTGGTTGATATCACGGATATCGATTCAGTCGAGATGTTACGCGCTACGATTTGTCAAAGTATCGGAATACATGACTGGGCTGAGGCACAGATATTCCTGACTGAACCCGGACAAACCGAGCACGAGGACCCCCTGAATGATACCCACCTCGCTGTTTACCAAAGAACCAAATCAGACTCGTTTGGTTCGCTGAAACTTTACGTCAATGGCCCGCACATGCGTCCTGGCATACATAGTTCTTCACCTAATGTTGCTGGGCTAGGTGTGTCAATCCCAGATAGGCCAGCAATTTCTCCCACAGCTGGCGTTCCGCCAAGGAAAAAGCTTGACCCTGAAGCCCTGAGCAGAATTTCACCACACACCCAAGTTAAGCCTACTTCTCCACAGCAGTTGATGACTCCTGCTGTTACAATACCTGGCCGCGAGACCGCCCAATCCTCACTTGTGACGTCTCCGGTAGATGGTGACTTGGATAGTTTTAAGCTCGGTCAGGACAAGCCCGGACTGACGAGACAGGAAGAAAGTAAACGTGAAGGGGACAAGAAGCAATCCAAGCCACAACGTACTCAGATGGTACCGGAGCAGCGGCCTGAACTCTATAGCGAAACCGGTTATCGACGGAGGGAACTAATCAATTTTGATGAACCTCGTACATCACCCTATGACGCTCGAAAACCCGAAGGCCCTGTGCCTTTTCGGAAGCCTCCGCCACCACCCCAGGACTCATATATGCTTAATAAGGTGAACTCGTTGAGGAAAAAGGAGCGCGTTCAACCAAGTGGACAGTCTAGCATTGGACGTACCCTCGTAGAGATGGGGAAGATGACCGGGTCCATCGGAAGACCGCCTTCAACGCCGAATTCAGGCAATACAGGTAATTCTTCTCGTATTTGGGATCACTCTATTTCCCTTATCTTATACTAACTGCTAGCTGCAGATGAACCACGGAGCGCGTTCGACTATACGACGGATCAAAGTAGTCAGAGAACACCATCCGTTAGCTCCACTTATTCACCAGGCAACTCAACAGTTTCTCCTGGGAGATCAAGACCGACAAACCAATCTCGGAAGTCTTATGGACCAGAGTTCGATTTCGAGGAAACCGAAGTCTCGTTTCAGAGCTCACCTGCTCCACAGGAGCTTGCTGAGGATGATGACGACGACGATAATTCTGATGACGGTCTTTTTGCAGTCCCAATTGCAAGCAGTAAGACACCAACCAAAGACAAGTCAATTTCTCCGGACATTCCGAAAGGAACGCGAAAGCCGTCCCTCACAGTGAACACGGAAACCAAGTCTCCCAAGGGTCTATCTGTTAGTTTCAGATCCCCTAGTGCCACTCGCGAGACTTTCGCGAGCTCTAGTGGTGACTCGAATAATCGAGCAGCAACATCTTTCTTCGATATGGCCGCTTCTCCAGAGGACGAGAGGCCACCTCCCCGGAGAGATTCATTTGCCCGAGATGATGTCTGGGCGAGCCGACCACCCGTCGAAGGTGTCATTAATAACCTTGATAATTTCTTCCCTTACATTGATCTTGATGCGCCATACCTCGATGGGCAAGCTATGTCACCGCCTACGTCCCCAGCGAGTAGAATTGCGGCTGAGAACGACCTGAACCACCGAGAAAAGCAGGAAGGGCATCCTTATAGCATGGCAACCCACTCTGCCTCCGGGGAGAATATTCTTGGCTCCGCGGAACCAACAATAAAACCCCAAGACCATGGCATCGTAGCTCGACGAAACATCAATCGTTCTGGAGGCGGTCTCACCCGAATGAAGTCTATTCGAGAGGTCGCAAAAGGTGCCAATCAGGTAGGCAGAAATCGTAGTGTTGCCACTTCATCTGGAAATCAGGGCATCTTGCGCCGCAAGAGCACGAAGATGTTTGGCGCGAAAATCATGCAAATCAGCCCGAAACCTGGCACTCGGCTGAGCCAGCTTGATCCAATTCCTCAAAATGCCGCCCTGTCTGGCACTGTGCCCCAAAGACAGCCTACCTTTCGCATCATTCGCGGTCAGCTGATTGGCAAAGGAACATATGGCCGGGTATATCTCGGAATGAATGCAGATAATGGTGAACTTTTGGCTGTAAAACAAGTGGAAATCAATCCAAAGATTGCGAAGCAAGACAAGGACCGTGTCAAAGAGATGGTCGCTGCCATGGATCAAGAAATTGACACAATGCAGCATTTGGAGCACCCTAACATTGTGCAATATCTTGGCTGTGAGCGAGGTGAGCTCTCGATATCGATCTATTTAGAGTATATTTCCGGTGGCTCTGTCGGCAGCTGTCTCCGGAAGCACGGCAAGTTCGAGGAGAGTGTAGTTAAATCCCTCACGAGGCAGACACTGAATGGACTATCATATCTCCACGACCAAGGAATTCTCCACCGCGATCTCAAAGCCGACAATATACTCTTGGATCTTGATGGCACGTGCAAGATATCTGACTTTGGAATTTCGAAAAAGACGGACAACATTTATGGAAACGACTCGACGAACTCGATGCAAGGATCCGTATTCTGGATGGCCCCGGAGGTCATTCAATCCCAAGGACAAGGCTATAGCGCCAAGGTTGACATATGGTCTCTCGGATGTGTTGTTCTTGAGATGTTTGCTGGCCGTCGACCCTGGAGCAAAGAAGAAGCCATTGGAGCTATCTACAAGCTTGGCAGCCTGGCCCAAGCCCCCCCAATACCAGAGGACGTATCCATGAACATTAGCCCCGCGGCCCTTGCTTTTATGTGGGACTGCTTCCAAGTGTAAGTAAATTATCCCACCATATGACCTTTTCATCTAATCAATTCTAAATTGGGTTCGATATCAAACAGGGATACGTCCGAGCGCCCGACAGCCGAAACTCTCCTCACCCATCCATTCTGCGAGACCGACCCAAATTATAATTTTGAAAACACGGAGCTCTACGCTAAGATCCGACCTGTCCTTGACTCTTAATCCGGCCCAAGCACCTATATATATCTATTCTCTCTATCTTGAAGCTATATTTCTAAGATGCCCTAGCTTTTGTTATCCTTCCACCTTTCTCTCTCTTTTATTTTCTTGTTTGAAAAATGAGCGAACCATACCCCCTTTCCGCAATTCAGCACTATTAACCTTGCTGTGTTAAGTTTATGTCTATTACGGGTTTTTGTTGCCGATCGTTTGTTGTATGCTTTGGTTTCGGGTTTTGAGAGGGATGCTTCAGCCTTGAAGTTTTGTGTATGCAGCCATATAACAGCGCAGTGCGTGCATGGTGTTTATTCTCAGTAGGTAGCGAAAGATATATTTATATATACATATATCATACGATATTTCCCCGAGTCACATAACATTGACATTGGTCAAACCAAATAGTTAGAGTGTGTTTGTGAAATAGTGTTGGGGGTGTTGTTTTTTCCACTGTCGGAATGGATTTATGAATTTTGAATGAAGCACTCTAGCACTCAAAGTAATAGTAAGTATTGAGGTATTTATCATGATCCTATTTATGTACCCTCCCTACTACATACATATACACATGTAAATCTACCTATGTAGCATTAGGCATACCGACCGATATACTTATAACTCTAGCTCTATCGAAACCGAGACCCCAAACTACCGGCTCTACTCATACTACGACTCGTCAAATCATCATCGTCGTCATCATCGTCGTCGTCGTCGTCGTCATCATGATGGTCATCATCTTGTACGGAGATCCCAACGCGAAAGATCCCCTCACACCACTCAGCGAAGGTATCAACATCCCACACAGCATCATCCCTGCCTTTCCCTTTCCTACTAACCACATTCCCCTTGCTCTTCTCAGCAGCTAGATATTTATCAAAGAACTCCTCGTAAATTTGGATGACGCGTTCCTGCACAGCGCCCACGAGAGTCTCCTTCATTCGGATATCGTCTAGGTAGTCACCTAGCGTCCTGCGAAGGATGGGGACCTCATTCTCGATGTTCCGACAGGTTGGGAAGATGAGCTCCCCACGCTGGAGGTTCTGCTTGTTGTTGATGAATAGCTTGACGGGGAGGGAGGTTGTCATTTTGGTTGCGAAGCCGTTGATGAAGTCATTGATGACGGTGCGGAGGCGTCCGTCTAGCTCAACTTTGGCATCGAGCATGTTTTCGACAACGCGGGGCAGGAGTCCGTGCCCCACGAGTCGCATAAGATTGCGTGGGTTGAAGAGACCACCGCGTTCGCGAAGTTCCCAAAACGTATTTGTTACGCCTGAGAAGTCAAAGGATACGTCCGGGGCGACATATTCAATGTCGAAGGCGACGATTTGCTGCTTGAGAATTAGAAGGTGGCTCATAAGGAAGAGTTGGCCGTCCGTGGCGGATTTGCTGGTGATTAGGGCGCTGGCATATTGGAGGGAGGCGGTGGTTTGATGGACGATTTGGTGGGCTAGGTCGTCGAATACAGTGGACTAAAAGGGGTAAATTTCGTTGAGTTAGCTTGAAATCTGGTGAGAAAGAGAGGAAGGAAGAAGGAAAGGGAGGGGAATCTTTGGATTCTTGTGGGGGGTTAGGGTTGGTCATTACATTTACAAGACGATATATCCGGCTGAGGAGCCACACAGCTTTTCGAAGAGTTGGATACCAGCCCGTAGGAGCGGTCTGGGAATCGAAATCCCACTTCGGATCTTGTTCCCCTGGAGATTCTGCTGCTTCAGTTTGTTTTGCCGCCTTGGGCAGACTGAGGAACGCATCTACATGTGATGTCTTTCTTCCCGAAAGCTGCTTTTCTAGACCTGATATTGAAGATTGTCTGTTACGCGCTGGGTAGTCGATGTCTTCAGGGCGGGGTTTGAACCGTTCGATTTCATCACGAAGGAATGCTTGGGCACGGAAAACAAGTCGCGTCTGGACATCCTCAAGGGCAGGTTGAATTAATGCTGAAAAGTCGAGTTGGTTGGCATCTGCTGGCTCCATCTCCTCCTCCTGGTCAAATAGATACCTTGTCTGAAGGAGTGTGCAAAGTTCACAAAGTTTAATTATCTTGTCTTCACGTAAAATCCGGGGACGAAGGTAGTCATAAAGAGGCTCGCAGATTGACTCCAAAAAGTCGTAGAGACCCCCGTGGCCGTGAAACCATTCACCCCACAAATCAAACTCATCTAGACACACTCCTCGGATATAGCTGATGCTTGCGCGGGCAAACGCAACGAGATCAGTGGAGCTACTAGGTGCTTGCGCTATTTCACCAAGCCTTTTACGGATGAGCGGTGTCACAAGCCTGGAGCGAGTAGCCGAGTAGTTAGTGTGAAGCTCATTAAGCAGGCTTTGGTATTCTGCTTCTGAGCCCTGGTCTGGGTCTAATGGAGGTACGGCCCTCTTTTGAATCTCTAAGCCGATCTGCTTTAATTCTGGTGCGCCAACTCTGAACTTTGCATAGAGTAGCGCAGACATTGTGGTGTCATTGAGCTGTTTATCGGCAATTTTCTTCGAGACACTAGAGTATATATCTCGAAGAGAAGAGACAAAATGTCCTCGAATGAGGGTGAGTGCCCGTGTAAGGAGAAGTCGGTATCTGGAGCGATACACTTCCGCTTCTTTTTGTTCCGGCTAAAGGACCCTCATTAGCGGAATGGCTTCAAAATGAAATTTGAAAATGAGTTCTCTCACATGGGTCTCCATATAGTCCAAGCATTCGTCGATCCGCCGCAGCATATTTGAAAAGTCCTGCCCACGCACAGTATTACCCGCTCCGGGGGCGTTTAATCTCCGGGATGCTGGGTCTAAGAATTCATAGAATTGTAGGTTGTACTCAATATCTGCCACCAACTCCGAGTCGCGCTTCTGAGACGAAAGCAGTCCTTCGCATTGTTTTTGAAAATTGGAGGTTTGTGAATCTACCGCTTTAAAGTCTTGGGAGAGGCTCGACAGCAGATTCAGCGTAGATGAGGTATCCGAAAGGAGCATATCTAGGTGGGATTTCGACATCTGCAGTTCGTGCAGACAGGCCCTAAATCACAAGCAAAATCAGATTTTAGAACTTAATTGGATCCAGATGTTGATGGGTTGACAATGATGATGCTTACTGGTACTCATCATAGCTTGTCTCGAGCAAACTAGCTTCCACATCATTGTACCATTCAGTGAATTCAAGTTCGTTATGTATTTCTGCCATTGAAAATAATTCGTCCGATATCGCATCTAATTTCTTCGATTCCTTGTTGACGTTTAAATCAACGGGCACCCCCGAGGGGGCGGTTTGTCGGCGACTTCGCTGTCCCGCAGCATGTTGAGGCATTGTTATCACGATTCTAGGGGAGAACCAACAACTATGGCAGAGCAGGGATCTAGAGAGGGTATAAAAAATGTAAAAGAGTGTGCCGACAGATCACTATACAGCGGGACACATAAAAGTTCACAACCCACCCATTAGCTTTTACACTTCCTTTCGGGCCATCACAACGCTGTTCCTTGACCTCCGCCGTGGCCGCTTTGGGAGGCGCCGTTTATTCTGCCCTTGTGTTCCGCCTACGCTATTCTGACGCAACAAAGCATCCAGAGCAGTCGATTTCCTTTCGCTGCAACTCCTAACAAGCTATCTTTATCCGGAAGAACCTCGCTGGTCTATGCGCTCTTCGACACGCATATAATAGTAAGGACACCATGTGGATAACCCGGGCGCGACAGCCTGTTTCACATACTCTAGCCTCCTCCTCACGCTACGCCATAGTCCGAAGCGTCCGCCGCCCTGTGATCATACTTGGGCAAAGAAGTTATTCGAGCAATGACCATCAAGCTCCAGCGTCCAAAAAATCCTCCTCAAATTGGATCAAGACATCGCTAGGGCTGGCGGGTACGGCGACAGCGGCGTTTCTTATCTACACCTACGCAACGAGCGAGAACGAGAACGAAGCTGTCAGAAAACTTGCAAAGGCTGCAAAGGCTGACGAGGACTTCGAATTAATTCAAAAGAAAAAGAGCCTGGCGAGTCCTGGTACATATTTATGGGGTGCCAATACGTATCGTGTCGTGGACCCGAATTCCAAGGAGACGGTTGTGAAAACTCCCCGGAAGTTTTCCTACTTTGATAACCAGGTGCTTCGGGACCTCAAGCTTGGAGAAACTTCCGGGGCCGCCATAACTGAGAATGGAGACTTGGTACAATGGGGAAAGGGATTCTCTGAGGTCGATTTCAAGCCCACGAAAACTCTTACTGGGAAGAATCTGACCTCTCTCTGCATGTCTCGTGATCGTATCCTAGCGCTATCCTCTGACGGGACGGTCTATTCTTTGCCAATCGCAATGCAGGAACAGTCCTCTGGCCGCAAGCCTGAAGAGAAATCCTGGCTTTCATTCCGGTCTAGCACGGCTGATGTCAGTTATCGTTTGCTAAAGCCTAACCTCGGTTTGGGAGAGAAGGTAACCGCTATCAGTGGTGGTATGGAACATGTTCTTCTCCTCACCAGTTCGGGGCGAGTCTTCTCTGCCGCTTCGTCTACCGAAAGCTACCCGTCATTTGGACAGCTCGGTATCCCTGGACTGAAATGGGAAACCCGACCCAAGGGTCCGGTAGACTTGTGCCACGAGGTTAAGGTTCCCAATGGTGCTAAAATCACGAAAATCGCAGCAGGTGATTACCACTCCCTGTTACTTACTAAGGATGGTAATGCATTGGCTTTTGGCGATAACTCCTTTGGACAACTGGGGATGGAATTTGAAGCTTCAGCACCTTATAATGATGTGCCCACTTTGGTACCCATTCGGAGCCAGTACCGCGGGGCCGTCGCTCATCTGGCGGTAACCGGGATTGCAGCCGGCGGTGCCAATAGCTTCTTCACCGTGGATGTTCAACCCATTATTACTCCGGACGGTGAACCGGCCAAGATTTGCCACATGATTGCCGACACGTGGACCTGCGGTAGGGGCATCTGGGGGGCCCTTGGTAACGGAAAATGGACTCATTTACAAGATCGTCTCACCAAGGTGAAAGCACTCAGCGGTCTGGTCGAGTACGATGAGCGTACCAAGCGCCTGGCTCCGATCCGACTTCACGAGATTTCCGTGGGAACAACGCATGTGTCGGCTGTGATGGGTAACCGATCGCATTTGGCGGAAGCCTTCACCTCATCTCTCGATAAAACGGAAGACTGCGGTCTAGATATACTTTTCTGGGGAGGCAACGAGAACTTCCAACTTGGAACGGGCAAGAGAAGTAACATGTCCAAACCCACTCACATTCACGCACCCCCCGAATCGAACTCAAGCGATGATGAAGATGTGGCTCGACTCCAGATCCTGCCTCGGCATAAGAGTGTAGTGGGGAACCGGACCGTCAGTATGCAGCAACGGGTTGAGTGTGGCCGACACATCTCCGCAATTTACTCGGCTGTGTAAAAGGAAAGGGGAGAAAAACAAAACAAAGCAAAAAAAGGAATATCTCCACTGTATTATGATGTATATTAGCCTTGCCTTGACATATTGTATTTCTGGTTTTATGGGAATAAAAGCAACGAAAGATGAGTCATGAACAAATCAAAGCACCATCGTCCGAACGGTATACATGACAGATGCAATCGAGACAAACACAGCGAAGGCTGCTGCAAAACATGCACAGACCACCGCTTATTGGGGAAGAAAAAAAGAAAAGAAAATCTTCATGCAGGGATGTAGGAATCTATAGCTAATTAAAGTATGATGATCAGCATGGGACCAGCTTATTATCCCACTCTACCCTTTTTTTTGTAAAAAAGAAAAAAAACATTATTCAATAAGCATTTGTGGGAAGTAGGGTAGACAAACTCTCCCGCTTTCTCTCTCTCTCTCTCTCTCTCTCTTTGAACAACCGCTATTAGTTACCTCCTACTAAAGTAGAGTCAGTCTCTTCCCTATACTCCAAGTGGGTTCTATCTAGGTTGAGAGAGCTTGGAGTAAACCTAGGTTCATCATGATGTCACTGGCTCGGGCTATTTCGCCATCTCCAGTGGATCCACCAAAAGACCTCAAAGCCTCCGCGCCAACTCTAATAAGAATAATCATATAATAATGATAAAATGTTTTCCGACGCTTTTTTGGGGCCGTGTTTCATTTTCATCTTAGATGTTATATAGATCTTGCGGGTGATAATTTTGTATAATATCTTTTGTTTTTCTTATTCTTATCCCCCCTGTTTATTTCTTCCAATTGGAGTCTGCAGTAATGTCGTCAGTGTCGTCTTCTCGTGCGGATGAGGTTCAAAGTGTGAGTCAGTTCTTTTTCCGTTGACTTTTCTATCCTTTTGTATCCCCCTCTCCCCCCCGCCTCTAATTCTCTCCTAAAGATATAAAGAATGGAGAGAGGTAGATATATATATATATATACAAGTGCTCACATATTAGTTAAAACTAGCTCCTTCATGCCGTTGAAGATCTCCTCATCCCATTCATCCGTTCCGCAGACGAAGACAAAACACCACAATCGCAACTACAGACTCAGGAACCCAATGGCCATTCCATCACCGAATCAGGCACCTCTCTCGTCACACATAAGAAACCGGAGGAACTCCAAAAGCTCCTCCAACTCGACCTGCCCTCCCAAGGCACCGGTCAAGATGGACTCATCACTGTCCTCCGAAAAGTCCTCCAGTACTCCGTCAACACCTGGCATCAGGGATTTCTCGACAAATTATACGCATCGACCAATGCTCCGGGTGTCGCATCAGAGCTTATCCTTGCCGCCTTGAATACAAACGTCCATGTCTACCAAGTCTCTCCCGCCCTCTCTGTGATTGAGAAACACACCGGACGCGAGCTCGCCTCGCTTTTCGGGCTCAAGGGGCCCCGTGCAGGCGGCATATCAGTCCAGGGTGGTTCCGCCTCGAACACCACTTCTATCGTGATTGCGCGCAATAACCTCTTTCCAAACACCAAGCGCGACGGGAACGGCGACTATCGGTTTGTGCTCTTCACGAGCGCCCACGGGCACTATAGCATTGAAAAGGCGGCGCAGATGCTAGGTCTGGGGAGTAGCGCTGTGTGGGCGGTTCCTATCGATAGTGAGGGCCGGATGATTCCTGCAGAGCTGGAGAAGTTAGTCCAAAAGGCACTGGCCGAGAACCGTACACCGTTCTACGTGAACGCCACGGCCGGCACAACTGTTATGGGCTCCTTTGACCCTTTTGACGATATCGCGGCCATTTGTAAGAAATATAACCTGTGGATGCATGTTGACGGGTCCTGGGGTGGTTCGTTTGTCTTCTCCGAACGACAGAAGCATAAACTCGCGGGTGCCGAGAAAGCCGATAGCATCGCGATCAATCCACACAAGATGCTCGGAGTCCCGGTAACCTGTTCTTTCCTCCTCGCAGCGGATCTGCAAAAGTTCCACCGCGCGAATACCCTGCCTGCGGGATATTTGTTCCATAATAATGATGATGGCGATGAGGGTCATGGTCATAACCATGACCATGCAAATGGCACCGAATATATAGATGAGATTGAGGCTGATTCTCCCGAGGTTTGGGATCTGGCTGATTTAACCTTGCAATGTGGACGTCGGGCCGATTCCCTGAAGCTTTTCCTTGGTTGGACCTACTATGGAACAACTGGATACGAGCGTCAGATCGATACGGCGTGCGATCTCGCTATATACCTCGCTACCCTGGTTGAACAGAACGAGAACTTCATCCTCGTTAGTAAGAACCCGCCGCCTTGTCTCCAGGTTTGCTTCTATTATGCCCCGGGAGGGAAATTACTCCATCCACGATGCATCGTGTCGAATGAAACAGAGCGTGCCAAGTCGAACAGCAAGGTTACAGAGAAAATTACACATGCAATTGTGAACAAGGGGTTCATGGTTGATTTTGCACCGCCCAGTGGAGATGACAATGCTATAGGCAACGGAAAGTTTTTCAGGTGTGTGGTGAATGTGCAGACAACCAGAGAGACCGTGGAGGCCTTGGTCCGTGCGATTGACGAGGTCGGCCCTAGCATTGTAGATGGACTGAGGGCGGAAGAGGCGAAGTTGCCAAAGAGGAGACCTGGTGAAAGGGGCCATGGGCCTGTTGTTCGCGCAACTTGAATGTTGTTCGGTTAGGGGCCTGTGAACTATAGACCTGCTTTGGTTCATATGGAGTAAAAGGGATTTTGGGGTTTGGGGGGGGGAGAGAATGTGATAAACGTGAGGGGGGATGTAAAAAAAGATAGATGATTATCATAATGTAAAATGTTCAAGTAGTACATATTATGAAAGAAAAAAAAAGGCGCTAAAAATCTTATGCACTATTAGGGCGGAACGGTGAGAGAGATATTTTAGAATCAATATCTAGTCTTCAACCTACTGCATATGATTAAGAAGTTCTAATTTCCAATTTCAACCCGCTTCTCTAGAACAGTCCTAGCCTCCGCTTCAGTCAGCGATTCGACGCCCAGCACCGTCAACATCTGTCTTGCACTCTCATTATCTTTGAACAGACGCTTCTCAACCTCCCATAAGGCTGGGCGTTGTTCATCGTCAACCTGAGGTGGAGCCTGGTCATCCGCTTGAGACTCAGACGCCTGAAGGTTTAAAAGTAAGAGGCTATCGTTCAGTTTTTGAAGAATCCTGATAGACCCTCCGACTTGGGCTGCGGGTCCGAGAGCGGCATCCACTACGCCACAGAGATGGTCAATGTCGCTCGCCAGTTGAGCTGCCCCAGAGGCTGAGAATGTATTCTTGAGAAGAACGTTGCTCCAGATGTAGGTTTGGATGGAGAGCAGCACTTGGCGGATAATGCGTCGCAGTGGTGCAACACCAAGTGCGCGGGAGAGGAATGTAATGGCAGTGGATAATGTTTGCATGGCGGGCGCCAAGTCGGCAGTGGGAGGTAAGAGGCCTGTCGTTGGGGCTGATGATCCCGATATGGTTGCCCAGGTAGAGACACGAGAGTAAGGTTTAAAAGAAGTTCGCAGATTAGAAGTCAGGGTTGACGTGAGAATAGACTCGGATCGAAGCCTTAAACGGCGGTATGCTGAGGCAGTTTCATCAAATAAAGCCCCATCAGACCCCGCCCCAAGCGCATGGTCATTGTGACTGCTGTTGACAGCTTGAGACGTTCGTGATGCTACATCAGCGACGGACATAGATCCAGCAACATTCTTACCACCATCTTTGTTTTTCTTGACGCGTTCTTGCAGCTCAGCCCAGAGCTCAACAAAGAAAACTTCATTACTCCAGTCTTCCATTTTCTTCTCCAGGTATTCTGCACTCCCGAAGACTCGGCAAAGTCTCTCCAGGCCCGCAATACCCTCAACGCTGGCTTGTCCTTCCAAGCCTTGAACTGTACGACCAATGGTGGATGTCATTGCCAGATAAGCCTCTAGGGCTGAGTGTAGCCGCTCATGAAATTGATCAAATATTGTTATTTGTATATCAATGAGAAAACGCAATTTTTGGCTGAAAGAGGACAGCGGCTGGTATCTTTCGGTAATTGTCTCCAAGAGGTCATTGACACGAATAGCAGCCTTTGTGGGCTTCGTCGCTGAAAGCTCGACGCCCTCATAGTCAATATGGCCACTCTCCGGCGTGTCTACAATTTCTTTGTATCGGGCAAGTGCAAATTCTTTCTCAACTTGGAGCCAGCGGTCAAACCAGGCTTCCTTAGATAATACCTCCCAAGTCATGCCTTTCCAGTCTCCGTTGGCGTAGGGGTCTGGTAAATAGCTCCATGTTTCCCGAATTTCATTGTCAAAGTTCATCAACTCATGAACGAAGTGACTTAATAGTTGAGGGTGAGCTGAAATATGAGGGAGATATGTGGCAATTTTATGCCTGAGCACTGGTAGGAGAGCTGTGATATATGCGTAGGATGCATTACAGAAATTCCACTCCAAGTTGAACCCCACGGTTTGCGCCTTTTGATCGAAAATCGGCTGGAGAAAAGACGCGAAGAAACCCCCAAAGTTGTTGATCAAATCCATTATATGAGCTAGAAAATATTCGGGCTACAGAATCCAGTTAGATACTCAAATTCCTGAGCCACAAAAGAGCAGTAAGTAATACCTTATCAAGCCTGTTTGTTGGTTTGTCTCCACTAAAATGATACTTAAATCGGAGTTCAAGTGGATGGACCATCGCTTCCAAAGGAAACAGAATTGAAGGCTCAGCAATTGAGCCATTCGAGAGTCCTTCGCGGCCATTAAGTTCCCTAGAGGCAAGTTTAGCATATGCCTTTTATATAAAGTTAATGAAGAGACCCTACGGTATTTGCAGATCAAGTAGCAATTCAACGCTATCGCGCCACTCTGCCCGAAGGTCCTCGGGGAAGTGCAAATCCTTTGAAGGCCACTTCATCCGTTCTAAAGTTGCTCGGAGGCGATTCGTAAATTGATCTTTCATCTGTTCTTTTAGTTTAGTGGCCAGATTCCCCACATGTTCAACTAGGTGAGGGCTCGCCCCCTCAGCGGCGGGCTGGGCCTCATTCAGCAATTGAGCGATATTCCGGAGCTTAGAATACGATTCGATCGCCGATCGAGGTTCCGAGTGTATGTTTCGCAAGGCCGTCTTGCTATGTAGTCACTTAGCCTATAAGTTCCAGTGTGGGTTGTGTCTGTAGTGTAATACCTCAATTCCTCCGCATCCTTTAGTAGCGCAACATAGTGTCTCGATAACTCCAGCCTCCGAAGTTTCTGTATGCTTGCTTCAAATTTCTTCGCTGCTTCGTCGCTTGCATCAGATCCCGTCACTTCTTTCAGTCGTCGGTCGATGTCGGCCTGCTGTTCGTTGAAGGCCTCGGCCCGCTTTCGTATGGCTGCGACGTGGTCATTGGAGGCTTTAGTAACGTTTGAGAGCGCTGCCTGGGCTTCCGATAGCTATTTTGTTTACTTTTTATGAGTAACCTGTTCGGAGCCGATGAAGGTGGTGAAACAGACCTGTTTGCGCTGGAGCTCATTTTGGGCTCGCAAGCTTGCGAGCAGCGACTCAAGACTTTCAAAATCAGCGGAAATCTGAATCTTATCGTTTAGGTAATCCTCCACTCGTATACGTTCATGAGACGACAGCGTGGGTACTGGGGCGGCCATTCTGGAGTTGGGTGAAGCCAAGGAGGGGAACCTGGGCAGAAATCTGTTGATGGTGAGCTGTGCTTTTACAGGTGTTGTGAACCAATTATTGATCGATCGCCGCCGACTCCGCCTCCGGATTCTCTGAACATCAGCGGGGAAGCACCACTCGTCCTCCAAAACAACCGCGACAACTCCTTCATTTTCAACATTTCGACGTCATGGAACCCCGTCTAAGGGTTCAATTAATAACGGCTATATTCTCGCCTTCTACGTGACGATTTACAATGCCCAGCCCCTCCAAAAAGCGCAAAAGGGATGTCCTAGACTCCTCCGGCACCAGAAGCATAACGTCATTCTTCCAGAACCAAGCCACCAGACAGGCAGAGAAAGTAGAGCAATTGTCATCTAGTGTACCCGAAAATGCTGAGCAAAGCGTCTCCGATGAAGCCCTTGCTCGCAGGCTTCAAGCTGAGTGGAATCAGGAGGACAGCGGAGCAGCATCAGCGGCCGAAGTTCTTAGCCCTGCGGCTTTAGTCCCTGCTGAGAGCCAGCCAGAATCAGAAAGAACGAAAGAAAAAGGTGTTCTCTCGTTACAGTCTTCCAGTGGTACAGAAGATACCATTGCACTCTCCGTACCTTTCGATGAGAGCCCTTTGACGTTTGATTCAACTAAATATGCTGAAGAGCTGAAGGTGCAGTGGGCTGTACTGGATGGGAATGCTTCCTACGCCCTCCTTACGCGTGCATTTGTTCTCGCAAATGCCACTACTAGCCGTATCAAGATCGTTGATACCCTGGTTAACTTTCTCCGCGTTTTGATAGAAGGAGATCCTTCAAGTGTTCTTCCCGCAGTATGGTTGGCAACCAACTCGATTACCCCACCTTATGATGAGATAGAACTTGGACTAGGTGGATCCTCTATCTCAAAGGCTTTCAAGAAGATATATGGCCTCAACAGCCAGGGCCTCAAAGCCCTATACGACAGGCTTGGAGACGCTGGTGATGTAGCGTTTGAAGCGAAGAAAAGACAAAGTTTCACGTTGGTGAAGCCCAAACCTCTAAGTATCAAAGGCGTACACCAATCCCTTACGAAGATTGCTATGAGCAAAGGTAGTGGCAGCCAGGAAACCAAGCAACGAGTCGTTGAGAAACTGCTACAAGACACACGAGGTGCAGAAGAGAGTCGATATATTGTTAGGACTTTAGTCCAAAATCTTAGAATTGGGGCTGTCAAAACCACTATGCTTATTGCACTCGCAAGGGCCGTCTTGTATTCCAGGCCGGAGGGAGCACACTTTCCTATTCGGTCCCGGCAGGAATTTCAACGCCTCAAGAAGGAAGAACTGACTGAAGTCTACAATCGTGCGGAGGAATTAGTGAAGGCTTCATATGCTAGGCATCCAAATTATAACGACCTTGTTCCGTGTCTCCTTGAAATTGGAATCTCAGAGGAGCTACTGGTGCGATGTGGGCTACAATTGCATATTCCACTTCGACCAATGTTGGGAAGCATTACTCGAGACCTTTCGGAAATGCTGACAAAACTCCAAGGGCGCGAATTCACCTGCGAGTTTAAGTATGATGGACAACGCGCACAAGTGCATTGTGATGCAAATGGGAAGGTCTCCATCTTTTCACGCCATCTTGAGCAAATGACAGAGAAGTATCCTGACCTTGTATCCCTAGTCCCCGAAATTAGGGGACAAAGCGTTTCAAGCTTCATATTAGAGGGTGAAGTGGTTGCCGTAGACCAGGAAACCGGAAACCTTCAAACTTTCCAGGTCTTAACGAATCGAGCGAAGAAAAACGTCGAGATAGGTGCCATCAAAATCAACGTTTGCCTTTTCGCCTTTGATCTAATGTACCTGAATGGAGTACCGCTACTAGATCGACCTTTGCGCGAGCGCAGGGAGCTCCTACGGAGCTTATTTGTGGAGATCCCTAACCGATTTACCTGGGTGAAAAATCTTGACGCTACATCAGCCGACTCTGAAGCAGTTTTGGAGTTCTTTAAAAGCGCTACGGAGAACAAATGCGAAGGTATTATGGTTAAAGTGCTGGACAATGTAGGTGCATCATCAAACAACCACACATCCAGCAATGATGTGGTCCAGCAACCCGAAGGCGTGGATTTGAACAATGGAGGCAAACAGTCTAAAGGCACTCGTCGGAAAGCCCTCCTGTCCACTTACGAACCGGACAAACGACTTGAGTCCTGGCTCAAAGTGAAAAAGGATTATAGTGCTTCCTCGGACTCACTTGACCTAATTCCTGTGGCTGCCTGGCATGGCAACGGGCGAAAGGCAAAGTGGTGGTCCCCCATCCTCCTAGCTGTGCGCAATCCAGAGACGGGAAGCCTCGAGGCCGTCACAAAATGTATGTCAGGCTTCAGCGACAAATTCTACCAGGCCAACAAAGAACGATATGCGGAAGGTAGCCCCAATGTGATTTCTCGGCCAAGCTACGTGGAGTACTATGGCGAGCCAGATATCTGGTTTGAACCACAGGAAGTGTGGGAAACTGCCTTTGCTGATATTACTCTCAGCCCGACCTATACTGCCGCTATCGGGTTAGTGAGTGAATCTCGCGGTCTCAGCCTTCGATTCCCCCGTTTCCTCAAGGCTAGAGAGGATAAAACTATCGAGGAGGCCTCTACGTCGGATTATCTCGCGTTGCTATGGAGAAAACAGTCTGAACGCACACAGGCGGAGGAAGCAGCGACAAGCTCTTATAATGAGGGAGGTGATGTCATAGATGAAGCAGAAGATTAACCAAGTCCTCGTGGATCGGATCGTATCTTATTTTGGACGGGGAAGTTGAATAAGCTTGTGGGAGATAATCATTTAGATATTGAATAATAGCTAGACTAATGCCAGGAGATTATTAATAATTAGTTGACTCGAAACGTGTGCGCTTGCTTCTCGAGCAGATTGTAGTATGATACAAATTGGATGGAATAGTTCCCTGCAGCACTTAAAGGGGATTACGTCGGCGACTTACCCAATTGACTAATGTGCCTTCTCAGTTTTCCAATCTTTCATTATTTTTCTTTCCCCAGGTCCTCTCGTTTGGGGCTATTATTTCGTGCTTTAGCGCTCACGACTCAAAACCAACCCATTCCAATTCCGACTTCTCCCCCAAGTTTCCCTCCAAAAAGGAACAGATGACCATTTTCGGGGGTCTTGAAGGAAGGTGGAGAAATAGTGGTGATTCAAATAAATTACCCAAGAGTTCCACGGCCCGATGGAGATGTCTGGTGGATGATCTTATTTTAGATGGGAGAATCGAAGCGGAAAAAGGGTGCTTCACACCTGAGGCGTACTAGAAGGTCTTGGAGCCCGAGGCTGAGTAGGGGTCAACTGAGTCAGGGTTGTCAGGTACAAGAAAGATGCATCCAGTGGGGTTAAACCGGTGCTTTGCTCTAATCCATTCCGTCAATGATAGACTAACTAGAAGCCGTCTTCAAACAGCCATGGAAGAGACCGGCGGAGAAAGCTCACATCTCAGACTGCCAAGACGCACCACCCGTTTCATATTAACCGCTTCCTAATCGGGAAATCTAGAGGATTCAAATTCTCCGGCCACGAAAGACTAAGAATAAGAATGAGGGAGAGAGGAGTATATAGTTGATATTCCTTTCTATCTTTTCATTTCAATTCCCACCCATTCATCCCTTCTTTTCTCTTTCTTTTTTTTTTCGCTTTGACTGGGCCACTCGTTTGGAACATTCGCCCATTGATACTGCTGGTTCAGTCGTTTACTAGTCAACTTTTACATTCTTTATTTTTCTTTTGCCCTACTTCCCAATATCTTTTGCAGAAACCTTTTGTTTTCAAACATCTCGTAAGAATGGCAATTCTTCATTCTTTCCTTGCAATAACCGCACTCTTGGGTGCCACAACCCAGGCCCAGGTGGTGGGCAGCGCATTTGGCTTTGCTGCAGGTACTACTGGTGGCGGTGATGCAACTCCGGAGGCTCCAGCAGATACCGCTCAGCTGGCAGAGTGGCTTGCTGATGACACTCCCCGTGTGATCCTCATCGATAAGGAGTTCAACTTCCTGGGCGATGAGTGTGTCGACTGTGCTTGCTGTATCCCTAGTTCCAATACATGTGGTAGTGCAGGACAGAATGCCATTGAGGTTGGTATTGGCTGGTGTGATTCTTCTCCAAAAACGACTTGCACCTACGACAACGCAGGCTTGGATGGCCTTGATGTGGGGTCAGACAAGTCTATTGTAGGTGTTGGCACTGCTGGTGTCATTCGCGGTAAGGGTCTGCGTCTTCACGGCGGTGTTAGCAACATCATCATCCAGAATATCCACATCACTGAGTTGAATCCTCAGTACATCTGGGGAGGTGATGCTATCAGCCTTGACGGTACCGATAAAGTCTGGATCGACCATGTTAAAGTTTCTCTTGTTGGCCGTCAGATGCTGGTCACCGGATTCGAGAGCAGTACGTCTATCCACGGCCTCCCACCGCCGTAGCAAATATATCCCATGCCCAGAGCTGACGAGATATTCAAACAGGTGGAAGCGTTACTGTTTCTAATAGTGAATTTGATGGCCAGACCGATTGGTCTGCGTCTTGTGACGGACACCATTACTGGACCATGTAAATAACCCACCCTTGTTCTGTCTTTCTTCATTACTATGCTACGATCTCACACGTTCTCATCTAGTTTGGCTCTCGGAACCGATGACAAGGTCACATTCGCCTATAACTACATCCACCAGACCTCTGGTCGTGCCCCAAAGCTCGGCTATCCCAACTTTTGGCACGTCTATAACAACTACTGGTACGACAACACCGGGCACGCAATTGATGTGGCAGAAGATTCCAACACTCTAGTGGAGGGAAATGTCTTCGAGGAGGTCAAGAACGCCTATAACGGCGAGGGAGCTGGCTCCATCTTCGTCGTTGACTCGGACTCCGAATCCACCTGCTCGTCTGCCCTCGGCCGCACCTGCGTGGCTAACCTCCTCGTCAGCTCTGAAGCAACTGCTGTTGCTGATGAGGCAGTCCTATCTAGTTATCCTTCATCTGATGAGGGTACCGTCTCAATCATGCCTGCGGACCAGGTCGCCGCCTATGTTCTCGCAAATGCCGGTGTTGGCAAGCTAGGTAGTGGCAGCAGCGTCCCCACCAGTAGCGTCATTGCTTCCCCATCCACCGTCGTGACTCCAACCCCAACCCCAACCCCAATCAACCTCGGTGTTAGTGGTTCTAGCACTCAAGCAAGTGGTGAAATCGGTAGTGTTACCCCTATCATCATTGCCACCACCACCACCGCCTCTATTCCTGCTATTCCGACTCCTGCTCCCACTACCACCTGGACAACCATTGCCGTCAGTGTTCCATCTGTTTCCACGCCTTACATTTCCCCTAGTCCCATTCCTACTCCCTCATCCAGTTCAATTGCTGTTCTCCCATCTAGTGCAAGTGGGGAACCTCCTGCGAGCATTTCAGATTCGCCCTGTAGACCAGGCGGAGGATATCACCGTGGTGGCCATCGTGGTGGCCGCCGACTTTCACATCCCCACGGCCCAAACTTCGCTTAAACGGGTTATGAGCCGGTTTATCAGTTTCATGTCTCGCCTTTTGATATCCTATCTAGTAACAGCAGAGTGGTAGCAAGTCTACCTCCCAGACTCTGGAAAGTATGCTGTTCAAATGTCAGGAAAGGATATCCGGATATCTATGTATTTATACTGCAATTTGACGTACAATTTGACGATTTGGGAAAAAGAAAATTCGCTTCTTTCATAAGACATGTTTTATGGTAAACTACACATATCACACACCACATCTCTTACTTCGATCTATACTACATTACCCCAGAGCTCTCCCTCTGCCGACAGACATAATATTCCTAAAGGAAAGAACTAGCGCATAAAGCTTTTAGATATCCAATCGAATCCGCAGTCAAAAGAAATAGGTCAAGATTACAGGCTTCTGCCATGACCGTACATTATAGAGAAACCCCCCACAAAAAAAAAAAAAAAAAAAAAAGTCTATTAGAAACACCCACCTAGATTAAAGAGGATACCCTAATCATGATTGACGTACGCTCTCTAAGCGTCTTAAAGAAAAGAGCGGGCGAAAAAGGGAGGATGAAAAAATCAGAAAAACAGAAAAGGGAAGCACAAGCACAGTACAACAGTACATGTACCTAGTAGCTGTACATACTTAATCTACCTAGAAGGGATCAACCTGTCTCAGTGCTGCTGTTACTGCGGCTGGTGATGGTAATATGCGGAGTTGAGTGATCACGTCAATATTGTGTGTGTCCGCGACACATGCATGCATGCATGTATGCATATGTGTACGGAGTATGTAAATGTATGTATGCATGTATAGGTAGTACTTCCTCTGCTCCAGCCCCCCTAGTGGAGATATTTTTGCTTCAACGGCCAGCTCTACTTTAAAAAAACAAAAATCATCTTTGTTTAGCTAACTCGCTGTGTCAAGGATGTTTCTTGTTATATTAATTAATTAATCAATTAGATCATCGTGGCGTCGTCGTAGGGCGCTGAGGTCTTCGGATGATCGAAGGATTCGAGTTGGAAAAGATGTGGAATGGGGTTGGTACTTAATCGTAGGTAGTTACTAGGTAGATAAATCTATACCCACCAAGTTATCAATAATGCATATAAGATATTATTACAAGGTGAGTGATATATTGATCCTTCTCCAGGATACATGGAGTAATAAAATAAGAGGCAAAAAAAAAAAATAAATAAATAAATAAAATACTCCGGAGTAAACAAAACGGTGTTGATCACTCCATTTTCATTTCCCCGCTCGAAGTAATTTAAATAATGCCAACCTCCTTGTCTTGAAGCCATTCGCGATCGTCTCCGGTCTTAGCCAATTATTTGGTATTTCTTGCACTATCTCTTCCACCTACGTAGGTGTAGTACACTACTACATAAATAGAGAGGCAGTGCGGAGGGATCTATTGGAGACACCGCGATTGGCTCAACTTTTCTAATATCATGTAAGTACCTATGGAAAGATAGATATCCGCTGTCTAAGATAAATCCTCCAAATGACAGACTAGTTCCTTTAAGGTGACTTAAGTTATAGATGTATTGGTTAGTAATCTTCACCCCTCATACATGGGAAGTTATAATGCCTGTTCTTTTGCCACCTCTAAGCCATCTCTAGAATAAAAACCGAGTTAGCTCGTAAAAAGGCTGCACCCTACGGAGTACAAGGACTCTTGAAGGAGCTAGGAGCCACACACACAGACCTAGCCCGTGTGCTGATCTCAGCTTGGCCTGAGACACCAGCCGTTACGACAGGATGTGGTTCGAATACACCTAGCGCATTCTAGTAGGGTTTTCTTTCTTTTTTTTTTCCTTTTTTCTCTTTGTTTTCTTTCGAAGAGGTGGAGGGGAGAATTGTCCTTCTACAAAACGTCATTTTAACGGTTGCAACAAGCCCCATTCTTGAGCCATGTAGATCTCGGTATGGAGGTACATTAGGTACATACCTACGGATTCCACTTCCCGACTAGACTAGCACGGGGCGCCTTTTTTTTTTTTTTTTTTTTTTTTGTCCAGCTTGAGTGTTCGTCCACGTCATCATGAGAATTTGAACTAAATGGCTGTCACTTGTTGTTCTCAAAATTCATAAAAATTATGGAAAATCTAGTGACTGGAGTATGTCCAAGTCACTGGTTTTTATGTGCATAACAAATCTAGTTCTAGTATTGTGTAGAGTTTGCACTCAGCATGGGTGGATGATAGAAATAATAGGAGGAAAAGAGAAAAAAAGAATCGAATGACTATTAAGATGAACTATCATATCTAGTTGGTTGTTATCCTTGTACGGATTGAATATAGAAAGAACATCACAAAAAGAGAGAGAGTGCTTTTATAGTGGGAATACGTAGATAGACTTAAAATCGATCCATCCCTAAGTTATCTATCAATAGTTCACACTTACTTAATGAGGAGCCTGGCCTGATCAGTCGTGATGACAAGTAATATACAATTGACTTACGAGAGTGTGAAGAAGGATGGCATAGCATATCTTCAAAGTCTCTTTCCAAGTCCTATATACCTATCTTTAAACCGACTCCCCCCCCCCCCCCCCCAATTCAAACAGTAGCAGCTGTTCGGATATTCAAAACATCAACGACAATGTTGAAGTTCGTTATTTCAATGCCTATTTACCACAGTTCAATAGACATTTTGACTTTAGCTTAAATGGAAGGCGTATGTTTAGACTCATATACTACCTACCTCCATCCGTCTTTTCCATCTATATTAGTAGAGAGAGACCTACCTACACACTCAACTCAATCAAATTAGCCTTTACACATGATTCAACTCAACTCAATTCAATTCCAATTTATACTAATAATAATATCAATTTTCACACCATCTTCATAGCTCCCAAAGTTGAGTCAAAAAAGAAGGCGTCAAAAGTAAATAAACACGTTTGCACCCAGCATGCCGGAAACGGACATGACGCCTCACGCCTCCCCTATTATTATTACTAGGTACCTATTGAAAGGCACACCCATTCACGCCGCAATTAGTACGGACCTGTGACAAGCTCGAAAAGATTCTCATCAAGAATTGAGGATATATCCTATCTTGTACTGCACTAGGTGTACTATACTTTTCACCTTTGGTCTTCTTCACATTATAGATCATGGATGCTTAACTTGGTAACCTACCTTGTTACCCAGGTACCCAGGTAGGTAAGAAAGAACAAACCCCAATGTAGGCTCCTACAGACCTTGCTTAGTGCCTATTCTTACCGATTTCTATTGTGGTAGGGTTGCTAGGCAGGTAGGTACCCGTAGGTAGGTAGTATTCATGACCACCCGAGCGAGCAGGCTAGACCGTTCGATTAAGTGGTGATATTACCCGTATCCGTCTTATCTTCATTATCGCCTGCCTGCCTAGGTACGTAGATGGATATTCAATAAGGTGGGTTAGCCTGGAGTCGGTCACGTAGGTAGTTCCATGTGGTAGCATTCCTTCTCCCCCACTCTGTTAAGCATCGGGTAAGTGGGTACTCGTGTGGTGTCTTTTCTCTCATCACCAGGGTCGGAATACCTACCTACCTTTATCACCCTTAGAGCAATAAGTACAGTACTACCTACTACCTAGATACAGAGGCACCTTGTTGCAAGCATACCCAGGTATTCGGAGTCAGAGTCAGAAACTTCATCGAGGTGGAACTTCGGATTCGTCCGCAGGTGAGTCCTAGAGACCATTCGGCGCCACTGGGCTTTAGGGGAATCGAACACCAAGGCATAATAAACCTAGGTAAATAAATGCTGTGAATGTGTGGAGAAATGAGGGACAACACGGATAAGCGTAGCAGCCTGGAATGGCCCGTGTCATAATAGCCCAAAGCTAGTAGTAGCTACGGTTGCTATTTTTACTGAGACAATGGAAGTGACAGCGTTACATTCATGTAGACACTCCCAAAAAATATCAGACTCCAAGTCCACTGCTCTAGGGGTAGTAATCTCTAAATACTCTTGAATCTTCTCGGTCCGTCCCATGCTATACATCCGAAGATATGCAATAGCCATAACCCAAATGTAGAGATGTAAATGTACGTAAAAGGGAAATAAGGTTTGAAAAAAGAAAAAAAAAAAAAAAAAAGATATTAGATTGCAACAAACAAAAGAAAGGGAGGGGTATGTATGGACAAATAGATAGCTTGTACATTATAAACGCTGACCGTGCTCGTGTGATTCGACGCGGGCAGGTACATGGTTGTCAGAAAGGATAGAAATTAAAGAGGGGGATTAGAAAAGGAAAGAAAGGAAAGAGGGCCAGAATTGGTGTTCAAATGACAGCTACAATGATAGGGCATAAACATGGGGTTTGTTTTGACTCCCAAGAGGGGTTGTACATTTCAGTCGTTAGTGGTCATTAAAAGAGGTTTATCCATAAAGAGGCAGAACTGGTGCACAGATCGACAGTTCTACGGTCGCAGCTCCCCGCCAAGTTGTAACAGGAGACCGGAGGGTTTTTCCCGAGCTTTGGGACTATCGATTCCGGGGGGCAAAAGGTTGTCGAAATTGGACCTCTTCCTCCCATCCTTAGTTGCGAGAGGGGTCCGAGTGAGCCCACCAGGCGTTCGACCGCCCCAAGCAGGCTGTGCAGGGCTAGGGGTCACATTCACAAAATCAGCAAAGTTAAATTGCTGGTTTGGTGTTCCGAAATTGGGAAAGACACCCCCTCCTCCCGGTGTTGGGGTTAAGGATGGTAAAATAGCATGCTGGCTAGGCGGAGTGGACGGCGGAAAATCTCGAACCTGGGGTTTCCCGGCAATACTTGCTGGTGTTGGAGAGTTGGCCAAGTATAAGAGTAGATCCGCCCCATCTTCATGTCGACGATTGCGGTCGTTCCGCGAGAGAGATGCGTGTTTGGGTGGAGGTGTACGAGGAGGGGAGGAGCCAACGACAGAACTGACATTCTGGAAACTATGCACTGGAAGGTCTGGGTCATTGTCATCATCAGACGGTGGATGGTACCCCGGAGAGGAGAACTCGGGAATCGAGGCGGTCTCTATGACCGAGGATAGAGTGTGTCGTTGTATATGGTGCCGGTTGAAGCCAGGAGACGACTCGGGTAGCTGATATGAACTCTTCCACGACGCCCGGGGTGCCTTGGCTGGACGCTCTGCAATTGAATCGGACCGAACACGTTTACGACCTGCCGATAGCATTGGCTGCATCACTCGAGAATTGAACGTTACAGCATGTCTGTTGCGGGTGGAGCGGGGAAGCTCCTTAGAATAGGACGATGTTCGTAAAGGGGGGGAAGTCAAAGGGGTCTCGCAACGACTATGGGATATATCGGAAGACGAATCCGAAGGTTTGTCACTCGCTAAGGAGAAGTGTGTTCCACCATTCTGACGTGCATCTCGAACAGACAGCCGACCCTTCTGGTACTTGACTTTGGCAAGACCTAGACGATCCTGGAGATTGAGGGACACCTAAATTTTGGAGAGGCACATAGATTAGAATTGTTCCATCGAAATGATTATAATTATGCTCCAACGATTTCAGGTTAAGAGCAAACCGGCCTAAAGCATAAAACTATTATTGTATCTAGAAGAGGATAGCTCACACATACCTGGGCGATGTCAATTTTGCGGATCGTCTTCTCCGAATTAGACAAGACCATTGCTCGGCTGAAGCGATAATGACAAGCGCTTTTCACGCAAGAAGAAGAAGATCGGAGAGGAACATAGACTGCTGTTAAATTAAAATATCAAAGCAGTGTTGATTGTTCTCACACAAATACACCAAAAGAAGGAAAAGGACAAAAAAAAATAAAATAAAATAAAAAAGGTGTTTGCAAAAATCCAGGAGAAGGAGGGAAGTAGGGCGGCTGGAGGGAGGAGTGAAAGGAATGAAAAGGGAAACCCAATTGGAGAGCGGGAGTTTTGCTTAGTCGGTTCGGGACAGGGAGATGAACACTTTCTGGGGAAGACTAGCCAAATCCAATTCAGTATAAAGCGAAGAAAGCTAGTTGGGGCGCGAAGGAGGAGAGCAAGTGAGAGAAATCGATCGCCGCAAGGAGAGTAATAGGGTGAAGAATAAATTTTCATAGCAAAAGGCGTGTTGTCCGGGGGAAACTTCAATTTGGGTGGATCGAAACGCGTGCCATCGCGAAACATCCCTGGTTCGGCTACATTCCTAACCATCCAATCTCATCAAAGCACTCGCTCGTGTTCACTTTAGGTCCTAGAAGGGATTACTAGGTACTTTTGGTAGGTAAAGGTCAACTCTTACAACCGCCCAGGCCACCCAGTAGCAGATGAAAAGGTCAAGGCTACAGCTCAGAAGCGTCATCGAAGGATGGAAAAGAGTCTCCGATCCGTCTAGTCCTCTCGAGATAGCCCACTTTCGACGGAGTCGGTCATGAATCCACAACCAATCCCAAAATAATAATAATAGGCTCAGCGGGAATGCCAGTAGTCTGCCAGTCAAATTCTCCGATGTTCGATCCCCCCATACCTATTCTATGCCCATTCCATGCTTCCTCCCTTCAAACTGGGTTGCTCAGTCGATCTGTAAGAAATCAATAAATAAAAAGTCCCGAGTAATTTAAGTGAGTGAGAATATCATGCCAACACCATAGCAACTGCTTTATCCGGAGGTTTCCCATCCCCAAACCTACGCTCTCCCAGGCAACAAACCTTCTCTCCAAATCATGCCCGTTCGTTCATTTGTTTCTTAGTTTCTATGATTGAGTTTGCTCTATCCATCCCAGTTGGCTTTCCTTTTTCTTCTTTCCCGATTAACCATCTCGTCATGAGAGGAGCGATGAGCTTGAGGCCGCTGGTTCGTAGTAGGTTAGGGTTTAGGATGGAAACCGAAACTTGTATCTGAGACCCCGAACGACACATGAAGACATTTTATTATGACTTTCTTTTTTTTTTTCTTTTTTCTTTCCCTTTTTCCTTCTTCCATGCAAGACACTTGACAACTTCTTTCCTTGTGCACAAATTAGTTATACAAAATTATACAGTCTGACTAAGCTAGCTTTTTATTAACCCGGACCTATTTCGCTTAAAATATGGGTCTATGGAACCCACGCCCCATAATGATATCATGGTGGCTCGGAGTAAGCTAACTACCAAAAGAGGCTAAAGAAAGAGAATCAGAGAATCAAGAAAATCGGGCAGTTCCAAGGCATTAGGCATGACGTGGTCAAACTTTTTTAGTTAGTTAGTTTGACCATGCGATATAATAATGAATGCCATTCATTGAATAACAAGCCGCTTTGGGATGGTGTTGAGGGGCTCCAGATTCAAACAAATATTTTAACCAAAGTTTAAATTTATTAAAAAAAAAAAAAAAGGGAAAGGAAAGGAAGCCAAATGAAGACCGAGAACGATCGAGAATAGGTAGTCGGGAGTTGATCCTAACACGGGTTAGCACTAATGAGGAGATGATCAAATGTTAAAAGCAGGCAACCAACGTCGTGGAGCGATTAAGTGTTCGAGGAGAGCTAGGATCAAGCCTGATATCAGGGACCATTAATTGTAGAGCGATTGATGAATAGCCATTAGCCACCATTGACCACTTCCCTGCAGGAGAGATAGGAGTTGTTCCCTTTTGGGTCCTGGATCTGAGTTTTGTGCATCATCGATCAACCGCTAAGCTCATTTTGCCCAATTCAGATCAGCACTGGCGCCCACCAGTAATTCTTGGACCTCTGGTGGGACTAACTAATTAGCCACGACGCTGATAATGAATGAAGGATGATTGGTATAAGAGACAGGGGGTGATCCCTTGTAATAGCTAAGGAATAGTTAGAGAAATGATTGACAATTAAAGTAAGTCGCAGGGACAACTGGGATAGTCGAAAACGGGCTCAAAGTCCCCCTTTTATGAGTTTATCATATTATCTCGGTCTAGCCGCGCCGAAAAATGGGAACTGGAGATAGTCCGGCGATAGGTTGATAGGCAACGACGGCAGAACTGCATACGTATCGGGAACGACAAATATAGCAGACGATCACCCTCGATCCACTGGAGATGGTGAGACGGTGAAACTAGTAGGGCAACTAATAGACATCTCATCGAGCGCTGGCCAGTGACATCCAAGCTACGTAAGGCCCTTGTCTATTCGCAACAGCAAGTGGAAGCTGTACTGCAACTAGGTGGATCCACCACGGTCGCAGTGGTGGGTGTTGCATTTAGTTAACTTACCATCTTTCGCATTAAGGATGGTGCACTACCTAGCCTAATAATTATTGGGAAGTTTGTTAAGTGATTGAGGAGCTTCGACACTATTTAATATATCTAGAAGCTGATGAATGGAGATGTTTCTGTGGCTCGTGATGAGCTGACAAGCAAAAGATTATTCTCATCTCAGGAGAAAGTAATAATAACAATTAATGCGCCCATAACTTGTGTCCCATTTCTTCCCTCACAACAACAGAAACAACAATTCTCATCATTTTTTTCTTTCCTTCCTTCCTTTTTCCATCTTTTCTTGATGTTGTAGAACAGAAAAGGTAAGCAATTTTCGTTTCAACCCAAAAAAAATAATAAAATAAAATAAAAAAGCTCACTTGTTCCTCCCCCCCACCTCTTTCTCTACTCCTGTCTCACCCCCCCATTAATGGTTCTGCAATTACTTGTTCCTCCCCAATTACGAAAGTCGTGTCAAAAAAATTGGCTGGTGGATTTGCTGGTGTTTTCTCGCAGCCTTCCCTGCAGAATTCTGCTTTTATTTTATCTTTCCCCCCTACCACTTCCCGATTTTCCTTCTTTTTTTCGACCCTTATTTGGCTGTTGTCCTGCAGTTCCTTTTTCTTGCAACAATCGCATCTACTCTCTTCCATTCAGCAAACAGCTAATACGTAAGCTCTGACTAGCTAGTTGTTCAGCATTGGTTGATCCTCCCTCCCTTGTACCTGAAGTTTTGGTGGGTGCGGGGGCTACTTGTTCCAATCATTCGTCTACAATCCACCGCAAACGGTCGCCCTCCCTGCAGCTCACTATCGGTTCTGATCTACCTGGCAGTTCATCCAGCTTTCGGCGGCTCCCCTAAAAAGGAATAAAAAGAAAAAAAAAAAAAAAAGGGAATTGATGATAAAATTTTAATTACAAAGGAAAATAAATTTAGCATTGCGTCGTCACTCGTTTTCCAGCCAAGTCACTTGATTTCAATTGAAAAATCCAACACCGACCTGGGTGAGGAAGGTAGGGGCGAAAAAAGGGCTTCTCCTTCCTATCCAAGCTCCACCCTGCGCCTATAATAGTATATCCTACTGTACACAGTGCTACCTACGAGCATACGCAACTCCCCTCACCCCTCCCTCCTGGCTCTCAACGCCCATTACCATACCAACACACTTCCTACTGCCTACCATAAGGGCTTATTGCTTATCTCCATTATGCCTCTCTTCAAGCAACTCCGTCGTCGTTCCAGAGCCAGTTTCCGCACCTCACGATCAACAGAAACTACTTCTAATGAGTCTCAGTCCAATGGCGATATGACATCAGGGAAATCATCCTCAACACTTGAGACCGCCTCCTATAGCTCTGTCACCCCACCATCCTCCATCAAGCCCAATATATCCACGCATAACTTGCCCTCATTAAACGAGACCAATGGTAGTGCCAATGGTACCAGCTCTCCTCTTCCGGTCCCGCAACCGCGTCCATCTCCAAAGCTATCACCCTCTCAACGAAACAGTTTTATTGTTAGTAAATCTAATTCGCCCAACTAGGTATCCTTTGACAGTATTGCTGATGTTTCTTTCTAGGGCGGAAGTTCTCTATCTATCAATGGCGCTTCTCGATCGCCCGCTGCGGCTTCGCCTTATGCTCCGAGGGTTATTTCAATTTCAGAAAATTCATGGGTGAGTTGTGACCGTCATCTCGGGCTCCGCCAGCCGTTTCTTTGCTTAGCCACTGTGTAGGTTCACCAAAAGGTGTTGTTGATATACGGTCAAGTCGGAGATCCGAGACAACATCCACTGGACGGCACGATTACAGTCAATCACCACCAAGATAGCTTCCCACCGGTTGCATGGCCAGTCACATCCTCTCATTTCAAGGTTCTCGTCCACCTCGTCCCAGGACCCAATCGCCTCCGTCTTGATTTTGTTTCTACAAGGTCTTTAGCAAGCGGTCCACATCCCGCCACCCACTCATCATGGATCTGTGTGAACTATCTGCCGTTGGTGAATTCCCCGCCTCTACATCTGGTGATTCTCCTCGGAAAAGACTCAGATGGGACGTTCGATGCGGTTCCAGAGAGAAAACAACGGGAAGGCAATGGGCTCGATGTAGCCATCCGAAAATTCCGTATGGCTGCGTACCTTTGGCAAGCATTCACAGGCGAACAGATGTTCCGAAATAACTTTGGACGGCGATGTTTTCGCTTTGAGGAGGAGTGGCAAACAGGCTCTCTCAGTCAACGAGATGTCTCCGGAAGCCAGATGCGCAACGAAGCCAAAATCCATATCGTACGTACTGACAAAACCGTTGCAGAACTTCGGGACCTTGAATTGGCCCAACAGCACACACCTGCTACGCGCAAGGATGAGCTATTTAAAATCGCGGAGAAGGCTGTGAGGGGCCATTTCCAACTTCAACCAGGCCAAAAGCGGTACGTCTCGGTTTTGCTTCTCGATTCTCATTGGGATACACAATCGCAAACCATCACGGGCCATGCGGCCTTGGGCTCTGGTGATGGCGACCTTAAACTCGCAGTATTCGGTTCTCATTGCCTCCAAAGCTATCCTTCTTGTCTAGAAGAAGTTGTTGATGCCTTGTCAGATTGCACCCGTACAAACACGGAATTTGTCGCCAATGATTGTGGCGAAGCTGGGTCGAGTTGGGAATCAGCTAATATTGGTATTGGAGCCCATCTCCATGAGGTTGGCCATCTGCTTGGCTGTCCACATCAGGAATCAGGAATTATGCTCCGCGACTACGTCCGTTTCAACCGATCGTTTTTAACCAAGGAGCCCTTTTCAACTCGAACCAAAACTCAAGGTTTAAACCCGTGCCTGCCCCAGGATGAATGTGCATGGCATCGTCTAGACACTCTTCGCTTCCGATTTCACCCTTGTTTCCGTCTCCCTGGCGATGCCTCTGTTAGCTCTGATGATAGCGTTCAAGTTTGGCCAGTTGAGAATGGCAAAATTCTGCTTACTGCTACGACTGGGATTGCCTTCATTGAACTATACGCGGAGGGTGACGAGACGTGCCACAACTTTATCGAGTACATCAACAGCGAATCGAGCAGCAATGGCCTCCCCAAACAAGTCACCGTAACTGAGAGTGAACTCCGACAACGAGTATATGGCAGTGACAAAGAAAAGAAACGGCAGATCAAGCTAGTTGCATACTCCGGTGCGCTAGGGCGCTGTACTATTGACTCCGTGAACAAATTAAAGTCTAAAAACCATCAGGTGAAGCTTTCCAAGGGATGCGGCTATAGGGGAAATAAACTCGGAGCTTCACAGCTCCCAGAAAGCCAGTCCGAGGAACTTCTCTTAGACTGTGCCTTTACATCTACCAAACTTCTAACATCCATCAAAGTTTATCATGGAGCTGCACTCAATGGTTTAGAGTTCTTTTACGAGGATGCTACCAGTCAGTTATTCGGAAACCGTGGAGGGAAACCTGGTGGAGACGATTTTGTGCTAGGTAAGAATCAAATAGCCTTAAGAATTCACTGAGACGATGGAGCACGTAAGTTCTAAGGGAAATCAACAGATACGCGACGGGGAGAAATCCTCCTTGGATTTTATATCCGGGCAGGAGCGTGGATCGATGGCATCGAAATTTTAACTAGTTTGGGGAGGAAGTCCGGCGTCTTTGGCAATGCTACCGGCGGTTCAGGGTAAGAGAAGAGAAGTCATAATAGCCTAAATAGTGCCTTTTTTTTAAAGGCAACAAGTGCAAATGCTGACTTTGTTATTTTAGGTATACGTTGATACCACCACTTGGATACAAGGTCGCTGGCGTATCGGGATCCTGTGGATCTTGGGTCGATGGCTTTTCTTTGATAATCATGCATTAATTTTCCATCACCCAAATGTTTCCACCGTATCAATCAGATGCTCTCGCTCATATCAGATCTCGGTCACACTTTCCTCAAGAAGTTTGCAAACTAACGGGTCCACCTCAACACATGACTCGAGAATCGACTAGCAGACTCTACAGCTTCAGAGATTTAATCTCCTGTTGTATGGAGACATAGCGCGTTCTACGAAACACAGGAACACTGCCTCTCCCTTTTATTATGTTCTTTTCCCCTTTTCAAACTCTTCTTCCATTTGTTTCAAAAGAACCTACACCTTGACTATTATCAGCAATAGTTAGGCTTAATTGAATGGTCCCTAATACAGTGAGAGACCACCACCACAACGGTGCTTGAGCAATCTACACGGCGTTTCTTTGGGTCGGAGGCTCCTCTGTGCATTTCCCTTTCATCTGCTATCTACATGGGTGGCGTTTGGGGGAACGGTCTTTTTTCATTCCTTTCTATCCCACTCTCTCTGTTTTATTTCCTTTTCTTTTTCATGATGTCTATTTTAAGGATTGTGAAAATACACGGCGCTTGTCAATGGGGATTTATGTATGCCACAAACTAAGCGGGACTTAGATTTCTGGCAATCGATCCTAAGGTATTTGCTAAGAAACATAATCGATAGTTGGCCTTGGGCTCATAGATAATACCACATGCATTCAAAATAAAATTAGTTTTAATTATCCAAGTTTTTCATCGCTTCTTTCACAGGATTTGCCACTGTCTCACTACAACGCGACGTCAAGCACTCGACATAGTTTAGCTTAGCGATCGCAGGCGGGAGCTCTTGTAGGTTGACGGAAATCGATTAGCTGACTACAGTGACATTCGAGGTACATCTCTAGAGTTGTAGGTCGGTGGGTAAGTAGGTTGAATTAACTTGCAAGCTGACAGCGTTAGACGATTTGCTAACTAAGTCCCTCATGATGTGCCTAAGAGCAAACTAGGTACTCTAGTACCTTTCCTTGCAATTCTGTCTTTGCCCCGTCCCTTAGGATATAAACTCCCTCCCTATGACATGGCGAGTATTTATTCATATTTCCGCCCCCCAACCCCTTTTTTTTCCAATTAGGAGTTACTAGTATTATTCATCTGGTGATCACTTAGAGAGGTGCCCATAGCAGAGAATGCGTGGTATGGCATGATGTGTGATTGGGAAGAAAAAGCGTGCCAGAGGACGATTAATTACGCAGATTGGTATAGGCTGGTTTGTGACTTGACAGCAGTTGGAGCCCGTGCGTTTAGATTCGCAAGGTGATATTTTAGGGTGTAGCGGAAGGAAGCTATAAGCATGGAGCTGTTTATATATATATACCTTCTTTTTGTAGATAATAATAATATATTATATTCATGACTATTGATTATTGAGAAGGAGGTACTCGATATTGATTTTGATCTCTTTTTTTCTCCCTCAAGGGTTTTTTTTCTTTGTTTTCTTTTTTTATGCAATGATTCGAAATGCCTAGGTATTATCTATGCACATGCACACAACTCATCCATAGCTACATTTCCTATTAATTCCAAAGCTCACAAAACCAGTCATTATTCTATGTGTTATCTATCCCAACCTACCAAAGGAATGATGAGATTCGGTTTTCTTCGGACTTGTTTTGATACTCTCTCTCTCTCTCTCTCTTTCTCTCTTTCTTCTTGCCTCTTCTCTGGTTCTCTCTCAAGATCTAACACATGGTACGACCAATTTAGCGGACCAGTCCCTCGATGAGACTAACTATTTATTTTTCCCGACATATTATTCTTATTATTAATCTTCTTCTTCCACTAGCCTAGCTAGCAAACACGGTAGCAAAGTAATAGTCTCATGGTTCGCTTCTTTTTTTCCTTTTTTTTTTTTTTTTTTTTGCCCCCTACTTTTCATATTTGCGTTACTGCACGATGTGTTTGTGGTGATCGGGATCGTGATCGTGCTTTCGATTCTGATCCTGACTCCTGATTGATCGAATCCGATCGGATCGGGATCGAACCATAGAAGGGGATAATGACGATGAGCTGAGCTAACTGAATTCCTAATTATCTGTCGAGTCAGTTTTGAATGAAATGGTATCAAATCATTTATTCTAGCTATTACTACAACTCTTATCTTTTTATCCGTATCTAACCTACAGACATATATTTCTATCTACTTGGTTTTGCAGGGTTTTTCGCATACCCCATTTAATGGTACTGGTATTGGTATTAGTATTGGTAAATATTTTTGGTTTTTTTTTTTTTTTTTGTATCTGGTATTTGGTATTTGGTATTTTTATTTTGAGACTGACGTACATACATACACACACCTGAGGTAAACAAACATACATACTAAGGCACATATATTTTAATTACCAACCAACTGGGTCACTAACTACAACTATCTCCCTATCAAAGTTTCACCTCTTGTGGAGACATCCCGTTTTTGAGTTCAAAAAGAGGAAGACCAACCTCGAAACAAAGCAAAAAGAAAAAAGAAAAAAAAAAAGAAAAAAAGCAAAAGCAAGCTCATGTAATGGCATGAAATAAGAGGGGGAGAAAGAGAAGGAGGACAATATTAATATTAGCTAGGTAAGTAGCACTACACTATCTACAGACAGTTATCAGTAGTTGCGTCTTCTCCCATTTGATATTCTGCCTCATTTTCATCATGCAGATCTGGCTGGAAGAGGATAAAAGAAAGAAAGGGGACACTCACAATCCCCTTGCATGGTGCAGTGAGCTTAGGTTGGTAGTGGAGATTATTTAAGGAGGTGAGACGTTGCATGTTATTTTATTATTATTATTATTATTTTTCCTTTTTAACTTTTGTGGTGTTCGGATATATTTTCCATGTCTTTGTTTTCTTCTTCCGATTGTGTTCTTTTCTTTTTTTCTCGAGGAGGGGAGGAAGTGATGGTGGTGGTGGTGGTGGTTTTTTTGCTTCTTTTAACGAAATCCGGAGCTTACCAAACAGGGGGAAGAAATGGAAACCGAAGCCTCATAATAATAATGATCATAGTACTACTGGTGATAACAACCTACAAAGCTGAGTGTTTTGAAGTATGGAGAACGGACGTTATTCAATGTGGGATATACTTCGTAGTGCTATCTAGGTAGTAGTGGCTAAATAAAACCCTACCACTACCGAGTCCCTCAAAGCTCTTTCCAACACTTCGAATGTGCTATATTTAGCTAGACTGGGGAATTACTGCGGAGGACCTCGAACCTCCTTGCCTATCTATCAAACGTAGGACAGAACCCCCTTGGTCTGACGAAACTGCTCCCTTGGCACGTTCTATTCTTCATTCATCCAGGTTTATTTACATCGTTTTCTTCCTTCTTTTTTTTTTTCTTTCCCACCTATCCTGTTATCTTGAGCTTTGATCCTCCTTTTTCTTATTGGCAGTTATCAATTCAAAAATAATTCACAGTGTAGTTATTTACGTATTAGATAGACATTTTAACAAGTAGTTTTAAGCATGGTTCGTAGGAAAAGTGGAACCCAAAGAGATACCTATATAATTGTCTATCTATATTGTGCATAACTTATTTTCTTCACACTTCTTTTATTTCTCCTAGATCTGCATGTGAAAAATAAGGAGAATAAGGGAGAAAGAAGAGAGGTGAGAGGAATAAAAATAGGAAGTGAGCTCCATAGATAGGTAGGTAGGTAGGTAGGTAGGTAGTAGGTGATTAGATATCATCGTTTATGATGTTTGTCGTATACTTACCAGTAGAAGATAGGTATTGAGGTGGCGATTACTACCAAGTAAATACAACTACAACTATAATTAATACAATAGCTTCTAACCCTAGGTACTACTAATAAAGTGGTTGCCTGCCTTGGTGAGGCGACAGAAGATAGGTAGTAGTTTAGTAGTAGTTTAGTAGTAGTTTGTAAATGATGAAGCTGGTGGCTGTCCAATCTATCTCAAGGTAGGCTTATTTTTGGAATGGGATTAGTTTGCTATTTAATTTATTAGTAAGTTTTAATTATCCTTTCCTTTTATTTGTTTGTCGTACGTGAAGAACATATATAAAAAAAGAAAATAAAAAGATAGAATGAGAAAGAGGAGGGGGTATAGGAAAAACAAAGTATTATTAGGTGGATTTGAAAGAAGGTGCAGTAAACACCTAGATAGGTAGTTGATACATCGGTTAGTTGAATTCCTAAGTAGGTAGGTGTCTAGGTGATGAACTAACTACTGCATCCCTCATCAAAACCAAAAAGGAAGAGGAAAAGAGAGGAAAAGACAGAAAAACCCTCCCCAAATCTATATTGGGCAATGATCTGATTCCAAATCCCGATCTTGCCTTGTTATTGGCTGCATTAAAAATTCGGTATCTGCCACTGTTCCTGTTAGTACCTACCTTCTTTTCCCTACAAATTAGTTTTCCATTTAATTATATTTTTGCTTTCATTTGATCTGTTTATTTATTTTTGTCTTGTGTGGGTATATGTGAGTATAGGTGGGTGGCTGTCCTGCATGTAAATACTAATTATATTACTGGTACTACCACCTACATATTTTTAATCAGTTATGATGTTGTTGTTATATATTGTTCTTGCATCAATGTTACACTAAAGGGGGTGAAGAGAATAGTTAGGGCAGAGAAAAAAAAAAAAAAAAAAAGCAAAGAAAGACAAGGATTGAGCTTGAAGGCAGAAGAAGAGGGGTTGAATGAATACGTATGCGTGTGTCCGTGTACCTATATATATGAGTGTGTGTATATGCGGGTGGTCTAAATGTAGGAAGATTTTCTACACATACTATTTTAATCTGCTTCGGGTAACTTTGACACCCCTCCCGGGTCCCACGATCAAATGATAATCATTTCAACATACTAGGGTGTCCTTCCTTCACACCATGGGAAAATGTGTGGAGGGGGCAGGGGCTGGCACTAGTGGCAAATATGATAACTCACACCATCCTGACTTATTAGTGAAGTGCCTACAGTAGCTCTTAGATTATCAACCACATGGGACACTTGACTGATTCGCCTCGTTTTTGATTTCGGTATTCCGACGGCTAAGGTAGGGGCTTTGGGGGAGTGGGGGGTGTGGTTATCCTTGACAAACCAACTGCTGGTTGGCCGCCCCGGAGTGCATGATCTGCAAGTGGCTAAACTGTAATAGATTCATGACTGTTAGTGTGTGAAAATGTGGGTTAAAGCTTGAGGTAATCCCTAAATATTAAAGAAAGAAAGAGATAGAGATGAAAAGATAAGAAAGTAAAGGACCGTTGAGAGAAGCTCATGTTCATAGGCGGGAAGTAGAAAATAAGAAAGCTAATGTAGAAGAAAACCTCTCTCCATGATAGAGGTTACACGCCACGCTCGAAGTATGGCGCGTTTACTCCTTACCTACGAGGAATTGTAGGTTGTAGAGAGAGGCGGTTAAATGGGAGATGAGGATTGGTCAATGTTTCTAGCCATCATCTGCCTGCCTCCACCATCAATGTGTGACATATTTTTATCATTGCGACACCACAACGCCACCACCTAGTAATACTAGGCTGGTAGGTACTTTATTTATAATAACTCACTGATTATGCGACTTTCCACCCAACAGCTTTTAAAAAGTACCTGTCTAAAATAGAATACATGCGATAGTCATTTGGTGTGAATAATTGAATAATTAAACTAAACCAGAAAAAAGCAAACAGGACGATAGCAATATCCTACCTATAGATTTCTGAATATTCTCAACAAGGGGCCTTAAAATTCGATCCCTAGTTAGATGCAAATGTATTCCCACAGTTCGAATGAGTATAATAGGTACTATACTTATCGTACTATGTCCGGTGAGGGTACTTTTATCAATACTTAGTGGTCCCGGCGTATGCAATCATTACCCTTTATGACCGAGCTGACCCGATAATCTGGTAAGCGGCGATAATACCGAGTCCCCGACCTCTCTGTCTGGGGTACCGTCACACCCGGTTTATAACGTTTTCATGCGTGTTAACTCTCATTGACGGGTTGTATTGCCTAGGACACAAACAAGTACCTACCATGGGTTGTCCTTCTTCTCCTATTGGTATCCAGGAATATTAAGGGAAAAAAAAAAAAAAAAAGAACAGAAAAAGAAAAATCAAAATAAAAAAGGCAAGGGATTTCGGTCTCAATGGCCAATATTCTGTCACTAGAGTGGACAGAGAGAGACTTTGACAAGCTAATTTTGCGACTATCTACGCCACTAAACAAAAGCAATGTTTGGTTCTTATATAGGAATGAATATCTACCACTACCTACTCCGTACACTTTTTTTCTTTTTTTTTCGCTCTCATTTCTGGGTTTTGCACAATTTCCCTTGCCATGTGGCATACATAGGACGCCACCATGCTCGAGCTCCCAAGGATACCAACGCTGTTGAATGAAACATGGAGGTAATTCAAGTATGTACATACAACAGCTGCACGAATTAATAGGTAATTTATTCATTTTTATAGCCAGAGGAGTTCCGGAATTACTCCATCGCAGCTCAAACTCCTATGATAATAATACCATTGCTATGAATCTTATTTCACCTCTTTTTTTTTTTTTTTACCTATTTTCTTTTGACATTTGCCTGCCCCCACCGGTTTTAACCTACTTAGCTCCCTTTCGCTTCTGCATTCCCAAATTCGAGTAAAGGGTTGGTCCGTAAGTAGCCAAGATAGGCTTAAAAATAAAATCACCAATAAATTTATTTCTCGGAAAAAAATTAATGGCCTTTCTTCTTTACTGTCTACCGTTTTTCTGGTACCCTAACTGGGTAGATACTCTAAAAAAAATATGGCAATTTCTCTCCCCAGAAGCTCTTTATGACGTAATTTGCTTTTTCGTTTTTTGTTTGTCGTCCCTGTCCAATTTAGGTCTCAGTAGGTAGGGAAATGTTATCTGACGTCGTGAATGTCTCCACCGGTGACAAGAGGCATATTCTAGCCCAAGCCACCCCGAGCTTCATTCCTTCCCTTTTTAAGATCCGGGCCAGTAAGAACACCCAAATTACATGCACTAGTCGAGCTCTCCATCAGAGAAGTGCCTCTTACCTACTTAGTACCTACTTGATTACCTCCGTATTAGCTGCTTGCCTCCCGTTAGAAAACGGAGCTAACTCTTAACGTGCGACGGTTAAAGGAACCAGCTCTCGTATCGAGGAAAAAGAAAAAAGGAATATCTCGACACCCTCCTCCCTGGTGCCCCTAGTAAAGAAAAAGAAAATGATTGATAGTATCATACACATACATGAGGTATTTTCCCCCCAATTTATTTCGTAATTTAATAACAATAGACTAGTGTGGTAACTTTTATATGGGTTATATACCTACCTACACCTAGTTACCTACCCACTAGGTGGGATGAATAGGATCGACTTGCTCAAGTTCTATCGTCGAGTAAAAGCTCGGTCCAGGCCAGGGTACCTACCTACTTTTTTGTGGAGACAGACACCTACCTATATTAGTTAGCTCGTTATCAGGGCAAGACTGCGTTGTTATGTAATTTTTTTTTTTTGATTTTGCGGTTGCGTCATATCGGTTTCGTAATTAGAATTACTTAGACCGTGGCACGTAGAATTATGATTAAATGATTGGTGGGTATTCTATCCAAGCAATAAGAATCTTTGTTTATGTGGGGCTTTCAGCCTAGAAATACATGTTTGACACGTATATGTACCAAAATTACAGATGCCTCTTTCATTATTTTTCTTATGCTGCGTTGAAACCTGGGATGATATTGCTTGCTCTCTAGAATGGGATCTCAATGTCATAGAATTAAATCAGTCCTACTTAGACAGATACATATTTAGCGCTTTCTATGCTTCAATTGCTTTAGAAAAAAAAAAAAATAAATAAGGACTTCGTAAGTTTAAATGGGAGTTTTCTAGAAAATGCTTATCTTATCACTGAGGTTTGTATATTGTTGTCCACTCATGGGAGAGAGAGGGTTGGTTTTGCGATTCTCTGCAAGGTGTATAGTAGGTAAGCATGAAAGCGCGAAACCCTAGAGATAAACACAAATACGCACGTCGCTAGTATTGGATTCAGATATATGACGGCTACATTGAGGTTACTTTAATGACTATATGGGGGGGGGGGGGGGGGGGGGGGGGGGGGGGGGGGGGGGGGGGGGGGGGGGGGGGGGGGGGGGGGGGGGGGGGGGGGGGGGGGGGGGGGGGGGGGGGGGGGGGGGGGGGGGGGGGGGGGGGGGGG